>OY979706.1:26505294-27705294 GCA_963855925.1 Inga laurina | reverse complement strand
CCTTCTTAAGTACTTTAGGATATTCTTGACGGTAGTCCAATGACCCTCACTAGGATCTTGTTGATATCTGCTAGTCATACTTAAGGCAAATGTGATATTCAGTCGAGTACATAACATGGCATACATGATGGATGCAATGGCCGAGGCATATAGAACCTTACTTATGCGATCTCGTTGATCAGGTGTACTAGGACACATATCTTTGCTAAGATGGATGCCATGAGACATGGGCTTGTAGTCCCTTTTTTAATCATGTATACTGAACCTATGCAATATCTTGCTATATATGTGCTCTGACTTAGGTCTATTAGTCTTTTGGATCTATTTCTATAGATCCTAATCCCTTGATGTAGGTGGCTTCACTTAAGTCTTTCATTGAAAAGAACTTTCCTAACCAAGACTTGACACTCTACATGGTAGAAATGTCGTTCCCAATGAGTAGGATGTCATCTACATAAAGCACTAGAAATACAACTATGCTCCTACTAACCTTCTTGTAAACACAAGGTTGATCGATATTTTGAATGAGTCCAAACTCTTTGACTACTTCATTAAAATGATGATTCCAATGACGAGATGCTTGCTTCAAGTCATAAATGGATATTGAAGCTTCCAAACTTTACCAGAGTCCTCTGGACGCATGAAACCTTCAAGTTGTGTCATGTACACATCCTCAAGGAGCTTTCCATTAAGGAAGGTTGTTTTGATGTCCATTTACTATATTTCATAGTCATAATATGATGCAATGGCAAGAAGGATTCTGATTGATTTGGCCATTACAACTGGGGAAATGGTTTCATCATAGTCTACACCATGAGTTTGAGTCAATCCTTTTGCAACCAGTTGTGCCTTGAAGACATTTATATTGCCATCTATGTTAGTTTTCTCCCTGAAAACCCATTTGCACTCGATGGTTTTTACACCTTTCGGTAGATCGACTAAGGTCCATTGTAACCCCCTACCTTAATAAGCGTAATTATAATTCGATAACGCATAGCTAAGATTGATTGGAGACCGACAGATATTTGAACTTAATCCAATCCCTTCCTTATGGTAGGATTTTCACAAATTCTTTCAAAAATTTATCTTCCTATCCTAGTCTCAAATACAAGTTAAGAATATAATTTTGATATGCAGTTAAATCACATTCATATATATATTAGAGTATACAGCAAAAATCCCAACAACCCCCGGGTTTCATGTAGGTGTACTAATGGTTTATAAGATTCCTTTTTTGGGGATTACATAATTATATCCCAAAATAATATTACATTCCAAAACTATACAGTGATTTCAAATCCAAAATGGATAACCGACAATCCGAAACTAAATATCCCTACACGGTCCTAGTCGTCTATTTCTCCTTGGAGCCTCTTGCCCTGTCTATAAGGTTAGTTAATGGAAAGAATAAGATTCAAGAGAATCCCAGTAGTAACAAATCACTCATACAGTATATAAACACACAACATGTAAGATCATGTTTAGTAGCAACACAATGATACATGGCTCACGCCACATACGATAGCACTCATGGCTATATACACAATGCGACAGCTTTTGCTGTAATCTCTATGCTCAATGCGACAGCTTTCACTGTAATCACAGTAGTATCTCAAAGCATCACAATGCATGACAACATAGACACAATGCTTTATACACGATATAAGAGAAAGTGTCGCTACCTTGTTCTTTCCAATTGTGCTTTGGCGCAGGTGGATCATGAACAGGACAAATATCGAATCTATAAACCAAAATTAAGGACGACGAATTATTACCTATTCCAATTCTTTAATAACTCATAACACCTGGGTTGATTATCATAATGGTCATTTAATCAAGTCAAATAAGGAGCTAAAGTGGTCAATTAACCTAGAAGGCCAATTTCTAACCTCAATGTTCCACATTATTACATTATGCCATAAGATCTTCAATTTTCGCATAGGTGACCAATCTGCCAGAATTTTTCAGCATATTTGAAAAATCATAACTAATTTTAGAAAAATGAAAATAAGGTGATCCTAAAGCCTATTGAAAGCTCTTTAAGTCTCTTCATATGAAAAATATGAATCATGACCAGAAATCACCACACAATTCCAGAGTTACACAAAATTCCATACTGCTCCAGAATTAAGTCCAGTTTCGACATCAAACGTTGGGCAACAAGAACTCCCAGATAAAAAAATGAAATGACACAAATTATATATCTATTTTAAAGCTTGGAATGTGAAATTTAAAAATGGAAATTTTCAGAATTTTTAGACACCAATTGCTCATTCAAAATGTCCCTACAAACTGACTGCCCTGCATAGAGTTACACTTGACAGTTTTTCCAATTTTCAACCAATGTGTCCAATGGCTCCAAAATCAACAACCAACCCTATTTCCACACAATTTTTCATGTAGAACACAATGGTAACATCAAAATAAAAAGATTCCCACTCATTCCCCATGTTCTATTTTAAAATAATTTTTGGGTATTTCACAACAAACAACCACTTCGCTATCTAATCACTAAGCTTTGCTCATTTGCCTCCAAACCAACATATAAGCACATACATAGGATGAGAGCTTCATGATCCCTAAAATACCCTAAAAACCAAAATTAGGGCTGTCACAATAGCCCACCATAACTCATCCAATTAAAGCATCATATACATCAACATAATGTTGTTACTCACCTCTTGCTTCTTCTTGTGTTCTTTTCTTGATTCCTCAACTTTTGTTCTAGCAAGGTTGCTGAAAAATCCACTTCTTCAAAAACAAAAATCATAGAAATAAAGCTAAGTTTCATGAAGTCACTTGAGCCAAAGAAGCCATTTATAAGGTCAAGCTTCAAGTAGAAATACTGACCTTCACTTGCTCTTCTTTCTCTTTCCTTAAGCCTTGCTTGGCCGACTTTGAGACAAATGAGAGGGAGTGAATGAGTTCTGAAATTCTCTTCCCTTGGCCCTTAATATTTAACCAAAAGTAGGCCAAAAGAAATAGAGAATATGTGTGGTGAATAATTATTCCTTCTTGGTAAAGGTGATGATAAATACAAGATGACTTCAATTTTAATTCTCTCACCTCTCTTGCCTTTAGAATTCCTGGATGAAAAGTTTGAGAAAGATGAGGAAATATATGGATAATACTTTCTCTCTTTTTCTCTTATATCCCTAGGCACTTTTATTGACTTTTCATATGGAAAAGATGAAGTTTATCATATTAATTCTCTTTCCCTCATGTCATGCAAATATAGCCCTTAAAGTAACCAAAAGAATGCTTCTTGAATTATCAATATTCACCTTCTTACTTTTGTTGCAATATTTGACCGTAGTCAACATAGTTTCTTTCCTCTTCATGCCATACGAAATGTAGCCCTTGGAATAGCCAAAAGGGCTTCTTGAACTAATCATAATTTCAACTCTTCAAATGTTACTTCTTTAGTTGAAATTGTTGACTTAGTCATCATCTTTTACAACTTAGTCAAATTGCATTCACATGTCATATTTAGTAGCCTATATTGTTTCCTCTTATCATGCATAAATCATAGCCCTTTGAAGAAGAAGATGATCTTGTAAAATATCATCTTGCAATATAATATTTAATTGCCAATTTTGCATGTGAAACTTGACTAAAGTCATAACAAAATTTCCAGAGGTAATTCTGTCATTAATCCCACCATCTATTCTGTACATTTAGCCCTTAAGTACATTTTAGAATATTACAATTCTCCCCCGTATAATAAATTGTGTCCCCAAAATTTGTTACACAACTTGAGCCATAAACACCGCTTACAAGTCATATCTGCTTCCGCTTCCCATGTTGCTTCTCTCTGCATCATTCCCTTCCAGATCACCTTCACAAACGGAATGCTTTCAGTTTCTAAGCTGTCGATCTTCTAGATCAATGATATACTTTGGCTCCACTGCATATGTGAAGTTGTCTTATAGTTTGACCTCTTCATACTCAATGATGTGAGATGAATTCGGTTGATACTTCTTTAGTTGGGAAATGTGAAACACATAATGTAGTCTACTTAGGTTAGGGGGTAGGGCTACTCGATAGGTAACAGGCCCAATCCTCTTAATGATTTCAAAAGGACCTATATACCTTAGGCTCAGCTTCTTCCGCTTGATAGCTCTCTCGATGCTCGTAACTGGTTATTCCCTCAAAAAAACATGATCACCAATCTCAAACTCTAAAGGCCTTCTCCTCTTGTCAGTGTAGCTTTTCTGTCAACTCTGTGCTACAAGAAGCCTCGTATAGATGATTCGAATTTACGCTGAGGTTTGATCAACAAGCTCTGGCCTATAAAGCTTCCTCTCAGATAACTTATTCCAGCACAAGGGTGATTGTCACTTTCTCCTGTACAACGCTTCATACGGCACCATCTGAATGCTCGCATGATAGCTATTGTTATAGGCAAACTCGGCAAGTGGAAGAAAGCGATCCCAATTCCCTTTGAAGTTGAGGACACAAGCTCATAACATATCCTTCAGTGTCTGAATAGTCCTCTCTGACTGTCCATCTATCTGAGGATGATAGGCCATATTGAATCTCAATTTAGTACCAGTGCCTCATGCAATACCCTCTAGAATCTCAAGGTGAATTGGGGATCTCGATCGGAAATGATATTCTTCGGTGTGCCATGAAGCTTCACAATCTCACGAATGTAAATTTCTGCTAGCTTTTCAGGAGAGTAACTAGCATTGATCGATATGAAGTGTGTCGACTTTGTTAACCAATCCACAATTATCCAAATCGCATCATAGTTCCTGATCTTGGGCAATCCTACAACAAGGTCCATGGTCACACTTTCCCATTTCCATTCCAGAATCTTAGGACTCTGCAACAAACTTGGTGGTTTCTTGTGCTCGATCTTTACCTTCTGGCATGTAAGACACCACGCTACATGTTTCGTTACATCACTCTTCAAGCCCGGTCACCAGTACATAGATTTCAAATTATGATACATCTTGGTCATACTAGGATGAAGAGTATATCGACTCTTATGAGCCTCATCCAGAATCTTCTGTCTCAACTTTGCCTTAAGTGGAACACAAATTCTCTTCTAATAATAAACCAATCCAATAGGCGATAGATCATAGCCCTAAGCTTCTCCCCGTTCGATTCTAGCTAGATTACGCTGTATCTAACCATCTTACTTCGGAGCTTCTTCAATCTCATATCTCAAGTCACTTTCCCCTTGGGAAACAGTGTAGTTGGCACAGATGATCTGGTTAGACAAATTCAAATCACGAAAGTATTCTATCAATTTCCCCTCTTATGTCATCATTGTTGCTACTAGCATCATCTTTCGATTAAGAGAATCAGTGACTATATTTGCTTTACCTGGATGGTATTTGACTTCCAGGTTGTAGTCCTTAAGCAACTCCATCTAACGATGTTATCTCATATTCAATTTTTTCTAGTCATATAAATACTTGAGACTCTTGTGGTCGCAGTACAGTTCTACCATCACACCATACAAATAATGTTGCCAAATCTTCAAAGCAAACACAATGGCCGCAAGCTCCAGTTCATGAGTGGGATAGTTTATTTCATGAGGTTTGAGCTATCGAGAGGCATAGGCTACCACACATCCCTGTTGTATAAGGACACACCCTAATCCCTGCTTATTCGTATCACTATTCACAATGTTGGTCAAACTGGGATCAGGTATAATCAACACAGGTGTCGTAGTCAACCTCTTTTTCAGCTCCACAAAGCAATTTTAACAATGTTCATCCCACACAAATGGCTTATCCTTTCTTGTGAGCTTGGTCATCTTTAAGGCAATACGTGAGAAATTCTGAATAAATCTCCAGTAGTAACTAGAAAGACCCTAAAAACTGCGTATCTTAGCAACAGTTTCTGGCCTCTTCCAGTCCAGTACTGCTTCCACTTTACTGGGATCCATAGAGACCCCTTCTTGCGAGATAACATGGCCTAAAAATTTTACTTCCAGTAGCCAAAACTCACACTTACTCAATTTGGCATAGAGTTGCTTCTCATGCAATGTATTTAACACGATTCTCAAATGATGGTCACGCTCCTCCATACTCTTCGAGTATATCAGAATATCATCGTTGAACACAACAATAAATTGATTAAGATATTGTTGAAAGACACGGTTCATATAATCCATAAATACCACAGGTGCATTGGTTAACCTAAATGGCATTACTAAGAACTCATAATGACCATACCTGGTCCAGAAAGCAGTCTCCGAAGCATCTTTTGCTTTCACTCACAGCTGATGATACCCTGACCTTAGATCAATCTTCAAAAACACACACAAACCAGATAATTGATCTAAAAGGTCATCAATTATTGGAAGAGGGAATTTGTTCTTGACGGTAATCTTGTTCAGTTCTCTGTAGTCAACACACAAACGAAGACTCCCGTTTTTCTTTTTAACGAACAAAGCTGGAGCTCCCTAAGGTGACACATTGGATCTAATAAACCCTTTTTCAAGCAAATCCTAAATCTGCTTCTTTAACTCCGCCATCTCATTTGGGCCATACGATGTAGAGCTTTTGATATAGAACCAGCTTCAAGCATAATCTCAATCAGGAACTGAACTTCCCTTTCTGGAGGTAATCCACTAAGATTATTTGAAAATACCTCGGGGAATTCATTTACCACAGGTATATTACTCAAAGTTTCTTCGGTCTCTCCTTGTAAGAAAAGAACACCATATACCCCTGGCACCCCTTTTCTAGATATTTCTTAGCTTTGGCTGTCGAAAGAAAATTCATACTAGAATTCACATCATCAAGATTCTGTAAAGTAGGATACACTATCCTCTTGTTCCCACAATCAAGTAACAAATTATTTGCCGTTAACCAATCAAAACCTAAAATGACTTCTAATTGATAAAGCGGCAGACAAATCAAATCCACAATAGACTCAAGCCCTTCCACAATTATGACACAGTTTAAACAAGCTTCAGTGGTCAAGGCTTTAATACCCATTGGGCTCGACACAATCAAATCAAATGGTGACTTATACATATGCATGCCCAGACATTTCACACAATCATAAGCAATGAAAGAGTGACTTGCACCCGAATCAAATAAAGCTTGTAACAAGTTACTATTAAGAGCTATATTACCTTGAATCCGATTAGGGGACTTCTAAGCTTCCTTGTGTGTCATGGTGAATACTCTCCCCTCAGTCCTCATTCTCTACTCTAGCTGTGGTTGTTTACATTCAATAGAAGTATGCCCAACCTGCTTATAGTTAAAGCATATCACCCAACCCTCACAAGTCCTACCATGATGTGGCTTGTTGTAACAAGGGCATGTCTACAAAGTAGGAGTTCTCTGCTAATCATGATTCCCAGACTGAAAGGGATTTTTGCCACTACCTTTGGACAGAGAGAATCCTTGGCCCTTCCACTTCTGAGATGTATCACCCTTGTTGGGTTCACTGAGGTTGCGGGTAGCTTTGGCAGGATACAAATCTCGAAGGTTGTTCTCGGTGATTCTACATTCCTCCACTGCTTTGTTGAACTCAGTGAACAAGTAGGTGGCTAACCGCTTTCTCAATTCTCGCCTTAGCCCACATATGAGCATATCCGAGCTCCATTCCTCATCATCCATCCTCCAAAGATAAGAGGAATACCGGGACAGGTGGATGAATTGGGACAGATAATCATCAAAAGTTTATGTGTCCCCTTGCTTGATAGACAGGAATTATATTTCCTTTTCTAGCCGCACTGACCTGGGAAAATATTTCTTATTAAATTGTTGTTGAAATAGCTCCCTGGTCAATGGCACATTTTGACTCTTCATTTTAAGGTGATATTCCGCCACCAACGATCTGCATCACCCTCGAGCTTATAGATGGCTAGACGTGCTTTCACCTTGGACGAACACTCAAAAACCTCAAAGATCTTCTTAAGCTGATTCAACCAGTCTTCAGCTACCTGAGGATTAAATCTACCTCTGTACACTAGAGGTCGGTGTTTGCAGAATTTAGAGACCCAAAATTGAAGATCCCTTTCCTCTCTAGCTGGCACTCCATATGATTCTTGATTCAGAACAATATGAGGTAGGGATCTAGCGGTCTTGCTGACCCTTCAGCAGTTTCTTCTTGATGAGTCTCTTCTTAGGTTTCCTCCTCAGTAGACAGACCTTGATCTTCTCTATGTTTTCCTCTTTCAATTATGAGCTCTTCTCTCAGCTCAGTGATCATGTCTCACTGATCCTTTATTAGACCCATTAACTCTCGCATAAGATCTGGTGGATTGTCATTGACTACCTCCACCTCTGGTGTAATATCCTGGATTGTGACCAAGGATTAGCAACTTCAAAGTAATGTAATTAATATTAATTGAGCACTTTTGAAATATTTTGAAGCATATATTGTGCATTGTGATAATCAGGGGCAAAACGATAAATTTATTGACCGACTGGTTAGATACCATTAAGAACACTCCTTAGTAATCAAGATTAATGGCTAAGATTGAAAGACCAAGAGGTGGAATCTTGTGCATGCAAATGTATGTGAAATCATAGAAGGGAAAACAAGATGGTGCCAAGTGTCAAAATAAGGACCCTCAGATGAAAGTCAAAGTTTCAAACCATTTTCTCTTTCTCCTCTTTTCTTAGTCGGTTATGTATGTGTGAAGGAATGAAATCATCATCATTAATATCTCATTTTCTCTCTCATCCTCCTCCATTTTTTCGCTGAACAAGCTAAGAAAAGAGAAAGGGAAAAGCTTGAGTTTTTGGTAAGTTAATGCCTTCATATGCTCAAGTGTCTTTCATTAATGTTGTTCACGAGGTTGAGGGCTATATTCCTGTGGTTTCAGAATTTTGGTTGGTGAAGTTTGGGAACTTGTGGAAATTTGGAAGTTGGAGAATTGAAGAATTGGCTTTAGGAAGAAGAAGAGGTAAGAATTAGAAGCATTTTGGTATAGTTGTTGTAATCATTGGTTGAGTATTGAGAATTTATGAATTTGCCCTGATTTTGTGCAATTTTCGAATGGAATGAATTGGTTTATGTGCTGTGTCAAATTTGGTCTTTTGTTGAACATTTTGGCCATTGGAATTGATTTGGGAACTTGGATTGGAAAGTGTGGCAATGTGTGAATTGTGTTGTGACATTGTGAGACATGTTGTAGTTGTTGTGTAATATGTCAATGGGAGTTGAATTTGGTCATTTTGATGATTTCAATGGTTTTCTTGAGCAGAATTGTGTGAGAATGGTATTTGGGTTGGAATGGGAATCATTTGGGATCAAATGTGAAAAACTAGAAAATCTGGCCAATGTAAGTCTGTTCTGGACAGTTAGATAGTGTGGACGTTTTGACTAGGTTAATGATGTTAGAAAATTATGAAACTTTCCAGTTTTGAAGCACACTTCCCAAGCTTCAAAATGGACATACATTTGGTGTCATTTCGCTTTTTGAGTTGGGAGTTTGAACTGTCCAAAGTTTGGCATCAAAACTGGACCCTGTTTTGGCGCAACGTTAGGTTTTTGGTAAATCTGGACTTTTGTGGTGATTTCTAGTTATGGCCAATATTTTTCCTTGAAAGAGGACTTAAATAGCTTTCATTTGGCTTTGGAATCACCTTATTTCCATTTTTCCTGAATTAGTTATGATTTTTGGAAGTTCAGCCAAGAAACTGGATTTTCTTGGGCTGCAGCCCGTGGATTCTGGGCCGCAGCCCAAATGTTTCTGAGCGTTTATGGGTAGTTTTGGGCCGCAGCTCGTGGATTTTAGGCCGCGGCCCACCCCCAAAAATCAGTATTTTACACTTTTAAAGGTGGTTCATGGTATAGCCTTTCCCAACCCTTTAGGCATATATTTAGACCTAGAATAGTCACCTAAAGAGTTCAAATGATAACCAACTTAAAGTATTATAGAGAAAAGAACTTGGGAAGGAGGTTGATGGGTTGTCCCTAACTTGGTTTACAGGATTTGATATTTGCCGTCCTCGTGAGCCCGCGGTGCCAAGAAACGTCAGGAAAGGATCAGGTAGTGACTCTCTCTCTCTTATACTATGTGTAATGCTCTGTATGTGTGTGTTATCACTATTCTGTGATGAATCTTTGATGCTGCTGCGGTTACAGCTGGTGATAGCTGTCGTTTATAGCACAAGCTATCGTTTACAGCGTACGTTGTCATTTACAGCGCAAGCTGTCATTTACAACGTAAGCTGTCGTTATTGTGATTACAGCGTAAGCTTTCGTGATGTTGATTACAGCAAGAGCTGTCGTATTGTGTATACAGCCGTGAATGCTGTCGTTTGTGGTGAAAACCATGTACCTATGTGGTGCTGCTATTGTTGCTGGTTGTGATTTATATACATGCTTTGTATTTATGCATTGTGTGAGTGGTTTGTTACTACTGAGATTCTCTTGAATCTCATTCTTTCCTATGACTAACATTTCAGACAGGGCGTGTGGCTCAAGAGAGAAGAGGCCAACGCGGAGCAACTAGGACCTTTAGTGGTACATTTGATATTGGAAATGTTGGTTATCGATTTTGAACTTGGGATTACTGTATATTTTGAGATATAAGTGTTATATTCGATTTTAGATGTGTAATCCCCTAGTGTATACTTATAAACCCTCAAGTTGTATATGTATAGAACCCGGGAGTTGCCGGTGATTTGGGTATACACTCTGATATGAATGAATGTATATTAACTGCACAGGTAATTATATTCGAATATTGAAATTGAGACCAGGATGGGAAAAAGAGTTTTGAAAGTTTTGTGAAAATGTTACTGTGAAACAGAAGTTTAAAATGAGGTTAAAGCATCCAATGGTCCCTAATCCGATTTAAATATGTGTTATCGAATTATAATTACGTGTTTAAAGTCAGGGGGTTACATTTTGGTATCAGAGCTGTAGTTCCTGGTAAGGGTAGAGGTTGCTAGGATAGATCCCTTAGATAATAGTAGGAATAGAAGATTATCTGTGAATGATTGTTGAGTATGCACGTGTATGATATATTGATATGGATATATATATGAGTTTTGTGACTATAAGTACATACTATTTCTGCTAAACTAATGGGGCAAGTTGTTTGTAGAATGAAGAAAACTAAAGGACGCCCCAATATTCCGCGTGTAGACCTTGAGGTGGAGGTCGTCAATAATAATCCACCGGATTCAATGCAGGAATTAATGGGTCTAATCAGAGATAAACGGGATATGATAACTGAGCTAAGAGAAGAGCTCAGAGCAGAGAAAGCAAAGAACAAAGAGGACCCGGTTCAATCTACTCCGGTTGAAACTCAAGAAGAAACTCGACATGAGGACACTGCAGAAGGATCAGCACGACCACTAGAATCCCCACCTTGTGCTATTCCGAATCAAGAATCACATGGGATGCCGCTTAGAGAGGAAAGAGAACTTCAGTTTTGGGTCACCAGATTCTGCAAGCATCTGCCTCCGGCGTTCAGAGGAAGGTTTGACCCTCAAGCAGCCGAAGATTGGATGAACAGGCTGGAGAAAGTATTTGAGGTTCTTGGTTGCCTGGATGAGGTTAAGCCATGACTGGTCGTTTATAAGCTCGAAGGGGATGCAGACCGTTGGTGGCGGAATATCGCCCTAACATTGAAGAGAAAAGAAATGCTATTTACTTGGGAACTGTTTCAACAAGAGTTCAACGAGAAGTATTTTCCCAAATCACTGAGACTCGAGAAGGAGACGGAGTTTCTTAATATCAGACAAGGCGACACGGAGAGCTTTGATGATTACTTGTCCCGTTTTGTACGGTTGGCTCAGTACTCCTCCTATCTTCGGTTCAAAGATGACAAAGAATGGAGTTCTGATATGCTCATTCGCGGTCTGAGGCGAGAATTGAGGAAACGCCTAGCTACTCACCAATTCACTAAGTTCAACAATGCGGTTGAACAGTGCAGGATTACAGAGAACAACTTGAGAGAATTGTATCCTGCCCAAGCTATTAGCCACCGCAATGAACCTAATAAGGGTGCTACCTCACAGAAGCGAAAGGGGCAAGGATCTTCGTCTGGAAGTGGTAAGAAGCCCCACCAGTCTGGGAGCCGAGATCAGCAGAGAGCTCTTTTCACACCATGGATTTGTTGTCGGTGTAACCAACCACATCAAGGCAGAACTTGTGATGGCAAAATAATATGCTTCAATTGTAAGCGTGTGGGTCATACAGCTGCTGAATGCAAAAAGCCACGACCAGACCAGAGACCGAAGACACAGGGCCGAGTATTCGCTATGACCCATGAGGAGGCCCGTAAATCTCCTGAGTTGATACAAGGTAAAATCTCTATTAATGGCTATCTGTTGCAAGTATTGTTCGACTCGGGTGCAAGTCACTCCTTCATTGCTTATGATTGCGTGAAGCGCCTGGGATTGCATGTACATAAATTACCATTTGAATTAGTAGTGTCAACTCCAATGGGTAGTAAGGCCTTAACCACAGAAGCTTGTTTGAGTTGTGTCATAACTGTAGAAGGGCACCAATCTGTGGTAGATCTGATATGTTTGCTGCTTTACCAATTGGAAGTTATTTTGTGTTTTGATTGGTTAACGGCAAATAATGTATTACTTGATTGTGGGAACAAGAGGATAGTATATCCTGTTTCTTAGAGGGCTGAAGTTGTGGATTCTAGTATGAATTTCCTTGCTGCAGCTAAAGCTGAACGATATCTTGAAAAAGGTTGCCAGGGGTATATGGTATTTTTCTCTGTACAAAAGGAAGCTAGTGAAACTTTGAGTGATATACCCATGGTAAATGAATTCCCTGAGGTATTCCTAGATGATCTTAGTGGATTGCCTCCTGAGAGGGAAGTTCAGTTCCCAATTGACATTGTACCTGGAGCTGGTTCTATATCTAAGGCCCCATACCGTATGGCCCCAAACGAAATGGCGGAGTTAAAGAAACAAATAGAAGATTTGCTTGAGAAAGGGTTTATTAGACCCAATGTGTCGCCTTGGGGAGCTCCAGTGTTGTTTGTAAAGAAGAAAGATGGGAGTCTTCGCTTGTGCATCGACTACAGAGAGCTGAATAAAGTTACTATAAAAAACAAGTACCCTCTTCCCCGAATCGATGACCTTTTAGATCAACTCTCTGGTTCATGTGTATTTTCGAAGATTGATCTAAGGTCAGGGTATCATCAGCTGCGAGTGAAAGCAGAAGATGTTCCAAAGACTGCTTTCAGGACCCGATATGGTCATTATGAGTTCTTGGTGATGCCATTTAGGCTAACCAATGCACCTGTGGTTTTCATGGATTACATGAACCATATCTTTCGGCAGTATTTGGATCAGTTTGTTGTTGTGTTTATTGATGATATTTTGATATATTCAAAAAGTAAGGAAGAGCATGAACATCATTTGAGAATCGTATTGAATACATTGCGTGAGAAGCAACTATATGCCAAATTGAGCAAGTGCGAGTTCTGGCTATCAGAAGTGAAATTCTTAGGCCATGTTATCTCGCAAGAAGGGGTCTCTATGGATCCCAGTAAAGTGGAAGCAGTACTGAACTGGAAGAGGCCAGAATTTGTGGCGAAAGTACGCAGTCTTCTGGGTCTTGCTAGTTACTATCGGAGATTCATCCAGAATTTCTCCCATATTACGTTGCCAATGACCAAGCACATGAGAAAGGATCAGCCGTTTGTGTGGGATGAGAAATGTGAAAACTATTTTGTGGAGCTGAAGGAGAGGTTGACTATGGCACCTGTGTTGATTTTACCCGATCCCAGTTTGACATACGTGGTGTATTCTGATGCCAGTGGGTAGTGATTAGGGTGTGTCCTTATGCAGCAGGGACGAGTGGTGGCCTACGCCTCTCGACAGCTTAAACCTTATGAATTGAACTATCCCACTCATGATCTGGAGCTTGCGGCCATTGTATTTGCTTTGAAGATTTGGCGTTATTACCTGTATGGTGTGACTGTGGAATTGTACTGCGACCACAAGAGTCTCAAATATCTGTATGATAAAAAAACTGAATATGAGACAGCGCCATTGGATAGAATTGCTTAAGGACTACGACCTGGAAATAAAATACCATCCAGGTAAGGCAAATGAAGTCGCTGATGCTCTTAGTCGAAAGACCGTGCTTGTTGCAGCTATGATGATACAAGAAGGGAAATTGATTGAAGATTTTTGTGATTTGAATTTAACAAACCAGATCATCTGTGCCAATTACATTGTTTCTCAAGAAGAGAGTGATCTAAGGGCGGAAATTGAAGAAGCTCAGAGGCAAGATAGCTGGATACAGCGCAACCTGGCTAGAATTGAACAGGGAGAAGTTCCAGGCTACGACCTATCGCCTCGTGGATTGGTTCATTATCAGAAGAGAGTTTGCGTGCCACTTAGGGCGGAGTTGAGGCAGAAGATTCTGGATAAGGCGCATAAGAGCCAATATACTCTCCATCCTAGTATGACCAAGATGTATCATAATCTGAAATTGGTGTATTGGTGGCCGGGTATGAAGAGTGATGTGACCAAATATGTAGCAAGGTGTCTCACTTGCCAGAAGGTAAAGATTGAACACCAGAGACCGCTTGGTTTACTTCAGAGTCCTGAGATTCTGGAATGGAAATGGGAAAGCGTGACCATGGATTTGGTTGTGAGATTGCCCAAGATCAGAAACTATGATGCGATTTGGGTAATTGTGGATCGGTTAACCAAGTCGGCACACTTTATACCAATCAATGCTGGTTATTCTCCTGATAAACTAGCAGAGATTTATATCCGAGAGATTGTCAGACTTCATGGTACACCGAAGAATATCATTTCCGACCGAGATCCACGATTTACTTCAAGATTCTGGAAAGCATTGCATGAAGCCTTATGTACTCAACTGAGATTCAGTACGGCTTATCATCCTCAAACGGATGGACAATCTGAGAGAACAATTCAGACGCTGGAAGATATGTTGCGAGCTTGTGTTCTCGACTTTAAAGGAAGTTGGGATCATTTCCTTCCACTTGCTGAGTTCGCCTACAACAATCGCTATCATGCGAGCATCCAAATGGCTCCATATGAAGCATTGTATGGAAGACGGTGTCAATCACCATTATGCTAGAATGAGTTATCCAAAAGGAAGCTTTATGGGCTAGATTTGGTTGATCAAACCTCAGCACAGATTCAGATTATTCGCAAGAGGTTGCTTGCAGCGCAGAGTCGACAGAAAAGCTACGCTGACAAGAGAAGACGGCCTCTAGAATTTGAGGTTGGAGATCATATTTTTCTGAGAGTATCACCAGTTAACGGTGTTGGGCGAGCGATCAAGAGAAAGAAGCTGAGCCTGAGATATATAGGACCTTTTGAAATCCTTGAGAGGATTGGACCTGTTGCTTACCGAGTAGCACTACCTCCGAGCTTGAGCAGGCTCCATGAAGTATTCAACGTTTCTCAACTGAAGAAGTACCAACCAGATCCGTCTCACATCATTGAATATGAGGATGTTGAGCTACAAGAAAATTTCACATATGCGATGGAACCAGAGCAAGTTATTGATCGAGAAGAGCGACGGCTCAGACACTGAAGCATTCCATATGTGAAGGTGATCTGGAAGGGAATGACTCAAAGAGAGGCAACTTGGGAAGCGAAGGAAGATATACGAAGACGATATCCGGAGTTTATGGCTCAAGTTGTGTAACAATTTCGAGGACAAAATTTAATTTTCGGGGGGAGAATTGTAATATCCTGGATTGTGACCAAGGATTAGCAACTTCAAAGTAATGTAATTAATAGTAATTGAGCACTTTTGAAGTATTTTGAAGCATATATTGTGCATTGTGATAATCAGGGGCAAAACGGTAAATTTATTGACTGACTGGTTAGATACCATTAAGAACACTCCTTAGTAATCAAGATTAATGGCTAAGATTGAAAGACCAAGAGGTGGAATCTTGTGCATGCAAATGTATGTGAAATCATAGAAGGGAAAACAAGATGGTGCCAAGTGTCAAAATAAGGACCCTCAGATGAAAGTCAAAGTTTCAAACCATTTTCTCTTTCTCCTCTTTTCTTAGTCGGTTATGTATGTGTAAGGGAATGAAATCATCATCATTAATATCTCATTTTCTCTCTCATCCTCCTCCATTTTTTCGCTGAACAAGCTAAGAAAAGAGAAAGGGAAAAGCTTGAGTTTTTGGTAAGTTAATGCCTTCATATGCTCAAGTGTCTTTCATTAATGTTGTTCATGAGGTTGAGGGCTATATTCCTGTGGTTTCAGAATTTTGGTTGGTGAAGTTTGGGAACTTGTGGAAATTTGGAAGTTGGAGAATTGAAGAATTGGCTTTAGGAAGAAGAAGAGGTAGGAATTAGAAGCATTTTGGTATAGTTGTTGTAATCATTGGTTGAGTATTGAGAATTTATGAATTTGCCCTGATTTTGTGCAATTTTCGAATGGAATGAATTGGTTTATGTGCTGTGTCGAATTTGGTCTTTTGTTGAACATTTTGGCCATTGGAATTGATTTGGGAACTTGGATTGGAAAGTGTGGCAATGTGTGAATTGTGTTGTGATATTGTGAGACATGTTGTAGTTGTTGTGTAATATGTCAATGGGAGTTGAATTTGGTCATTTTGATGATTTCAATGGTTTTCTTGAGCAAAATTGTGTGAGAATGGTATTTGGGTTGGAATGGGAATCATTTGGGATCAAATGTGAAAAACTGGAAAATCTGGCCAATGTAAGTCTGTTCTGGACAGTCAGATGGTGTGGACGTTTTGACTAGGCTAATGATGTTAGAAAATTATGAGACTTTCCAGTTTTGAAGGCCACTTCCCAAGCTTTAAAATGGACATACATTTGGTGTCATTTCGCTTTTTGAGTTGGGAGTTTGAACTGTCCAAAGTTTGGCATCAAAACTGGACCCTGTTTTGGCACAACGTTAGGTTTTTGGTAAATCTGGACTTTTGTGGTAATTTCTAGTTATGGACAATATTTTTCCTTGAAAGAGGACTTAAATAGCTTTCATTTGGCTTTGGAATCACCTTATTTCCATTTTTCCTGAATTAGTTATGATTTTTGGAAGTTCAGCCAAGAAACTTGATTTTCTTGGGCCACAGCCCAAATGTTTCTGAGCGTTTATGGGCAGTTTTGGGCCACAGCCAGTGGATTTTGTTCCGCGGCCCACCCCCAAAAATCAGTTTTTTACACTTTTAAAGGTGGTTCATGGTATAGCCTTTCCCAACCCTTTAGGCATATATTTAGACCTAGAATAGTCACCTAAAGAGTTCAAATGATAACCAACTTAAAGTATTATAGAGAAAAGAACTTGGGAAAGAAATTGATGGGTTGTCCCTAACTTGGTTTACAGGATTTGATATTTGCCGTCCTCGTGAGCCCGCGGTGCCAAGAAACGTCGGGAAAGGATCAGGTAGTGACTCTCTCTCTCTTATACTATGTGTAATGCTCTGTATGTGTGTGTTATCACTGTTCTGTGATGAATCTTTGATGCTTTTGCGGTTACAGCTGGTGATAGCTGTCATTTACAGCGCAAGTTGTCGTTTACAGCATAAGCTGTCGTTATTATGATTACAGCGTAAGCTGTCATGATGTTGATTACAGCAAGAGCTGTCGTATTGTGTATACAGCCGTGAGTGCTATCATTTGTGGTGAAAACCATGTACCTATGTGATGCTGCTATTGTTGCTGGTTGTGATTTATATACATGCTTTGTATTTATGCATTGTGTGAGTGGTTTGTTACTACTGAGATTCTCTCGAATCTCATTCTTTCTTATGACTAACATTTCAGACAAGGCGTGTGGCTCAAGAGAGAAGAGGCCAACCCGGAGCAACTAGGACCTTTAGGGGTACATTTGATATTGGAAATGTTGGTTATCGATTTTGAACTTGGGATTACTGTATATTTTGAGATATAAGTATTATATTCGATTTTGGATGTGTAATCCCCTAGTGGATACTTATAAACCCTCAGGTTGTATATGTATAGAACCCGGAAGTTGCCGGGGATTTGGGTATACACTCTGATATGAATGAATGTATATTAACTGCACAGGTAAATATTCGAATATTGAAATTGAGACCAGGATGGGAAAAAGAGTTTTGAAAGTTTTGTGAAAATGTTACTGTGAAACAGAAAGTTTAAAATGAGGTTAAAGCATCCAATGGTCTCTAATCCGATTTAAATATGTGTTATCGAATTATAATTACGTGTTTAAAGTTAGGGGGTTACATCTGGGTCCTATGTTGTACTCTAGGACGACCCTTTATCTTTTTTATTCTACAAATTATTCACTACTTCAGTTTCACAAATAATGTATACACATTGTCCACAAATCTCAAATATATCCCAATGACAAAGCATAGATGTGTTTGCCATAACCAATCATAATCATCTTCTATCACAAAGGCAAAGAACTAAGGGAGCTATCCTAGCAAACTCTACCTTTGCTAGGAACTATAGCTCTGATACCAAAAATGTAACCCCCCATCTTAATAAGCGTAATTATAATTCGATAACGCATAGCTAAGATTGATAGGAGACCGACAGATATTTGAATTTAATTAAATCCCTTCCTTACAATAGGGTTTTCAAAAATTCTTTCAAAAATTTCTCTTTCTATCCTGGTCTCAAATACAAGTTACGAATATAATTTCGCTGTGACGTTAAATCACATTCATATGTATATATATCAGAGTGTACAGCAAAAATCCTGGCAACCCCCGGGTTTAATGTAGGTGTACTAAGGGTTTACAAGATTCCCTTTTTAGGGATTACATAATTATATCCCAAAATAATATTTACATTCCAAAACTATACAGTGAGTTCAAATCCAAAATGGATAACCGACAATCTGAAACTAAGTATCCCTACATGGTCCTAGCTGCTCCTAGTCGTCCGTTTCTCCTTGGAGCCACTTGCCCTGTTTGTAAGGTTAGTTAATGGAAAGAATAAGATTCAAGATAATCCCAATAGTAACAAATCACTCATATAGTATATGAACACATAGCATGTAAGATCACGTTTAGCAGGAACACAATGATACATGGCTCACACCACATACGACAGCACTCACGGCTGAATACACAATTCGACATATTTCGCTGTAATCTCTATGCTTAATACGACATCTTTCACTGAATGGCAGCAGTATCTTAAAGCATCACAATGCATGACAACATACATTCAAATCTTTATACACAGTATAAGAGAAAGAGTCATTATCTTGTTCTTTCCAATTGTGCTTTTGTGCAGGTGGATCACGAACAAGACAAATATTGAATCCTATAAATCAAAATTAAGGACGACGAATTATTATCCATTCCAATTCTTTAATAACTCATAATACTTGGGTTGATTATCACAATTGTCATTTAATCAAGTCAACTAAGGAGCTAAAGTGGTCAATTAACCTAAAAGGTAAATTTCTAATTTCAATGTTCCATAATATTACATTATGCCATAAGATCTTCAATTTTTGCATAGGTGACCAATTTGCCAGAATTTTTCAGCATCTTTGAAAAATCATAACTAATTCTAGAAAAATCAAAAAAAGGTGATCCTAAAGCCTATTGAAAGTTCTTTAAGTCCTCTTCATAGGAAAAATATGAATCATTACCAGAAATCACCAAAAATTCTAGAATTACACAAAATGCTACACTGCTTCAGAATTAAGTCCAGTTTCGAATCAAACTTTGGGCGACCAGAACTCTTAGATCACAAAGCGAAATGACACAAATTATATCTCCATTTTGAAGCTTGGAATGTGAACTTTAAAACTAGTTTTAGAATTTTTCTGACACCAATTGGCCATTCAAAATGTCCCTACAAACTGACTGCCCTGCATAGAGTTACACTTGACAGTTTTTCCAATTTTCAACCAATGTGTCCAATGGCTTCAAAATCAACAACCAATCCTATTTCCACGCAATTTTTTGTGTAGAAAACAATGGTACCATCAAAATAAACAAATTCCCACTCATTCCCTATGTCCTATTTTGACAGAATTTTAGGGTATTTCACAACAAACAACCACTTCACTATCTATCACTAAGCTTAGCTCATTTGCGTCCAAACCAACATATAAGCACAAACACGGGATGAAAGCTTCATGATCCCTAATATACCCTAAAAAATGAAATTAGGGCTATCACAATAGCCCACCACAACTCAGCCAATTAAAGTATCATCTACATCAACATAATGATCTTACTCACCTCTTGCTTCTTCTTGTGTTCTTTTCTTTATTCCTCAAATTTTGTTGTTGTCAGGTGGCTGAAAACTCCACATCTTCAAAAACAAAAATCATAGAAATGAAGCTAAGAAAGAGAGGAACAAGTTTCATGAAGTCACTTGAGCCAAAGAAGCCATTTATAAGGTCAAGCTTCAAGTAGAAATACTGACCTTCACTTTCTCTTCTTTCTCTTTCCTTAGGCCTTGCTTGGCCGACTTTGAGACAAATGAGAGGGAGTGAATGAGTTCTGAAATTCTCTTCCCTTGGCCCTTAATATTTAACCAAAAGTAGGCCAAAAGAAATAGAGAATATGTGTGGTGAATAATTATTCCTTCTTGGTAAAAGGTGATGATAAATACAAGATGACTTCAATTTTAATTCTCTCACCTCTCTTGCCTTTAGAATTCTTGGATGAAAAGTTTGAGAAAGATGAGGAAATATATGGATAATACTTTCTCTCTTTTTCTCTTATATCCCTAGGCACTTTTATTAACTTTTCATATAAAAAAGATAAAGTGTATCATATTAATTCTTTTTCCCTCATGTCATGCGAATATAGCCCTTAAAGTAACCAAAACAATGCTTCTTGAATTATCAATATTCACCTCCTTACTTTAGTTGCAATATTTGACCATATTCAACATAGTTGTTTTCCTCTTCATGCCATACGAAATGTAGCCCTTGGAATAGCCAAAAGGGCTTCTTGAACTAATCATAATTTCAACTCTTCAAATGTTACTTCTTTAGTTGAAATTGTTGACTTAGTCATCATCTTTTACAACTTAGTCAAATTGCATTCACATGTCATATTTAGTAGCCTATATTGTTTCCTCTTATCATGCGTAAATCATAGCCCTTTGAAGAAGAAGATGATCTTGTAAAATGTCATCTTGCAATATAATATTTAATTGCCAATTTTGCATGTGAAACTTCACTAAAGTCATTACAAAATTTCCAGAGGTAATTCTATCATTAATCCCACCATCTATTCTGTTTATTTAGCCCTTGAGTACATTTTGGGATATGACATCTATTCTTGATTGTCATACATGGATTGCATTTCAGACTTCATGGCATTTAGCCATTTCTTGGAGTTTGGTCACACTATGGGTTCTCGATAGGTGGTTAGCTCATTTTGCTCAATTAGCAACACATAACAGCCTTTACTAATCAGAAATTCATATCTCTGAGGCTGATGCTGTGTCCTATTTGATCTTCGTGGACCTTGTGTTACTTGAGGAGGCTCAACAACTTGTTGTGAGTCTTCTCTAATTTCCATCTATGGTTCTGTACTATTTGTGACTCTAGAACTTCTTCGAGATGTACCTTGCTCCTATTGGTTATTTTAGAGACAAACTCTCTTTCTAGTAACTTACCATTTTGAATAACAGACACTTTGTTATCAGTGGGATTGTAGACATAGTATCCTTTTATTTCTTTAGGATACCCGACAAAAAGGCACTTAGAAGATCTAGGCACTAATTTATCAGAGGCTTATTACTTAACATATACCTCATATTCTCAGATATTGAGAAAAGATAAACTTGGTTTCTTTCTAGTCCATATACCATATGGTGTCCTTTCAACTGCCTTGATGTGACATGATTTAGTATGAATACAAGCTGTCTTTAGGGCATATCCCCAGAAGGAGGTGGAAGATCTATTTGACTCATCATAGATCGAACTATATCTAATAGTGTTCGATTCCTCTGTTCATAAATGCCATTACATTATGGTGTTCCTGGAGGAGTCAATTGTGAGATTATCCCACAACTCCTAAGAAGGTCAATGAACTCTTGGCTCAAATATTCATCGTCTTGATCATATCGAAGTGCTTTAATTGTTTTGCCAAGTTGGTTTTGTCCTTCATTTTTTAATGCTTTGAACATTTCAAAAGATTCAAATTTATGTTTCATTTGATAGATATAGCCATATCTACTAAAGTCATCTATAAATGTAATGAAGTAGACATAATCTCTACTGGCAGTTGTATTTTATGGCCCACATACATCTGTATGTATGAGGCCCAATAATTCAGTGGCCCTCTCACTATGCCCAGTAAAAGGTGCCTTTGTCATCTTTCCTAATAAGCAATATTTGCATGTATCATATGATTCCAAATCAAATGAGTTAAGAAATCCATCTTGATGGAGTTTGGAAATGCGTTTCTCATTTATATGGCCTAGACAACAATGCCATAGGTAGGTTAGATTTAAATTGTGTGATTTTATTCTTTTAGTAGTTACATTATAGATATTGTCATTATTAGGATATTCCAAATTTAATATATAATAACCAACATGCAAATCACCATCAGCATAGAAATGTCATTATGATAAATAGAACATTTACCATTCCTAGTAATAGAAGTATAACCTTCCTTATCCAAATAAGAAAGAGAAATAATGTTACTACTCAAAGCAGGAACATAATAGCAATTATTCAAAACTAACAAAATCCCATTGGGCAGAACTAATTCATAAGTGCCTACGGCTAAAATAGCAACTCTTGCTTTGTTTCCAACTTATAGGTCTACCTCACCCTTCTTCATCTTTCTACTATCCTTTAGACCCTGCATATTTGTACAAATGTGAGAGCCACATGCAGTATCTAATACTCATATAGAGTAAGTATAAAAATGAATGTCTATAACATAAAAACCTAAAGCGATAGCCCCATTATCCTTCTTGTTTGTTTTTAGATATTCGATGCAGAGTTTGCAATTCCTTTTCCACTGACCGGGTTTATTGCAGAAGTAGCATACTCCTTCCTTTGGAGGCTTTGCCTTCTTGGGTATAAGCTTGGTTTCAGGCTAGTTTGACTCTTTGGTCTTATCACCTGAGCCATTACCCTTCCATTTTCCCTTCCCTTTCTTTTCCATACCCTTTCCTTTATAAACCATTAAAATAGTACTAGGCTTTTGCTTAATGCTTTCTCAGCAATTTTGAGCATCCCATACAGCTCAAAAAATGATTTCTCCATGTTGTAGTTTATGCAAAAATGGTCATAACTCTCCTGGAGTGAGTTCAGGATCAAATTCGTAGCTAACTCCTTGCTCATAGGAAATCCAAGCCTCTCAAGGTGATCAATATAGCCTTTTATCTTTAACACATGAGTACCAACTGATGCACCTTCAGCCATCTTGCTGGAATATATGGTCTTTGTGGTCTCATAGGTTAGATCCCAAGTTTTGATGATAACAAAAGATAATTGTATGCAAAGCATGGTTTTATATGTCTAAAGAATGATTACAAAGTTACCCAATACATATGGCAAAGTTTTGTAATGTCTGCTGTCAGATTTAACTGATGCACTCGAGCAACAGAGCTAGCAATCGAGCATGATGATCTTTTACACTCGAGCAGATGCAAGTGTTAGGCAGAAAGTGTTTGCCCGAGAGCAAATTACTGTCAATTTTACTGATGCACTCGAGCACTGGAGATAGCACTCGAGCATTAGGCTCTTTCTCACTCAAGCACATGCAAGTGTTGGACAATAAGTGTTTGGCCGAGAGCAATTACTGTCATTCTTACACTCGAGCATTATAACCAACACTCAAGCATGAAGCTGGTTTGCACTCAAGCACTAGCGAGTGAGGGACTGCAAGTGTTTGGCCGAGAGTCATGAAGATCAGAGAAGCACAAGTATGCCCAAGTGTGACTTCATATGCCCGAGTGACACATCAGCACTCACGAGTGTGAAATATAACCTCTCAAATCCTGATGCAAGTGCTAATAATAAGAGTATATTACATGAGAATATTCTTCTCACTCGAGCAGGGGTATGTGTGCTCGAGTGAGGGCCCACATCACCTGCGAGTGCAAAATCACACTCTTGCTAAAATGGTATGCGAGTGTTGTCCAGAGATGGGTCTCTTAGTGTAAAGAACAAGGACACCGAGCAAAAGGAGTTGTGCTCAAGTGAGGCCCCACTTCACTCACGAGTAAGAAAATGAACTCTCTGAAATCATGTGGAAGTGTAAGTAAAAAACTGAAGAACAAGGAGAAAATATGTGAGTTCACTCGAGTGAGCCCCATCCTTTCTCGAGTAATACTCTGCCAGAAGACAAAATGCACCAGTCTTACAGCGTTCAATCTGAATATGGTTTAATGATATTTATTTATCTTATTATCACATATTATTATTATTTAACATCATTTTGAATGTATAATAAGTGTGATATAGGAGGATGAACGTTTGAAATAAACAGACGCGAAGGAAGTCAAACAACGGCAGACAACATTATTACAAGCACATACCTACCGCGTTCAAAGATTTCAAACGTATGCATGCCGTTCCACAGTAACATGCCCCGCTCCACAATGATCATTATTCAAATGGGCAAAATCGAACGTCTATAAATACAGAGTTCCAGAGATCGTCAAAGATATAACGAAGTGCAAGAATTCACATAAGCAAATTCACGAGTCTCTGTTATTCATATTTTCTCTATATTCATATTGTTCTTCAGTGTTTATTATACTTTCTTTGTAAGAGAGTCTATATACACTTCAAATTATATTTTCTTTTGATCTCAAGGTATTGGGACCTTGAGAGGGTAAATATCCTTACGAGAGAAGCAGTTAAGAGAATTCCTAGTAAAACTTTCCACTTAAAAGACTTACAAGATACATGCAATAGAGAACGTTGCTGCTCGTAAGACTTGTATATGTAAGAAAGTGAGAAAGATCATAGGTTGTTTTCCTGCACGTAAGACTTGTCGTAAGGGGGAGAGAAATTTCGTTAGTGTTAGAATATTTCTGCTCATAGTCCTTTAAAGGACGATTTGTGTTTTATGGCATTCTCAGAGCCCATTGAATCTTGGAAGCATAGTAAAAATCTTAGTCGGTCTTGATCTCTGAGGACTGGACATAGGCCTGGTTTTTAGGCCGAACCAGTATAACTCTCTGTGTCCTAATCCTCTGAACTCTACTCTATCTACAACTACTTTCGTATTACCACATCAATCGAAAAATTTATAACATCACCCAATTCACCCCCTCTTGGGTGAAGCTTGCCTCTTTCATCATACCTTTCTTGCCTTGTCTGTGGTTGGAACATTTCCTTGAGATGGACAATTATCTCATAAGCCTCTATAAGTTCCAGATCTCTTTGGAGCTCTGAAACCATAGTGGCAAGCATCAGGCAACCTACATCCATAGAGTCATCCTTATGCTTTAGCTCTTGGAGCATTGGGTTGGGTATAGGCTCCTTAGAAATGGGTTGATCTAGGACATAAGCCTTACTTCCTGCTTGAGAACAATTCTCAACTTCCTAAACTAGTCAAGAAAGTTTGTCCCATTGAATTTGTCCTTCTCAAAGGCCGATCACAATGATAGTGTAGCAGTATTACTAGTTGACATGATTCTACAATTAAAATATGCAAAGTTAGTTAGTAATCTCCCACTAAATTAACAACCCTCAATATAACAATTAGTAGGCTAAGATCCATATTTGGCTTAAAATTAAGTCCACTTTGGCAAGATGCTTTAATTTAAGTTATTTAGGTAGGTAACCTATTTACCAATTACATCACATGTAACTCTTAAATCATTATAGGATTCGATCATCATATGATCCAGCATGTTTAATCCCATCTAACGCCTTGAGATTCAAAACCATTTAGTTAATCTCAATTAAGTCAAAACAATAATGAATATTATGAGTAGCACCATTACTCTTGCTTGACTCATCAAGATAATTCAAGTGCATCCTCTTTGGTGGTTTCCACGATTGAGTGATCTAGGTTTTGACAAGTATTCATTAATTGATGGTATTATGACTTAATATTTGATTCATAGGGCAATTAATTAGTTTTGTTTATATGAATGCAATCGTGGTCGTATCTCATACAGATAAATACATATAAACACAAAAGTATTCATGCAATGATCTAATCAAAAGCATAATTTAAATATGACATAACATGGCTCACCTAGCCTAAAATACTCCCAAGCCAATGAGATGACTTCTCTAAATAAAAAAAGAAATACATTGAGAGAAACCTCATTTAAATATTCGAGGGGAGTAAGATGAGAAGAGAAAGTACATTGAGAGTATTTAGAGGAAAGCACAACATAACCCTTTGTAAAAATCTAAAGCCATATTGTTCACCATACCCAAACAAGTTTGAAAATAAACCACAACAAGTAACAGTTCATACAATATAAAAAGCAATAAATGTCATGATTAGGTTATATCACACTATGAACAGGTAATCACGACATATTCCTTTTAAAAGAAATATTTGAAAATTTAAAATATTTAAAAATTTTTGGCCCAATTTTTAAAATATTTTTTCAGTGCAATTCAAAAGATTTCATCCCAGTTTCAAAAACGGCCAGAAACGCTTC
The DNA here is from genome assembly GCA_963855925.1 of Inga laurina. Lineage (NCBI taxonomy): Eukaryota > Viridiplantae > Streptophyta > Magnoliopsida > Fabales > Fabaceae > Inga > Inga laurina. The sequence goes on along the minus strand of OY979706.1, from coordinate 27,678,793 downwards.
TGATACGAATTGTCTTCCCCATAGTTTCAGATCCCTAAACCTATATAAAGATCCGAACCTAGATCCATTTCTTCTCCAAGATTTTGAATCCCTAAATCTGGTTAGAGACCCTAACATGTCTGTATGTCGTGATATTCAACCAATTTGAAACCAAGATGACGAGAATTCTAATTTCACATCCAATCCAAAATAGAAATCATGACATAGCAACAAATCGTATAGGTTCGAATTTCACAAAACTGAAACATATTTCAATATCACATAAAATACGCAACAGAGTATTTGCAATTCGAGTTTCTTAAAACCAAAAACTAAATTAGATAGATATTTGATCATCTTCTTATAAGCATACATATATATCCCATATATATCAAATGTATAAGAATAAAAACTTAATTTAAACGCACAATTGACCTAGCTCTGATGCCACTGTTAGGATCGGTAGGCACAGCGGAAGAATTTTAAATTTTACTGATCCTAATAGAGGATCTATCAATGGCATTTAAACCGAGTTAGAAAGATTCGTACCATTTTGAATTCGGGGTTTTCGATCTCTAGAAGCCAACAGGTCAGGTTCGCTCCCTCTACCAATATCCATACGAATGCTCTCTAACACAGACTACGTGCTAGCGCCTCAAATATCTCGTGGGGTTTCCCTTACAGCTCTAAATTCTCATATGTGTATGAGTATATCCGCTCTATCAAGTTTATAACCTATGAGGGCTATATTCGAATTTCAAAATTAATCTTTATTAATTTTGAAAATAATTAACAATTAATTATATTGATAAACTAATTAAATAAATTCAGTTTAAATTAAGTCTGTCCAACAGTTTTAATTTAACCAATTTATTTAACCCAAATAAAGAGCCATTAGATTTAACTTATCTTCAAAAATTAAATCTGAGATATTATATCTCTATCATGTTAGTTATTAAAACTAACTTTTCTTAATAAAATTAAATTTAAAACTAACACAGTATAATAATATCATATATAATATATATATCATATTAACGAATTTTATATTATATATATAAATATAAAATTCATCCCCTAGATTAAACATTATCTCTTGTTGGGTCAATCTTGTGTGCGACCCTGTAGGGCCATACGAAGTTGGTAGTGGGCTAATAACTACACTAACCTATAAGTCGAAAGTGGCCTCTAGTAAGACATTATGACTACCCAATTCATATGACGATCGTTAACATGATGCAATATGTCATACAACCAGGTCACGTCCCTTTTGTCACAGGATATATCAGTCAAGGATAAGGCATAGATAATATCATCCTCTTGTTCCTGACCATTACTTTCTTAATTCCTGAGTAGTCTGACAATGGAAATGGAAAACTCATTTCCATTGTAGTATGACCATACATTTCTCAAACTCACTCATCGAGGGGCCCAGTAATATCTCTCTACTAATGTGAGGGATAAATTCCATCTTGATCATTCATATTCCTCTGCATGAAAAACATCCAAACCTGATCGTAGCCTTTATCATCACCTAGTCAAAAGTACTTTTGACTAGTTCAAAGCTTAACAACTCTCATGTAGGAATCCATGATGACCTCAGGTCAAAGGGCATTGTGACGTGGTTATACATGAGAAAAGCCTATGACTTGATCCATGTAGCTTTCTCATTGTGGGTTGGTCTAGCCCCTTGTACTCTTACAAGCTCTGGGAATTGAAAGCCAAGCAAAATGAGGATAAGAAGCAGTCAGTAATTAATGAAGCAAATTATGGAAAAATATAGAGAAAGACTAGTATGTCCCTGGTCGGTCATCTATGCAAGAGCATAGATGAAACAAGACTAGTATGACTTTGATAAGATATGGAGATACGAATCAAAGTCTTAGGCACTTGTAAGAGTACAAGGTGCTGGACCAACCAACTATGAGAAAGCTATATGGATCAAGTCATAAGATTTTCTCATGTATAACCACGTCACAACGCCCTTAGACCTGAGGTCATCATGGATTCCTACATGAGAGTTGCAAAGCTTTGAACTAGTCAAGACTCATTTTTAACCGAGTGATGATAAAGGCTTTGATTGGGCTTGGTGGTTTTTCATGCAGAGGAATATGAATGATCAAGATGGAATTTGTCCCTCATATTAGTAAAGAGATATTACTGGGTCCCTCGATGAGTGAGTTTGAGAAGTGTATGGCCATACTACAATGGAAAGGAGTTTCCATTTCTATTGTTAGACTACTCAGGAATCGAGAAAGGGACATGACATGGTCATGCCTCATCCATGACCGATATATTGTGTAACAAAAGGGACATGACATGGTTGTATGACAGGTTGCATCATGTTAATGATCCTCATATGAATTGGGTAGCCGTAATGTCTTACTAGAGGCCACTTGTGACTTGTGGGTTAGTACAGTTATTGGCCCATTGCAAACTTCATATGGGCCTACAGGGTCGCACACAAGAATGGCCCAACACGAGATAATGTTTAATTTAGGGTGGACAAATTATATAATATGTAATATAAAATTCGTTAATAATATTTTATAGATATGTATTTTCGAAAAACATATTATATGATATTATTATATTGTGTTAGTTTAAAATTTAATTTATTAAGATATATTAAATATAATAACTAACATGATAGAGATATTGTATCTCAGATTTAATTTATGAAGATAAATTAAATCTAATGGCTCTTTATTTTGATTAAATTAATAGGTTAAATTAAAATTGTAAGACAGGTTTAATTTAAACTAAATTTATTTAATTAGCTCATCAAGATAATTAATTGTTGATTAATTTCTAAATTAATAATGATTAATTTTGAAATTTGAATATAGCCCTCATAGGTTATAAAGTTGATAGAGCAGATAGACTCATACACGAATGAGAATTCAGAGCCGCAAGGGAAACCCTAAAAACATTGGAGGCACTAGCACGCAGTCTCTGTTGGAGAGCATTCATGTGGATACCGGTAGAGGGTGCGGACCTAACGTGTTGGCTCCTAGAGATCGTGAAAGCCCTAAGTTAAAAAAAGGTACGATTTCTTTCTAACCTGATTTAAACGCCGTTGATAGATCCTAGATTAGGATCAGTGAAAATTTTTATAATTCTTCCGCTCTACCTGCCGAATCAATAGATTTGACCCCAAGCGGCTGAGGACTGGGTAATTAGATTAGAGAAGATCTTTGAGGTGCTGGAATGTCCTACCGAGGTAAAAGCTCGAATAGCCATCTATAAGTTAGAAGGGGATGCATATAGATGGAGAAATACAGTAATGATTTTGCAAGCCAGAAATATTCCTGTGACTTGGGAATTATTTCAAGAGAAATTAAACTTGAAGTATTTCCCCAAATCTATCATAATTGAAAATGAAGTAGAGTTCTTATCCTTCCAACAATGTAGTGAGGAGATTTTTTATGTGCATTTGGCCTAATTCATCCACTTGTCTCTCTAGTCTTCTTACGTGAGATACCAGGATGATAAGGGTTAGAGTTCTAATATGTTGATAGGGGCTAAAGCATGAGATCAAAGAGAAGTTGGTGTCCTGACAGTTCAAGGAGTTTAATTAGGCTATGGAAGAATGTCAAATTACGGAGAGCAACCTAAAGAACCTGTACCCAGTTAAAAACGTTAACAATCGTAGTGAACCCAATCGGTGAAACTCCTAGAAGTGGAAGGGTCAAGGGTCATCATTGAGGGGAAATAATAAGAAACCATATCGGCCTGAAAACCATAGAAGCCAGAGATCCCCTACACCTCCACCATGCTCTTAATGTGGTAAGATACACCCTGGCAAGATGTGCAATAGAATGATACTCTGCTATACCTGCAACCAACCAGGGCATCATGCCAGTGAATGAGATCAAAGAGAAGTTGGTGTCCTGGCAGTTCAAGGAGTTTAATTAGGTTGTGGAAGAATGTCATATTACATAGAGCAACCTAAAGAACCTGTACCCAGTTAAAAACTTTAACAGTCGTAGTGAACCCAATCGGTGAAACTCTTAGAAGTGGAAGGGTCAGGTGTCATCATTCAGGGGAAATAATAAGAAACCATATCGGCCTGAAAACCACAGAAACCAAAGACCCCCTGCACCTCCACCATGCTCTTAATGTGGTAAGATGTGCCTTGGCAAGACATGCAATATAATGATAATCTGTTATACCTGCCACCAACCAGGGCATCATGCTAGTGAATGTAAGCAGGGGACAGTGAAGCCCAGGCCCAGGACTCAAGGAAGAGCCTTTGCAATGATTCATGTGGAGGTGCGAAGGTCCCCTAAAATGATTCAAGGTATAATCCTCCTCAATAGTACTACAATACAAGTTCTATTTGATTCTAGTACTAGTTATTCTTTTATTGCTTTTGAATGTGCTAGACGGTTAAGGTTCAATGTGCATAAGCTACCTTATGATCTGATTATTTTGATACTAATGGGCGTCAAGATTGTTATTGCATATGCTTGTCTAAACCATGTTATAAATGTAGAGAGCCGTGAGTCTAGAGTAGATATGATTTGTCTACCATTTCACAAACTTGAGGTTATCCTGGGCATTGACTAGATAACATCAAACAATGTATTCTTGGATAGTAGGAATAAGAGGATCGTATATCTCAAACTGTAGAAGGGTGACGATGCTAATGCTAGTCTAAACTTTCTCTTAGTAATTAAAGTTGAGAAATATCTGCAAAAGGGTTGCCAAGGGTACTTCATTTTCTTCTCTGTGTAGGCAGAAGGGGAAACTACTCTTGAGAACATACCTGTGGTAAAAAAATTCCATGAGGTATTTCCAAAAGACATTAGTGGATTACCTCCACAAAGGGAAGTAGAGTTCGCAATTGAGATCATGCCTGGTGCTAGATCAGTTTCCAAAGCCTATTACCATATGGCACCGAATGAAATAACAGAATTAAAGAAGTAAATCAAAAAACTACTAGAGAAGGGGTTTATACAGCTCAGTGTTTCACCATGGGGAGCTCCAGTATTGTTTGTTAAGAAGAAAGATATGAGCGTACAATTTTATATTGATTACTGAGAACTAAATAAGGAGCCATCAAGAACAAATATCCACTCCCCAAGATGGATGATCTTCTTGATTAGCTATCTAGTTCTAATGTAACGCCCTTCACGACATAGGCCGAGATTAGTTCGTAAAAAAGTGATTATAATGAATTAGAGACCATAATACGGTTTGGGACTTAATAAAAGTATTCATTTTCCCAAAACCGGACTTGCAAAAACTTTTCTAAAATATATTTAACAATGGTCTCACACCAACAATCAACACACAAATGGCCTGTAAAATTTGATTCCATTTATACATATCAGAGTGCAATGTAAATTATCGACACACTCGGGTTTCATTTAATAAATAAGGGTTTATACAAGGCATAATGCCCATAATCTAATTTCCTTAACTTGGGGATTACACAAAACTACACCATACATCCATTATATACAATTGTTTCCCAATGAAAAATCCAAAATACCAACTACAAATATGATAACCAGATATTCCAAAATGAAACTCCTATCCGGAGCTCTAACCACTCTTTATCACCCACTTCCCCTTTAATCCTTCAGCCCTGTCTAAAATTGTTTTGGGAGAGTGAGATTCTAAGGAATCCCTGTAATAACAAATCACTCATAATATGCACAACATCAAAGCATGAAAGTAAATCATCTATACAACACACAGTAATCACAACAACAGTTGCAATGGTCAGGATAGGTATCATAGGCATCGCCCCCTACTACGGCTAACGTTGAACTGCTTGTTGTATTGTACATCCACATGAACATATCACATATATCACCACAGCTGGGATCTATATAAAACATTTCACAACACACAGCCCCACGGGCTGGATACTCAAACAGGAATCCATGATTCCATAACGCAGCCTCGACACTTACAATGGCAGATACAATGGCCAGGGTAGGTATCATGAGTATTGCCCCCTATGATGGCTCACGCTGAATTGCTCGCGCTGTAATATGCTATCGCCGATAACACATTCACAATGATAAACATGCATACCAAGTATCATACACAACATGAGAGAAGAGTCACTACCTTGGTCCTTCCCGGCGTATTCTGGCACCGGTCTCTCCCAAGTTGGGTAAATGTCAAATCCTAGAATCATAATTAAGGACAAAGAGTTATACTCTATTCCAAAACTTAATTCACTGCATAACACTTACATTTGGTTATCATAATTGACCCTTAAGAGGCCACAAATGCCTCTAATAAAAAGCCCTAAAAGGTTGGGATACAATAGGTTGGAGATTAGTTTTCAAAAACTCAATGTCTTGGAGCACAGGGGTTGGCCACGGCTAGCCCAGCCTTGGGCAGCAGCCAAAATATTGTCAGAAGGCCACTAGCCATAGCCAGCCATCATGGGCCGCGGCCAAGAAATTTCCTTATTCTTGGCTGAACTTCCGAAAATCATAACTAATTCTTGAAAAAATAGAAATGAGGTGATTCCAAGGCCAAATGAAAGGTATTTAAGTCCTCTTTACAGGAAAAATATGCACCATAACTAGAAATTACCACACAATTCCAGAATTACACAAAACTCAACACTGCTCTAAAAAAGAGTCCAGTTTTAGTCCCAATCTTTGGCATGGCATAACTTTCATTTCAGAAAAAGAAAATGACAAATTATATGTCAATTATGAAGATTGGGATGTGAAATTTAAGACTGAGAAGTTTCAAAATTTTTCAACATTATTTGGTCATTTAAAACGTTCATGTAAACTGGCTGCCTATAATAGAGTTCACTTTGATAGATTTCCAATTTTCTACCAAAGTGTTCAATGACTCCAAAATCAATAACCAAACCTATTCCTATACAATTTCTCACAAGGAACACAATGGCAACCTCAAAATGACCAAAATCACAACTCATCACCATGCCCTGTTTTGACCAATACACAAAACCAAACACAAAGTTGCCAAACTTTACTTTTAAGCTTCAATTCAATTCTATTCATTCAAAACACTAAACAAGGCACCATTTCCATAACAACAACATACCGTCAGCATAATGACCCTCATTTGTGAAATTCAAGGAAAAATTTCCAGACAATCCAAACTCAACCAGTGGCTACAAATCCTATATGAAAAGGTTTGTCTTACTCACCTCTACAACTTTCCCCTAAGGAATTCCTTGATTCACCGAAGTTCAAAATTTTGTGAGAGCTCAAACACCACCAAATGACAAATCTAAAACCATGAAATTGAAGCTCTCAACACAAGGAACAAGTTTATAGGAGAGAGTTTTTCCATTAGAGACCATCAAGAGGGTCAAAAGCTCACATTTTACCAAGAACTCTTCCACTCTCTTGCAGCTCCAATGGTGTACAAAAATGAGAGAGAAAGGAGGTTGAAGATGGAATGATCACTCCTCTTCCCTATACCTCCTATGTCAGCTGAAAAAGTGAGAGGGAAGAGAGAGAAAACTGATTATTTTATTGAGATTTGACTTTCCATACCTTCTCTCTTCTTACTCACTTGACAAGTGTCACTATATCATTGGCTTTCGTAAAGTAAGTAACCCAATTAGTCACTCTAACCCCTCCATTAGCCATTTAATTACACATCTTATTTTTCTCTTAGTTAATAATTAATTCCTCCCTTATTCACTAACTTATGGCCAATAATTCCATTGTTTCAATTTCTCCACTGATTATGGCATATTAATTAAAATTGCCACATAAACATAATAACTCAACTTTAATTCACAATTACATACTCAATAATCATCATTAGTCCTTAATCAAAATTTGGGGCATTACAATTCTCCCCCCGTTCAATAAATTTCATCCTCGAAATTTGTTACAACACTAGGAACATAAGCCTTGGACGCCTCTTCATGACGGCTTCCGTTCATATAATTGTTTCTAATCGGGATAGTTCCTTAAAACCACTCATACAAATAACATGCTACATGTCTGATTCTCACAAGAATCTTAGACGGACCAATTCTCATACCCAAAGACACTCTCACGAGCGTGTGATCTCCGTTTTCAAACACTAGAGGTCTTTACCTCATTTGATTATAATTTAGATGGATTGCACTCGTTCATCCTGACTTTAAGCCTTTTCACTCTCAGTCATTACTGTAACAATCTACATCGCCTTACGACTAAACATATATACGATGAGATAAACTTTACCTAGATGATACTTGATCTCTATGTTGTGAGTTTTCAGTAACTCTATTCACTTATGCTATCTCACATTCGATTTTTTCTGATCAACCAATACTTAGGACTTTGCTAGGTTGCAGTGCTGTTCCACTCTCACCCCATACAGGTAATGGCACCATAACTTTGATACAAACACTAACACAATCACTGCACGAATACAATCATTACAGGAATACAATCGTCACATAAACACAATCATTGCAATCCTTAAATCATGAGTGGCAAGCTCACTTCATAAGACCTCAGCAGATGAGAGGTATATGCCACCACTCTGCTCAATCTAGTTACTCCTTTCGGGAATAACCCAAACCACCACAGATTCACTATACATAATCGACAGCTTCCGTTGTATTCATATATACCTCAGTTTTTGCTATTTTCAACATTACTTCAGCTTACGCTGTATCTACTTTCACAACATTACTTCACCGTATCAACTTTAACGACGCCACCCTCACCCGTACACCAACCAGTGACTCCACTAGTGGCAAATGGGACTTTTGGGCATTAAAATCAACATCGGGCCACTCCAGAATCTCAATATCTTCTATTTGAAGCACCCTACTATAACGGCCCACCCGAAGTCTTTATCTCTTCTATCTAGGTGACAACCGGGAATTTCAATTTCCACACCCCATCCTCACCCTCTTTTACCCACCATCACCACGACTGTTGTTAACTACCGGAGGACTATTGGAATGGCGGTGCAGCTTAAAGGAGTACACAACTGCCTTCATAGCATTAACATTTACAACTGTATATCAATGTCCGGGGTAGAGATGACCGGCATCACTCTCTATGACGGCTCACGCTGACATGCATGTTAGTATTGGCAGGCATAGCAGAAGAATTTTAAAAATTTTACCGATCCTAATCGAGGATCTATCAACAATGTTTAAATCGGATTAGAAAGAACTCGTACCGTTTTCAACTTAGGGTTTTCACAATCTCTAGGAGCCAACACGTTAGGTCCGATCCCTCTACCGGTATCCACACGAATACTCTCCAATCGAGACTGCGTGTTAGCGCCTCTAATGTTTTAAGGGTTTCACTTGCGGCTCTGAATTCTCATGCGCGTATGAGTATATCTGCTCTATCAAGTTTATAACCTATGATAGCTATATTCAAATTTCAAAATTAATCATCATTAATTTCAAAATTAATCTTTAATTAATTATCTTGATGAGCTAATTAAATGAATTAAGTTTAAATTAAATATGTTCAATAGTTTTAATTTAACTTATTTATTTAATCCAAATAAAGAGCCATTAGATTTAATTTGTTTTCATAAATTAAATCTGAGAAACTATATCTCTATCATGTTAGTTATTAAATTTAATATATCTTAATAAATTAAATTTAAAACTAACATAATATAATAATATCATATAATATATATACATACACACATATATATATAATATATAAGATATGTATTTCAAAAAAATATATGTATCTACATAATATTATGAATGAATTTTATATTATGTATATATATAAATATAAAATTCGTCCACCCTAAGTTAAACATTATCTCGTGTTGGGCCATTATTGTGTGCGACCCTGTAGGCCCATATGAAGTTGGCAGTGGGCCAATAACTATACTAACCCAAAAGTTGCAAGCGACCTCTGGAAAGACATTACCACTACCCAAATCATATGAGGATTGTTATCATGATGCAGCCTATCATACAACCATGTCACGTTTCTTTTGTCACACGATATATCAATCAAGGATAAGGCACGGATAATGTCATCCTCTTGTTCCTGACCATTACTTCTGGATTCCTGAGTAGCCTGACAATAGAAATGGAAACTCCTTTCCATTGTAGTATGACCATACATTTACTAGACTTACTCATCGAGGGGCCCAGTAATATCTCTCTACTAATGTGAGGGACAAATTCCATCTTGATCATTCATATTCCTCTTTATGAAAAACCAACAAGCCCGATCATAGCCTTTATCATCACTCGGTCAAAAGTGACTTTTGACTAGTTCAAAGCTTAGCAACTCTCATGTAGGAATCCATGATGACCTCAGGTCTAAGGGCATTGTGACGGGTTATACATGAGAAAAACTTATGACTTGATCCATGTAGCTTTCTCATAGTGGGTTGGTTAGCACCTTGTACTCTTACAAGTTCCAAACACTTTGATTCGTATCTCCATATCTTATCAAAGTCATACTGGTCTTATTTTATCTTTGCTCCCGCATAGATGACTGACTAGAGACATTTTAGGTCAATCTTCATGAATTATCCAAGGATACAATTATCACAGTTAACATGCAACTAATATGATAACAGAATGGAGAAATTTCATTAAAATAATAATTTTCAAAATACAATGATTGGCCCTTTGGGCACAATTTCCAACATCCTCTCACTTGCCCTAGGTACAATCATTAATTTGCCTAATTACCATTACCCTAACATGACGCTCATGCTTTACCTGTCCAAGTGGCTTAGTAAGAGGATTAGCAACATTATCTTCTCTTGCTACTTTGCATATCTTTATATCACTTATATCATTGATTTCTCTAATAAGATGAAATCGCCTGAGTATATGATTGGTCCTTTGATGTGACCTAGGCTCCTTGGCCTGTGCAATAGCACTATTATTGTCACAGAACAAATCTATTGGATTTGTGATGGTAGCCACCACCCCTAGTTCAGTAATGAAAATATTTATCCAAGCGGCTTCTTTAGCTGCATTCGATGCTGCTATATACTTAACTTCTGTTGTAGAATCTGCTACAGTGCTCTGCTTGGAGCTCTTCTAGCTTACTGCTCCACCATTCAGGAGGAATACGTATCCAGATTGTGATTTAAGGTCGTCTCGGTCAGTTTGGAAACTTGCATCTATGTAACCAGTTACACACAGCTTATTATCCAATCCACCATAGACTAAAAATAGGTCCTTAGTCCTTCTATATTCTTGACCGCAGTTCAATGACCCTCACCAGGATCTTATTGATATCTGCTAGTCATACTTAAGGGAAATGAGATATCCAGTCGAGTACATAACATGGCATACATGATGGATCCAATGGCTAAGGCATATGGGACTTTACTCATGCGATCTCCCTGATCAGGTGTACTAGGACACAGATCCTTGCTAAGATGGATGCCATGAGACATGGGCATGTATCCCCTTTTTGAATTTGTATACTGAACCTATGCAATATCTTGTCTATATAGGTGCTCTAACTTAGGCCTATTAGTCTTTTGGATCTATCCCTACAGATCCTAATCCCTAAGATGTAGGTGGCTTCACCTAAGTCTTTTATTTAAAAGGACTTTCCTAACCAAGACTTGATACTCTGCAAGGTATGAATGTCATTCCCAATGAGTAGGATGTCATCTACATAAAGCACTAGAAATACAACTATGCTCCCACTAACCTTCTTGTAAACACAAGGTTCATCAATATTTTGAATGAATCCAAACTCTTTGACTACTTCATCAAAATGATGATTCCAGCTCTGAGATGCTTGCTTCAATCCATAAATGGATCTTTGAAGCTTACAAATTTTACCAGAGTCCTCTGGACGCATAAAACCTTCAGGTTGTGTCATGTACGCATCTTCAAGCAGCTTTCCATTAAGGAAGGTTGTTTTGACATCCATCTGCCATATTTCATAGTCATAATATGCTACAATGGCAAGAAGGATTCTAATTGATTTTGGCTATTGTAACTGGGGAAAAGGTTTCATCATAGTCTACACCATGAGTTTAAGTGAACCCTTTTGCAACCAGTCGTGCCTTGAAGACATTTACTTTGCCATCCATGTCAGTTTTCTCCTTGAAAACCCATTTACACCCGATGGTTTTTACACCTTCAGGTAGATCGACTAAGGTCCATACCTCATTGTAGTATATGGGTTGTATTTCAGACTTCATGGCATTTAGCTATTTCTTGGAGTTTGGTCCCACTATGGGTTCTTGACAGGTGGTTGGCTCATTATGCACAATAAACAACACATCACGACCTTCAGTAATCAGAAATCCATATCTCTGAGGCTGATGTCGTGTCCTATCGAATCTTCATGGACCTTGTGTTACTTTAGCAAGCTCAGCAACTTGTTGTGAGTCTTCTCTAATTTCCATCTGTGGTTCTATAATATCTTGTGACTCTCTAATTTCTTCGAGATATACCTTGCTTGCACTGGTTGTTTTAGAGACAAACTCTCTTTCTAGAAACTTACCATTTCAAATAACAAACACTTTGTTATCGGTGGGATTGTAGACATAGTATCTTTTCGTTTCTTTAGGATACCCCACGAAAAGGAACTTTGATGATCTGGGCGCTAATTTATCAGAGGCTTGTTGCTTAACATAGACCTCACATCCCCAGATCTTAAGAAAAGATAAACTTGGTTTCTTTCCAGTCCATATCTCATATGGTGTCTTTTCAATTGCCTTATATAAAACACAATTTAGTGTGAAAGTAGCCGTCTCTAGTGTATGTCCCCAAAAGGATGGTGGAAGATCTGTTTGACTCATCATAGATCGAACCATATCTAATAGTGTTCAATTCCTTCGTTCAGAAACACCATTCCATTGTGGTGTTCCTGTAGGAGTTAATTGTGAGATTATCCCACAACTCTTAATATGGTCAATAAACTATTGGCTCAAATATTCACCACCATGATCAGATCGAAGTGCTTTAATTATTTTGCCAAGTTGGTTTTGTACTTCATTTTGGAATATTTTGAACATTTCAAAAGATTCAGATTTATGTTTCATTAGATAGATATAGCCATATCTACTAAAGTTATCTATAAATGTAATGAAGTAGACATAACCTCCTCATGCAGCTATATTTAATGGTCCACATACATCTGTATATATGAGGCCCAATAATTCAGTGGCGCTCTCACTATGCCCAATAAAAGGTGCCTTTGTCATCTTTCCTAATAAGCAAGATTTACATGTATCATATGATTCAAAGTCAAATGAGTTAAGAAATCCATCTTGATGGAGTTTGGAAATGCATTTCTCATTTAAATGGCGTAGACAACAATGCCATTGGTAGGTCGGATTCAAATCGTTTGATTTTATCCTTTTAGTAGTTACGTTATAGATATTCCCATTATTAGGATGTTCCAAATTTAATATATAATGACCAACATGCAAATCACCATCAGCATTGAAAATGTCATTATGATAAATAGAACATTTACCATCATAGTAATAGAAGTATAACCTTCCTTATCCAAATAAGAAAGAGAAACAATGTTACTACTCAAAGCAGGAACATAATAGCAATTGTTCAAAACTAACAAAAACCCAATGGGCAAAACTAATTCATAAGTAAGTGAAAGACTCAAAAATAGCCAATCCCCCCCGTAATCCCACCGTCCCGCAGGCACGATCCTCCTACTAGAACCACCGATGGGCTGCATGTTAAAGACTCACAATACACAATCAATCAAGCTGGGACCGGGTATATGCTCAACAGTGATGCCTTTAAACACTTCATCTTTGGCACCCTAAACTCTTTTTCATCATACAGGGATCCTCCAAGATCCCTTCTCATAATATCACTTGGCCCCAAAGTTTTACGTTCAGAAGCCATGGTCACACATCGCACTTACTGCCTCAAGCTTCTGGTCTTCTCTACTCTATGATTCAACATCACGGCGGTTGCACTCCACAGTTCATCGTCAAGGTGGATGCACACTAGGGTTTATCATCACGGTGGATCCACAGTAGGGTTTATTGTCACGGTAGCTCCATACTAGGGTTTATCGTCACAGTGGCTCCACTCTAGGGTTCATTGTTATGGTGGCTCCACTCAAGTGTTCATCATCATGGTGGCTCCACACTATGTTACTGTACTTGATGCTTTACTCTGTCACTTGGATAGTTAGCCCCTTCAGTCAGCATCCCACGTAGGTAGCCCTTTCCAATCATATCTCACCGTAGGTAGCCCTCTCTGATCAGATCTCACCATAGTTAGCCTTCTCCAATCAAATCTCACCATAGGTAGCCCTCTCCGATCAGATCTCACCATAGGTACCCCTCTTCAATCACATCTTACCGTAGGTAGCGCTCTCCTATTAGAACACTCCGTAGGTAGCCCTTTTTGATCTGTATCCTCGATCATACTCATTAGTATATCAGAATGTCACCAACAAAACTACCATGAATCGATCCAAACACAATCAGAGGATGCAATTCATCATGTTCACATACATAGTAATTGAATTTCCTCCTGTCAAAGACAACACATCATCTTTACCGCCTTGAGCCTCTTCTCAATGTAATTCTCGAACGCATTACTTTTGTTAAACTTCTGCTACGCACTTGGGGTTTATTTTATCATATGTGCATTAGCCATGTCAGGTTGGGTTAATAGGAGTCCCTTAGGAACCTCTCACTACACCTAACGGTACCCACAATCTATGTTCCTCTATGCCCACTCTTTGCCTGTTTCAACTCAAATGATTCTGAGCCATTGCATTTGGCTTCCATTACTAGTTCACGCTTGATATATTCACAAATTCTACTGCCCTTTTCAGAGTACTTCACCCTTGTACACAGGAAATCCGGAAGCCACTTGGATATTCAATTTTCTGTCTCGACCGTGAGACCATATATCATGGCTACTCATTGTTCTATCAAGAACTATTCTTATTTTATCAGTGAATACTCTATTATCATGATCTTTCCCTATGCTAGATTAGCAACAAGCAACCTCGAGATACCTCAAACATATTTCCATACATTCTAATACCATATTCTAGTACCTTATACCCTTTAGGTCGAATCAAATTCCTAAGAATCAGCTCAACTATAGAGTTAAATCCTTGGATCACAATTCAACTCTTAGGATCTCAACATTAGTTGAACCCGGGAATCACTTCCTTCATATCCACAGAGCATCATTAACTCCAACACAAGTTCAAATATCTCTGCCAGCCTAAGGCACACCGGTCCCCTAGGTCTTAAGGCTTTTAAACACACAAGTCCAATATGACATTACTAACATGTAATATGATACCACCTAGGGTTTTCCACATAACATCTAGGTTCATCATGACATCTAGAACCTTACTATCACATACCATAGAAATCATTTTCCTCTGTTCTCTAATCAGACCCATCATCTCTATTTCCTATGCGGGAGATTGTCATCAACTACCTCCACCGCTGGGTCCAGTTGCCTGACTCTAGGGTGAACCATTTTGTCCTTTAATCTACAAATGATCCACCACGTCAGTACCATAGTAATTATATACACATAGTCCTTAACACTTATACATATCTACAAGCAATAGAGATACTCATGTGTATACAACAATCAATCATAAGCCATCATCTATGACTAGGGCAATAAGCTATGGCAACTATCCTAGCAAATCTTACCATTGCCAGAAACTATAGCTCTCTGATAGCACAAATGTAACTCCCTTCAGACATAGGCCGAGATTAGTTCGTAAAAATGTGATTATGTTGAATTAGAGACCATAATATGGTTTAGGACTTAATAAAAGTATTCATTTTTCCAAAACCGGACTTGAAAAAACTTTTCTAAAATATATTCAACAATGATCTCACTCTAATAATCAACACACAAATGGCCTGTACAATTCTACTCCATATATACATATCAGAGTGCAATGTAAACTCCTGACGCACTCAGGTTTCATTAAATAAATAAGGGTTTATACAAGCCATAATGCCCATAATCAAATTCCCTTAACTTAGGGATTACACAAAACTACACCATATATCCATATACACAATTGTTTCCCAATGAAAAATCCAAAATACCAATTACAAATATATAACCAAATATTCCAAAATGAAAATCCTATCCAGAGCTCTAACCACTCTTCGTCACCTGCTTCCCCTTTGATCCTTCGGCCCTATCTAAGATTATTTTGTGAGAGTGAGATTCTAAGGAATCCCCGTAGTAACAAATCACTCATAATATGCACAACATCAAAGCATGAAAGTAAATCATCTATACAACATACAACAATCACAACAGCAGTTGCAATGGCCGGGGTAGGTATCATGGGCATCGGCCCCTACGACGGCTCACGCTGAACTACTTGCTACATTGCACATCCACATGAATATATCACATATATCACCACAATTAGGATCTATATAAAACATTTCACAATACAAAGACCTACGGGCTGGATACTCAAACAAGAATCCATGATTCCATAACGCAGCCTCGGCACTTACAATGACAGATACAATGGTCGTGGTAGGTATCATGAGCATTGCCCCTTACGACGGCTCATGCTGAACTGCTCGCGCTGTAATGCCCTATGGCCAATAACACATTCACAATGATAAACATGCATACCAAGTATCATACACAACATGAGAGAAGAGTCACTACCTTGGTCCTTCTAGGTGTATTCTGGCACCGGTCTCTCCCTAGTAGGGCAAATGTCAAATTCTAGAATCATAATTAAGGACGAAGAGTTATACTCTATTCCAATATTTAATTCACTTCATAACACTTACATTTGGTTATCATAATTGACCCTTAAGAGGCCACAAATGCCTCTAATAAAAGCCCAAAAAGGTTGGGAAACAATAGGTTGAAGATCACTTTTCAAAAACTCAAAGTCCTGGAACATAGGGGTTGGTCGCGGCTGACCCACCCTTGGACTGTGGCCAAAATATGGTCAGAAGGCCACTAGCCGCCGCCAGAATTAGGACAGAAAGATTTAGGCCGCGGCCAAAAAATTCCCTTATTCTTAGATGAACTTCCAAAAATCATAACTAATTCTAGAAAACTCGAAATGAGGTGATTCTAAAGCCAAATGAAAGGTATTTAAGTCCTCTTTATAGGAAAAATATGGACCATAACTAGAAATCACCACAAAATTCCAGAATTGCACAAAACTGAACACTGCTCCAAAACAGAGTCCAATTTTAGTCCCAATCTTTGGCAAAGCATAACTTTCAGTTCACAAAATAAAATGACATGAATTATTTCTCAATTTTGAAGCTTGGGATGTGAACTTTAAAACTGGAAAGTTTTAGATTTTTTCAATACCATTTGGTCATTCAATACATTCGTGTAAACTGATTGCCTAGAAAAGAGTTCACACTTGACAGCTTTCCCATTTTCTACCAAAGTGTCCAATGACTCCAAAATCAATAACCAAACATATTCCCATACAATTTCTCAAAGGGAAAACAATGTTAACCTCAACATGACCAAAATCACAACCCATCACCATGCCCTATTTTGACCAATACACAAAACCAAACACAAAGTTGCCAAACTTTACTTTTAAGCTTCAATTCAATTCTATTCATTCAAAACACTAAACAAGGCACTATTTCCTTAACAACAACATACCATCAACATAATGACACCCCTTTCCAAAATTCAAGGCAAAATTTCCAGAAAATCCAAACTCAACAAATAGCTACAAAACCTATATGAAAAGGTTTGTCTTACTCAACTCTACAACTTTCCCCAAAGGAGTTTCTTGATTCATCCAAGTCCAAAATTTTGTGAGAGCTCAAACACCACCAAATGACAAATCTAAAACCATGAAAATGAAGCTCTCAACACAAGGAACAAGTTTATAGAAGAGAGTTTTTCCATTAGAGGCCATTAAGAGGGTCAAAAGCTCACCTTTTACCAAGAACTCTTCCTCTCTCTTGTAGCTCCAATAGTGGATGAAAATGAGAGAGAAAGGAGGTTTTAGTCAAGCTACTAGAACCAAGCCTTCATTATATGAAGACTATAGGTCTGTTAGATCTGAATATTCAAGATATTCTTATTCTTCTCTACCTAAACCTCTATCTGTCATCTACATGTCAGCCCCCCAAACATCAACTACCCAACAAACTTTACCAAAGGTACCATCGATCATATATGCACCACTACCACCTACGGTAACCCCACAACCAACAAATGTTTCAATTCAAGTAGTTGACAATTCTTTAAATATCCCACAAACAAGTTATGAAAAGGATGACAACTTGAAATCAATTCTCCAACCTATTCATCTCTTGGAGAACTAGGGGAACCTTTTATCATAAACATTTTAGAAAATATTTTCCAAATTGACAAACAAACTTTGCAAAAGGAAATTTACTTTGAGAAATATACCCTTCTGAAAGAATGGTTTCTACAAAATTTCAAAAACTCTGCTAGAAAAGAAATTCAAGAAAAATTCTACAGATTTCTTGAAAAAATACAAGAAAATATTCCATTCTTTAATTGGTTTAATGCTTATGCAGAAGATCAAAATTTGGAATATCCTTTCTTGCAAACCATTAATATGACAAAAAAACAACGGAAAACTTCTGAAGGTGAAACTATTTCTTCTGAGTTTGCTCCTCTAAAACCAGTGCAGATACCACAATTGGTGGACGATTATTGAACAAAACAATTACACAAATCATCACCTTCAGGTACTAGGTGATTATTTTGTTCAAACACCAGTTTCTTCAAGAAAGGTCGAAACTAGGATTGAAACACCACTTTTTAAACCATTTCAAATTAACCCAAAAATTAAGTTAGATTTTCAAACTAAAAGATCTGATTTATTACGAAAAGTTAATCAACAAATTAGCTAACTTCAAACTACAACTATCCCAGAGACACCTCAAACATCATTAACCAAATCAAAAGATGTTATGACTTTTGAAAAGGATTCCCTAATTGAACACACAGACTCTAACCATTCTGAGTCGCCACTTCAAATCAACCATCAACACTGGAAAAAGCCCTCAAAACTCTATTACCATAAAGTCAGCCCTCCAAATATTCTGGTTAAAGAAAGAATAAACCAAAACTTCAAATGTTTTAACACTGACAACATCTATGAATGGAACATAAATGGTCAAGGTGAGTCAAACATCCTCCAAACTCTTCAACAAATGACCATGGTAAGTACAGCCTATTAAACCACACATGATTTTATGGATGAAATGATCACTAATCTTTTAGTTTCTGGTTTTACTGGACAACTTAAAGGTTGGTGGGATAATTATCTTTCTTCTGAAGATAAAAATATCATTTTTACATCTATAAAAACTGAATTTGATGGAACACCCATTACCACAATGGTGATCCTATCTTTGATTATGTAAACACTCTCATTTTTACAATTATTAAACATTTTGTTGGAGATCCATCTATCTAGAAAGATAGATCGGCTGAACTTCTTTCAAATATTAAATGCAGTACCTTATCTGATTTCAGATGGTATAGAGATACTTTTTTTACTAGAGTACTAACTAGAGATGATGCTCATCAACCATTTTGGAAAGAAAAATTCCTAGCTAGATTACCTAAATCTTTAAGTGATAAAGTTAGAGAAAAGTTTAGAAACCAAAATGATGGCAACATCCCTTATGAGCATTTGACATATGGTCAATTGATCTCTTAGGTCCAAAGAACTGCTCTTAAGATTTGTCAATATGACAAAATCCAACGTCAACTTGCAAAAGAAAAGGCCACAAATAGAAAAGAATTAGGCACCTTTTGTGAACAATTTGGTTTCCCTCCATGTAAACAAACCATACCTCATCGTAAATCATACCACAAAAAGAAAAAACATGTCTACCAAAAGTACAAACCCAATACACCTCCCTATAGACTTGAAAAGGAGTTTTGCTCTAGACCAAAAATTGATTTTCCTAAACAAACAAAAGTTACTTGTTTTAAATGTGGTAAACTGGGTTATATTTCCAAATATTGTCATTTTACTCAAAAATTGAAAAAGATTAAGAGTATTGAAGAGCCTCTTCTTGAGCAAATAAACAATCTTTTGATTGAAACTTCTGAATCTGAATCTGAAACTAGTTCTTCTGAGGATCTTAACCAAATTCAAAATGAAGATCTTCTAGAAAACTCTTCTTCAGAAATTAATGTTATCATGAAGGAATAAGATTTACTTCTTGATATCATTAATAAACTTCCAGATTCTAATAAAGGAGAATATTTGTTCAAACTAAGAGAAATTCTAAACTAAACTCCAATTTCTTTAGACTCTAAACCTTCTGTATTTTTCAATAAATATGATCACACAGATGTTTTAAACAAGTTCAAACATTCTGTTAAACCAACAACTTTCCAAGACCTTCAGTACAAGGTAAATAACCTCAAAATTGAAATCAGTCTTATTAAACTTCAACAAGACACCCATGCAACTGCTATATACCAAATATAGGATATTCAACTTGCAACTCAAACTGAAGGGCAATTAAAAACACCATCCGATCAAGAAGACAATGATCTTTCTGAACCATTTTTAAGCTTGATTTCTAAAATATCTATTCAAAATTTTTATATCCATGCCAAAATTATTATTAATGGTGATTCTGTCTTAGAACAAACTATTTTGTTTGACACAGGAGCTGATTCTAATTGTTTTAAAGAAGGGATCATTCCTACAAAGTTTTTTGAAAAAATGACCGAAAGGTTTAATGGCGGTAATGGCTCACATCTAGACATCAAATACAAAGTTTCAAACGTTGTTATTGAAAATGAAGGTTTAAAGATTCAAACCCCATTTATATTAGTCAAAGATATGGGAACCCAGCTTATTCTTGGGGTGCCATTTGTAAGGTTATTATTCCCATATATGACTGATGAAAATGGAATTTCAAAAGAACATCTAGGTAAAACAGTCTTATTTCCTTTTACTAAAAAACCCAGAGTTAAAGAATTAAATTTTCTTTCTTCAAAACATTTTTAAAGGAAGATATCTCTTTTAAACATATAGAAACTCAGCTATGTCAAGCACAAATTAAACAACAAATTCAAACTTGTCTTGCAAAAATCCATCAAAAAATTTATTTTGATTTACGAAATGCATTTTGGAATCGTAAAAAACATGTTGTTGACTTGCCTTATGAAACAATTTTTTCTGAAAAAAAAAACCAACTAAGGCGCGACCAATTCAAATGACTGTAGAACTTCTTGAAACCTGTAAAAAGGAAATTCAAGAACTTCTAAACAAAAAATTGATTCATAAATCTAGAAGCCCTTGGTCTTGTGCTGCTTTTTATGTAAATAAAAATGCTGAAATCGAGTGTGGAGCTCCTAGACTTGTAATCAATTACAAACCTTTAAACGAAGCATTACAATAGATTAGGTATCCAATTCCAAAAAAATTTGATCTACTTAAGTGTTTGTATTCTGCAAAAATCTTTTCAAAATTCGACATGAAATCTGGATTTTTGCATATTCAAATTTCTAAAAAAGAGAGGTTTAAAACTACTTTTACTGTGCCTTTTGGTCAGTATGAGTGGAATGTTATGCGTTTTGGCTTAAAAAAATACTCCTTCTGAATTCTAGAAAATTATGAACGAAATCTTTAATGATTATAGCCAATTCATCATTGTATACATTGATGATATTTTGATCTATTCTCATTCGATAGAACAACATTTTAAACATGTTAATCATTTTATTAAAATTGTAGAAACAAATGGTTTAGTAGTTTCTAAACCTAAAATTAGTCTTTTTCAAACTAAGGTTAGATTTCTTGGTCATTGAATTTACCAGGGATCCATAACGTTGATTGAAAATTTTCAGATAAATTTCCTGATCAAATCATTGATAAAAGTCAACTTCAACGATTTTTGGGATGTTTAAACTACTTTGCTGAGTTTATTCCTCATCTTAGCAATTTTATTAAACCGCTTCACCAGCGTCTTAAAACGAATCCTCCTCCATGGATAGATGTTCATTCCAACGTTGTTAAGCAGATCAAACTCTAGGTTAAGGAACTTCCTTGTCTTAGCCTTCCTGATCCCTCTACTTATAAAATTGTTGAAACTGATGCCTCTGATATTGGTTATGGTGCCATTCTTAAACAACGTATAGAAGGAAAAGAAAAAAATTGTGTCTTTTATGTCTAAACATTGGAAAACTGCACTGCAGAATTATTCTACAATTAAAAAAGAAATTTTGGCAATTGTTTTATGCATTTCCAAATTTCAATATGATCTTTTAAGCCAAAGGTTTTAAGTTTGCATTGATTGTAAATCGGCAAAAGACATTTTACAAAAGGATGTTAAAAACCTTGCATCTAAACAAATTTTTGCCAGATGGCAAGCGATTTTAAGTATTTTTTATTTTGACAATGAATTTATCAAAGGAAGTTCAAACTCCTTACCAAATTTTCTTACCTGTGAGTTTCTTCAGGGTAGGTAGTGTGTGAGTGAACCAACAAAATGCCTTAAAAAAAGAAAGAACCTGATAATAAATAGAAGAGTGATTAACTCCAGAGTGTCATGCAGGATGCCTAAAATCAGTCTCTAGCACAAGTCTGTAGGCAATTATGCAACAACTTCTGCAACAATACGGATCCCAAATAAAAGGATCCCAGCAGTAGAAGCAGTCTCAAATAGAGTCATCTACTCCATCTGGGTCCCAGATTCAGAAACCTCAAATAGAAGCAGCCTCTACAAATGATATTTTAAAATCCTATAAATAGGCATATGTCCAAAGGAAACTTCCAAATACAACATGGGAATAGGTAGTGAAAAAGGGGAAAAACACAACCCTTGTACCATTTTTCCCAAATGACTAAACAAGAGTATGATAGGTTAAACCAAGCACCCTAAAGTCTACAAGTCTGGCTTAGACCTTCTACTCCTCCAACTCAAACACAACTTACAACTGTAGCTTCTTCATCCAAAGCAATTGTCAATGAACCCCAAACACAAGCTAGCATGCATATGCCTTATTCCCATAAAGATGCCTATGCAAAACACATTCTACAGGGGAACCAAATTTTTTTCACCAAAATCCAAATCAGGTAGCTTTAAATGTCTTTCCTCTGGGATTTCATTTCAGGCATTCTGATTTGGTGAAAACCAGAGAATGGTATGAGATAATACTGGTTCATTCTGGGTCCATTAAAATTGAAAGAAAAATGGACAAAAGAACTAGACCAATGATTACTCATTCTTCTCTCCAAATTTTGAAAGTTCTCACCCCTTCCCAGTGGGGACAAGATTTATTTAAACCAAAATTTTGGGAAATTGATTATGAACCCAAAGGATATACTAACTGGGATTATATTGATGCATAGTCCAATGTCTTTTGGGATCAAAATGAAATTTTTTCACATACTTGGTTTATCTACTTCAAAACAAAAACTGAATATGATTTTCCTCAATGGTTTGTTCATTGGTGGGGATTCTTTGGTCTAGTACTAGAGATATTACCCCTAAAGGTGGTACAAGCCTTTGAATTATTTAAACAAAAATTCAATATTGGTGAGGATCCTTTTTCAATTGATCTTCACTATTTTTAGAAATTATCTGTAACTTGGGTCTTTACCTAGAGTTATAGATTGTCTCAAACAAACCAAGGGTCAACTCTCTTACCAACTCTACAAAGACTTCCTTTGATAAGATGGTGGGCTAAATTTGATGTCTGCAGAATTGACAGTAGTGCAATTGATAAATGATTCAAAGAAAATCCTAGACATCTCTGTATGACAGAACAAAGTAAATTCCTAAATCAAAAGGCAAGGATTACATCCATCCTAGTAGGAACCATAGATAAGACCAATCTTATCAGTCAGCTTAGCTCAATGCTTCAAATCCTACAACAACAGGACCAAATGGCTTCGACCAGTCAACTAGTCTCTTCAATATCCTCAGACAATCAAGATGATAATGATGAAGAATTTGTTGTAGATTTGGA
This sequence comes from Inga laurina, assembly GCA_963855925.1. Classification (NCBI taxonomy): domain Eukaryota; kingdom Viridiplantae; phylum Streptophyta; class Magnoliopsida; order Fabales; family Fabaceae; genus Inga; species Inga laurina. Next base: position 27,654,921 of record OY979706.1, on the reverse strand, counting down.
TGAAGATTGAACTTTCGAAGACTTAGAATAATTTTTAGGTTTTTTATGTAAACGTATGAAAGCACTGTAGTCCTTTACACCGTAGTATACATAGTAGCTTTCACCGTATAGTACTGTAACATCACGTGTCAAACACTATCACTGAAGTGTCGATAGTACTGTGCAAATAGTACTAATCAGAACTATTTAAACAGTAACAAGTTACCAGTCAACTGTTCACCGGAACTGTGTAAATATTGCAGGTCACTAGCCGGTTACCGATCAACCTAAATAATAACCTCGCCTGTCTATTTGAAACCGATTCAGTCTCATTCTGAGGCAGTTCAGTTAGGCACTTAGAGAGAGAAACTAGAGAGAGAAGCTCTGACCTCCTTCAATGAGTCTCCTCCCTCTCCTCCCTTCGACGAGTTAGCCTTTTGCTTCCTTCTTCCCCTTTTGCTTGTAAGTTTTTATGTTTTAAATAAAATATTCAGTTTTCTTACTTTTTATTGCATCATATCCTTCCCTCCTCTGAAGACCCAGGATTAGTTGATCTAATGAGTTAATCACTGGCAGGTTCTACCGCTACCGATTAATTTCATTTGCAATCTCAGTGGACATTACAGAGCATCCCCTCTGCATGCATCATTTAATATTTTAATTATGCCTTAAGAAGTCTGTCTTCTTCCCTCTTCACATGCTCGGGGCCCCTCCCCCGTCTTGGTATCAGAGCCAGAATATGAAGTATTACAACTAGTTTTAAAAATACATTATTTTAAGACAGGTTTCCATAACCACCGATCTTAAAATACCTTATTTGAAGAGCTATAGTAACACTTTTAAGACCGATTGTCCTTAAACCTGATCTTAAAAGTTTTAGTTTTAAGACCGTTTATTTTTACAACCGGTCTTAAAATAAAACTTTTAAGATTAGTTGAATATAAAACTGATCTTTAAAATATATTTAAGACCGGTTATTTATACAACCGGTCTTAAAAGTTTGCTTTATGATTTATTTTTTCTATTGTCTTTGATTATGTTTGTTTGCCAAAACACATATCCTGAAGCTGCTTCCAAGGCCACACTTGTTAAGTGCAAAGTTGAGATTTAAGTGACAAGTCCCCTTATTCAATTTATACATGCCATAGATATATGGAATTTGTTATGCAATGAACAACTAACTTGTAACAAAATAAATGTTGCCATAAGGTGTGTTCATTCTCCTTCCACTTACCATTTCCTTTTTCTTTAGCTTTCTTATTGGGAACTTGTAACATAACTAGGCTAATAGATGTCTCAACCAAGTTAACATGGATAAATGCATGATGTCACATAATCACAAAATGTAACATAACATAGGCTAATGGATGTCTCAACCAAGTACACATGGAAAAATGCATGATGTCACATAATCATAAAAACAACAAACATGTCAATTCATACAACAAACAAGTTTTGCAGAAAAGCCGAGGGAAGAAAAATTTATCAGTATATGTAGAAAATTCCTTAGTTTTATAAAAACTCACTATTGTTGTAAAAGCTCATAAATGAATTATGCATAACAATTACGGATGAAATCAATATCTTCATTTGGAAAGGGGTCAGCAAGATCAAACATCTATAACATAAAAGCCAAACAAAACATTAACTTTCTAACTTAAAAAAGAACAAAAGTAATACAAAATTTTTGAAATCTATATTTACCTCTTAAGTAAAGTCTGTCATGCCTAGAATAATAATGTTATGAATGTGTTTCGAAACATACAACCCACATAAGTTGGACCCTGGTGGTTGCCTACGGGTCTGAAAAATAACATAATATCATTCAAACAAGTATAAAAGCATGCCTTATTGAATACATTCTTAAAACAAATTAAACCACTATACACTAACCTTTGGCATGATCCATGTAGGGTCTTTTAAGTCACAAACAAGCTTACTACAACTAGCATGTAGGAATGTCCTCATAGTCCTATCATTATCAAAATCACAAAGGTTACTTATTTTACACAAATTCTATGAATTGCCAACAATAAGCAATACAAGAAAACTTATGATTTCATGGTCTTCTTCAATTCATTCCCTGCTTTAAGGTGGAGGGAGCATAAGAGGATGACTGTATCACTCTTCTTGCATAGAAGAACCAATTGCCAATGAACCTAAAAAACAAAGGATGACTATATAGTAGCAATGGTCCCTCTATTGTGGAGTTGAACTTGGCATAGGAATCCAAATATATCGCTTTTGCCAGAGGAAACCAACCTATGATTCATGCAACTATAATAATGCAAGCAAACAAATCAAAGTTTAATTAACGATGTAATTTGTAAAATATTTACATCTAATAAAAGAAGATACTTACATTAAAACTAGTTGGACAATCAAAATTGTAAGCTGTTGTAGAGGAGTTACCAAGGACATTAAATCATCCCTCTCAAGAAAGCATTGCACCTTAGACTTTCCAATAGCTTAATCAGTAGGCCAATCTCTTATGTAAAAGGACGTATCATATGCCATATAATCACTTGTTACATGACATTAAATGGAGGCTGTGAAGCTACTTAAGTGGAGGGAGGTGTAGGTGCTGGGGCTGTGATTAAGGCTTCCTCAGCTCGATTAGAAATAAGTTTCTTTGGCCACAAGATGAAACAGCTGAGGACATCGCTCACAATCTTAAAGTCATCAGTGGGGATAAGGAAAGGTACATATGCAACGATCACCTCTTCAACTACCACTCTGACTTGATCATATTTTATTTGTTGGTGGTGGATAGTTGATACCAAGTTGTGCACGCTTCCCCATGCAACTAGTCTTCTCAAAGGATCTTTCGCAAAAAGGTCATAAGGCTCACCAATTTCTTTTTCAGGACCTTCTAATAACTGACCAATATAACTCCCTTTAGCACTCTATTTAGAGTTTAGGGAATATGCCTGGGGAGCGCTAGTATCTTGTCTTATGCTCGCTATGATAATCCATTCCTCCTTCATCTTGCTAAACCTTTCTTAAAATCATGCATCAAATGATACTTCTGCCTTGGCCCTTGCTTCCGCCCTCACAATGGCCAACATATAGTCCATATCTTCCCTAGTCTTCACACTTGAGGAATGGTGGGGGGCTACTCTAAAGTAATCCCTTATGCCTACCTTTCTTTCAACCCCCCTGACACAGCTGGGATGCTCATGTTTTCCTATAGTTACGGTTAGGAAGTCATTCCTCCCATCTAACCTAAACAATCTCTCAGCTTGTTTTTTTTGAAGCTCCTCCTGTAAGACACAGATGACAAACGTTAGTAATGAAATTTGTTTACTAAATAATCAATAAAAACAATAATACTTACAAAATTTTCACCAAATATATGATTGTTTAATCATATAAGACCTGCTCCTCTTTTGGTGAGTGAACAATCACTTTTCTTTCACGACGTATCAAAGATGGTGGAGAAAGAAGAACAGAAGGATCGGATTAAGTAGCTTCTTCTAATCTCTTCCTTTTGGCCACTAACAAGTTTTTTTTGGCCTTCGATAACCTCCATGAGACATTATATGGGGGAAATCATTCTTGCTACAACTGTCTTGGGCCTTTTGCCATTTTTCCTGGGAATAAGAAATCAAAATTAAGGTTACAATCAATAAAGACAATTCACAATTCATAAGTAAGTCAAATGTAAGATAAGTCAACTCACCAATGCTTCTGGAGTAGTTCGAAGCCATCTAAATTATTGCCAAGTGTGTTCGTCAATATAAGAATAATTGTTGTAGGGATTAAGACCAGGCCGACCTTCTTTCACCTCAATATGCACGTAATTATTGGCTAGACTTGTCGTAAATTTCCTCTAGTGTTCATCAAAATACATCATTGTCTTCTTATAAAAGATTTCACTCTCAGGAATGTCATAAGTGAGTCGGATAGTTTCCTAAATATGTCGCTTCACACTTTTATCCACATTTCTCCACTCTTCTATCAAAAGGCTAGGCTTGTTGAGTGAAGAAGGCTGACAAAACTCCTATACCGCTTGTATTAGGCCCGATTGGTTTCTAATATCTATCAAACACAATTAGAGTCTTTTCCCTAGTATTTTGATTGAGCAAAATGTCTCTCAATCGGGTGCCTCTTCTACCCCTTCGTACGGGCTAGTTACATGGCTCACTTTGTGTTAGATCTCTCATGTTTTGATGATAACAAATGATGGTATGAAAAAGATTTGATAAACAAATAAGTTTAAACAAAGTAATAATAGGGCAAATCATTACTTGAAGTAAGCATTGGAGTAATGAAGAAAGGCCAAGAGAAAAAGCTGAGAAACTTCATCACTAGCAAGTTTTCTAAAGGGTTACTCAAGTAAGTACTTGAGTAATGAGACAGAAACTTGAAGTAACCAGGTCAACCTTCAAGTAACCTGCCAACGTTACTCGGGTAAGCACTCGAGTAATAAGGTAAATGATTTCTAGTTGCTCTCAGCTTGCCAACGTTAGTCGAGTAGATACTCAAGTAACTAGGTAAATCACTTGGAGTTGCTCTTGGCCTGCCAATGTTACTCGAGTAACCATGTAAAAAAACTTCCAGTTACTCTTGGCCTGCCAATGTTACTCGAGTCTCTACTCGAGTTACTATGCTTCAAGAAATATGTTGCTCTCGGCATTTTCAACCCTGCCAATATTACTCGAGGCGCTACTTGAGTAACTCACTGTGGTAAGCAAAACCTGAAGGTAATACTCGAATAACGTGATATGCTTTTATGACACTTCACTCGAGGCACTACTCAAGTATGCAGGTATTTAATCCCTTATTTAAACTGGATTACTCGAGTAATATGCAGAGTTATTTACACATAACTTCAAGTTGCTACCTGACTAAGCAATGTAGAAAATTTATGTTTACTCGAGTAAGTACTCGAGTAACAAGGTAAGAAAACTTGTAGTGCTCTCGGCCTTGAAATCCTACCAACATTACTGGAGTGAAGCATTGAGTAATCTAAAGTTTATTTGAGGGTTTACTCGAGTTGCTACTAGAGTAACCTATGAAGTAAAGTGTGCCATACTTGAGTAAGTACCCGAGTAAATAGGTATTTCCAAAGGTTTGTAAATTTGTTTACTCCATACACTACCCGAGTAATGTAATGTTCATTTGTTAACTTGCAGTTTGTCAATACTTTCACGACGATACTCGAGTAAGTACTCGAGTAAACTTAATGAATACTCAAGTAGCTACTCGAGTATGCAAGTTCAAAAATTCAGAAATCATTCCAACATTCATTGATTTGTTTCCTATGTGATTAACCTTTCATTGTATTAGTATTCTTAGCATATCCACAGATAAATAATGAAGAACTCTTACCAAATAAGGAAAGTCAAATGCAACGTTCAAATGCCACCTACCACCACCTACCGCAAACGGATATTTTTCAAATATTGGAAAAGTCAACACTGGTTGCGTACTCTCTAACGGGCATGAAGAAATATGTTCCAACAATCATTACCAACTCATCTATATATATGGGAACATCCAAACAGGGAAATATAACAAGAACACACACACGAACGCATTATCAAGTTCATTACCCTGTTTTACATTATACTTGTAATTCGATGCTTCAGTGATTCTTATTCACTCTGTGAGAGAGATATTTCATTCAAACTCAATATTTGTTATTGAGGTAACTTAAGGTTGTGGAACCTTGAGTTGGGATTGGATTATAACTTGTAAGGGGGAGCGAGTGTCCAGGCAAGGAAGTTGCTTGTACTGAGGTGCCAAGAACCCACTGAATCTTGGAAGTTATAGTAAAATTTTCAGAGAAACTCTTAGGACTAGACGTAGGTCAAAGTGGTTGTGGCTGAACCAGTATAACTCTCGGTGTACACTTCGGTGATATTTCTCCTTACTCTTTATTGCTTTATATTCACCGTCAAGTTTTTATTTGCAATAAAATTTTAGTATCACCCAATTCACCCCCCCTCTTAGGTGAAATGCTTGCTCTAACACTTTGTTCCTAGCTCAGAGCATTGCTAAGCTCCAGAGTACCCTCACTAGGATGACTCATTATCCTCACTTTAAGGACACTATTTAATGATAGTGATGATATAAGGAAAATTTGCTACACGGTGCATATCGCTATCCCAATAAGACTCTATAGCACTTAATAGCATAACACGACACTATATACAAAGGTATTGTTCAAAAGCAATTCCCAAGTTATGCAAACATGACCAAATAATTAATTGCAATACACAAGTTGATAATCAATATCAAGCAATATCAACACTATGTAAATGTGGTTCTCGCTTCTCATATAAGATCTAGAAAATGAGACAAAGCTAAAAACTTGAGCAATAAAGAACTATCTTCTTGCAACTACATATGAGAAAATAATGGCACCTTCTTTTCAAACATACAGCACTTGATCAATAAAAAACTACTATTAACCAAGCATAAAGCTGAACACACTTAAAATGGATAGATAATACTAGTTCAAATAGAGAATGTAAGCCAACAACAATTAGAGATCATGACAATTTAATCTACTAGCAATTCAATCCCCCAATTGCATGTGAAGGAAGCAAGCCCACAACAATAATGCAACTCTTAAATAATTTAAAGAAATTGATTACAGATCTTGTCTGATTGAGTCATAAATACCTGGAGTTCAAGCTTGAGGAACAAAACCTGGGTAGGCAAGTAACGGCAAGGAAGGAATGCAATCCACAGTACCATTGCGTCAATCGGCGGCATTAGTAAAGAATGGAGGAGAGACGTGGGAAGGAGGAGTTTAATGAAGAAACCCAGGGGAGGCAAGAAAATGAGGTTGAGAAAGAAACCAATCAGAGGGAACAAACGGTGAGAGCCTTACGATAATGTATTTAATCGTACATCTGCGTTGACGACAGCAAAGGTTAAGGATGGAGGAGAGAAGTGGAAAGGAGGAGCTACCGGGAATCAAAGGAGGGGTTTTCAAGATGTGCTTGAGTATCAGATTTTTGAGTTGAAATTAGGTGCGAGCTGAAATTTAGGTCAGTTTTAAGACCGGTTCTTCTACAAAACTGGTCTTAAAATAATATTTTAGACTGGTTTTTAAAAAATATCTGATCTTAAAAAAAAGAAAATTTTTAAGATCGGTTCTTATTAACAACCAATCTTAAAGTTTTAATATTTGAGACCGGTTTTTATTTACAACTGGACTTAAAAATAATAAAAATATAATTTTTTAATTTCCTTTAATTTAGATAATATGTTAAAGATGTTATATTTAGAACTGGTCTAGAAAAGATATTACATATATTTATATTTTTTAATTATTTAGATTTTAAGATCGGTCTAAAAAGTATTTTTAAGACCTTATTTCAATATAACTAGTCTTAAAAGTTGATTATAATTATAAAAATGCCACTGATCATATTTTTAAGACCTTATCTAATATAACCGATCTAAATATGCTAGTCTAAAAGCCCTTTTATGTACTAGTGTATGATCTAAAACATTTATATTCGAATAATTTATCTATTTATCTATCTATGTATCTATTGATCTATTGATTATATAAAAGGTCAAAAAATAAATAGAGATATTCGGGAGATAGTTATAAATTGCAAAATATTTTGAAATATTGAGATATAAAATAAAATATTTTTAAAAGAAATATATTAAAAATAAAGAGATAATGAAAGTGTAGCTTTAAAATATTTTGAAATCTAATCACGTTGCATCCCTCCTCATCCCACCACCCTCCTAAATAAATAATTTATTTTTATATTTCCTAACAACTTGACCCGTGATAAATCATTTTTTGAAATCAGAAGTTGTTTTTATTTAATAAATAATACTTTAATTTTTTTTGTCTAGATTGTGACGGATCACTTTGTTGGGAAAAAAATTCCACATTCAAACAAACATATTATTTGCATGTATATTTTAGTATTTTACTATAAAAATATCTATTATCTATTGTATACCACAATGTAACAACTATTAAGTTGCATCCCTCTTGATCCCACTACTATATGTTATCAATCCTTTCACCTCACTTCTCATCTCTCGTGTTTCTTAACTATTACATGCTTAGAGTGTTCCCAGCCTCATGTATGTACTATAAATTATCAAGGTGGTGAGTTTGCTTTTACTACATTCATTTAGTTTTCTTAATGATGTGTTTACTACTCACTTTGCTTTTATTGCATTCATTTTGTTATCTTAGCCTTGTGGTTACAAATCTCTCTCTTACTATGGCTTACACGATGTTCGATGTTGGTAAAGTTGCATTGGCGCATCTACGTTCGAGTCGTCAGTAATTTTGAAGCAATATTTACCTAAGTTGTAAAAATTGAGAGACTCTATTTAATTTTGTGAAATTTAATTTAAAAATTCATATTAGTTTTAAAAATAAAACTTTGAGAGAAAAAGTATGAGGTTTGATGAGGGAGAATTTAGTATTTTTAAATCTATATTTTGATATTTGTTCCTTTTAAATAATTACAACTTTTATGGTCGTCTTAATCAATATTATTTACTATAGATCCTTCATTTTAACTTGTCCTTAAATTTTCATATTTTTATATTATAATAAAAGTATATTTTCATTTTAATTTACATTATCTTCATAGCAAATGTATATATCTAAATAGCCTTGATATTGTAATCTACCTTATTCATTAAAGTAGGGTTGAAAGTAGGCACCATAGCATACCATGTTATCCCTGCATTTTGATTCACAAGTTTTGAGATAACTATCATTGCACCAATCACCCATTGATTGCCTAGTAAAAACTACCTGAACTAAAGGCATTCCAAAAAAATGTTTTTAAGAATTATACGCCAGTATCGGTGTTACTAACAACTGCTAGGAACTTAGACCATAATGATGAGAACCTTGCTACCTACTAACACATGCCAAAATATTATATAATTATTTTCTCATTATCTCTCCCTATTTTTTATTTGCCTGTTTTGAAAAATTTTTATTCCCTGATCTAAACTTAAGATTTCAAGATATGATTACCTACCTATTATCTCTCTTTATTTAGGGTATACTTATTTTGAGAATGTTTTATTTTATATCTTTATATCAAAATATAATCACCTCCCTATCTGATCAAAAGAACTAGTTTTGGGTACATGCAAGGTAGTTTCCATCCGTTGCTTCACCTGTTTGGTTCATCGTCATCTCTTTATCTAGATACTTCTTTAAAATTCAAAAACCCACATGGTCCCAATATATTTCCTTCCTCAATTTTTTTTATGATTTTCATTGGCACGCCTATTCTGTCTCCTTGCTTGTTACTTACTTCCAGCAATATCCTTAGTTCTTCTCAATTCCTTTATCTATTTCTTGTAAGCATTCTATTGAAGTGATAATAAAGCTGTAGAAGAGGGGGGATTCTATTGAAGTGATGATAAAGTACGAGAAGAGGGGTAACAGGAGGGGTAACCGAACTTTAGGTTTTTTTAATAGGTTGGTATTTGAGAATGTGACTTGGGAATGGGAGAGATTGGAAAATGCATAGTAAACTTTTAAGGCTCTTGATATTAACAAGGTAATGATAATTTTGAATATTCAATATTTTTCCCTATTAATCATATTGCCTATTTGGTTCAATTTCATGAAAGAGGATTACATGTGTTGTCTTTAGCTCTTAAATTCTCATGCAACTCAATAGGTCTTCCAACTCCTCAAAGTACTTCTCACATCTTATTGGTAGCAACACCTGTAAAGAAAATGAATAATCTGAATCTTGTCCAAGGACACTATCCTTAAGAGCTATTCCAAAACTACTGACAAATAAGAAGTAGCACTCCCTAGGATAAAATTGATCCTTCCTGTAAGAATAGTGTGAACAAAATAGCAAAATATAGTAGATCTCAGTAGGCAATGAAAACTTACAAGAAGGAAAGAATGGCTCAAAAACTCAAGAACAATATATTGAACCTCTTGCCTTCTGTCAAACCCCTTAACATTTTGGTATTCATAGAGTAATAGTACACAGTTTTGTAGGCATACAGCAATAGTGGAAACATACTATTATAGGTGCTTGTTTACAATACAGGAAAATCCCCAAAAGGGTTTGAAAAATATGTACAGAGTCTCCAAAATAAATAAAAACTACATCTATGATAACCAACAACAACTTTTGATTGTACCAGGATGCTTACTCACCTTGCCTTTCAAGCTACTAGCCTTAGCTGTACTTTTTGTATCATTGAAAAAGGGTGAGATTCGAGCGAATCTCAGTAGAAACATGCATTTCAGACATATAAAATGTAAAAATAAATTATGTCATGCACCATGTTATGTAAAATGATAGAATTTTTGTGCACACTATTCAAGGCCAAATGACTGTTCAACCCTGGCTTAACCTTGCGCCAATCCTGGCTTAACTTTGCCCCTCCATTGGGTCCTATAACCCGACCAGGCTAATATGCATGTCTGAGACACTATGCTCATGTTAAAGAAGATGCCATATAAAAATATACAATAATCACATAGTATATGCAAGAAAATATTACTACCCGACTCCTTTCTCAATTCCTCAGTCAGTCCTAACCTTGGTTCCGACTTGGGAAATTTCTAGTTCCTATAAAAATTAAAGTTACAAGTAACTAATTATTACCTATACCATTACTGCCTTTAAGTCAAATTTTTCTGGTTATTTAATGTAGTTATAATAGTTTCTGTACAGTACAATTTTTCACAGTGCAGTTTCCCTGTTTCCAGAAAACTGGCAGATTTTTAGTCAACTTTGGAAATTCATAATTTATTCTAGAAAACTCCAATTTGACTGATTCTAAAGCCTAAATGAAGCTCTTTAAATGTCTTTGAATAGGAAAAACCTAAGTCTGAGCACTATACTCACATTATTCCCAGAAATTCGCCAAACCTACATTGTTTTAGATTTCCTTCTAGAAACAGGGTACAACTTTAAAAAGTCATATATTTGAATGTACTTGTCCAAAAATTACAAACCACCTATCAAATTAAAGCTCCAGATGTCTACTTTAATCTTGCCAAGTTTCATAATTTTTGGACTAGGTTTGACAAACGAATTGCATTGCACAACACCACTGCCTTTAGTAAGACAGTCAAACAGCATGCACTTACAACTTCATCAATTTCCAAATTTGCTTACCAACATCCAAAAATCATTATCTCATGTATACCTTCACAGTTTTCTATTCTAAACACAATGTAATAATCAAAAACATGAAAATTTAGTCCTAACCCTCTATGAACAGTGTCTAGACGAATTTCCAAAGAAAAGGGAAACTTTGCGTTTTCTTGATTCCATCAGTTGAAACTCTTCCTTTCTACTTATAATCACTTATTTAACTACTTAAACACCAATTAAAAATGATCAATGGAAAATTGGGCAGCATAACATTCTAGAGTTTCAACATCCTAAATTGCAAAAGCCATGAAAACAAAGCCCATCAACCAATAAACAACCACCAAACAACCACCACCACAACATAATCAACAAGATAATCAAGGTTCTGAATATTACCTTGTGATTTCTCCACTTTCTCTCTCTCTACTCTTGCTTTTACTTGCTTCAAGCCATGTACATGGAGATATGAAGGTTAGAGGAGGTGTTACAAGAAATAGGAAGCATAAACTCCAAGATTACAACTTCTTACTTTGTATTTCCATTTCTTGAAGCTCTCGTGTTTTCTCTTGTGCTTTAACTCTTCGTTACCTCTCTCTTTGGCTTCAGCTGAACCAAAAATGAGACACAAGAAGGAAAGAGAAACTTATAAAAATATCACCTTCATATTTTAGTTTAATTGTATTTTATGCAATTTTAATACATGCCATTTAACTTGATATAATCATATTTTCTCTTTCCTCATACACTTAGACGAAAATGGGCTTCAAGAGGGAGTAATATTTGATCCTTATTTATCATATATTTCCTCCTCCACTTATTTAGTTCTTGGGTTGCAATTGTTGACTCTTTGTCATCATTGTTATTTTTCTTTGACCTCCTCTCAAAAATTGATACAAATACATATAAATTCTCAATTAATTATTTCCCCTCCTCTATCTCTTTTTGGACGAATTTGAGCCCTAGAGAAGGAAAAATAATAATAAACTTCCAATTTTATTGGCATATTACCGTTTTACCCATATATTATGATTTTCGCACAAGCTGGCAGAATTTTTCCTCAAACATTGAAAATTTATAATATTTATTGGACACGACCAAAGAAATTTGCTAATTTCACTTGGCTAACTTTAAATATATATAACTTGTAGTGCACAGGTCCAAAATGTGCTTCACCCTCTACACGCTGTTGTACATGTACTTTACCATAAACAGTGTCATGTGCCTTATAAAATGGATTAAATAATCATCCGTGCCCCACTCAATTATATGATTCTTTTCCTGGCCTAAAATGTTGTATATGGGAAACAATACATCATCGTATAAATCCAAATCACGTCTGGATATTCTAGCCTCAGTGGAACTTGCTTCTAGTAGAGTGAATCCATATAATCTAAATATACAAGCTACTAGGCTATAAGAGTGCCATACTTCTCAAAAGGCCATAAGTATCTGCACTGAGCATAAGTATCAGCCAAAGGTCATATCTCACATGCACTGGTCTGGCTTTGGAGAGAGTAGCAACACAGAACTCTAACTCTGACTCATCAGAAGTGGCTACTCAGAATCTCCCATCTTCTTTCTAGGTACTAACTCAGGTTTTGGCTGAGGCCCATATATTGGTTCAACTCAGGCCCGTCTCCTGGGTGTCCTCATCTCCACATACTTCTTCTCCTCAGGAATCCTCCAACCCGTCTCCTAGGTTTACTGATAAAGGTGACCTATCTCGCTATCACCGTTATCCGCACATCATTCCCATCAACCTATAAACAAGACCATATCAATGTACTATTTTGATAAAGCCAAAACTGCTTTAAGCTCTGATACTAAAAATGTCAGACCCTTTAACATTTTGATATTCGTAGAGTAATAAGTGCACAGTTCTATAGGCATACAAAAAAAAGCAAAAACATACTGATTATAGGTGCTTGTTTAAATACAGGAAAATCCCCATAGGGTTTGAAAAATATATATAAAGTCTTAAAAATAAATAAAAACTACATCTATGATAACCAATAGCAGCTTCTGATTGTACCGAGATGCTTACTCACTGGTGGCTACTACCTTGCCCTTCGATATGCTAGCCATAATTGTAATGTTTGTATTGTTAAAAAAGGGTAAGATTTAAGCAAATCTCAGTAGCAACATGCATTTCAGACATATAAAGATATACAAAGTAGCATGAGAAGACAAAGTTCCTGATCCTCTTATCAAGCTACTTGCACAGGCAAAGCATGAGTGTCATGTTAGGATAATGGGAATTAGGCAAATTAATGATTGTACCTGGTGCAAGTGGGAGGATGTTTGAAATTACGCCCTAAGGGTCAACCATTATACTTTGAATATTATTAATTTAATGAATTTTCTCCCTTATGTTATCATATTATTTGCTTGTTTATTGTGATGACTGTATACTTGGATAAATCGTAAAGATTGTCCTAAATGTCAGTATGACTTTGATAAGATATAGAGATATGAATCAAAGTCTTAGGCACTTGTAAGAGTACAAGGTGCTAGACCGATCCGCTATGAGAAAACTGCATGGGTCAAGTTGTAAGCTTATCTCATGGATACCTATGTGAGAGTTACTAAGCTGTGAACTAGTCAAAAGTCACCTTTGATTGAATAATGATAAAGGCTACAATCGGGCTTTATGGTTTTTCATGCAGAGGAATATGAATGGTCAAGATGGAATTTGTCCCTCACATTAGTAGAGAGATATTACTAGGCCCCTTGATGAGTCTAAGAAATGTATGGCCATACTACAATGGAAAGGAGTTTCTATTTCTATTGTCGACTACTCAGGAATTGAGAAAGTAATGGTCAGGAATAGGAGGAGGACATCATTCATGCCTCATCCTTGATAGAAATATCGTGTGACAAAAGGGAGGTGACATGGTCGTATGATAGGTTGCATCGTGTTAATGATTCTCATATGAATTGGGTAGTCTTAATGTCTTACTAGAGGCTGCTTGTGACTTGTGGGTTAGTACAGTTATTGGCCTACTGCCCACTTTGTATAGGCCAACAGGGTCGAACACAAGAAGGGCTCAACGCGAGACAATGTTTAATCTAGTGTAGATGAATTTTATATTTAAAAATATAATAAAAAATTCGTGAAAAAGAAAATTAATAATATTATATATATGTATTTTTGAAATACATATGTATATATATATATGATAATATTATTATATTATGTTAGTTTTAAATTAATTTAATTAGATAAATCAAATTTAATAACTAATATGATAGAGATATAATATCTCAGATTTAATTTATAAGGATAAGTTAAATCTATTGGCGCTTTATTCGGATTAAATAAATATGTTAAATTAAAACTGTATGAAAGATTTAACTAAACTGAATTTATTTAATTAGCTAATCAAGATAAGTAAAGGGTTCATTAATTTCGAAATTAATCAAGATTAATTTTGAAATTTGAATATAGCCCTCATAGGTTATAAAAAATGATGGAGCAGAAAAACTCATGCACGGATGAGAATTTAGAGCTGTGAGAAAACCCTAGCAGATATTGGAGGTGCTAGGACACAGTCCATGTTACAGTAACATTCTTGTGGATACTGGTAAAGGGAGCCGATAGGAGGTGTTGGTTCCTAGAGATTGAAAACACTAAATTCAAAAAGTATGATTCTTTCTAACTCTATTTAGATGCCATTGTTAGATCCTTGATTGGGATTGGAAAAATTTGCAAAATTATTCCACGATGACTGCCAATCCTAACCGAAAATTTCAACCTAAAAAATAAAATTACCATCCAGGAAAGGCTAATATTATTGCTGACTCATTAAGCCATAAAACAACCAGGTGGCAGCCTTAATTATTCATCAGTAGAAACTGATCAAGGATTTTATAGATCTCATCCTAATTAATCAGATTTTGATTTATGGTAACAACGTTAGTTAGATTGAGAATGATTAGAGAGCAATAATAGAAGAAGCTTAGATGTAGGATAGACGAGCACAGTTTATCAGAGATATGATTGAACAAGGAAGAACTCAGGAGCATAACTTGTCACCAAGTGGATTAGTAAGATACAAGAAGTGGATATATGTTCCACCATAAATACAATTGAAATGACATATTTGGAGGAGGCATATAAGAGTGAATATACTCCACACCTAAGAGCAACCAAAATGTATCATGACTTGAAGTCTGTGTATTGGTGGCCAAGGATGAAAAGTGATGTAACAAAGTTCATTGCTCATTGTCTCACCTGTAAGAAGATAAAAATTGAGTATTAATGACCGTCCGAACTTTTACAGAACCCTGACATTCCTGAGTGGAAATGGGAAAGCATTAATATGGATTTCGTGACAGGATTGCCTAAGATCAGAAATCATGATGTGATATGGGTAATAGTTGGTTGATTCACGAAGATAGCCCATTTCCTACCTATTAGTATTCATTATTCTCCTGATAAACTAGTAGATATCTATACGAAGGAGATAGTACGACTACACAGTACACTAAAGAACATCATTTCAGATAGAGATCCTTGCTTTACTTTTAATTTCTAGAAGTGTTGCATGAGGCTTTAGGTACCAAGCTAATATTCTTCATAGCATATCATGCTAAGACAGATAGGTAGACAGAATGAACAATACAGACATTAGACAACATGTTGAGGGCATGTGCCTTAGATTTCAAAGGTAGTTGGGATAAATTCCTTCAACTTGTAGATTCTGCCTATAACAACAGTTATCACTCAAGCATTCAAATAACTCCATATGAGGCATTGTACTAAAGAAAATATCAATCACCCTTATGCTCAACAGAATTTTCTGAGAGGCGTTTACTTGGTCTAGACATAGTTGATCATACAAAAGAGTAGATCAAGTTGATTAGACAACAGAGTAGATCAAGTTGATTAAGTAGAGATTATTGACTACTCAAAGCCAACAAAAGAGCTATACTAATAAGAGGTGAGAATCTCTAGAGTTTGAGGTTGGCGATAATGTATTTATAAAGGTTTCTCCAATCACAAGTATCAACAGATCACTGAAATTGAAGAAGCTACATCTGAGGTACATTGGTCCATTTGAGGTTTTTTCAAAGATTGGGCCGGTAGCATACCATATAGCTTTACCGCCAAATCTGAGCCGGTTCCATGACATTTTTTATGTATCCCAGTTAAAGAAATATCAACTCGATCCAGACATGTGATTGTATACGATGATGTGGATATGCGGGATGATTTGACATATGAGGTCATGCCTGACCGAATCATTGATCGGCAGGAGAAATATCTCAAAAAAAGAATATCATGCTTATCAAAGTTGTGTTTGTAAAGGGTTATCCCCTAGAGAAGCCACACAAGAAACAGAAGCAATATTTTTGACTATGTATATGTAGCAAATTTTGAGGACAAAATTTATTTAAGGGGGAAGAGCTGTAACACCCTACTTTTTATTCACCAAAATTCCCTATAAATATTTGTGAAAATTGATGGAATAAAATGGTCAATTTTGGAACACTTGGAAGGACATAAAAACCTTCAATTATGGAGGGATTTATGGAATTCAAGAAGTTAGTAAATTTCCATTTTCATGAGATGAAATTTGGCCAAAAAGCATGAAGAAAAGGAAGAAGCCACAATTAAATGAAAAAATGTAAGGCAAAAATGGTATTTGCCAATAAAGCATAAAATTAATTATTTTCCAATTTTCTTGAAACTAATTTTGGTTAAGTAAAGAAAATAAAAGGGAAAATATATATTTGAAGATCAATATCCAAACTTGGAGCAATTGTTGCCAAGTAAAATGAGGTTTGAAAAGTTAAAAAGTAATATGTACATAATTAATTGTTTGAAGAGAGAGATTATGGAAAATGCAAGAGGCTAATTATTGTTCCCCTTTTCTCTTGAATTTCAGTCATGGAGGGAAATTAGAGGGAAAAAGATTTACTTGGTAGCTAAATATGCCATATGTCGTTATCATTAGCTAAGTAAAAATATAAGAAGCAAAAAACAAAATTACATGCTAATTTCAAAAGATGGATAGAAGTAATTGAAGAAGATCATATGGTTACTTGAAGGACCTCATTTTCATCATTTTAACAAGAGGAAGAGGAGGCAATTATGGTTTAGTTAGAAAGAGATAAAGCTTAAGATTTTGGCATGTGATAGTTTCATTAAAGTATTATATTTCAAAGAAAGATGTAGAGGATATTTTTAAACCTTCTAATCTCTTTCTTGACTCATAATTTTGGTCAAAGCTAAGAAATAGGGAGGGAGGAAGAGCATGAAGAACATAAGCACACAAGGGTTCAAGAGGCAAAGATCAAGGTAGGTGCTTGTGATTTCTAGTGGTTATGCCTCTAAAACTCATAGAAAAGCTCTTTTAATCTCTTTTCCCTCTTGAATATCATGTTTATCAAGCATAACTCCAAGGGAGAAGAGAGAGAGAGAGGGAGGACAGCTAGAGAGAGAAAGTTGAGAATCAAGAGGTAATCTCAAGAACTTTGATCCTCTTAGTTGATATGTTGTTATTGGGGTGGTTGTTGATGTTCTTAGCTTGATTTGTGTTTGTTTTAGTTGACTTTGTAAATTTGGGATGATGAAACCCTAAGGGGTTATCCCGTCCAAATTTCCATAAATCATGTTTAATAAGTTTTTAAGATGTTAAATATGTGATTCGGAGTAGAAAGGAAGGACTTTACATGATTAAATCAAGAAAACCCAATTTTTCCCTTATTTGGTTAAGTTTTAGCCAGACCTAGAACAAGGAGTTAGGGATGAAATTTCATTAATCTAATGGTTCCATTGTGTTCAAAAGGGAAAATTATGTTGGGTTCATGTTCAGTGTGAAGTGTGAAAAGCATTGGAGTGTGAAATGACAAAACTACCCTTAAAACCCTAAATAGGGGATGCCATGGGCAAAATTGTCTTTTGGTAGTAAATTTGACAATTCTGAGTTCAAAAATGGATTCTACAAGAAAAACTATGTTGGATTATCCTAGGTCATAATTTATGAAAAAGTACAATTGGATTGGATACAAAGGGACTTAGACTAGGTCCCCAACTATATTTTGGTCATTTTGTAGTTTTAAGCTAAGGTAACCAACAAAATGAGTTTAAATGTAGTTAGAAGAGTACATAAATAAATATAAACTCAATTCTTGTAAAACTTGGAATTTTAAAACCGGATAGTTAGCCCGAACTTGAACAAAATTCATGAATAGTTTTGGTAGCCAAAAGGGACTTCAGGTATTTACTCTATCC
Source organism: Inga laurina (assembly GCA_963855925.1). NCBI lineage: Eukaryota > Viridiplantae > Streptophyta > Magnoliopsida > Fabales > Fabaceae > Inga > Inga laurina. Next base: position 27,636,612 of record OY979706.1, on the reverse strand, counting down.
TTCATACACTATGTAAACTTGTATATTCTTTGTGTATGCCATCTTCTGTGATATGTATAATGCACTCTCTAACTGCTACGGGGAAAGCACAAGTACCGCCCAGGGGGAAAAGCACAAGGACCCTAACGGCCCATAGGGGGTCCAGTTATGAGAATTCAGTACCAAAAGGGTACACTACTACCCAGTTTATGGTCGTGAGCCCAGCTGAGGTACAGAAAATCGGGGTCTAATAGTGGTTGGCCCTGAATATGTGCACATACCGATGAATATGATTAGAGTGTTATTATTCTATTGCATTATGTGGTACCTAGCATAATTATTTGTTACATTTTATATGATCAATTGTATGTTACTATTGAGATTCATTTGAATCTCACCCCTTTTCAAATTTAAAAATATTCTAGTAGAAGCTAGCGGCTCTAGGGGCAAAATGGTAAATATTGGCAATTGAGGTGTCTAGATCAAGAAGGCAGAGCTGTTAGCTATCATTACTTTATTTTGATAGTTTTTGGACAAAATTTGTATACATTTTGAAACCCTACGGGAACTCCTGTAATGTAAACAAGTACTTCTTATCAGTATATTTGTGTTATTTCTGTATGCCTGTGGAACTATGTCTTTATCACTTCGGCAAATATTGAAATGTTAAGGGGTTTGATAGTTAGCATCCATGTATCTTAATACAATAGGAATCTACCACACACATATCTAAGACCAATATATATGGTCATCCTCAAATATTTTGATTTCCTCATAAGTTGATTTCCTCATAAGGTTGTATATATATATGATCATTCTCCTTATAGCACAAGCTATGTCACAGGGATTAACATCCATTAATGCAACAAATTCTCAACAATTTGTGCATACCAAAATTGAGCTACAAAATCACTTAAAAAACCATTGGCATGAATATTTTATCATAAGAAATTTGTGACATTTCATTGATTTAATACACCAAATATAATGTATTATCTTAATCACGTTTTGTGAATAGATGACGTTCTAAATGAATTGTCACTATATATATTCAAGTACAATTCTAAATGAGTAACAATTATTATTAATAAAATATGGAAATGTCATTTAAAGATATTAGAAGGTGGGGTGTTTGAAAAAAAAGGGTGTTTTGCTAAATTCAATAACGGGGTCCATTTGCTTTACTTGATGGTTATTATCATAATAAATTCTAATTAATTTATTTACAAAATATTCTGAGAAAGATTCTAATTTAATTAGAAGGAGAGGAGATAGTGGTGTGAGACTCTAATTCAAATCAGAATTTTTATTAGCAAAGTGAGAAAATATCTTTCATATAGAATTGAGATGTTTGAAAGTGTGGAGGTGCCTAGCATGTGGGCTACCTTATAAAATATACTTCCTTTTAAAGTTACAAAATTGTTGCTAGCATTATTTGAAAAATGCTAAGTTTAAATTTAAAATTTTGTAGAAGCTTTGTTATTTGCTACAAAGAGAAAATTTTATGAATTATGGAATTGTTTGTGTAGCTTGAAACAAGTTTATGATGATGACATGAAAATTTAATCATTTATCTAGTGTAGAGATAAAATTTCTTCAATTGTCATGATTTATGGTTATATTTATAGTTGTTTAAATATGTTTGACTATTGTGAATATTGAATATGGCATATTATTTACATTGTTGTTGCTTCAAAATTCAATTTGGGTGTTCAAATGATAAAGGAATAGTGATGTTGTATAATATTGACAAATGTTCTGAAGTTTTTGGTTTTTTGAGAACCATTGTGAATATTCTTTATAATGTTAACATGGTTTTTTAAGTGACTTTGCAGCTCAATTTGAGGATGCACAAATTGTTGAGCCTTGTTGCATTAAAAAATGTTAATCCCTTGACATAGCTTGTGCTATAAAGAGATTGAGCATATATAAATATGCAACCCTATAAGGAAAATATAATATTTGAGGAGTACCTCAAATATTGGTATTATATATGTGTGGGGTGGATTCCTGTTGTATTAAAATATAATATTTGAGGATGCTAACTAAATTTCAATTTTTATGAAAGAAAATCTACTAGTCGCCAAAATTAAAATATTGTGTGAGCCAGAGTTTATTACTCTAAAGATAGCTACGATTGAAGACAAAGTTGTTGAAAACTTAGCAAAAATATAGTGTAAAACCAACACTTGGTGTCGATGAGTAGAGATTTCCATGTACGGCCCTAGATTGGGTGATTCGGCTCCTCAAGGTAGAGAACAAGTCTTCCAATTATATGGGGGCTCAGTGGGTGTGATTAGACAGATAAAACATGATGGTAGTTGTGTGCCCCTGGCATTTTAAGGTAGGTACATATACCCTGTGTTTTTGAAAGGGAAGAAGAGACATAGGCCATGTGGGTCCCACATGTAGATGCATTGACATATGCTCGACAATTCCCCAAGTAATATGCCATATGGCACTATATGAGAATTACATAGACACTTGGAGAGGTTTTGAGGCCATATGGACACGTGGCGTAAAACTGAGTGACTCCGTATAAAGTAGCAGTAATGATAAAGTAGTTTTTTGAAAAGTAACTTTTTTGTTGGCCTAATGAGAAGTGTCACCTAGCACTTTCAAAAAGTAGCTTTTGTGTTGGCACTCTCACAAGACGTCACCTAGAGAAATGTCAGGGAAAATCATCAGACTCTTCCCTTCCCCTGATAAAGTGGACGGCCAAGAAAGAGATTAGGTCCCACACAAGGGACATATGGCACAACTTGGGCTATGAATCCATATAGTGATTGTATGCTTTATGTGTTGGCACTATGGAAAAGACGCTATCAAACCCCTTAACATTTGATATTTGCTGAGTGATAAACGTATAGTTTAGTGGGCATACAGGAATAGCATAAACATACTGATATTAGTACTTATATTACATTACAGGAAATCCCTATAGGGTTTGATTCAAATATTTACAAAAACCAAATTGGTCAAAATAAAAACCATTGATAACCAATAGCCACTTGTGTTGTACTAGAACCCTTAGTTGCTGGTCACTACATTATTGCCCTTAGACCCAGCTACCCTAACTGAGTAAATTTAAATTTTGGGAAAAGAGGTGAGATTCAAACAAATCTCAGTAGTAGCACACAGTCATTCATAGAAAATGGAATAAATAAATATGCAATGCACCATATAAGTAATAGAATTATATCACCATACTCATGGGTATACACTGTTCAAGGCCAAATAACTATTTAGACCATAACTGTTCTCCAATCCCAGAGTAGATGACTACCTGCCCAGAAATGTTCCACTATCCCAGCTCAGATGACTTCCTATCCGGAAATGTTATTTCCCTATCCTAGTTAGGTCCCACTTGAAGAGATAGTTTTAGGATCGGTAGGCACAACAGAAAAATTTTAAAATTTTACCGATCCTAATCAAGGATCTATCAACGGCGTTTAAATCGGGTTAGAAAGAACTCGTGCCCTTTTCACCTAGGGTTTTCACGATCTCTAGGAGCCAACACGTTAGGTCCGCTCCCTCTACCGGTATCCACACGAATGCTCTCCAACAAAGACTGCGTCCTAGTGCCTCTAATGTTTTTTTAGAGTTTCCCTTGCGGCTCTGAATTCACGTGCGTGTATGAGTATATCTACTCTATCAAGTTTATAACCTATGAGAGCTATATTCAAATTTCAAAATTAATCATCATTAATTTTGAAATTAATCAACAATTAATTATATTGATGAGCTAATTAAATAAATTCAGTTTAAATTAAATCTGTCCAACAGTTTAAATTGAACCTATTTATTTAGTCCAAATAAATAGCCATTAGATTTAATTTATCTTCATAAATTAAATATGAGATATTATATCTCTATCATGTTAGTTATTAAATTTAATATATCTTAATAAATTAAATTTAAATTTAAAAATAAGACAATATAATAATATCATATAATATATATACACATATATATGTTAGGATCGGCAGGCACACCGGAAGAATTTAAATTTTTTTACCAATCTTAATCGAGGATCTATCAACGGCGTTTAAACCAAGTTGGAAGGATTCATACCTTTTATGATTCAGAGTTTTCACGATCTTTAGGAGCCATCACGTTAGGTCCGCTCCCTCTACCGGTATCCACATGAATGCTCTCCAACCAACACTGCGTGCTAGTGCCTCTAATGTCTCCTAGGGTTTCCCTTGTGGCTCTTAATTCTAATATATATCTTAGTATATCTGCTCTATCAAGTTTATAACCTATGAGGGCTATTTTCAAATTTCAAAATTAATCATCATTAATTTTGAAATTAATTAACTTTTAATTATATGAGCTAATTAAAAAAATTCAGTTTAAATTAAATCTGTCCAACAGTTTTAATTTAACCTATTTATTTAATCCAAATAAAGAGCCATTAGATTTAAGTTATCTTCATAAATTAAATCTGAGATATCATATCTCTATAATGTTAGTTATTAGATTTAATTTATCTTAATAAATTAAATTTAAAACTAACACAATATAATAATATCATATAATATATATATACATACATATATATATATATATAATATGTATTTCGAAAATACATATCTATATAATATTATTAATGAATTTTTATATTACATATATACATATATATATATAAATATAAAATTCGCCCACCCTAATTAAACATTATCTCGTGTTGGGTCATTCTTATGTGCGACCCTGTAGGCCCTTATGAAGTTGGCAGTGGGCCAATAACTGTACTGACCCACAAGTCGCAAGCGGCCTCTAGCAAGATATCACGACTACCCAATTCATATGAGCATCGTTAACATGATGCAACCTGTCATACAACCATGTCACGTCCCTTTTGTCACATGATATATCGGTTAAGGATAAGGCATGGATTATGTTATCCTCTTATTCTTGACTATTACTTTCTCGATTCCTGAGTAGTCTGACAGTAGAAATGGAAACTCCTTTCCATTGTAGTATGGCCATACATTTCTCAGACTTACTCATTGAGGGGCCCAGTAATATCTCTCTACTAATGTGAGGGACAAATTCCATTTTGATTCGTATCTCCATATCTTATCAAAGTCATACTGATCTTGTTTCATCTTTTCTCCCGCATAGATGACCGACCAGGGACATTTTAGGACAATATTCATGAATTATCCAAGGATACAATTATCACAATTAACATGCAAATAATATGATAACAGAATAGAGAAATTTCATTAAAATAATAATGTTCAAAGTACAATGATCAGCCATTAGGGAACAATTTCCAACAGATGGTACTTATGAATTTCCCACCGGGTGGTACTTATGCTTTTCCCATACCACAACTAGGTGTGTGCATTTAACTCGTGTCACAAAACATGGCTCTAACACATAAATAATCACGTAGTGTATGAAGGAAAGAGTCACTACCTTAAGTCCTTTTTTGCTCGCTAATCATTCCTTAATCCTGACTCAGCTCGAGTAAACTATCCAGTTCTAAAATTCCAAGTTTACAAGAAATGAGTTATTACTCATTCATGTACTATTTCAAGCTTATTTTTTGGTTATCTGGACCCTTAGAGTTCAAGGTAATTACAATTTTGCCACTAACTTTTTAAATTTTGAACATTAACTAAAAGTGTTAGAATTTTCATCATACTCTGAAAATTCATTACTTTATTTACAAAATGTTCAATTGTTGTGGTTCTAAAGGCTATGGACCTCTATTAAGTCTATTTTTAAGGAAAAATATATTCTTTAATTAATTATGTGCATAGAGTATAGTATCATCATTTTTTGCACACTACCACCACAACATTCCAGTTTTACAAATCCAACTTCAATAAATCATAACCGTTAACATTTTAATCCAAATGGGACAAATTACATATAAAAAATAAGCTTGATATGTCTACTTTTATTCTGGAAAATCTCACATTCATTGGACACCTTTTGATTATCCAAAAACACATGACAACAAGACTGCCATGCAGAAACCCTAACTGGCAGCAAGTTTCACATTTTAAGTATTTTGTTCCAATAATCCATAATTCATAACTAAGGGCTATTCTTGTTAGGATTGGCATGCACAATAGAAATTTAATATTGCAAAAGTTCACCAATCCCAATTGCGGATCTATCAACAGTGTTTAGATCGAGTAGGAAAGAATCACACCTTTTTGCATTTTCCTTTTTTTGATTTCTAGGAGCTAACACCTCATATTAGCTCTCTCTACCAGTATCCACACGAATACAACTCCAACATGGACTATGTGCTAGCACCTCCAATGTTTCCTTAGGGTTTTCTTGTGGCTCCTTATTTCTTATGCATCCTTGGATTATCATGCCCCTTCAATTTTATAACTAATAAGGCTAGATTGGATCTTCAAAATTAATCTTAATTATTTTGAAATCAATTAACACTTAATTGTTTTGATGAGCTAATTAAATAAATTCAATTTAATTAAATTTTTCTAACAGTTTTAAGAATTGCCTAAAAGGATTGGGAAGTACTAGGTTGGAAACCGCTTTTCAATAATAGGGGTTGGATGCAGCTAAGAAACCTCTAGCTGTGGCCAAAAACATCACAGAAAATTTCTAGCAACTGCCAAGAATTTCTGGCTGCAGCCAATAACTTTTGGCTGTAGCCAAGGAAACTTCCAAAAATCATAACTAGTTATAGAAAAATTGAAATGAGGTGATCCCAAAGCCCATTGAAAGCTATGTAAGTCCTCTTTACTAGAAAAATATTGACCATTACCAGAAACCACCATACAAATACAGAATTCAAGAAATGTCCACACTACTCCAGAATTGATCCCAGATTTAACATCAAACTTTGGACAGTCATAACTCTTAGCTCACAAATCGAAATGTCATGAATTATATGTCCATTTTAAAGCTTGGCATGTTAATTTTAAGATGGCATAGTTTCAGAATTTTTCAACAACATTTGCTATTTTTAAACGTCCAAGTAATACCATTGCCAGCACAGAGTTTTTCACTAACCAAAACTTGCCACTTTTAAAACTAAGTTCCCAATGGTTCAAAATTCATATCCAACACTAGTCCCACACAATTTTCCACAAGGAACATAATAAAAACATCAAAACAACCAAATTCTCATTCCATCTATGTGTTCTGTTCTTGGCATATATTCAACAAAAATCCCAAAATTGTCAAACTTGGCATTTAAGCTTCAATCAAATTCTTTCTATCCAAGATACATCTCAAAACATCATATCCATGACAACAACAACTCAAACACCACAAGACCCTAATTTTTGAAAATAGGGCTAAATTCCCAGAAATTCCAACTTAACCAAATGACAACAAAACTTATATCAAAATAAAGCTTTCACTTACCTCAACAACTTTCCCAAAGAAGTTCCTTGGTTCTCCAACCTCTAAATTTCCTTATGTGCTCAAAACACCACTAATGGCAAATCTAAAACCATGAAAATGAAGCCCTTAACCCAAGGAACAACCTTATAGAAGGGAGTGTTGGCATTAGAGGTCATTAGAAGGGTTAATTGCTCACCTTAATCAAAAGTTCTTCCTCCTTCTTGAGCTCCCATCGCAGCATGAAAGAGAAAGGAATGAGAGAGATGAAATGAGTGATGATGATGAAGATGGAGGAGGCATAATTTCTACCCCATGCCCATACTCATTCAGCCAAAAGAGAGGGACAGAGAGAGAGAAAATGCTAAAAAATATGATTGTTGACTTTTCTTCTCCAACCACTCCCTTCATGAATGATCACTCAATGCCACATGTCAAAATCTCCTCATTTCTCACCAAATAAGCAACCATATAGTTACACTAACTAGCCTATTAGCTATTTAGTTACACTTCTCATTTCTCTTTAGTTAGTAATTAATTTCTCCATTAATCACTAACTAATTATCCAATAGTTCCCATTCTTTCAATTTCTTTATAATTTTGGCACATTTACTTAAATCACCACATAACACATAATTAAGTTTCTTTCTTCTTCATCCATGCGCCATTCACTCTAATTTTAGCCTTTAAATTACTTTGTCATATAATCATGCTAAAATATAGTGCTGGGCATTTACAATAATTATTCGGATCTCAAATCCATTTTGATTTACAAAATCATTCACAATAATTATCGTTAACCCTTAATCAAAATTTGAGGCATTATAATTCTCCTCCTGTTCAATAAATTTCATCCTCAAAATTTGTTACACCACTAGAAACATAAAACTCGGACGCCTCTTCATGACAGCTTGTGATCCTCAAATTGTTTCTCATTGGAATAGTCCCTTCAAGACTACTTGTACAATTAATATGCTATAGATCCGATTCTCTCAAGAATCTCCATGGACCAATGTGCCGTGGCTCAATTTCTTTCTCTTACTTTATAGTTTCCCATGACAAGAGACGTTCACAAGAACTCATGATTTCTGACTTTAACCCTAGAAGTCGTCACCTAACTTGATCACCATTCAGACGAACAATACTTGTTTATCTCGGCCTTGAGCCACTTCAATCACTGACATCAAGTCACTTTCCCCATGGGGAACACTATACTTACGCATCCTATTGGGTTTGAGAAATTTAAACCCCAAAATTCTCTATCATTACTACAACAAGTCTAATTGTTTTCCAGCTAAACACATCTACGACCACGTCGCCTTTGCCTAGATAGTACTCAATCTCCAGGATACTTGGGACACTAATGGTCTCCGTACTATTCTACCATCACATCACAAAGGCAGTAGTATCACATCTTGACACAAACACTAACACAACACGTTGCCAACAAATACAATCGCCACAGCATACGATTGCCACAAAACACCGTTATCGTACAACACAACCGCCGGAGGCTCTAGATCATGAGCCAAATCATAAGATCTCAGCAGTTGGGAGGCATAGGCAACTACTCTGATCAATCTAGTTACCTCTTCGGGAACAACTCAAAGGATCAAAGATTCACTGCGCACAACCGACATCATATTTACATATATCTTAGCTTTTGTTGTTTTCGCTTTCACGGCGTCACCCTCACCCGTACACCCACCAGTGATTCCGCTAGTGGTAATCGGGACTTTTAGGTATCACTAACAACATCGGGTCACTGGAGAATCTCAATCTCTTCTATCCAAAGCACCCTATTTTAATAGCCCACCTGAAGTCTCAGTTTCTTCTATCTAGAAGGCTAACTGGGAGTCTCAATTGTCACACCCACCCTCATCTGATTACCAGCTTACGGGGACCTAGTACCTTACCCAAACTACTTACACGGAGGACTCTTGGAATGGCGGTACAGCTCAAGGAATACACGTAATTACCTTCACGTCATTCACATTCACAACGGTATATCAACGTCGGGGTAAAGATGACCAACATCACTCCCTACGATGGCTCACGCTGACATGCACATGCTGTCATTCACATAGCTTTCATAGCAATACATGTTGCAGACTCTAATCTTACATACAGCCTTTCAGCTTAGTTCAAATTCAGCTATCGACTCACCTGATTTCATTCGAAGTAAATCAAACTCAGTAACCAAAGTATCGATCCAGTTTTCTTTTATTCCCAAAGTTCCTTCATGAGCTATTTCCAAGGCTTCCCACATTTCTTTAGTTGTTGGGAGTGTGTAGATTCTGAAGTACTTATTTTGAGTCAAGGTACTTTGAATCATTAGAATTGATTTACTGTTGAGTGTAATGAGTTTCTTGTCATTCTCATCATATTCTGCTGGTGTCTTAGGAACTCTTTGTGAATCAACAATCTTTTCATGTTTGTAGTTTCCACTCTCAAACACATCCCAGAGCCCATAGTCAGTAGCCATTACGAAGACTCTGAAATTCACTTTCCAGAATGAGAAGTGTTCGCCATTGAAACTCAGAGATCTTGTGATAGAAGCTCCGTCGGGAAGAATGCCTTCACCCATGCTTGCCATTAGATCCTTCTTAGGCTGTTAAAACTTAACAAGAAGACCTATACTATGATACCAAATGTTAGTGCAAGCGTTTCACCCCAAGAGGGGGTGAATTGGGTGATACCAGAAATTTCATTGCGTGTGAGAAAATTGACAGAATATTTAAACTAGTTAGGAGGAAAGAAAAATATCACCGAAGTGTATACCAGGAGTTATACTGGTTCAACCACAACCACTTTGACCTACGCCCAGTCCTCAGAGTGTCTCTGAGAATTTCACTATACTCTCCAAGATTCAGTGGGTTCTTGGCACCTCAGTACATAGCAAGTTCCTTTACTTGGACACTCGCTCCCCCTTACACGTTGTAATCAAATCCCTAACTCAAGGTTCCACAACCTTAAGTTATCTCAATAACAAATATTGAGTTTGTAATGAAAAACTCTCTCACAGAGCAAATATATAATCACTGAAGTACAATGAATGAGTATAAGAAAACAAAGTACTAAGAGTGTGTTGATCAGTGTATTCTCAGTTCTTATGTCATGTTTTCTTCTCTTTAAATTCTTCATATATATAGATGATTTGTAATGTCCATTGGAAGCAATTCAAACATGTTCGTTAGAGTTGCGCAGCAACAGTTAACTATTCTTCAAATTTTGAAAAATATCTGTTTGTGGTAGGTAGCGGTAGGAGAGATCTCGGACTTTTATTTGACTTTTCCTTTCAGCCAAGATCTCTTCATTGTTTCTCTGCAAATGTACTTAGGATACTAATGCAATGAAGAGTTAATCATATAGATAAAAATTTAATAAACATTTGATCAAAAACATAATTTTTGGACTGCCTTACTCAAAGGGCTACTCGAGTGATCAAGTTTGTTACTCGAGTGGTGCCTCGGGTAAATCTCTCAAAAATCTGGCAGTGAACAATTCAGCATCTTACATGAGATATTACTCGGGTAAGACATTGAGTGAGATATATCACAAACCTTGGAAATACCTGATTACTCGAGTGGCTACTCGAACGGCCTTATCTTTACCTTTACTAGTTACTCTAGTGCTGACTGTGGTAATATGGTTACTCGAGTAGCCTTTAATTTTCTTCACATCTTACTCGAGTGGTCCCTCGAGTGGATTTCAAATAACATGGCATATTACTCGATTACTCCCTCGAGTAATTGCATCAAATACATGGTCAAGAGTTTGCTTTCTGATTACTTGAGTGGCTACTAGAGTAATGCCTCAAATAACTCCGCAGATTACTCGGGTGGTCCCTCGAGTAAATCCTTTTCCTGACCTCGTTACTGGAGTGGCTACTTGAGTAAAGTGTTGCTTTTCTTGGCCGAGAGCTACTGGAAGATTTTTTACCTTGTTACTCAAATGGCTACTCGAGTAATCACTTTGTAATTCATGTTACTCGAGTGGTTACTCGAGTAATAGTCTATATAAATTTGTAGATTACTCGAGCACTCCCTCGAGTAATGCTGTCCAAATTTTGGCAATGCTTTACTAGATGAAATTTTCCTTGGTTACTCGAGTGGCTACTCGAGTAATTGCTTCTCTTACCCGAGTGGCTACTCGAGTAAGCCTTCATAGAATTGGTTCATCACTCCAGTGCTTACTCCAAGTAATGCTTTACTACTTTGTTCAAAATTCATTTGTTTGTTATGAAATCTTTCTATATCATTGATCTAGCCTTTGTTATCATCAAAACATATGGGATCTAATAGCCCTGACCAAAGCAGAGACCAAGGACTCAGGGGAGAGTATTCACTATGACACACGAGGAAGCTTGGAAGTCTCCTAATCTAATTCAAGGTAATATAGTTCTCAATCGTAACTTGTTACAAGCATTATTTGATTCGGGTGTAAGTCAGTCTTTTATTGTTTATGATTGTGTAAAATGCCTGGGCATGCATGTGTATAAGTTGCCATTTGATCTGATTGTGTCAACCCTAATGGGTGTTAAAGCTTTAACCACTGAAGCATGTTTAAACTGTGTACTAATTGTAGACGGTCATGAGTCCATGGTTGATTTGATTTGCCTGCCGCTCTACCAATTACAAGTTATTTTGGGTTTAGATTGGTTGACTACAAACAATGTGTTGCTTGATTGTGGAAACAAGAGGATAGTGTATCCTACTTCTTAAAGTGTTGAGGATGTTGTTAGAACCGGCTATCACCTAAGAGGGGGGTGAATTGGGTGTATAATAAAAACTTAAGAACTTTAGAAATCTTTTCGTATCTTAACGAAAGTGGTAAGTATGAAGGTTTATAAATCAACAGTTAGATTAAATAATGTATGCTAGAAATATAAGAGCTTAGGGAAGAGAATATGCAAACTGTGATTTATCCTGGTTCGGTCCAATCTGTGATGGCCTACGTCCAGTCCCCAGGCTCCTCCTGAGATTTTCAAATCCACTATCTTCTTGTTTAATCCGGGCACAAGAAAAGCCTTTACAATCCCACAAGTTTAACCGGGTACTTATGAAACCTTTTACAAATCTCTCACCAAGATACTCCCCCTTACGGCAAGTCTTACGAGCAGAGCAATCCCGAAGATCTTCCTCTCCTGCTTACTCATACAAGTCTTATGAGCAACAACGTTCTCTCCTGCTTACACCCTTGTAAGTCTTATGAGTAGCAACGTTTTCTACTGCTTGCACCTTGTAAGTCTTACGAGCAGAATGTCTTACTGGCACTTCTCTCTACAGCTTCCCCCGTAAGGAAATCAACCTTCTCAAGGTCCCTCTACCTTGAGATCAACTTAGAAATATAGTTGAAAGTGTTTACAGACTCTCTCACAGAGTGGGTATAATACTCACTGAAGTACAATACAAATAATCACCCTCTCAATGATAAGTAATATAGAAACTGGAAAACAAAGAGTGTTTGGGTAGAAGCAGAGGATTCATATTTCTTTCATTTTTCTCGTAGTTGCTTGATGTCCCTATTACCCATCAACGTTGAATGTTCTCTCATTTATAGTTGATGAAGATGATGACCGTTGTGAGCATTCATCCTTTGGAGTAATTTTGACCGTTAACCATTGTTGAAAAACAAGCTATTGTCCGTTGCAGAGTAGAGCATCCTGTTGAAGAGTGGGATGTTTCATTGTGAGCTGTAGTGGGATGTGTAACCCCCTGCCTTTAACCACGTAATTATAATTCGATATCACATAATTAAATTTGTTTAGAGACCATCGGATAGCTTAAACTCATTTCAAATTCCTACACTATAGTAGGATTTTCACCAACAACTTTCAAAAACTCTTCTCTATCCTGGTCTCAATTTCAAAATTCGAATATAATTACCTACGCAGTTAGTTTACATTCACACACATCAGAGTATATAACCAAATCCCCGGCAACTCCCGGCTTCTATACATATATAATCTGAGGGTTTAAAAGTCTCCACTAGGGGATTACATAACCAACATCAACAGTAATATTTACATCTCCAAAATATACAGTAATCCCAAGTTCAAAAAAAGATAACCAACACCCTACAATCAAATATACCCCGAAGGGGTTCTAATCGCTCCGGGTTGCCTACTTGCTTTAGTGCCACTAGCCCTGTCTGAAATGTTAGTCATTGGAAAGAATCAGATTCAAGAAAATCCCAGTAGTAACAAATCACTCATACAGTGCATAAACACAAAGCATATAAGGTCATGTTAGCAGCATCACAATGTAACATGGTTCACACCACAAACGACAGCACTCATGGCTATAAACTCTAAGCGTCAGCTTCCGCTGCGATCTCAATGTATTCACAAAGTATTCACTAGGCGTCAGCTTTCGCTGCGATCACAAAGCATCACAATGTCACAATGTATTCTCATTGCACGACAAACATACATACAATGTTTCACACAAAGTATAAGAGACACTACCTTGTTCTTCCGATTATGCTCTAGCACAGGTGGATCGAGAACAGGGCATATATCAAATGCTACAATTTCAAATGCACCATTTAGACACTTCTATAGTGTTTCTTGGGGTTATATGAGTCTATAATGAAAATTTACAAAAATGCCCTCGGGGAACCCGGCCCGGGCCCACCGTACCCGGTCCGGCTGCTTCTTTCCCGAAATTCTACCCGGGGCTATTCTAGCATATTACCACCGAAGGAATCCATTTCCGGACTCGGAATTAGCAAATTCAATGTTAAATTACAAATTTACCCTTGGCATCCCCACTTTAAGGGTTTTAGGGGCATTTTCGTAATTATGCTTTTTCGGCCTTTTCCGAAAAAGACCCATTTCTAGAGCTGGCCGAAATTAATGAGTTCTCCGGGAAAAATCGGGGTTTTACGATTTCGGCTCCGTAAACGCGTTCCTTTCTACTCCTAACCACTTAATTAAATATTACATTAGGTTATAACTACCATTTGAACCAAAATTGGGCAGCATAACCCTTAGGCAACTCAATTCCCAAAATTTAAAACCAACGGCAATCCGGCGAAATTTCATCCATTAAATTGCCCACAGCAGCCAGAATAGTTAATATACGAAGGTTTGGAAGTTACCTCAAGCTCTCACAAGTTTTTCCCAAATATGGCTGAAAACCCTAGGTGTTCCACAACAGATTTTGAGCTTCCAAACCTTAAAGAACAAAGAGTAGTAGCTTAGGGTCGGAGTTATACGCATTAGGAGCTAAATCGTCAGAGAAATCGGCTTACCTTGTGAGATTTCTTCTCCTTTTTCTCTCTAAAATTCTGAACGTTCTCTCTCACTTTCAGCTGCTGTTTTGTGCGTGAAATGCTGAATGAAGAATATAAGAATGATATATTATAATATCATATATAATTTTAATGATTTATGGAATTTTTCCAACAATTCCAAAACTAATTTTTGTTACATAACTTCCTACATTCATGTAACCATGCCATCATGTCCAACCAATATTTCCTTATTTATGCCACATGTAGGAGACACCTAGGGGTCCCTCCCTAAGGTCTCAATTGGCTTCACAACTTGTTTCGGTTACATATACATGTAAAGTCTCAATTTTGGTCAAAATTGCATTTTTGCTCAAATTTTCCATAAATTCATATTAAATTGACCAAAATATTCTAAATATATTTTTCCTTTTATTTTCCTTAATTAATTGAAATTATCTTCAATTAATCAGAAAAATAATTAATTTTGTGATAATTTGGCAAAATTACGATTTTGCCATTACCTTTTTAATCCAATTTCTTCTCTTCTTTTTCTTTAGCCAATTTCTATCTATTTTTGGACCAAATATTTTCTCTAATATTTTCTTCATTTTTGGACCTTAATATTAGGCTTTTTAAATCACCAAAATTAATTCCATATTCATTTTTGCCCAATTTCCTGTGAAATTGAACATTTATAAAATTCATAAATTCCAAATTCATGAATATTCACCATTTTATTGAGTTTCCCCAAATAATTACAATATATTTGGTGAATATAAAATTTGGGGTGTTACAGTTCTCCCCCACTTAAATAAATTTCGTCCTCGAATTTTGTCACAGAACTTAAGCCATAAACTTTGGATATCGCCTATGCATATCCACTTCGCTTCCCAAGTTGCTTCTCTCTGAGTCATTCTCTTCCAGATCACTTTCACAAATGGAATGTTTCGGTGTCTAAGCTACCGTTCTTCCCTATCAATGATCTGTGCTGGCTCTACCACATATGTGAAGTTGTCTTGTAACTCAACTTCTTCATATTCAACAATGTGAGATGGATCCGGTTGGTACTTCTTCAGTTGGGAAACGTGAAACACATCGTGGAGCCTGCTCAAGTTTGGGGGTAGGGCTACTCGATAAGCAACAGGCCCAATCCTCTCAAGGATTTCAAAAGGACCTATGTACCTTGGGCTTAGCTTCTTTCGCTTGATAGCTCTCCCGATGCCGGTGACTGGTGATACTCTCAGAAATATATGATCTCCAACTTCAAACTCTAGAGGCCGTCTTCTCTTATCAGCGTGGCTTTTTTGTTGACTCAGCACTGCAAGCAACCTCTTACGAATAATCCGAATCTGAGCTAAGGTTTGATCAACAAGATCTGGTCCATAAAGCTTCCTTTCCGATAATTCATTCAAGCACAAAGGTGATTGGCACCTCCTCCCATACAACGCTTCATACGGAGCCATCTGAATGCTCGCATGATAGCTATTGTTGTAGGCAAACTCAGCAAGTGAAAGAAAGCGATCCCAACTCCCTTTAAAGTCAAGGGCACATGCCCGTAACGTATCCTCCAACGTCTGAATAGTCCTTTCTGACTGTCCATCCGTTTGAGGATGATAAGCTGTACTGAATCTTAATTGAGTACCCAGGGCTTCATGCAACGCTTTCCAGAATCTCGAAGTGAATCGGGGATCTCGATCAGAAATGATGTTCTTTGGTACACCATGGAGCTTCACAATCTCTCGTATGTATATCTCTGCAGTTTGTCCGGAGAATAACCAGCATTGATCGGTATGAAGTGTGCTAACTTCGTTAACCGATCAACTATTACCCAGATCGCATCATAGTTCCTGATCCTGGGCAATCCCATAACCAAATCCATGGTCACACTTTCCCATTTCCACTCCGGAATTTCAGGACTATGAAGTAGACCTGGCGGTCTCTGGTGCTCGATCTTTACCTTCTGGCAAGTGAGACACCTTGCTACATATTTGGTCACATCACTCTTCAAACCCGGCCACCAATATACCGATTTTAGATTATGATACATCTTGGTCATACCAGGATGAAGAGTATATCGGCTCTTGTGTGCCTCATCCAGAATTTTCTGCCTCAACTCCGCTCTAAGTGGAACACAGACTCTCTTCTGATAGCGAACTAATCCACGAGGCAATAAATCATAGCCTGGAACTTCTCCCTGTTCGATTCAAGCCAGATTATGCTGTATCCAGTCATCTTGCCTCTGAGCTTCTTCAATCTCCGCCCTTAGATCACTCTCCTCTTGAGAAATAGTGTAATTGGCACAGATGATCTGGTTTGTCAAATTCAAATCACAAAAGTCTTCAATCAATCTCCCTTCTTGTATCATCATAGCTGCAACGAGCATGGTCTTTCGACTAAGAGCATCAGCGACTGCATTCGCCTTACCCGGATGATATTTAATATCCAGGTCGTAGTCCTTAAGTAATTCCATCCAGCGGCGTTGTCTCATGTTTAATTCTTTTTTATCATACAGATATTTGAGACTCTTGTGGTCACAGTACAGTTCCACAGTCACACCGTACAGGTAGTGACGCCAAATCTTCAAATTACACACAATGGCCGCAAGCTCCAAATCATGAGTGGGATAGTTCAATTCATGAGATCTAAGCTGTCGAGAGGTGTAGGCCACCACACGTCCCTGCTGCATAAGGACACACCCTAATCCCTGCCCACTGGCATCAGACTACACAACATATGTCAAACTGGGATCAGGTAAAATCAACACAGGTGCCGTAGTCAACCTCTCCTTCAGCTCCACAAAACAGTTTTCACATTTCTCATCCCACACAAACGGTTGATCCTTTCTCGTGAGCTTGGTTATCGGCAATGCCATACAAGAGAAATTCTGGATGAATCTCCGATAATAACCAGTAAGACCCAAAAAACTGCGTACTTCAGCCACAGATTCTGGTCTCTTTCAGTCCAGTACTGCTTCCACTTTACTGTGATCCACAGAGACCCCTTCTTGCGAGATAACATTGTTAGAGCAAGCGTTTCACCCAAGAGGGGGGTGAATTGGGTGATCTTAAAAATTTCGTTGCAAATATAAAATTTGACGTTGAAATTCAAACATGAAAGAGTAAGGAGAAATATCACCGAAGTGTACACCGGGAGTTATACTGGTTCGGCCACAACCACTTTGACCTACGTCCAGTCCTCAGAGCTTCTCTGAGAGTTTCACTATATCTTCCAAGATTCAGTGGGTTCTTGGCACCTCAGTACAAGCAAGTTCCTACACCTGGACACTCGCTCCCCCTTACAAGTTGTAATTCAATCCCAACTCAAGGTTCCACAACCTTAAGTTACCTCAATAACAAATATTGAGTTTTAATGAAATATCTCTCTCTCAGAGTAAATAAGAATCACTGAAGCATAGAATCACAAGTATATTCAAAACAGAGTAATGAACTTGATGATACGTTCGTGAGTGTGTTCTTGTGTTCTTCTCTGTTCAGATGTTCACATATATATAGATACATTAGTAATGATTGCTGGAACGTATTTCTTCATGTCTGTTGGAGCGTGCGCAGCCATTATTGACTTTTCCAGTTTTTGAAAAACATACGTTGTGGTAGGTGACGGTCGGTGACATTTGAACGTTTCATTTGACTTCCACTACTTGATATGATTTCTTCATTGTTCATCTGTAAATAGGCTAAGAATACTAACACAATGAAAGATTAATCATATAGAAAACAAAATATTCACCGTTTGAAAGATTTCTGGATTTCTGGGTTTTCTTACTCGAGTAGCTACTCTAGTATCCCTTGAAGTTTACTCGAGTACCTACTCGAGTATCATCAAGAAACCTTTGTCAAACTGCAAGTCAATCAATAAATACAAGATTACTCGGGTAGTGCATGAAGTAAACTAAATTTCAAACCTTTGGAAATAGTTATTTACTCGGGTACCTACTCGAGTAATGCACTCACAACTTTATGAATTACTCGGGTACCAACTCGAGTAAACCTTTATAAAAAATTTTGGTTACTCGATGCTTTACTCCAGTAATGTTGCAGGATTTAGATGCCGAGAGCACTTACCTCATTACTCGGGTACGGACTCGAGTAATGCATTCATTTTCACATAGGTTACTCGGGTACCACCTCGAGTAACTGTACTTTCTGTGCTTCACTTACCCGGGTAATGACTTGAGGTTTCCCTTGAAGTTATCTCTTCATACTCGGGTACCTACTCGAGGAATCCACTTAAAAGAGATTATTGACTACTTGCATATCAGAGTAAGGACTCGAGGAAATCATTTAAAAATATATCAAGTTACTCAGATACCACCTTCAAGTTTTTCACTCACTTTAGTGCATTACTCGAGTACCCACTCGAGTAATGTTGCAGTGGTACAAAATGCCGAGAGCAACACATTTTCAGAAACAGAGTTACTCGAGTAGCTCCTCGAGTATCTTTGGCAACTTGAAGGCAACTGGAAGTTTTTCACATTGTTACTCGAGTAGAGCCTCGAGTAATATTGGCAGGCCAAGAGCAACTCCAAGTTTTTACCTGGTTACTCGAGTATCTCCTCGAGTAACATTGGCAGGCCGAGAGTAACTTAAAAATACTTACACTATTACTCGAGTAGCGCCTCGAGTAATATTGGCAGGTTACTAGAAGTTGTCTCTGATTACTTCAAGTTTTGTCTCATTACTCGAGTAGCGCCTCGAGTAATGCCTTAGAAAACTTGCTTCTGATCAAGTTTCTCAGCTTTTTCTCTTGGCCTTTCTTCATTACTTCAATGCTTACTTCAAGTGATACTTGTTCCTGTCATTACTTTGTTTAAACTTGTTTATTAATCAATGCCTTTTCAAACCATTCTTTTGTTATCATCAAAACATGAGATCTAACATTCTCCCCCTTTTTGATGATGACAAAACTTGGTGATTTTTGATATGATTTGTCAAATTGAATTTTCAAATTTGTCTTATTAAGTTTAACATCATAGCATACACCTTGCATTCACAGTCAACTTCATTAGTCCAACAATGTATCATAATTCAAAACTTAAATGGACTTAAAATAACTTCATAACTTAAACACACTTGCATTAAATTTAAAATTTTCAAATTACAAGATAAAGTTCAAAGAAATCCAAAATGCTCCCTAAAAGCCCACATACAACCAAATACCCAAAATAAACTAGGACACATCCACAAAATCACTCTCAAGCTCTTCTCCCCCTTTTTGGCTTCATCAATCAAGTAGAGGGCTAGGAGGTTTGACCACGGAAATGGGTGTCACTGGAAGAACCGGAGAACCATCTGAGCTCAAAGAGTCAAAAGAGCTAGATGGGACAGGGTCAGGCAGATGAACTGGAGGGACTTGGATGTCATCGCCTGGAGGAGAGGGTTGGAAGACAACCATAGTAGATGTTTCTCCTCCTGGAGTGGTCTGATTCTCAAGGGTGGTCTCAGCCTCGGGTGTAAGATGTTCAGAGGAGGATGAGGAAGGAGAGATTTCCTCTGTGGGGGCAGGTGATGGAGTCAGTTTAGGAGTGGTGTCTGGCTAAGGTTTAGGAGGTGAATCATCAATAATGATGTGAGTGGTCTCATGGGTTTCAGGATCATCCACTGTGAAAAGAATATCTTTACCTTGGGGCTCAAGTGGATCAGAAACCAGAGGGGTAGATGGTTCATCCTCAGGGATAGGAGAGTCTGAAGGAGGGTTTACTGGAGGTGGTGGTGGTGCAGATGAAGATGGACCGGCAGAAGGTCCGGGACCCAATGAGTCCAAGCGTGCCAGTATCAATCTCAGTGTCTCACCCTGGGCACGTTGCTTTGCTAGCAACTCCTCATGCGTTCTGTCCATTCTCTCAACCAATTCCTCATGCCTCTTGTCAATTTTCTCAACCAACTCGCCCATCTTGAAGTTAGTGTTGGTAATCAACTCGGCGTTTGTATTGGTGATATCCACATGGAATCCTCTGAGTATGTTCTCCATAAAGTGCTGGAGAGTGGCATTTAGGAAGGATGGCGATGATGTTGTAGCGGCTGGAGCCGATGACTGAGTGTCATCTATCCTACTGGTCTCTGGCTCAGTGGTCTTTCTCTTCTTCTTTGACCCAGATTCCAGAGGGCCTTTGAGAGGGATATCTATGTTCAGTTTCCCAATTTGGTTCCTCCCAACCGGAGCCAACCTCTCAACGGGCTCCTTGCTATCCAAATACCATATTTTGTTCTCTTTCAGGATCAGAGACACAATTTGAGGATATGGCATTGGTGTTGTAGCCTTCCCATCCACCTTATATCTTTTCATCTCTGAAAAGATATATTCTCCCAGATCCTTCTGTTCCTTCAAAAGCAGTGAAGCAAACCACCTAAAGTCCCTATCGAAAAAATGGGTGTAATTGTTGGCTTTGTTCACTAGGGACCTAGAGTAAATGTACCAAAGGACCCTATGATGATCACACATATCACTCGGTTTAAAGTTTAGGGGGCCAACTAACTCACTGGGTTTGAGAATAGTGAAAATTTGGTTAGGCTCAAGTTCAGAATATATATCATCTGGGGGTTCTCTATTCCTAACCACAAGTTAATTTTAGATGGTGAAATTAGAATCTTTTGGCCTCTCACAGATGTGGTCATCTCTTCCTCAAGTGAGGTTCGGTCAGGCTCATCTATGATCTCTAAGTTGCAATAAAAATGGGTGATCACTTTAGTGCAGAATGGTAATCTAATAGATAGCCAAGGCATAAAAGGATCTAAATAAGAACTTAGGTCATACTTCACTACCTCTTGAAGTAACTTCAGATCAACATAGTGTGTCTTACACACTTTTCTTCTGGAGAATTGGGTCCGATACTTGGGAGATTCCACCAATTTGTTGACATTGAACCCCTTTGGTGGATTGATGATCTCTGCTTCTTTTGTCTTCTTAGATGATTGACCCTTCTCCATTTGGTCAATGATTCCAGCCATAGCCTTAGCCACATTTTTGTCATACTTTGGCTTTTTGACTGGCTTAGGAGTGAAAGAAGGGGTAGAGGAATCCGAGGGAGGAGGTGAAGGAGATTTGGCACTCTTCCCTTTCCCGGTTGAGGTACTCTTCTTGGATTGAGCCCTTGTTGCTATAGGCTCCTTGATAACCACTCCTTTGGCTTTCGGTTGTGGTTGAAGAGGGATTTTTGCTTTTGGTCTCGGGGTTAACTTTCTTCTCTTTTTGGGAGGAGAAGAAAGAGGATCAGAATGTTGTTGGGACTCAGAGGAATCTAAGGGAGTAAGGTTTTTGGTTCTCATTTTCCAGAAAGATTGAAAAACAAAAAACTCATAATAGAATCAGAAACTGTCGCAGGTTAGGGCTCAGAGATTCTGAAAGAAATAGAGAGTTTCTGAACTGAAATCTCTTGGGTTTTGACGGAAATAGGGCAAGGAATCACTTGTGAAAAATTTTTGTGAGAGAAAATAGTGATTTACTCGAGGAGATTCTGTGGAAATGACCGAGTTTGCGACAGATAAAGCCCTAAAACCCGACGTTACTCGAGGCCTTACTCGAGTAACATTCAAGTTTACTCGAGGAGTTCCTCGGGTGTTCATGCGAAAAAATTCTTAAATAATTCATTTAAATTCGTACCTGGCATGAATAATATTGTAATTATCCATGGATGTTCCCTCGATCATTTTAAACCATTTTGCAACAAGTATGAGTCAATTTTTGATCAATTTGATATTCTGAACTTCCAGTTACTCGAGGTCTGCCTCGAGTAAGTTTCAAGTTTACTCGAGGCCTTCCTTGAGTAACCTGGATTTTCAACTTGTTACTCTTCAATTCTTTGAATCTGAACCGTTTTATTTGAAAAACAAGTAACTTTATCTGATACTTCCAGTTTTGAAGTCCATTACTCGAGTATGTACTCGAGTAAAGTGCTTCTTTACTTCAAGTTGTTCCTCGGGTATCGCTTCTCTGTCACACATTACTTCAAGTCGGTACTCCAGTAAAGGTGTCCTCTGATCACCTCTATTTTTGTTTCTCAAAACAGAGTTTTAACCTTCCTGCAAAACAAATTTCTATATACTCCGATGCTTAAGTTAGTAATCATCAAAACTTTAACAAATGACTTCATCTAATATTATGAGAAACTGAAATAACTTACAATTCATTGGGATTTACCATTCCCAATTCTCTTCTAATGTATAGAAATTGATCTTTTGCAAGGGGTTTTGTAAAGATATCAGCTAGTTGAAGATGAGTAGGAATGAATATCACTTTCACGTCTTTCTTTTGAACATGATCTCTGATGAAGTGATGTCTGACATCGATATGCTTGGTTCTAGAATGTTGAACTGGATTCTTTGCCAAGCTTATCGTACTTGTATTATCACAATAGATTGGTATTTCTTTGAGATAAATACCAAGATCTTGTAGTTGTTGTTTTAACCATATTACTTGTGCACAACAACTTGAGACTGCAACATATTCGGCTTCCGTTGATGAAAGAGACACTGTATTTTGTTTCTTGCTGAACCATGATACAAGAGATCCTCCAAGAAATTGTCCTTGTCCAATGGTGCTCTTTCTGTCTGTTTTGTATCCTCCATGATCTGAATCTGAATATGCAACAAGATATTCACTTCTTCCTTTGGGATACCATAGACCCAATTCGGGTGTGTCAGCAAGATATCTAAAGATTCGTTTGACCGTTTCAGCATGTGATTCTTTTGGTGCCGATTGATATCTTGCACATATGCCAACACTAAACTGGATGTCCGGTCTACTTGCTGTGAGATAGAGTAATGATCCAATCATTCCTCTATATTTTGTTATGTTGTAGTCTTTCCCCTTGACATCAGCATCAAGCAACGTAGTTGAACTCATAGGTGTGTCCGTGCCATTTGCTTCATCCATTCCATACTTCTTTAATAGCTCTTTTAAGTACTTTGTTTGAGATATGAAGATTCCATTCTTTCTTTGTTTGATTTGTAAACCAAGAAAGAAATTCAATTCTCCCATCATTGACATCTCAAATTCTCCCTGCATTATCTCAGAAAATTCCTTACACAGAGATTCATTAGTAGCACCGAAAACAATGTCATCAACATATATTTGAATAATTAAAATATCATTGTTTTTTCATTTTATAAAGAGTGTCGTATCAACTTTTCCCCGTACAAAACCTTGATCAATGAGAAACTTACTGAGCCTTTCATACCAGGCTCTAGGAGCTTGTTTTAAACCATATAAAGCCTTTTTAAGTTTGAAAACATGGTCAGGTTTGGTAACATCCTCAAATCCTGGAGGTTGTTCTACATACACTTCTTCCATGATGTAACCATTTAGAAAAGCACTCTTTACATCCATTTGATAGAGTTTG
Source organism: Inga laurina (assembly GCA_963855925.1). NCBI lineage: Eukaryota > Viridiplantae > Streptophyta > Magnoliopsida > Fabales > Fabaceae > Inga > Inga laurina. The sequence goes on along the minus strand of OY979706.1, from coordinate 27,612,701 downwards.
AATCCTTTGATGCATGCAAAGGCTAAGAGTACACGTATAGCTTCCAATCTAGCCACTGGAGCATACGTTTCCTCATAATCAATCCCTTCTTCCTGATTATAGCCTTTGGCCACCAATCTTGCCTTGTTTCTGACAATAATTGCGGATTCATCGAGTTTGTTCTTGAATACCCATTTAGTACCAATGATCGGATGATCTTTGGGTCGGGGTACCAAATCCCAAACTTGATTTCTCTCAAATTGATTTAGTTCTTCTTGCATTGCTATAACCCAATCATTGTCTGATAAGGCTTCATCAATGTTAGAAGGTTCAATATCAGAAATAAAATCAGAAAAACTTACTTCATTGAAAATTCTATTTCTAGTTTTGATCCCTTCATTCACATCTCCTATGACTTGATCTAAGGGAGGGCTTTTATTGTATTTCCAAGCTCTAGGTTGACCTAAGGATTGTTCTTCTTCCTTAGTTTCATCAACCTCTGGAATAAGAGATTTAGAAATAGATTGACCATTCTCTTGATCTAAAACAACTTCCTGTTCTTCATCAATAGTTTTGTCAGAGGATTCAAATTCATCAAATACAATATGAATTGATTCTTCAATAGTACATGTTCTTTTATTGTAGACTCTTATGCTTTACATCGGTTAGAATATCCTAGGAAAATTCCTTCATCTGTTTTAGAATCAAATTTTCCTAAGTTATCTTTACCATTATTATGAATGAAACACTTACAACCAAAGATGTGTAGATGAGCAATGTTTGGTTTCCTTCCTTTGTACAGCTCGTATGGTGTCTTTCCAAGTTTTGTTCTGATGTAAGCTCTATTAGAGATATAACATGTTGTACTCATAGCATCAGCCCAAAATACTTGAGAGACATTCTTATCATTCAACATTGCTCTAGCCATTTCTGTGAGTACTCTATTCTTGCGTTCTACAACTCCATTTTGTTGAGGTGTCCTTGGAGCAGAGAAATTGTGATCAATCCCATTAGTATCACAATATTCTTCAAAGGCATGATTTTCAAATTCTCCGCCATGATCGGTCCTAATATCTGCAATGGACATACCTTTCTCATTTTGCACGTTCTTGGCAAAAACAATAAATTCTTCAAAGGTTTCATCTTTTGATGATAGAAAAATAACCCATGTAAATCTAGAGAAATCATCAATAATGACTAATGAATATAGATTTCCACCAAGACTTTTAACTCTTGCTGGACCAACTAAATCCATATGCAATAATTGTAATGGTCTATTTGTTGAAATCTCATTTTTCAATTTGAAAGATGATTTAGTTTGTTTACCCTTTTGACATGCATCACAAATCAAGTCATTTTTGAAATTTACTTTGGGTAATCCAAGCACTAAATCCTTTTTGAGTAATTTGCCTAGTTGATGCATATTGACATGAGCCAATCTCTTATGCCATAGCCAACTTTCATCGGCATTACTCAGGAAACAGTTTTCAGATTTATTTCTATTAATATCTAGAGTATAACAGTTACCTTCCCTTTTTGCTCTGAGCTTAGTCTTGATATTCCTCTTATCAAGCTGTAAGTCACTCTTGTTGATAATTAAACATTCCTCTGAATCAAATATTACCCACTTGTTTTTATCTGCACTCTGGCTTGCGCTCAGCAAATTATGACACAAGCCTTCAACATAATATACATCCTTGACTTGTATTCCTTTGTCATTTTTGATTTCACCAATTCCTGCTATCCTTCCGGATTGATTTCCTCCAAATTTTACCTCTCCACCTTCTTTAGGTTGCAGTTTGGTAAAACTATCAAAATCACCGGTCATATGTCTAGAGCATCCACTATCAATGTACCACTTGCTATTTTTGGATGCTTTAAGACATTCCTGCAATCAAATGACTAGGTCTTAGGTACCCACATTTTTCTGGGTCCTTTTGGGTTAGTACAAATAATTTTCTGAATATACGAACCTTTAGGTACCCATTTGTAGGTTCCTATCGTTCCTTCCTTCTTATGAATGCATGAAGAAGTATAATGACCTTTTCTATTACAGTAATTACAAAATGCAAAAGGATTTGATGTATGTACAGAATGCTGGAAATAATTCAAATATGACTTACCTCCTGCTTTCTTTCTACCTTTCCTTTTATCAGACTTTGGATCATATCCAATTCCAGATCGGTCGTTTACAAATCGTTAAGCTTTTAAAATAACATTTAGCATCTCACTTCCTTGTGTAAATTTCTCAAGAGTTTTTGTGAGATCAATGTTTTTCTTTTTCAAAGATGAACAATTCTCACAGTTCTTTTCTTTAAGTTCAGTTTCAAGAGCTTTGTTTTTCTTTTTGAAAACAATCAATTCTTTAACTACTTTGATGAACTCAGAATGTAAAGCATTATATTCGGAAAGTAATTCATCATAGGTAGGTTCAGAATCATTTACCTCTCTTTCTGTTTCTTCTTGAGCTACGAGACATATGTTAGCTACTTCCACTACAAAAAAAAAGGTATTTCGTAGCGGTGAACTTGTAGCGGTTATATTAAACCGCTACAAATTATAGTATTTGTAGCGGTTTTTACCTAAACCGCTACAAATTTGTAGCGGCAAGAATATTTGTAGCGGTTTCATACAAAAAACCGCTACAAATTTGGCGCGAAATTCCCGCCAAAACTTGTAGCGGTTATTTTGTAGCGGTTAATGCACATAAACCGCTACAAAATACCAAAGGTCAGAATTTTGTAGCGGTTCTTGCCCAAAACCGCTACAGAATTTCAAGAGACTCTAAATTTGTAGCGGTTCTGGGCAATAACCGCTACAGAATTTCAAATGTTGTGAAGATTTGTAGCGGTTATTGTAGAACCGCTACAAATTTAATTATTTGTAGCGGTTAGAGTAGCGGTTATTTTGAATAACCGCTACTAATATCCGGCCTATTTAAACCCCTCGCCTCTTCCATTTCTCATTTTGCTCATTTTGTTTCCTGAGGTTTCTCTGAGTGGTTTATTCGATATTTGAGCTTTCAGACGAGTCTATAGGAGTTTTTGGTCAGTATTCCGCAGTATTTACACTTGAGGTACGTATATAACACGTATTTTTATTTATATTTGTATTTTTATTATATTTTTGTATAATAATGGACTAATTTTTTTTTAATTTGTACAGTTGATATGGCTTCAGGACAGGATAAGGGGAAGGCCCCTGTGCCCCCCAGACCGACTTTACGGGGTGGCAGCAGCCGGGTAGGGGGCAGAGGGAGGAGGGGGCAGCGCGCAGGCAGGGCTACCGAGGCATCTCAGCCCATCCCCCCACAGGAACCGCAGACGATCCCACAGGCGACGACCGCAGCTGAGGTGCCTGAGGTGGAGGTGCCAGAGATTAGCGTTGAGGACTTCCTCAACGAGGAGGAGTTCGAGATCCCGATTAGTGGGTTCAGGGAGATGGAGCAGTTCCTCGATGAGGAAGAGGCTCGGGAGCAGAACAACCCACGAGGGTCGTCTTCGCGGTCCACTGGGTTTGAGGTGCAGGTCGAAGGTAAATTATTTAATTTTTAAATTTTTTAACTTTTTAACTTTGAATTATAATTTATCTAACGTGCGGTCAACTGTGCAGATGAGCAGGGGAACGTGACGACGAGGAGGCTGGATGTGACCGGTCTGAACAGCATGGACCGGTCCCTGCGAGTTGTAGTGCCGTGGAACGAGGGCACTGACCAGCCGATTCACAATGGGGGTCACCTGCTCAACCGCTTCCTGAGCAACCTGGGATCGAATTGGATGCGGTTCCCCCTTCACTTCCCGACGTGGAGGCACATTCCGAAGGGGCCGAAGGACCAGGCTTGGGAGGAGGTGGTTCAGGTAATTAAAACTATTTAATTAATATCTTTTGTAATTAATTCTATTTAATTATTTTTTTAAATTATGGTTTTTATAATTATTGATATTTAAATATCTTTTTTTCAGCTGCGGTTTGCCGTCCGGGCCAACCGGAAGAGGTACGCCCTCGTGAAGATGGGCGACGCCTGGAGGAACAGGAGGAACCGTCTCTTCCACAGTGTGGATGGGGACGGGACGATGCCTCTGGAGCAGCTGCAGGAAAGCGTCCCGGACGGCGTGCCGCCGAACGACTGGGCACGTTTTGTCCAGTTCAGGAGGAGCCCTGAGGCGCAGGTAATGTATTTATTATATTTTTTATATATAATTTTTTAATTGTTAAATATTAAATTATAATAGCAATTTATTTTGTATTTAATTTTAAATTATAATACATTTAATTTTTTTTCCAGGAGCTTGCTCGGAGGAACGCCGCAATCCGGGCGCAGCAGACGATCCACCACACAGCAGGATCGAAGACCTTTGCTGTGACCTACAGCGAGCTGGTAACTTTTCAAGTGCTTCACTTACTTTTAGTTGATTATTTCATAATACTAATTGTTTTGTAATTGTTTCAGGAGACGAGGGCTCAGCAGGAGAACCGTCAGACGGACTATGCGGAGCTGTACGCCATCACACACAGACACCGTGACGGGACTGCGACCTCTCAGCAGGCAGAAGCGGCCATTGTAAGTAATTTTGAATTATATTTTTTATAAAACAAAGTTAATAATGAAAAATGGTAATTATTAATTATTTCATAAAATGGCAGGAGCGGATGCAGCAGTCGCAGGCTGAGCTGCGACAGACCCAGCCTGAGGAGTCACAGGGGTCAGTGGACCCGACGGCTCCTCTGAAGGCGGGTATGGCTCAGCCTGAGCACCCCGGACGAGTGCGGGGGATGGGGATAGGCGCCAGACCCAGCATGATCTACGGCAGGAGCGCCGCCTCTGAGGCTGGCAGTTCTAGAGGGGTCAGACATCGGAGGGACGAGTCGATTGACCAGCTGCGGTCAGATTTGGAGCAGACGCAGCAACAGATGCAGCAGATGGTGCAGCAGCAGCAGCAGATGCAGCAGATGCAGGTGCAGCAGCAGCAGCTGCTGCAGATCCACGCAGACACTATGTACGCGCAGCAGACGCAGTGGCGTGAGATCACGAACACTATGCTCGAGGGAGCATGGAATCGGCTGTTCCCGGACGAGCAGCATCCAGCGGTCCCCCCTGTCCCTCGCTACGTCGTCCCGAGCACTACTCCTCCTCCTACAGCTCCTCCTCCTGCTGATGAGGATGGTGTGGTTCAGTCTACGCAGCGGCCCGATCCAGCGGCATCTGAGGGAGCCCCACCTGAGGGACCACCAGAGGATCAGCCCCCAGCTTCTTAGTTTAGGACATTTTCTTTTCTTTTAAACATTTGTATATATTTATGAGATTTTATTTCAGAATTTTCTTATTGTGTTTTATATAATAATATTTATATTATTATATCGCATTGAAATAATTTATAAATGATTTAAATCTAAATTTAAAAAAAAATTATATATATATTTGTAGCGGTTTTAAGTTCAAACCGCTACAAATTTATATATTTGTAGCGGTTTTAAGTTCAAACCGCTACAAATGTATATATTGGTAGCGGTTATTAGTAAATAACCGCTACAAATTTACTTATATATTTGTAGCGGTTTTCAAAGGGAAACCGCTACAAATATATACGTTTGTAGCGGTTATTTACTAATAACCGCTACAAACACTCAAATGATTTGAATTTTCAAATTTGCCGCCTTTGTGCACATTTGTAGCGGTTATCTTATGTATAACCGCTACAAATTAGAAAATTATTTTTATATTTAATGTCTAACGGCTTTAATATTAGTAGCGGTTTTATATATATAACCGCTACTAATTCGTTGAACATTAGTAGCGGTTATCTATATAAAACCGCTACTAATACTCAACAAGTACATTTTGAATTTCCCACCAATTAACGGCTTGAATATTAGTAGCGGTTTTTTATATATAACCGCTACAAAATTATAAACGTTGGAATATCTGTAGCGGTTGGTGTAGCGGTTTCTTAACCGCTACAAAGTTATAAACGTTGGATTTTCAGAATATAAGGTTCTAAGCATTCTTCATTATCTTCTCACTCATCTTCTTCTCTATACTTTCTTCTCTCTCACTTGTAGCTATGGATAAATCTTGGATAAGGTTGCCGCGCAATTCTCCTGAATATTTGTACGGATTAAACAGTTTCTTAGATTTCGCATTCACTCACGCCAGCTGTAACGGCAAGATCGTCTGTCCGTGTCGGAAATGCAAGTTCAAGAAGTGGCATCCACGAAATGTTGTGAAGGAACATTTGCTTGTGAAGCCTTTCCCTGAGGACTATACGTTCTGGGCAGTTCATGGTGAGAAGGCCGGCATTAGATATGACGAGGCTCTTCCTCGAAGTTCTCAAGTAGGCGTTCAAGTAGATAAAGATGATCCTATGAATGATGCTGTGCGTGATGCGTTTGGATTTCAAGGCGACAACTTCAACGAAGAAGTGCACGGCTCTGAGCCGGCTTTTATGGGGAATGAAGCAGCTCGGGATTTTTTCAGCTTGATGGATGAGGCAGATCGTCCTTTATATCAAGGTTGTCGCAAATATTCTAAATTATCTTTCTTGATCAAATTGTATCATATCAAGTGCTTGTGTGGGATCACGGATAAGGGAATGTTGATGTTGCTCGACTTATTACAAGATGCATTCCCCGACGCCGAGATTCCCACAACGTTCTACGAGGCCAAGAAGATCATCAACAGGTTGGGGTTGAATTATCAAAAGATTGATGCGTGCCCAAATGATTGTATGCTGTATTGGGGAGACGATTCCAGCAGGGAGACGTGCAAGAGATGTCACACATCGAGGTACAAGACAATTCGGAAGGGGAAAAAGCAGAAGAAGAAACCCGCAAAGATTCTCAGGTATTTCCCTTTGAAACCTCGTCTTCAAAGATTATTTATGTCGTCTAAAACTGCTGAGCACATGAGGTGGCATGCCGTTGATAAAAACGAAGACGGTAAATTAAGACATCCGCGGGATGCAGCTGCTTGGAAAACGTTTGACAACGACTTTCCAGATTTTGCGACTGACCCCAGAAATGTCCGGCTTGCGTTGGCGACCGACGGTTTCAATCCTTTCGGGAATCTTAGCACAAGTTACAGCATTTGGCCGGTAGTCTTAGTTCCCTACAACTTACCCCCTGGATGTGTATGAAACAAAGCTCTTTCATTATGTCTATGATCATTCCAGGCAAAAAGGCACCGGGCAATGACATCGATGTGTATCTCCAACCGCTTATTGCGGAATTGCTTGACCTGTGGAATGTCGGCTTGGAGACGTACGACGCTCACAGCAAGACTTTGTTCAACATGCGTGCAGCCTTGATGTGGACGATCAGTGACTTTCCTGGCCTTGGCACATTATCTGGTTGGAATGTGCACACTGGGTCGGCGTGTCCGGCTTGCAATTTCGACTCTGACGCACTGCGCCTTCCCCACAGCCGAAAGTGGTGCTTTATGGGGCATCGGAGGTTTCTTGATGGAACGCATAAGTTCAGATTGCAACGGAATCGCTTCAATGGGAAACCAGAGAAAAGAGGACCACCTCAGACTTTGTCCGGTACAGATATCTTACAGCAGCTTGAGCATGTTGACGTCGAGTTTGGAAAAAGCGACGATTCAGCACAAACTCGCCAAAAGACGCGCAGGACTTCGGCGCCTCAGCAGTGGAAGAAGATAAGTATCTTCTTCACGCTTCCGTATTGGAGATCTAATTTACTTCGCCACAGTCTTGATGTAATGCACATTGAAAAGAATGTTTGCGACAATGTGCTGTATACGCTGCTCAACGAACCCGGCAAGACAAAAGATCACCTTCAAGCGAGGAAAGATTTACGCGACATGGGAGTTCGTGAAGACGCTTGGCCAGATGAGCATGACAGATTTACACCGGCAAAGTTTACCCTCACAAAACCGAACAAGGATGTGTTCCTCACGACGTTGAAGAAAATAAAAGTTCCTGATGGGTATTCAAGCAACATTTCTCGATGTGTCGACTTGCAGGCTCGGAAGGTTGCTGGCCTGAAGAGTCACGACTCACATGTTCTTATGCAGCAGTTACTCCCTCTGGCTATAAAGAATACACTTCCTCCCGATGTTTCCATCGTTTTGGTGGAACTTTGTTCTTTCTTTCGGAAGTTGTGTTCTAAGGTTTTGATCGTTGAGGAGCTCGATCAGCTGCAGTCGAAAATCATTCTTACGCTTTGTCACTTGGAGATGATCTTTCCTCCGTCCTTTTTTACTGTGATGGTTCACCTCACGGTCCACCTCGTTCATGAAACAAAGCTCGCTGGACCAGTACAATATCGTTGGATGTATCCGATTGAGAGGTACTCATTTTAAATATGTGCTTTCATTTATTGTCCGTATTTAATGTTTCCTAGTCGTCCTTTTCATCATTTTATATCAATTTTCTCTTATGTACTTCGTAGGTTCCTTGGGAAATTAAAATCTTACGTGAGGAATAAGGCGTGGCCAGAAGGTTCTATAGCTGAAGGCTATATAGGGGATGAGGTGCTTTATTTTTGCTCAAGGTACTTTGATGATCTTGAGACGGCTTTCAACCGCCCCCCTCGTGTTGACGATTGTCCTGAACCTGCGCCGACATCAGGAGAATTTATCCCTCGTGTTGGTAAACCAGTTGGAGCAACTGAGAACTTCAAACTAACGGCAACTGAGAAGTTCCAAGCACATAGACATGTCTTGATTAATTGCACTCAAGTTGAGCCTTTCATACGGTAAGAATTGTACACTCACATGTATGTTAATCGATCTATATCTTTCGTAACATTTCTCACTTTCATTTCACTAACGCCTTTCCATTATTAATTGCAGGGAATTCAGAAGTCATGTCAAGCGTCAGCTCAGGATCCGTACACAGACATCCTCGGAAGTTGATAGGAGGGTCCACAGAGAATTCCCGGGCTGGTTTGCGCGCAGAATACTAAATGACCACAACCCACACTCACCAGATTTCAGAGCTCTCGCAATCGGCCCTCTTGATCATGCAAAACGGTTTACAGCATACAATGTCAATGGTTTTAAGTTTTGCACGGTTTCACGGGATCAAGGATTGTAAACACAGAATTCGGGTGTTTATGGCACATTTGGGACAAGGAGTTATGCGAGCAGCAGTGACGCCAACATGCAGTTCGGAGGCGTCCCTTACTATGGCAAGCTTCTTGATGTGGTCGAGCTTAATTATCAAGGCCGTTTCACGGTGACGCTGTTCAAGTGTTTGTGGGCAAATACCACTACTTCTCGGGGACTGACAACTGACGACCTAGGGATCACATCAGTCAATTTCTCACGCACGATTCATACTGGTATTTCTCAAGATGATGAGCCGTATATTCTAGCTTCAGAGGCACATCAGGTTTATTATGTCGAGGACGAGCGGCATAGGGATTGGCACATGGTCGTTCATTTAAAGCCAAGAGACCTTTACGACATGGGTGAAGGCGATAACATCGCCTACGAGAGTGAGCCATTTCAGCCAGCTGATTTTGAAAACTACTTCCCTCAAGGCGATGACAATTTACCTCTACTGCGGTGAGTTTTTTTAAGTCCACGTCATTTCAATTAAATTTGTTAAATTTAATAATACATCAATAACAATAATTTTTCTACAAAATTTCTGTAGGGATGGCGACGATGAGTGATCAAATTCAAGTGTAAAAAATTTGTCTTTACAAAAAATGCAAAAAATTTGTGTTAAAATAAAATGTAAAAAAATATTTTAAAAAAATTAAAATAATATTTGTAGAATTCAAGTGCAAAAAATTTTTCTTCACAAAAAATGCAAAAAATTTGTGTTAAAATAAAATGCAAAAAAAAAAATTTTAAAAAAAATTAATATAATATTTGTAGCGGTTATTAAACCGCTACAAAAATATAAATAACCGCTACTAAATAAAAACCGCTACATTAACCGCTACAAATAATTAAACTGCTACAAAAATATAAATAACCGCTACTAATTAGTAACCGCTACATTAACCGCTATATTAACCGCTACAAATTATACGTGAATCCCTATAAATACCCTTATCACAACTCATTTCAAACACTCCCCAATTTCTTTTCATCTTACCCTTCTTTCATTTCCTCTCATTTACAACTTCTTTCGTATGAGTAGAGGAGCTGAATAATACGATCAAATATGGTAACAAGATTTTCAATATCTTTTAGAATATTTCTTTTCTTTCTATAAAATTTATTCTAACCATTTTTTTTTAGATATATCATAACTCTATCTCATTTTCATCTATTTTTCATATACAATTACATTATATTATAAAACATAATAATTCCTTATTACCTAACTATCCTTAATAATATTATTAATATAAATTTTATACTAATCATATTCAATTACATTTTTTCTTTTTAATTTATTAATAAGTTAAACTATTAAATAATAAACTAATTGAAATAGATAAAATAATAATAAATTAAACTATTTAATATAATATTTAAAAAAAAGAAAAAAATCAACGTATATTTTTTAAAAATTTTTTAAATATTTGTAGCGGTTATTAAACCGCTACTAAATAACGCGCCTTTTCAAAGCTAAATTTAAATTTTTTGGCGCTAAATTTGAATTTCATGAAATTAGTAGCGGTTTTAGAAACCGCTACGAAGTTCATGAAATTCAAATTTAGTAGCGGTTTCTTAACCGCTACAAATAAAAAATGTCATTTTTAACAAATTTTCATTTTTATATATTTGTAGCGGTTATTAAACCGCTACAAAAAAAAAATTTCTTTTTTAATAAATTTTTTTTTATTTGTAGCGGTTATATAACTGCTACAAATATCTCTTGGTGTTGTAGCGGTTACTATGAACCGCTACAAAGGTTGTAGCGGTTATTTTTGATTGAGTAGCGGTTTTTTAGAACCGCTACAAAACCGCTTGCAACGTACGATTTCGTAGCGGTTTTCGTAACCGCTACTAACCTAGTTTGTAGCGGTTAGAACCGCTACGAATACCCATTTTTAACCGCTACTAAATCACTTTTTTTTGTAGTGTTCTTCCTCATCACTTTCTTCATCAGAGGAGCTATCACCCCATATAGGAGATACGAAGGCCTTCTTTTTGTTGAAGAATTTGCCTTTTCTCTTTTCTTTGCTCTTTTGATTCAGTTCTGGACATTCTGATTTGATATGTCCTAGTTTTCCACATTCGTAGCAAATGATATGATCTTTGCTGCTAGTTCCACCTTTTTGAAAGTGTTTGAATCCTTGTCCTTTCTTGTAAAACTCTCTGAATCGTTTTATGATTAGGCCCATTTCATCATCGTCAAACTCTTCGTCCTCATCTTGATTCTCTTCTTTTACCTTTAGTGCAAGACCTTTCTTTTTCTTGTCACCAATGTCATCTAGTTCTCGTTTGAACTTTAGTTTGCTCTCATATTCAGAAAGACTTCCAAATAGAGAAGCAACTGATCTCATTGATTCTCCTTTTGCTTCTTCTATCGCAGTGACTTTGGCCTCCCACTCTTTAGAAAGAATATTCAAAATCTTTCGTACTTGGGTATGTTGATCATAGGATTTCCCAAGTGCTGCAAGTTGATTAACAAGATGAGTATATCTAAGTTCAAATTCAGAAATTGATTCACCTGATTTCATTCGAAGTAGATCGAATTCAGTGACTAAGGTGTTGATCCGATTCTCCTTTATTCCTGAAGTTCCCTCATGAGCTATTTCCAAAGCTTCCCACATTTCCTTTGCTGTTGGAAGTGTGCAAATTCTGAAATACTCACTTTGACTCAAGGCACTTTGTAACATCAGAATTGCCTTGCTGTTGAGAGTGATAAGTTTCTTGTCACTCTCATCATATTCCGCTGGCGTCTTGGGAATTTTCAGAGAATCTACAGTTTTTGTAGGTTGATAATTTCCACTCTCAATCACATCCCATAGTCCATATTCAGTAGCCATCACGAACACTCTAAATTTTGCTTTCCAAAATGAAAAGTGTTCTCCACTGAATCCAGGAGGTCTAGTGATGGATGCTCCGTCGAGAAGAATTGCTTCGCCCATGCTTGCCATTGGATCCTTCTTAGGTTGTTATACCTTAACAAGAAGACCTACGCTCTGATACCAAATGTTAGAGCAAGTGTTTCACCCAAGAGGGGGGTGAATTGGGTGATCTTAAAAATTTCGTTGCAAATATAAAATTTGACGTTGAAATTCAAACATGAAAGAGTAAGGAGAAATATCACCGAAGTGTACACCGGGAGTTATACTGGTTCGGCCACAACCACTTTGACCTACGTCCAGTCCTCAGAGCTTCTCTGAGAGTTTTACTATATCTTCCAAGATTCAATGGGTTCTTGGCACCTCAGTACAAGCAAGTTCCTACACCTGGACACTCGCTCCCCCTTACAAGTTGTAATTCAATCCCAACTCAAGGTTCCACAACCTTAAGTTACCTCAATAACAAATATTGAGTTTTAATGAAATATCTCTCTCTCAGAGTAAATAAGAATCACTGAAGCATAGAATCACAAGTATATTCAAAACAGAGTAATGAACTTGATGATACGTTCGTGAGTGTGTTCTTGTGTTCTTCTCTGTTCAGATGTTCACATATATATAGATACATTAGTAATGATTGCTGGAACGTATTTCTTCATGTCCGTTGGAGCGTGCGCAGCCATTATTGACTTTTCCAGTTTTTGAAAAACATACGTTGTGGTAGGTGACGGTCGGTGACATTTGAACGTTTCATTTGACTTCCACTACTTGATATGATTTCTTCATTGTTCATCTGTAAATAGGCTAAGAATACTAACACAATGAAAGATTAATCATATAGAAAACAAAATATTCACCGTTTGAAAGATTTCTGGATTTCTGGGTTTTCTTACTCGAGTAGCTACTCTAGTATCCCTTGAAGTTTACTCGAGTACCTACTCGAGTATCATCAAGAAACCTTTGTCAAACTGCAAGTCAATCAATAAATACAAGATTACTCGGGTAGTGCATGAAGTAAACTAAATTTCAAACCTTTGGAAATAGTTATTTACTGGGTACCTACTCGAGTAATGCACTCACAACTTTATGAATTACTCGGGTACCAACTCGAGTAAACCTTTATAAAAAATTTTGGTTACTCGATGCTTTACTCCAGTAATGTTGCAGGATTTAGATGCCGAGAGCACTTACCTCATTACTCGGGTACGGACTCGAGTAATGCATTCATTTTTACATAGGTTACTCGGGTACCACCTCGAGTAACTGTACTTTCTGTGCTTCACTTACCCGGGTAATGACTTGAGGTTTCCCTTGAAGTTATCTCTTCATACTCGGGTACCTACTCGAGGAATCCACTTAAAAGAGATTATTGACTACTTGCATATCAGAGTAAGGACTCGAGGAAATCATTTAAAAATATATCAAGTTACTCGGATACCACCTTCAAGTTTTTCACTCACTTTAGTGCGTTACTCGAGTACCCACTCGAGTAATGTTGCAGTGGTACAAAATGCCGAGAGCAACACATTTTCAGAAACAGAGTTACTCGAGTAGCTCCTCGAGTATCTTTGGCAACTTGAAGGCAACTGGAAGTTTTTCACATTGTTACTCGAGTAGAGCCTCGAGTAATATTGGCAGGCCGAGAGCAACTCCAAGTTTTTACCTGGTTACTCGAGTATCTCCTCGAGTAACATTGGCAGGCCGAGAGTAACTTAAAAATACTTACACTATTACTCGAGTAGCGCCTCGAGTAATATTGGCAGGTTACTGGAAGTTGTCTCTGATTACTTCAAGTTTTGTCTCATTACTCGAGTAGCGCCTCGAGTAATGCCTTAGAAAACTTGCTTCTGATCAAGTTTCTCAGCGTTTTCTCTTGGCCTTTCTTCATTACTTCAATGCTTACTTCAAGTGATACTTGTTCCTGTCATTACTTTGTTCAAACTTGTTTATTAATCATTGCCTTTTCAAACCATTCTTTTGTTATCATCAAAACATGAGATCTAACAAACATGGCCTAGGAATTTTACTTCAGATAGGCAGAACTCGCACTTACTTAATTTGGCATATAGTTGCTTCTCACGCAAGGTATTCAATATAACTCTCAAATGATGCTCATGCTCCTCCATACTCTTGAAATATATCAGAATGTCATCGATAAACACAACAACAAACTGATCCAGATATTTTCGAAAGATACGGTTCATGTAATCCATGAAAACCGCAGGCGCATTGGTTAGCCCAAATGGCATCACCAAGAACTTATAGTGACCGTACCTGGTCCGAAAAGCAATCTTCAGAACATCTTCTGCTTTCACTCGCAGCTGATGATACCCTGACCTTAGATCAATCTTCGAAAATACACACGAACCGGATAGTTGATCTAAAAGGTCATCGATTCGGGGAAGAGGGTACTTGTTCTTAATAGTAACCTTGTTCAATTCTCTATAATCGATACACAACCGAAGGCTTCCATCTTTCTTCTTTACAAACAACACTGGAGCTCCCCAAGGCGACACACTGGGTCTAATGAACCCTTTTTCAAGCAAGTCTTTTATTTGTTTCTTTAACTCCACCATTTCATTTGGGGCCATACGGTATGGGGCTTTAGATATAGAACCAGCTCCAGGCACAAGATCAATTGGGAACTGAACTTCCCTTTCAAGAGGCAATCCACTAAGATCATCTGGAAACACCTCATGGAATTCATTTACCACGGGTATACCACTCAAAGTTTCACTAATGTCCCCTTGAACCGAGAAGAATAACATATACCCCTGGCAACCCTTTTCAAGATATTTTTCAGCTTTAGCCGTAGAAAGGAAATTCATACTGCCATTTACAACTTCAACCCTCTAGGAAGCAGGATATACTATCCTCCTGTTCCCACAATCAAGCATCACATTATTCGCCGTTAACCAATCAAAACCCAAAATGACTTCCAATTGGTAAAGCGGTAGACAAATCAAATCCACAGTAGATTGGTGCCCTTCTATAGTTATGACACAATTCAGACAAGCTTCTGTAGTTAAGGCCTTAATACCCATCGAAGTTACCACTATCAGATCAAATGGTAATTTATGCACATGCAATCCCAGGAACTTCACGCAATCATAGGCAATGAAGGAGTGACTTGCACTCGAGTCAAACAAAACTTGCAATAAATAGCTATTAAGAAGAATTTTACCTTGTATCAACTTAGGAGATTTACGGGCATTCTTGTGGTTCATAGCGAATACTCGGCCCTGAGTTTTCGGCCTCTGGTCTGGTCGTGGCTCTTTGCATTCGACAGCAGTATGCCCCACACGTTTACAATTAAAGCATATTATTTTGCCCTCACAGTTTTGCCATGATATGGTTGGTTACAACGACGACAGATCCATGGTGTAAAAGGAGTTCCCTGCTGGTCACGGCTCCCAGACTGATAGGGCTTCTTACCACTCCCAGATGAAGATCCCTGTCCCTTTCGCTTCTGTGGGGTACTACCCTTATCGGGTTCACTGCGGTGGCTAGTAGCTTTAGCAGGATACAGGTCTCTCAAGTTATTTTCTGTGATCCTACACTCTTTAACCGCTTTGTTGAATTTGGTGAACATATGAGTGACCTATCGCTTTCTCAAATCACGTCTCAACCCCCAAATAAGCATGTCAGAACTCCACTCTTCATCATCCTTATACCGGAGGTAGGAGGAATACCAGGACAAATAGATGAAATGGGACAGATAGTCATCAAAGCCTCTATGTCCCCTTGTTTGATATTCAAGAATTCAATTTCTTTCTCTAGCCGCACTGATTTGGGAAAGTACTTCTCTTTAAATTCTTGCTGAAACAATTCCCAAGTCAAAGCTATATTTTGGCTATGCAGGGTGAGGGAGATATTCCTCCACCAGCGATCTGCATCGCCTTCTAATTTGTAAATAGCAAGGCGTGGCTTCACCTCATCCAGGTACACAAGAACTTCAAATATCTTTTCCAATCTGTTCAACCAATCTTCAACCTCTTACAGATCAAATCTTCCTTTGAACGTCGGAGGCATGTGCTTACAAAATCTAGTGACCCAAAACTGAAGGTCCCTTTCCTCTCTTGCCGGCACCCCATGCGACTCTTGGTTTGGAATAGCATGAGGTGGAGATTCAAGGGGTCGTGCTGATCCTTCAGCAGTATCCTCATGGCAAGTTTCCTCCTGGGTCTCTTCGTGAATAGACGGACCCTGACCTGCTTTGTTCTTTTCTTTCTCCAGTCTAAGCTCTTCCCTTAGCTCAGTGATCATATCTCGCTGATCTTTAATTAGACCCATTAATTCTTGCAAAGGATCTGGTGGATTGTCATTGACGACCTCCACCTCTGGGTCTACACGTGGAATATTGGGGTGTCCTCTAGTTTTCTTCATTCTACAAATAACTTACCCCATTAATATTACAGAGATTGTATGCACATATATTCACAGGTTTCATATATATCCACATCAATAGAACATACATGTGCATACACAACAATTATTCACAGATGATTTTCTATCCCTAAGGTTAACTAAGGGATCTATCCTATCAAACTCTACCCATGCCAGGAACTACAGCTCTGATACCAAAAATGTAACCCACTGCCTTTAACCACATAATTATAATTCGATATCACATAATTAAATTAGTTTAGAGACCATCGGATAGCTTAAACTCATTTCAAATTCCTACACTATAGTAGGATTTTCACCAATAACTTTCAAAAACTCTTCTCTATCCTGGTCTCAATTTCAAAATTCGAATATAATTACCTGCGCAGTTAGTTTACATTCACACACATCAGAGTATATAACCAAATCCCCGGCAATTCCCGGGGTTATATACATATATAATCTGAGGGTATAAAAGTCTCCACTAGGGGATTACATAACCAACATCAGCAGTAATATTTACATCTCCAAAATATACAGTAATCCCAAGTTCAAAAGAAGATAACCAACACCCTACAATCAAATATACCCCGAAGGTGTTCTAATCACTCCGGGTTGCCCACTTCTCTTTAGCGCCACTAGCTCTGTCTGAAATATTAGTCATTGGAAAGAATCAGATTCAAGAGAATCTCAGTATTAACAAATCACTCATACAGTGCATAAACATAAAGCATATAAGGTCATGTTAGCAGCATCACAATGTAACGTTGTTCACACCACAAACGACAGCACTCATGGCTGTAAACTCTAAGCGTCAGCTTCCGCTGCGATCTCAATATATTCACAAAGTATTCACTAGGCGTCAGCTTTCGTTGCGATCACAAAGCATCACAATGTCACAATGTATTCTCAATGCACGACAAACATACATATAATATTTCACACAAAGTATAAGAGAGGAGTCACTACCTTGGTCTTTCCGATTATGCTCTAGCATAGGTAGATCACGAACAGGGCAAATATCAAATCCTACAATTCCAAATGCACCATTTAGACACTTCCATAGTGTTTCTTGGGGTTATATGAGTCTATAATGAAAATTTACAAAAATGCCCTCGGGGACCCGGCCCGAGTCCACCGTACCCGGTCCGGCTGCATCTTTTCCCGAAATTATACCCGGGGCTATTCTAGCATATTACCACCCAAGGAATCCATTTCTGGACTCGGAATTAGCAAATTCAATGTTAAATTACAAATTTACCCTTGGCAGCCCCACTTCGTAATTATGCTTTTTCGGCCTTTTCCGAAAATGTGACCAACTGTAACCCCACCTAATTTTTGCTCCTGAACTCAATGGAACGATCAAATCATTGAAAATCCAACTCTAAGACCCATTTCTAGAGCTGGCCAAAATTAATGAGTTCTCCGGGAAAAATCGGGGTTTTAGGATTTCGGTTCCGTAAATGCGTTCCTTTCTACTCCTAACCACTTAATTAAATATTACATTAGGTTATAACTACCATTTGAACCAAAATTGGGCAGCATAACCCTTAGGCAACTCAATTCCCAAAATTTAAAACCAACAGCAATCCGACGAAATTTCACCGATTAAATTGCCCACAGTAGCCAGAATAGTTAATATACGAAGGTTTGGAAGTTACCTCAAGCTCTCAAAAGTTTTTCCCAAATATGGCTGAAAAACCTAGATGTTCCACAATAGATTTTGAGCTTTGAAACCTTAAAGAACAAATAGGAGTAGCTTAGGGTTGGAGTTATACGCGTTAGGAGCTAAATCGTCGGAGAAATCGGCTTACCTTATGAGATTTCTTCTCCTTTCTCTCTCTTAAATTGTGAACGTTCTCTCTCACTTTCAGCTGCTGTTTTGTGCGTGAAATGCTGAATGAAGAAGATGAGAATGATATATTATAATATCATATATAATTTTAATGATTTATGGAATTTTTCCAACAATTTGATAAGCATTACGGAGTGAAGGGGTCTTACTCGAGTGTTGCGGTATAATTTCCCTTTTCCTTCTGCATTTTATTTGTTTTTCTGATAAGAAGCAAGAGTACACTTCTTAACCCGCGAGTGATATTGATGATCACTCGAGTGAGTATGGGTACACTTGAGTGAAGGTATGAATTCATGCTAAGGGTTGCTCTCAGGTATGCACTCGCATATCAGTTTTTAAGAGTGTTCTGACACTCACAATTGTAGTCTTCTCACCCGAGTGGCAAGGGTTGTGCTTGAGTGCACTTCCAGTTCCAAAGTTTCTCATTACTCTCGGGTTATCACTTCTTGTGTTGCACTTTCGGGGACTTGAGTGAATTTGGAGTCATCACTCGCGTGTAAAACCTCATGCTCAAGTGTTGTGAGCACTTTCTGTTCATAGTTGTTGCTCACTGTCAAACACTCACGAGTGAGAGCCATTCTCACTCGAGTGCAAGTCTCTCATCACTCGAGTGAGGTCATCTTCACTCGAGTGAATCAGCCAAAATTAGTGTTCTGTTTTTGAAAAAGGGTTCTTCAGGGTAGTTTCTCCCAACCCTTTTGGTATGTGTGTAGGGCTCTAATAACCACCTAAAGAGTTCGAATGATAACCAACCTAGTGTATTATGGAAATATGTATTTGGAAAAGAGATTGATCGGTTGTCCCTGATTTGGTTATAGGATTTGACATTTGTTAGAATTGTGAGCCCACTGTGCCAAAGAACGTCAGGAAAGAACAAGGTAGTGACTCTTTGGCTTGTACAGTGTGCAAATCATTGTATGTATGTCTATCATGCATTGTGTTGCTATTGCTACTTTGTGATGCTTTAGCCTTGTGATGCGAGTAAGTAGGGATTAGGGTGTGTCCTTATGCAGTAAGGACGTGTGGTGGCCCATGCGTCTCGACAGCTCAAACCTCATGAAATGAATTATCCCACCCATGATCTAGAGCTTGCAGCCATTATGTTTGCTTTGAAAATTTGGCGACAATATTTGTATAGTGTGATGGTAGAACTATACTGCGACCACAAAAGTCTCAAGTATTTGTATGATCAGAAAGAGTTGAATATGAGATAGAGTTGTTAGATGGAGTTGCTTAAGGACTACAACCTTGAAATCAAATATCATCTGGATAAGGCAAATGCAGTCGCGATGCTCTTAGTCGAAAGACGGTGCTTATGGTGACAATGATGATACAAGAGGGGAAATTGATAGAAAATTTTTGAGATCTAAATCTTTCTAACCATATCGTCTGTGCTAATTATACTGTTTCCCAAGGGGTAAGTGACTTGAGAGCTGAGATTGAAGAAGCTTAACGGCAAGATGGTTGGATACAACGTAATCTGGCTAGAATTGAACAGGGAGAAGCTCAAGGCTTTGATTTCTAGCCTAGTGGACTAATTCGTTATCAGAAGAGAATTTGTGTTCCACTTAAGGCAGAGTTGAGACAGAAGATTTTGGATAAGGCGCACAAGAGCCGGTATATTCTTCACCCCAGAATGACCAAAATGTACAATAACTTGAAATCTATGTATTGGTGGCTAGGATTGAAGAGTGATGTGACAAAATATATGGTGCGATGTCTTACTTGACAAAATCTACTGTTATTGTTACTTTTTGTTATTTACTTACATGCTGTGTGCTTATAAATTGTATGAGTGACTTGTTACTACTGAGATACTTTTGAATCTCATTCTTTCCATGAACTGACCTACAGCAAGGTAAGTGACTCAAAAGGAAAGCGGACAACCAAGAGTAGCTAGGACTTCTTAGTGATCTTTGATGGTGGTTGTTGTTATCCATTTTGATTTAGGATTACTGTATATATGTGGAATGATTTTGTGTAATCCCCTACATCGGAAACTATAAACCCTTAGCGAATAAATGAAACCCGGGGGTTGCCGGGATTTTTGTTGTACACTCTGATATGTATGAATGCAATTCAACTGCATAGCGTAATTATATGCAAAACTTGAATTTGAGACCATAATAGGAATGAAATTTTGAAAGTTTGTGAAAACCCTACTGTTGGAAATTATGCCTTAAGGGCCAGTCATTATACTTTGAACATTATTATTTTAATGAAATTTCTTCATTCTGTTATCATATTATTTGCATGTTAACTGTGATAATTGTATCCTTGGATAATTCATAAAAATTGTCCTAAAATGTCCCTGGTAGGTCATCTATGTGGGATCAAAGATGAAACAAGATCAGTATGAAATTTGATAAGATATGGAGATATGAATCAAAGTCTTGGGCAATTGTAAGAGTACAAGGTGCTGGACTGACCCACTATGAGAAAGCTACATGGATCAAGTCATAAGCTTTTCTCATGTATAACCACGTCACAAAGCCCTTAGACCTGAGGTCATCATGGATTCCTACATGAGAGTTGCTAAGCTTTGAACTAGTCAAAAGTCACTTTTGACCTGGTGATGATAAAGGCTACGATCGGGCTTGGTGGTTTTTCATGCAGAGGAATATGAATGATCAAGATGGAATTTTTCCCTCACATTAATAGAGAGATATTATTGGGCCCCTCGATGAGTGAGTCTGAGAAATGTATGGCCACACTATGATGAAAGGAGTTTCCATCTCTATTATTAGGCTACTCAGGAATCGAGAAAGTAATGGTCAGGAACAAGAAGATGACATTATCCATACCTTATCCTTGATCGATATATCGTGTGACAAAAGAGACATGACATGGTTGTATGACAGGTTGCATCGTGATAACAATCCCCATATAAATTGGGTAGTCGTAATGTTTTGCTAGAGGCCGCTTGCGACTTTTGGATTAGTATAGTTATTGGCCCACTGCCAACTTCATATGGGCCTACAGGGTCGCACACAAGAATGGTCCAACACGAGATAATGTTTAATTTAGGGTGGACGAATTTTATATTTATATATATATAATATAAAATTTGTTAATAATATTATATAGATATATATTTTTGAAATATATATATCTTATATATATGGGTATATATATATTATATGATATTATTATATTGTGTTAGTTTTAAATTTAATTTATTAAGATATATTAAATTTAATAACTAACATGATAGAGATATAGTATCTCAGATTTAATTTATGAAGATAAATTAAATCTAATGGCTCTTTATTTGGATTAAATAAATAGGTTAAATTAAAATTGTTGGACAGATTTAATTTAAACTGAATTTATTTAATTAGCTCATCAAGATAATTAATAGTTAATTAATTTTGAAATTAATGATGATTAATTTTGAAATATGAAAATAGCCCTCATATGTTATAAACTTGATAGAGCAGATATATTCACATGCATATGAGAATTGACAGCCGCAAGGGAAACCCTAGGAGACATTAGAGGCGCTAGCACGCAGTCTCGGTTGGAGAGCATTCGTGTGGATACCGATAGCGGGAGCAGACCTGATATGTTGGCTCCTAGAGATCGTGAAAACCCTGAATCATAAAAGGTATGAATCCTTCCAACTTGGTTTAAACGCCGTTGATAAATCCTCGATTAGGATTGGTAAAATTTTAAAATTCTTCTGCTGTGCCTGCCGATCCTAACAGCTACCATAAGGAAGGGAGTTTGAAATGAGTTTAATTTTCATTGGTCTCTCATTCATTTTAATTACCCCTTTATGAATCATAATTAGGGTTTTCGAGTAAGGGGGTTACAAATTATGATTTTGTGTTGAGATTTTGGCATGTACAGACCATGAGTAGCTAGAACTATCAATTAGGATTACTTTTACCCATTGTATGATTTGAAACTGCTAGATTATCTTGCTTTTGTTGGTTAATGAGTTTTATATGTTGATTTGTCTCTATGCTTAATGCTATCTTGTGCTTGATCACCACATGATTAGAGTGGTTCAATTTGAAGATACTTGAGAGAGCTATTTTAATTGTTGAACTTGAGAAAAATCATGTTAGACTTGAAATTTAATGATTAAATGGATAGTTTGTTGTTAAAATAGAGATATATCTAACAACCTAACATAGTCTATTAAAGAACTATTTTGGAAAGATGATTTTCATTAATTATAAACAAGAGATTAAATGTTTTTAATGATGATTAAAAATCAATCTTGACTTTAGAGAGCTTGGTTGATGATTTTAAGATCTTTGACTAGCATATAAACTCATTTAACTAGCATAAGTGATTTAATTGCATAGTTTCATGAAATACAATGGGGAAGAACTAATCCTAAATTAAACCTCTTGAAGTTAGACCCAATTTTCCACTGTTTTGCTTTGTTATGTTTATCAAAAGTCTTTATTTAACTTGATTAAATCCAAATGATTCCATTTAACCTAATTAAAATCATGGTTAAGTTAACTTGCTTTCGTCATTGTCCTTATGGTTTGACACTTATTCCTCACTATTTTATTACTTGCGACCCATACACTTGTGGAAGCTAAACGGCAAACAAGTTTTTAGCGCCGTTGCCGAGGACTATTTACTAAAGTCTTTTGAGTTAATTAGTGTAATTATGTGCTTAATTACGTTGGATTTTTCTTTTTATTTTTCTTTTCTCTTTGTTTTGTTTCTAGTCTTAGGTTGTTTAGTTGGTTTTGTTAATTTTGTTGTTTTTTGTGTTTGTTAGTTTTTTTTTTAATTTTAAACTTTGTTTATGGATTATCCTTGGTGGACTGATAGGGCAAGTAGTAGATTTATGAATGAAAATGATAATCACAATTCTTATGATGACTATTACATTTGTTGTGATTATTGTGGAGATTATCACCTGAGAGAGCAGTGTCCCCATGCCTTAACATTGGAGTATATAAAGAATGATTTTGCTGGAGCTCATTTTGATTTTCATGATAATACTTGTAGCCTTGGATAGAATCACAAACAACCATTGTCTTGGGATCAAAATTGTTCGTTTCCTTTATATGTGTCACATCCTCAGATATCACCTAATTCTTATGTTGATGAAACTACCCCCATTGATGAGGAGGAGCTTACAACAAAGGATTTCCTTCTACATCTTCTAGATGGTCAAAATAAATTGTTGAGAATTTTTCAAAAAGAGAAAATTACTTATCATGCCCAAAATGGAGAATTTCAAGTGGATGAAATGATTTCTATTCTTGAGTATTTGAAACAAAAAGAAGTTTTCAATGATAAATCAAAAGATCCTTCTAAAAAAGATGAGGTCTCAAGTGAAACATTGACCATGGGGAATGAGGACGTGATACTAGAAGCTTGTGAATATGTTGGGGATGACTGTTAGTTCGAGATCAATGAGGGAGAGAACAATATTGAGTGTCCAGTTGAGGTTTTGATTTTGGAGCCTGACTTTGTTGTTTTAAACAAGAGAAAAGTAAGGAAATCCCTTCAATTTATGATCTTAATCCTCCTACTGATATTTTGACTCTTATTGATAGGAGTCAAGTAGATTTTATTGGCTGTTCAAATTATTTAGGAGGTATGGATAACAATTGTGAAAATGTTAAATTAGAGCCTTCTATTAGGTTGGTTAAAACATGCACTCTAAAGTCATTTTTTGGTGAACAAATGCGAGTTTCTTATCTCAATGAACTTCGATTGTTGTTCAAATATTTTTGTCATAGGAGGAATGAATACAAGGCGGTTCTGGTTTTTGATATTTATGATTAGTAATTTATGTTGAAAAGTCAGGCTGAAGGACTATAAATCAAGTGCTAATGGCAGGTAACCTAAGTTCTTAACTCAATCTTTGTCATTTTTATATTTTTGGTTTGATTTGATAGATTTATGTTTGATCTTGGTGTTTTATAGGTAAGAAAGGTTTCCCTTATAAACTCTAAAGTGCACTTTGGGAGATGGAGATGGAAGAGTAACATAGAGGCCATGGGAACTACAAAGGGGAGTATGCATTTAATATCTATTGAATATGTTTTAGATCTTGGAATGTAGTATTGAATAGTGTGAAGGCTATTCTTGGACTATCCTATTGCTTTTGGGTTATAGATGAATGAATCCTATGTGTATTGTGGCATGGATTAGTGTTCAATATGCTTGGAATGTTTGAAGTTGGATTTTGAGTGAATTTGGATGATTTTTTTGCTACATTGTTGTTTGATTAAGTTCTATCAAAATTCACTGTGGAGTTAGCCATGGCTAAAGTCACAATGATTAGGGGATTTTGAGTGCGTTTTTGACCTATTTATTCCCCCAGGATTCGCTCTAACGAATGCCATAGCGAATCAGGTCATTTTGGCATGCTTTCTGACTTTTTGTTTGCTATCAGGTTTTGCTGTAGCGAATGCGACAATGAATTAGGTCATTTTGGCATGCTTTCTTACCTATTATTTATTGTCAGGATTTGTTATAGCGAAGACCACAGCAAATCGGGTCATTTAGGCATGATTACTAACCTGTTATTCGCTGCTAAGACTCGCTGTAGCAAAGGCAAGAGCAAATTAGGTCTTGTTGAGCATTTTACTTACCTCTAAAAAAGTTTTAAAAATATAAATAAATAAATAATAAAATAATAATAATAATAAAACAATATATATATACACATTTTACAATTTTTTTTACTTAAGGAAGAAGAAGAAAGGAATATTCAAAAAAAATACATATATATAATACATATGATTTTTTTATATATATATTAAAAAAATAAAAAAACTAAAAGCCAAAAAAAATTAGAAAATTTAAAAAAAAAATAAAAAAACTAGTCTTCCCTCTTTACCCTTCTTTCTTTCAATTTATTCCCAAATATCCATTTAAACTTAAACCACAATTCAAGTCACATTCATCCCAATTTCAGAATCCCCTAATTCTACATGTAAATTCACTCATGCCTCAGGCCCTAATTTCTCTCCTCCTTCATATTTTCACTCCCTTACCACGGCTACTCACCTACCCTCTTCGTCACTCTTCTCAAATCCTACGCCCTCCCTTATCCATTTTTCAAAATAGCATAAGATCTCTTTCTTTCTCTTGCTCCTTTCCTGTCAACCTTCCACCCTCCCTCATCACCGCTGCTACTTCTCGCCCACTATAACGTCGTACCCTAGCCGATGTCGCTCATCCTTTCCCAATCCGTCACCACCACTGAAGCTCACCCTCTCCAACGCTC
Organism: Inga laurina; assembly: GCA_963855925.1. Taxonomy (NCBI): domain Eukaryota; kingdom Viridiplantae; phylum Streptophyta; class Magnoliopsida; order Fabales; family Fabaceae; genus Inga; species Inga laurina. Next base: position 27,587,310 of record OY979706.1, on the reverse strand, counting down.
TCTCTCAGCCTTCACCAATAATCGCCCTCATAAACCACCACAACCAGACCCGACCCACTTCTCCGTCGCTCACACTCATCCTCCATGATGGTGCTGGTTTGTTGCCACTTCGGCATCTACCACACACCTCTACCACCTTTTCCTTTGTTACTACTCCTTTCTTCTCTACCCTGGGAGTGTGCCAAAACAGCCTCTATTTCACTCACTCCAACCATCTTTGCTCTACTTCTACTCTCTTATACCATCACTTGATCTCACTCCTCAGTCCATAGCTAGAGTCAATTTCAGTTGAGCTCATGCTTTTCCCCCTTCGTTCTTCTATGTTCATTGTCATTTTGTCTCTCAATTAAGGTAAATCTCATGCTTCTCTCTAATTATGTGTTAAGTTTTGGTTGGACTGCCCTGGCTATTCTTTTTTGTGGCTTTAAGAAGATTCTATGAGTAACATTAACTAGTGAAACATACTGACATTAGGCTTGAACTGATGAATGTTCACATTAGGCTTCTTATGTTTTGTTAGGCTTGCTTGGGTAGTTTTGATAAGGTTTTGTGCTGGTGATTAATTGGTAGAGCATTCTAACATTTGGATTGAATTTATGAATTGTGATATGAAGTTTATTATGTTCTGCATTGCTTGCTTGGAGAGTCTCTGAACTACTGGAATAAAAGTTCTTAATTTTTTGGATTGCTTATATATGCTTAGTGTTCAAGAGATATGAATAATATCATTGATTTAAGAAAACTTGAGGTGACTATATAGATTTTGTTTCTACCTTTATATCAGGAGGTCAATGATTTTTCACAACTACAAGTATGGCTATCTTAAGAACTCCATGGGCTACTTAAGTTATGAAACTTGTGGTTATTGTGGAAAATTATTCATAGGCTGCAAATAAGTTTTAGTGAGCAAAAATTCATTTACCTCCTATTATAAAATTAGAAATGAGCCTTTGCACATATTCATTTGATTCCTAAATTTTTAGATTTCAAATTTGAACCATAATATTTAAATAGAAACTTGAAAATTTGATGAATTGTCCACCTTTACGATTGTTGTGGTGGCACCCTACCTATGCTAAGTATCTTTCAAGATTATGTCTTTTTTGTTAGAATCGGCAGGCACAGCGGAAGAATTTAAAAAATTTTCACCGATCCTAATCGAGGATCTATCAACGACATTTAAACCAAGTTGGAAGGATTCATACCTTTTATGATTTAGGGTTTTCACGATCTCTAGGTGCCAACACGTCAAGTCCACTCCCTCTACCGGTATCCATATGAGCTACTTTTTTTGGATTAAGCCCTTGTAACTATAGGCTCTTTGATCACAACCCCTTTTGGTTTCGGTTGAGGTTGAGGTTGAAGTTGGATTTTGGCTTTGCTTCTTGGAGTGAGTTTTCTTCTCTTTCTGGGAGGAGAAGAAAGAGGATCAGGGTGTTGTTGGGATTCAGAGGAATCCGTGGGCGTAAGATTTTTAGTTCTCACCATTCTGAATCAATGAAAAATGAAAATCTCAGGAAAAACAGAGTCTCAGTCGTGAATCTAGGGCAGACAGAATCTGAGCAGAATAGGAGGTTTTTGAGGTTGAAATCTGTTGGGTTTTGACAGAAATGATGCAAGGAATCGTTTGTGAAAAGTTTTTGTGAGAGAGTATAGTGATTTACTCGAGGAGATTTTGTGAAAATGACAGAGTTTGCGACAGAAAAAGACCTAAAACCCGATGTTACTCGAGGCCTTACTCAAGTAAACTTCAAGGTTACTCGAGTCCTTACTCGAGTGATCATACAAAATATCTTTAAAACAATTTATTTAAATTGCGTACCTGGCATGAATAATATTGTAATTATCCATGTATGTTCCCTTGATCATTTATAACCAATTTGAAGCAGATTTGAGTCGTTTTTCATCAAATTTGGTGATCTGGACTTGCAGTTACTCGAGTCGTTACTCGAGTAAGCTTCAAGTTTACTCGAGGCTCGCCTCGGGTAACCTGTCTTTTCAACTTCTGACTATTCATTTCTTTGTAACTTTACCGTTTGATTTAAATTCCAGGTAACTTGATCCGTTACTTCCAGTTTTGAAAGACCATTACTCGAGTAGTTACTCGAGTAAAGTACTTTTTTACTTCAAGTTGTTCCTCGGGTAATGTTTCACTGTTAGTCATTACTTCAAGTTGGTACTCCAGTAAATGTGTCCTCTGATAACCTCTATTTTTGTTTCTCAAAACAGAGTTTCAATCTCCCATCAAAACAAGTTTCTATATACTCCGATGCTTAAATTCGTAATCATCAAATTATTATTAAATGACTTCATCTAATATTATGAGAAGCTGAAATAACTTACAACTCATTGGGATTTACCATTCCCAATTCTCTTCTAATGTATAGAAATTGATCTTTTGCAAGGGGTTTTGTGAAGATATCAGCTAGTTGAAGATGAGTAGGAATAAAAATCACTTTCACATCTTTCTTTTGGACATGATCTCTGATGAAGTGATGTCTGACATCAATGTGCTTGGTTCTAGAATGTTGAACTGGATTTTTCGCCAAGCTTATCGTACTGGTATTGTCACAATAGATTGGTATTTCTTTGAGATAAATACCAAGATCTTGTAGTTGTTGTTTTAACCATATCACTTGTGCACAACAACTTAAGACTGCAACATATTCGGCTTCCGTTGATGAAAGAGACATTGTATTTTGTTTCTTGCTGAACCATGATACAAGAGATCCTCTAAGAAATTGTCCTTATCCGCTGGTACTCTTTCTGTCTATTTTGTATCCTCCATGATCAGAATCTGAATATGCAACTAGATATTCACTTCTTCCTTTGGGATACCACAGACCCAATTTGGGTGTGTCAGCAAGGTATCTAAAGATTCGTTTGACCGTTTCAGCATGTGATTCCTTTGATGCTGATTGATATCTTGCACATATGCCAACACTAAATTGGATGTCCAGTCTACTTGCCGTGAGATAGAGTAATGATCCAATCATTCCTCTCTATTTTGTGATGTTGTATTCTTTCCCTTTGACATCAGCATCAAGCAACGTAGTTGAGCTCATAGCAGTGTCCGTGCCATTTGCTTCATCCATTCCATACTTCTTCAACAATTCTTTCAAATACTTTGTTTGAGATATGAAGATTCCATTCTTTCTTTGTTTGATTTGCAAACCAAGAAAGAAATTCAATTCTCCCATCATTGACATCTCAAACTCTCCCTGCATTATCTCAGAAAATTCCTTACACAGAGATTCATTAGTAGTACCAAAAACAATGTCATCAACATATATTTGAACAATTAAAATATCATCACGTTTTCGTTTTATAAAAAGTGTTGTATCAACTTTTCCTCGTATAAAACCCTGATCAATGAGAAATTTACTGAGCCTTTCATACCATGCTCTAGGAGCTTGTTTTAAACCATATAAAGCCTTTTTGAGTTTGAAAACATGGTCAGGTTTAGTAACATCCTCAAAACCTGGAGGTTATTCTACATATACTTCTTCCATGATGTAACCATTTAGAAAAGTACTCTTTACATCCATTTGATAGAGTTTGAATCCTTTGATGCATGCAAAGGCTAAGAGTACGCGTATAGCTTCCAATCTAGCCACTGGAGCATACGTTTCCTCATAATCAATCCCTTCTTCCTGATTATAGACTTTGGCCACCAACCTTGCCTTGTTTCTGACAATAATTGCGGATTCATCGAGTTTGTTCTTGAATACCCATTTAGTTCCAATGATCGAATGATCTTTGGGTCGAGGTACCAAATCCCAAACTTGATTTCTCTCAAATTGATTTAGTTCTTCTTGCATTGCTATAACCCAATCATTGTCTGATAGGGCTTCATCAATGTTAGAAGGTTCAATTTCAGAAATGAATGCAGAAAAACTTACTTCATTGAAAATTCTATTTCTAGTTTTGATCCCTTCATTCACATCTCCTATGACTTGATCTAAGGGATGACTTTTATTGTATTTCTAGGCTTTAGGTTGACCTAGAGATTGCTCTTCTTCCTTGGTTTCATCAACCTCTGGAATAAGAGTTTTTGAAATAGATTGACCATTTTCTTGATTTAAAACAACTTTCTATTATTCATCAATGGTTTTGTCAGAGGATTCAAATTCATCAAAGACAACGTGAATTGATTCTTCAACAACACATGTTCGTTTATTAAATACTCTATATGCTTTACTTCGGTTAGAGTATCCTAGGAAAATTCCTTCATCAGTTTTAGAATCAATTTTTTCTAAGTTATCCTTACCATTATTATGAATGAAACATTTACAACAAAAAATGTGTAGATAAGCAATGTTTGGCTTTCTTCCTTTGTACAGCTCGTATGGTGTCTTTCCAAGTTTTGTTCTGATATAGGCTCTATTTGAAATATAGCATGCTGTACTCATAGCATCAGCCCAGAAAACTTAAGACACGTTCTTTTCATTCAACATTGCTCTAGCCATTTCATTGAGTACTCTATTCTTGCGTTCCACAACTCCATTTTGTTGAGGCGTCCTTAGAGCAGAGAAATTGTGATCAATGCCATTAGTATCACAATATTCTTCAAAGGCTTGATTTTCAAATTCTCCACCATGATCGGTCCTAATACCTGCAATGGACATACCTTTCTCATTTTGCACTTTCTTGGCAAAAACAATAAATTCTTCAAAGGTTTCATCTTTTGATGATAGAAAAATAACCCATGTAAATCTAGAGAAATCATCAACAATGACCAATGAATATAAGTTGTCACTAAGACTCTTTACTCTTGCTGGGCCAACTAAATCCATATGCAATAATTGTAGTGGTCTATTTGTTGAAATCTCATTTTTCAATTTGAAAGATGATTTAGTTTGTTTACCCTTTTGACATGCATCACAAATCAAGTCATTTTTTAAAGTTACTTTGGGTAATCCAAGAACTAAATCCTTTTTTAGTAGTTTGCCTAATTGTTGCATATTGACATGAGCCAATCTCTTATGCCAAGCCAACTTTCATCAGTATTACTCAGAAAATAGTTTTCAGACTCATTTCTACTAATATCTATAGTATAGCAGTTACCTTCCCTTTTTGCTCTGAGCTTAGCCTTGATATTCTTCTTATGAAGTTGTAAGTCATTCTTGTTGATAATTAAGCATTCTTCTGAGTCAAATATTACCTAGTTGTCTTTATCTGCACTTTGACTTACACTCAGCAAATTGTGACACAAGCCTTTAACATAATATACATCTTTGACTTGTATTCCTTTGTCATTTTTTATTTCACCAATTCCTGCTATCTTTCCGGATTGATTTCCTCAAAATTTTACCTTTCCACCTTCCTTAGGTTGCAATGTGGTAAAACTTTTGAAATCTCCGGTCATATGTCTAGAGTATCCACTATCTATGTACCACTTGCTATTTTTGGATGCTTTGAGACATACCTCTTCTTCTGTTTCTTCTTGAGCGACGAGACATATAATAGCTATTTCTTCCTCATCACTTTCTTCGTCAGAGGAGCTATCACCCTATATAGCAGATACGAAGGCCTTCTTTTTGTTGAAGAATTTGCCTTTTCTCTCTTCTTTGCTCTTTTGATTCAGTTCTGGACATTCTGATTTGATATGTCCTAGTTTTCCACATTCGTAGCGAATGATATGATCTTTATTGCTAGTTCCTCCTTTTTGAAAGTGTTTGAATCCTTGTCCTTTCTTGTAGAACTTTCTGAATCGTTTTATGATTAGGCCCATTTCATCATCGCCAAACTCCTCATCCTCATCTTGATTCTCTTCTTTTACTTTTAGTGCTAGACCTTTCTTTTTCTTGTCACCAATGTCATCTAGTTCCCGTTTGAACTTTAGTTTGCTTTCATATTCAGAAAGACTTCCAAATAAAGAAGCAACTGATCTCATTGATTCTCCTTTTGCTTCTTCTATCGCAGTGACTTTCGCCTCCCATTCTTTAGAAAGAATATTTAAAATCTTTCGTACTTGGGTATGCTGATCATAGACTTTCCCAAGAGCTGCAAGTTGATTAACAAGATGAGTATATCTAAGTTCAAATTCAGATATTGATTCACCTGATTTCATTCGAAGTAAATCAAATTCAGTGACCAAGGTGTTGATCCGATTCTCCTTTATTCCCGAAGTTCCTTCTTGAGCTATTTCCAGAGCTTCCCACATTTCCTTTGCTGTTGGAAGTGTACAAATTCAGAAATATTCACTTTGACTCAAGGCACTTTGTAACATCAGAATTGCCTTGCTGTTGAGAGTGATAAGTTTCTTGTCATTTTCATCATATTCCGCAGGCATCTTTGGAATTTTCTAAGAATCTACAGTCTTTAAAGGTTGATAATTTCCACTCTCAATTACATCCCATAGCCCATATTCAGTAGCCATTACGAACACTCTAAATTTTTCTTTCCAGAAAGAAAAGTGTTCTCCACTGAAACCTCGAGGTCTAGTGATGGATGCTCCGTCGGGAAGAATTCCTTCACCCATGCTTGCCATTAGATCCTTCTTAGGTTGTTATACCTTAACAAGAAGACCTAGGCTCTGATACCAAATGTTAGAGCAAGCGTTTCACCTAAGAAGGGGGGTGAATTGGGTGATACTAAAAATTTCGTTGCAAATATAAAATTTGACGGTGAAATTAAAACAGGAAAGAGTAAGGAGAAATATCACCGAAGTGTACACCGGGAGTTATACTGGTTCGGCCACAACCACTTTGACCTACGTCCAGTCCTCAGAGCTTCTCTGAGAGTTTCACTATAACTTCCAAGATTCAGTGGGTTCTTGGCACCTCAGTACAAGCAAGTTCCTTCTCCTGGACACTCGCTCCCCCTTACAAGTTGTAATCCAATCCCAACTGAAGGTTCCATAACCTTAAGTTATCTCAATAACAAATATTGAGTTTGAATGAAATATCTCTCACACAGAGTGAATAAGAATCACTGAAGCATAGAATTACAAGTATAATGTAAAAACAGAGTAATGAACTTGATGATACGTTCGTGAGTGTTCTTCTTCTCTTCTCTGTTTGGATGTTCCCATATATATAGATACGTTGGTAATGATTGCTGGAACATATTTCTTCATGCCCGTTGGAGCATGCGTAGCCACTATTGACTTTTCCAATATTTAAAAGATATACGTTTGCGGTAGGTGGCGGTCGGTGACATTTGAACATTGCATTTGACTTTCCTTATTTGATAAGATCTCTTCATTGTTTATCTGTGGAAATACTAAGAATACTAATATAATGAAAGGTTAATCATATAGGAAACAAAACAATGAACGTTGGAATGATTTCTGAATTTCTGAGTTTGCATACTCGAGTAGTTACTCGAGTATTCATTAAAGTTTACTCGAGTACTTACTCGAGTATCATCGTGAAAACTTTGATGAACTACAAGTCAACAAACAACTATAAGATTACTCGGGTAGTGCATGGAATAAACAAAATATCAAACCTTTGGAAATGGATGTTTACTCGGGTACCTACTCGAGTAATGCACTCTTTTCTCTATAGGTTACTTGGGTACCAACTCGAGTAAACCTTCAAATAAACTTATGTTACTCGATGCTTTACTCCAGTAATGTTGGCAAGATTTCAAGGCCGAGAGCACTTCAAGTTTGATTACCTTGTTACTCGAGTACATACTCGAGTAAACTCAATTTATGTTCATAGCTTACTCGGGTAATGACTTGAAGTTTTTCTTCTAAAAATAACTCTGCATACTCGAGTACATACTCGAGTAATCCACTTAAAAAAGAGTCACTAAATACCTGCATGCTAGAGTAGCACCTCGAGTGAAGTAAGATAAGAATAGATCAAGTTATTCGAGTACTACCTTCAGGTTTTTGCTTAACACAGTCAGTTACTCGAGTAGCTACTCGAGTAACGTTGGCAAGGTACAAAATGCCGAGAGCAACACATTTTCTGAAACAGAGTAACTCGAGTACATACTCGAGTATCATTGGTAGACCGAGAGTAACTTGAAAACTTTTACCTGGTTACTTGAGTAGCTACTCGAGTAACATTGGCAGGCCGAGAGCAACTTGAAAACTTTTACACTATTACTTGAGTACTTACTCGAGTATTATTGGCAGGTTACTCGAAGGTATCTCTAGTAACTTCAAGTTTTGTCTCATTACTCGAGTGCATACTCGAGTAATGCCTTAGAAAACTTACTTCTCATCAAGTTTCTCAGCTTTTTTTCTTGGCCTTTCTTCATTACTCCAATGCTTACTTCAAGTGATGCTTTTCCCTGTTATTACTTTGTTCAAACTTATTTATTCATTAAATCTTTTTCATAATATTCTTTGTTATCATCAAAACATGAGATCTAACAAGAAGTAGAATCCAGATACCACTCTTCGGTTGTAACTCTCCTTAATCTTTTGATTTTACTTTTAGCATTTTGGTTTATTGTGTGTTTATTTTTATTATGTTTAAAAACAATTTCTCTAAGCTCTAGAAGACATTGAGGACAATGTCTGATTTAGGTTGGGGGAGGATTTGTAAAAAAAATTAGTTAGTTAGTAAAAACCATTAGATGCATGGAGTGTGAAAAAATAAAAGAGTAAGGAGTTATTCTTAACTCCTAAGATGTATTTTATTAGTTACATGTTTTTGTTCTTTTCTAAAAAAAATCATCCTGTTCAAGTGCTTTATAATGATCTTAAGAAGTATGTAAGTTTTAAGTATAGATCAATTGAATTTAGAGATTTTATAGCATGAATGAACAACTGATTATTGCAATTGGTGATGAATTTTGAGATTGAATGAGCTGAGTTTGAAAACCCCAAACCGTGAGTTTTTGAGCTTATAATAATTATTTCTCTTATGTGTGATATTCACTTATTAAGTTGTCACTCTAGAACTTGCTTTAAATCTTGTTGAAATTACATCTCACATACACGTTCAAAAATGATAAAGACGTTTATTTTCTTTAGCTAGAGCCAAATAGCTAACCTTGTAATTAAACCGTTGATAAGCCCCTTTGATCCTAATTAACTGTTTCTTTGTTCTCAACCCATTAACATGTGTTTTATGATATATCAAGTGCTCTTACCTGCTTCGAAAGATAAATAAAGCATTTGAAATTCTTGTGAAATGGGTTTTTGACAAGTGTAGGGGGTATATATATCATCAACTTTAGAGTTGCAAAAGTAAAAAAAAAAAGTAAAAAAAGGGAAAAAATGAAAAATAGAAAAATGAAAAAAAGAAAAAATAAAAAAATATATTTATATTAAGTATTCGAATTGTGAGTGGTTGTGATGACATAAATTTATAAGTGGCTCATTTTTCAATTGTTCTATTAAATTTCTTAAATGTAGCCTTTCATATCATATTTTACATTCCTATTACCTTAACCCCATTACAACCCTTAATAAGACATTTTGATTTGAATTATGCAGGTGAACTAGGTAATGGAAATTGAGATTTTTAGCAACCCTATGGTAGTGTAATTTTTTCGATTGAATTTGAGCGAAATAGTTACCCTTAAACACTTGAGAGATTGAGAGAATGAGTTACACTTACGAACTCGATTTATTCATTTTCAATTAAAGTTACCAGTTTATATTTTTGTTGATTCATGATTACTATGATCTCTTTATTTTTCAATTGGGTTTACACTTATGACTCAACACTTCTAATTCTATTGAAAGCACACTTATTAGTCACTCTTGATCCACAGATGTCCAAGAGCAAAGTTGGGGGAATTTGATAAGTAAAATATTTGCATATTTATTTTCCCTTATATGATGATTTTATGGACAATATTTGAGCTTAATGTAATTAATTTGGGTGTAATTGATAAATATTTCCTTGTTTTTCTTTTGATAACCACATACACCATGTTAAGGAGAAAGGAGAAGAAAGGAGACCTAAAAATAAACTCACAGGATTGAAACAAGACAAGGAGGTGTAGCTGGACAAAAAAAATGATAAGGTACTGTAGCAGTGACACTAATCACGGCAGCCACTATTCACTATTCACGATTGTCACTAGTCACTATTCACGAGTGCCACTGTTCACTATTCACCGAGTTCACTGTAGCATTTTGCCAACAATTACTATAGCGGCATTGTAGCAAATTGGAAAAAACGGAAAAATCAATGTAGCAATCTTGAAAAAATGAGTCAGATGCCGAGTGGGAGAGTGCCTATAAATATGTGCCATTTCAAAGTGGGAGGAGACATCCTTTGTCAGAGAATTCTGAATATTTTGTTTCATGTTATTTCAATTACTTTTTGCATGCCTCCATCTTAGAAGGCTTAAGTAGACCTCCTATATGGATGGTGTAGGTAGTCCTCCTTTATGGATGGTATAAATTGCCACCTACATGGAAGGTTTTACCTCCTACAATGAAGGCTAGATTTCTCCATTTTTCATGTATATTTTAGTTGTATATTTATGTTTTAGAATTTAATATTCAAGTTTTATGCAATATTTTTTAGGTTTTCATTCTAGTTTTATGTAATGTTATTATTATTATTTTTTTTTGCTTTTAATTTCATCATTAGCTAAATTTCCATTTTCCTAGGGGGATGACGTAGCTTACTAATAACGGATTGAATCTTAACTTATTAAATCTAGTTTTAATTTTTCCTTCATGATTGAGTTTTAATTATTATTCTTAATACTTTCAATTGATTGGCCACATTTTGAATGATTTCAATATGTATGTTGAGACGGAAGGAGATGCATGTGTATAGATCCTATATTTAAAACCATGACTTGCATATGAAATAGGAATATATTCATATGAGTTGTGTAGTCTTACTAAATTCCATAAATCTTAATGCATAATTAATTGCTTAAATTCATATAGGAATATATTAGATTAGCAATTAATTATAGAATTGGTTGACCTTAGAAGAGGCTAGTAATTAAATTAGGGAAAACTCAACTATCAATTATTTAGAATAAATTGGGCTAGAATAGATAAGTGGTTCAATTCAAATTTGTTGAGTGAAATAAGACCCCTGGGGCTTTTTCTCATATTTTCTTTCATATTATTTACACTCATATTTAATCATTTTATTTTGTTCTCTCAATCACCAACTACTCGATCAACTAAATAGAATTAAAATTACCCATTTTGGTACTCAGTGATCAATCCTCGTGGGAACAATACTCTACTCACTTCTGTATTACTTGATTATGACAGTGTACACTTGCACTACTTAATAGATCATCTACACATGTAACAACCGCTTATGACTTGTGGGTTAGGATAGTCATTGGCCCACTGCTAACTTCATATGGGCCTATAGGGTTACACACAAAAATAGCCCAACACAACCTATAATGTCTAGATTCATTGAATCTAAGAATGTCTAGATTTAATGAATGTAATGGTTAATCTAGGGTGGACAAATATATATATATATATATTTGAAAAGAAAATTAATAATATTATATATACATAATTGTATTTTTGAAATACATATATATAGTATATTATATGATAATATTATTATATTGTGTTAGTTTTAAATTTAGTTTTATCTGATAAATTAAATTTAATAACTAATATGATAAGGATATAATATCTCGGATTTAATTTATAAAGATAAATAAAATCTATTTCCATTGGCTCTTTATTAAGATTAAATCAATAGGTTAAATTCAAAATGTTGGAAAGATTTAATTAAACCATATTTATTTAATTTTCTTACCAAAAGACAATTAAGTGTTAATTGATATGATATGGATTTTGAAATTAATTAAGGTTAATTTTAAAAATCCAATATCCATCATAAAATAAAAAGCCCTGACTAGTTATTTAAAAGGGCGAGCTAGGGTTTTCTACAAGTGAAGAAAAAGATAGATAGAGAGCCGTGAGAATATAAAACTCTTGAGATGGACGTTGGGTGGCACTAGCACGTTGTTCGTGTTGGATTCGTATTCAGTGGATATCAGTCAAGGGAGCTTATCTAAGTTGTTAGCTCCTTGAGATTAAAAAGAAAGACTAAACACATAAGAAAGATATGTTTCTCTACTACTCAATTTAAACACCGTTGACAAATCCACATTCAAAATTGGAAAAAATTTTGAATTTTAATTTTCCGTTGTGCCTACCAATCCCAATACATTTAGCCCTTAGATAAAATTTGGCTTATTACACTGCCTATACAAAACTTGTGAATGACTTGAAAATATAGATTTGTTATATGGTAAACAAAAGTTAGTAATACCTAATGAAATATGAGGAATACCTTAACAAAACTTGTAAATGACTTGGAAGTGTGGATTTATTATTTGGTAAACTAAAGTTGCATGGTAATACCTAATGAAATGTGGGGAGAATGACCTAAAAGTGTGGATTTGTTACTAGGTAAAGCAAAGTTGGTTATACCTAATGAAATTTAGGGATCAAAATGCCTTAACACTATTACAGAAGAGGGATTTAGTAGAGTCTCTCTTATGACATTTCTTTAAAGAAGTTCCATAGATATTTTTTTTTTGAAACAAAAAATGTTTAGCAACTATGGTGGTTCCCATTAAAAGTGTCATAGCTAGTGTTAGACTTGTGCGGCACTTTCCTAAACAAGCGCCACACAAGACCTTTATTTTTGTTAAAAAAAATTAAAGTGCCAACTATGGCGCTTTCTAAGCAAGCAAAGCGCCATAGCTGGGCTATGCTACATTGGAAGGAGCTTGACAAAAAAGCACCTTCCAAGGCTTTCTAGTATAGCCTTGGAAGGTGCTTTTCCAGAAAGCGCCTTCCAAGGCCTAACAGCCTTGGTTGGCAGCGCACTTTCTAGGAAAGCGCCTTCCAAGGCCAAAAATTGTTTTTTTAGCCAAATTTTTTTTTCGAGAATTTAAGAAACATTGTGTGGAATTAATTTATTAATCAACTCGAGGTTTAGAGTAAATTAAATTCATTACTTGAATTCTAGTGTTATAATATTTGAAAAATGAATGAAATTAATATAATTGAAAATTTATAGGAAAAATTAATCCTAAAAAAAGATATAAATTTACAGGAAAAATTAATCCTAAAAATTAATCCTGGGGAAGCGTTATAGGAAGTCACCCAACTTCCTATGGCCCTTCATTAGGAAGCGCCATAGGAAGTTGGGCCTTTCTATGGCACTTTCCTGGAAAAGCGCCATAAGAAGTGCCAGCTACCTATAGCACTTCCCCCAAAGAAGTGTCAGCTTCCTATGACACTTCCCCAAAGAAGCATCATAGGAAGATATTTAAAAAATAATAATAAATAATCAAGCTATGGCTCTTTCATAATTTTAAGAAGCGCCATAGCTTCTTTTTAAGGCTATGGTGCTTGGGAAGTGCCTTAGTATTTCTAAAATTAAGAGCAATAGCTTGTATTTTTTGTAGTAGTGTAACAAAACATGTGAATACCCTGAAAGTATGAATTTCTTACTTGGTAAATAAAAGTTGGTCATACCTAATGAAATGTGTGGAATACCTATACAAAAATTGGAAATGAATTTGAGATTGTTATTGGGAGCACTTCTTTTGGCTCTTTGGGATTTTGTATTTTCCATGTTATTTATCTGTCGCCCCCCCCCCCAACTCTCTCTCTCTCTCTCTCTGTTTTTTTTTTTTTTTTTTGGTTGCCTTAAGTCATATGACTTGTGTAAAAGCTATATATTGGCCCGGTGAATATTGTCTCTGAGATGGATTAAGAACTTGGATTCTTTTCAACACATTGCTCTTGTAGAATTCCCTTTTATACATATTTAGTTATATTTATAATCTTTCGAGTAATTTTTTTGCTTAAATTCTTTAAGACAGAGAAAACCGAGTGGGTTTTAAGTCAAAAATAGAGGGAGATGGAGAATACGAATATTCAACAGCCACTCAATTTAGGAGCAGCCCAGAGAGAGTAGTTGAATTAATGTAATGAATAAAAAAGGGAAAATCACTGATAGGTCTCAAGCAAGCAAGATATTATCAGAAAGGTCTTGGAGGTTATAAAACACACTTAACAGGTTGTAACCAGGAACCTTAGCTTTCTGATAATATCTTGCTTACTTGGTACCTAGGAGTGATTTTCCCAATAAAAAATGATACTAATCAGCAATAATTAACCTAATAATTTAGTGGATGTAAGAAGAGAAATGAATGGGTGGGGGGGGGGGGAGCTAGTTGTAAAGCCTTCAACTCTACTCAAAATCCCACATGCATGATTTGACCCGTACATATGCATATTGGTTACTGCAACATCTCTCTTACCAATTCTTAAGTCTAATTTAGTCGCCCGCAAGAGGGCAAAAAATAAAGCATACACATCATAGACAAAAGCAGCTAGCGCACACTTTAATCAAAATAATTAAACAAGAAATAAAAAAAAAAATGAAACCTGTCCTCAATTCACTGAAATTATATATTATCATTATTATTAACTATTATAAAACTAACTCCAATATGACTCTCTCTTAAAAGGGTCTTGCATAACACTAGTAGACGAAGAGGAGGAAGAAGCAAAGCTGAGATTATTATTATTATTATGAATATTGCTGCTTTTGTAGTTATTATCAGACAAGATTAGTGGCTGGTCGTCTTGGTAATTATCAATCTGAGTTGATAAGTTTGTAGGATCTTGCTGCATCTGGATGCACATAATCTCTGTTTGAGCCACTGCAAGCTGCATTTTTAGCTGTGAGACTTGACTTTGCAGATATGATATGGCTCCTACGCATCCATACACCGGATCTCTAACTCTCGCATTCGCCTCGTAAACCAGACTGCTCACCGCATCCGCTCTTTGATGCACCGGAAGCTCCTGTTCACAAGCCATGAATGACACATATATGAGCTGAATAACTCTTTTACAAATATTAAGAAAATTAGTTAACTTAGTTATTTATAAAAAGATACATGTATTGGTTTCCTACATACCCTCTTCGTCATTTGCATTAGAAATTACCCTTGATTGAAATTTTACATTGAGGACTAAAGAAAACCTCATAACTTATTCCTACATTTAGAGAAGGGGGGTATTCTTTTTTCTCAATGCAATACATGAGATCAAAGGTACTTAGTTTAGATTCAAAATATATCAATATCAACTATAAGATTCGGATTAAGTTGTATTATTCATAAATCATTGATTTGAGTCGGTGCAATACATGTGGAAAAGGCATGTAGTTTTGATTCAAAGTCCCCTCTATGATAGACTCAACCTGCATGCCAACTGTAAAATTTGCAGAGAAATAAATGATAAAGAGAAGAGAGAGAGGGAGAGAGAGAAGAGATACCTGCAACATTTTGCTGACATTGCTGGCACCGAAGACCTTGTGGACGATGGCGAACTTGTGAGGATCATCAGAAGGAAAGTAAGGAGCGAAAATGCATTCCTTCGTGCAACGACGTCGTAGCAACTTGCAGGAAGCACAAGGAGAAGAACCCCCCATTAGAGCCGAAAAAATTTAATGTGACAGAGAATGAATGAACGAAGATTCTTCTTCTTCTTCTTGTGTGTTGTTCGAAGTGAATGAACCAGAACGTGCTTATTTATAATGGTGAAGAATAAGACGCACATGCCCATCTTCTAAACTAATCATTAAATGTGTTTAATTAATTAATATTAACATCTTCCGGAGACACTACACATATGGCTGTACTGTACTGAGACGAAGAAGAAGGTGGTTTCATAGTTCACACTTCACACATAAATTTACAGTTTTGGCCACCATTAAGGACAATTAAGTCAAATAATCCAGGACAAAATCGGACAAGTATCTACCCTAGCTATAAGCCAGACTGGGAATTCAAAAATAATGATTGTTACTAACGTTAAGAAAACAGCTTAAAAATTTAGCATTCAAGAATAATTATTATCATCATTGAAATATAAATATAAACATATATATATATATATATATATTTAGAGACTAGATAAAAGAGTTGACCACCGCCAATGCGCGTGATCGGTCGGTGAACCATGCAAATGCAACATTGTGTGGTTTCCACGTCCACATTCGACCCTTTTATTTTCCTATTATCTAACGTAGTCTATACTCGTACGTACGTGCAATGAAATATATTAATATAGATTATTATCAAATGCTCTTTTTCGGTCATAAATAGATCAACTAGGCAATTAATTTATAGTGATCCAAGTTATCTATTTGTAAAAATTTGTGTTTATTTTGCAGTGCAATAGGGATAATTGGTTGAAGAATTATAAATTTTAGAGATAAAGTTTATTGAGAATATATATTTAGGATCAAAATAACTATCTCATTTAGTTCTTACATTTAAGACCGAAGTTTCTACTGTTTATACTTCCTTCCTTTGTCATTACAAGGAAATTATATTCCTTCGGTCCCTATTTATAAGGTTCTATTTTTTTATTTGATTTGTCCACGTTTATAAGTTTCTCTTTGAGATTGTTTGAGAAATAAATACATTTCTACTAATGTTGCGACTAATTAATTTTTCACAAACACTCTTTCATCATTTTGCTCACTATTATTTTCATTTACCGACTTATAAATAAGTACATATTTGGAAAAGCATGTATATTTTCTATATACTTATTACTCTTAATTAATTTTAGCTGTTTTAATGAATAACGCAATTCAGTTAATTAATAGGATCTTATATATAGGGACAAAATAATTCTTTCACAATTTTAAGAAAGTTAGTTAAACTTCATAATTATGCTTTAGAATTTTTGACTGAAATAAGCCTATTATTTCGGCTTGGAACATCAACATTTGAAAGATCCAGATTTAGTTTTATACAAAATATTATTTTTATTTTCTTTATTGCAGTATTGAATTATTCATATCAAAATTTAACAATTTATATTTAATTAATTATTTTCTTTTGACAATTTAATATTTCAATAATAAGTTTATAAAATATCAAATCTAACCATTCAAATTTTGATCTCATGGTTAACTAAAGAGAAGAGGAGGAAAGAGAATGAAAAGGGAAGATGAGAGGTTCCAAGCCGCTACTTTTTATTAATGTTTAATGAACTTTGTTCCTACTTCAATTATGGTCATTTAATTAGGGGCAACTTTTAAAACTATCTCAAATGCGTATGAAATTGGGTGGTTTTTGCTTATAATGATAGACCAATAGACCCTACTTTAAATTTTCTTATTACTCCGTTTTGTCCATATTATTATAAGGCACCCACTACCAATTCTTATAAACTAAAGAATGATAGTTAAGTCAACAAATTTGTCAAAAATTGAAAACAAAATTTGATTTTGCCCCTCTTTATATGATTACTACATATTTACTTATATATGACACTTAATAATTAACAGCTACAGCGAATAAACACTATATATGTTAAGGTGGAGGTCAAGTAAGATTATATAACGCTAAAACCTAACGGTTAAATAGAGAGCAGAATTTGTGAAAACAAAAACATAATGGGTGCAATTATTAACCTGCATGTATTTACTAACAAAAATTACAGTTCTTATGAAATAACTGTCATATAACACTTTAAAATGATTCATTTTTACAACTTTTTATCAGTAAAAACAAATATATAGCGGTTATAGTAATTAACCGTACGTAAAGTATGATTCTTGAATACTTGTCTTTTTTAAAAAAATATTTAACGGCTAAAAATGATAACCTTTATATATAAGAAAACATGATTTTGAAAACAATTTATTTTATAATATTTGACAGTTCTTTACAATGAACCATTATATATTCTTGAAGAATCCTTAACAATAAAAAAAATAGTTGACAATATATTACAATTCTTGATAAATAACCGTTAAGTAGTATTTAATATAAGGTAAAATTCTGAAAGATATCATATATAAGGGAGTAGGATTTTGAAAAAGATAATTTGTTGATACATTATAGTTCTTCATAAAAAATCATTAAGTATTCTTTTTAAATAAATAAAAGTGAGATTCTAAAAGATATCATATATAAGGAGGAATGATCATGAAAAAAATTTGACAATATATTACGGTTCTTCACAAAAAATTGATTAAGTATTTTTTTAATATAAATAAATGTGGGATTTTGAAAGATATTAAATATAAGATGGTGGGATCTGAAAAAAATTATTTAACAATGTATTACAGTTTTTCACTAAGAATCATTAAGTATTTTAACAATACATTACGGTTCTTTACTAAGAACCGTTAAATATTCAAAAATATAAACAAAAAACAGGATTCTAAAAGATATTAAATATAAGAAGGTGGAACTCTAAAAAGAATTATTTGACAATACGTTACGGTTCTTGGCTAAGGACTGTTAAGTATTCTTTAATAAAAGGGTTAAAGTGCTAAAATAATCTTCAACTTTGATCAAAAGTACAACAATAACCATAAACGACTTTTTGGAGTAAAAGTAACCATAAACTTTCAAAATTAGGACAAAACCGTTAAAACTAACAAACTTCCATTTATTACAAAGAGAAAAATTAATGGTTTAGCCTTTAAAGTTTTGACTCACTTATAACTCAGTCTTTGAAGTTTGACTCAGTATAACCTAATCCCTAAACTTGTGACTCACTTGCTACTCAGTACCTAATGTTTCTAAGCCATCCTATATGGCAAAATAATGTTAAAAATTGCTTAGGTTGATTTCACATAAATTAAAAAAAAAAAAAAAAACCATTGTCTTCGTCCTCACCAACTTGAATCCTCCTCCATCTCTGTTTTCAAGAAATCTTGCTAGGCAATGGCGGTGCCCATCATAGATCCTTCAGAAGCTCATTTCAAGTATAAGGTGAGATCCATTTTATTGTATTAAAAATTGTTTAGGTAGATTTACATAAATTAAAAAAAAAAAAAAACCTATGTCCCCATCCCCACCAACTCAAATCCTCCTCCACCTTTGTTTTCAAGAAATATTGTTGGACATTTGCGGCGCCCATCATAGATCCTTAATGCTTAATAAAAGTTTAAGGTTATTTTAGTACCTTAACTCTTAATAAAAAGGTGGGATTATGAAAATATCAAACATAAGGAAATGGGATTCTTAAAAGAAAAATTATTTAACGCAACTCTTTAAACTTCTTCTCAAATGTTTTTTAAGCTTCCCTAGCAAATCTTATACTCTTTTTTCATGAGTTTTGTTCCAGCACTGCAGGTCTTATCCTCCATCACTACTATAGGTCTTCACTCTACAGCTTCTTCCTCTTGTGATTCTTCTTCATTTAAGCTTTTATCTTTTATAGTTAACGTTTTTAGTTTCATTTTTTTATATAACTAGAGCTCGTTAGTTGATGCTCAAAATCTCCGGTCCGGATTATAATATTTAATACGACGGTGGTTGTTAGTTTGAAGATTAAAAGAGAGAAAAAATATAAAAGAAAGTAGAGAAGGCATAAAAAATGATGAGATAAAATGCTGAATTTTTTTATTGTTGAGCATCTCATGTTCCTAACTTTAGCAACTCAAACTATTGAAATCATGTTTGTTTAATCAAGTTCTGAGATTTGCTCATGATTTTATATTTGCCAATTTTTGCTATATTATAGTTTTCAAAGTTATATTCTAAGATTTATTTGAGTTTATAAATTTGTTTGTTTTTATTATAAATATTCTTATTTTTATATTTATATTATCCTTGTCTAGTTAAAGGATAAGTGACAAGAATTCTTGGAGCGCACTGATATATGATCTATGGACAATCTATAATAAAGGCATCGATGAATATTATGAAATTCTTTATTAATTGATTTTCTTTTAGAATTCAAAAAATTATAAGATAATGTTTTATTTTGAGAGAGTTTAAGTTATTAATTTCTTTTAAATTATATGATTGTTTATCTATAATGTATTAAAGTTTGAATCCTATAAATATAAGTTTTTATTTAATATTATTATCTTGTTATTATCAATGATTATATTGTGTCTTATATAACAAATATTAATAGTAAAAATATAAAAGAACAAATTATAAAAAACAATATATTATGGTTATTAACAAAAAAAAAAACCATTATATATACTGGTTTATACATTACGGTTGAAAACCGTTATTGATCTGTGTGGAGCATATATAACGAAATCGCCATATATAGTCGATAATATCCATCATAAAAGACCTATTCTGTAGTAGTGGATGTGATTTAATTTTGGAAGAATTGCCTATAAATACCTCATTGGAAAATTATTTGCCAAATGGGACCTGAAAGCATTTAAGAGAAGATCTTTTACATACAAAGGAAGATTGTTCGAATACAAGAGAATGCCACATAGGAAGATATATTGAATACAGTGAATATTGTTTGAACACAAGGAAGATCTTTTGCACACGGGAAAAATTGTTTGCACCCGAAAGCACCATTTGGCAAATAAGTTTCCAATAAAGTAATTATACAAAATTTTCCCTCTAATTTTTCCAACTTTGAACCTCAATTAATAAATAGGGTATAGTTGAAAAAAAGTGATTAATAAGATAGTTGGCTTATATTTGGGACAAAAAATTCCTTCTAGTTAGTATAATAAGGACAAGAGGAGCACTAGGGATGGATGGAATATAAGCCTTTTAAGCACTCACAAAAGTTAAGAAATTTAGAAGTTGAAAGTAAGAAAAGAAGGAGAAATGAATTTACTAATTAAGTAACATTAAATTTGTCAACTGCTTTTTACTCTTTCTATCCTACTTATAAGTCTCAATTTTTATATTTGTTGTGATCTTAATTATAATTCTTATTACAAATTTTTAGTGGTAATTAAATACGTTTTCTAAAATATTTCTTAATTTAAGAATATAAAAATTCCATACTTGTTGGCCAAAAAAAAAATTCAATGTCTTGCTTAATAAAGATGCGCCGTTTGCCAATGAAACTGTAGCACTAAAACTTCGTGAAAATGGGAGGTAACATATTAGATCTAGTTTAGAAAAAAGATGCACTTCTCAAAACAATAATTGACGGCCGAATTAGAAAGAAAAACAAATTTTTACACATATATACTAGATTTCAATATTTTTTTGATATATGCGTGTTTAGAAAAACTTGGTGGATTCATATTTTGGGAAGAAGGGAGTACAATTTTCCTTTTATAATTACCCTTACACCACTACGTAATCGTGTATATATATAATGCTAAATACTTAATGGTTACATCAAATAAGCGCCATATATATCAAGATGGAGTTTACGTAAGAATATATAATGCTAATATTTAACTATTAAATATACGCAATGTCATATATTAAGAGGTAGAATTCACGAAAACAAAAATATAACTATTGTAATTATTAACCGTCATGTATGTATTGACCGATAAAAATGATGGTTCTTACGAAACAACTATCATATAACACTTCCAAATGATTTGTCTTCCAACTTTATATCATTGAAAACAAAAACATAACGATTATAAAATTAACCATAAAGTACAAATGATAAAAACGACATTTATTAAGAAAAAATCGTCATATAACACATTTAAACAATATGTCTTGCCAACTTTAAACTACTCTATATTAAAGCATCTTTTTCATAAATCTTGTTTGACCTGACACCCAAGTACCAATTCATAAGTCATAACCGTTTATAATATCATTGGAACTACGCTTCCACTCTACTTGAACTCACCTTTTCTTTTCACTTTTTACTGCTTTTCTTCACCGGCCTCCTCTTTCTCTCTTTCATCATGTCTAGACCCTAGAGATCTCTGCTGTAACCCCCTAACTTTAAACGTGTAATTATATTTCGATAACACATATTTAAAACAGATTAGAGACCATTGGATGCTTTAACCTTGTTTTAAACTTTCTGCCTCACAGGAAAATTTTCACAAAATCTTTCAAAATCATTTTTCCCATCCTGGTCTCAATTTCAATAATCGAATATAATTACCTACGCAGTTAATATACATTCACTCATATCAGAGTGTGTAACCAAATCCCCGGCAACTCCCGGGTTCTATACATATATAAACTGAGGGTTTATAAGTATCCACTTGGGGATTACACAACCAAAATCGAATATAATATTCCTAATTCACAATATACAGTAATCCCGCATTCAAAATGAATAACCAACATTCCCAATTCAACTATATACCCCCAAGGGTCATAATTGCTGTGGGTTGGCAGCATCTCCTTTGAGCTACACGCCCTGTCTAAAATGTTAGTCATAGGAAAGAATGAGATTTGAGAGAATCTCAGTAGTAACAAACCACTCACACAATGCATAAATACATAGCATGTATATAAATCACAACCAGCAACAGTAGCAGCATCCCATAGATACATGGTTTACACCACAAACGACAGCACTCACGGCTGTAAACACAATACGACAGCTCTCGCTGTAATCATAATCACGACAGCTTACGCTGTAATCACCATCACGACAGCTTACGCTGTAATCACAGTAACGACAACTTGCGCTGTAAACGACAGCTTACGCTGTAAACGACAGCTATCACCAGCTGTAATTGCAGTAGCATCAAAGAATATCACAGAACAATGATAACACACACATACAGAGCATTACACAATGTATAAGAGAGAGAGTCACCACCTGATCCTTTCCTGACGCTCTTCGGCACTGCGGGCTCACGAGGATAGCAAATATCAAATCCTGTAACCAAGTTAGGGACAACCCTTCAATCTCTTTTCCAAGTTCTTATCTCTATAATACTTTAAGTTGGTTATCATTATGCCTAAAGGATTAGGAGAAACTACCTCGAAGACCCTCCTTCTTGGAAGAATTTCTGAATTTTGGGCTGGCTCACTCGAGTGAAAGGAGTCTCACTCGAGTGACACCCCCCATCAGCACTCGAGCACAAACGAGTGAACCTCAGAAAGTGTTTGCCCGAGAGCAACTCTGTTATATCATACACTCTCACTCGAGCACAAGAGGCTGTACTCGAGCAATAACCCTAGGTGCACTCGAGCACAAGGAAGTGAGACCCAGCGAGTGACTACCCGAGAGTGATCCATCCTTCCATCAACAAGTGCACTCGAGCACCAGCCCTAGTGCTCAAGTGACCTCCCAATGCTCGCGAGTGTCCACGCGCACTCTTGACAATCCACCCACGAGTGATAACCTGAGACGCTCACCCATAACACTAAATGCACTCACACTCGAGCACACCCATGCTCACTCGAGCAGGTTCATATTTCACTCGCAAGTCAGGAAGCATGCTTGCGGTTTCTGCCTGGAGACCTTCCCAACTGCCCAGAATTTCACATTGTGCTCGAGTGAGTTCCTCCCTCACTCGAGTGATGCCTATCAGATGCCAGAACGCAGCAACTGATATGATTTTCCAGAATTGACCAATTGAGCTCCAATGGTCCCTAAACTTATACCATTACTCATTCTCATCCAAAACTTCACAATATACCTATTGGTAACCCAAAATAACCAAACTTTCGCTCAAACAACACAATCTCAACTCTAGTTCTCAAAATCACTCAAAACCACAATTTGTCAACTTCCTCTTCTCAAATCCAAACAAAAACCATTGACACCTATACATTATTTGGCATCTATTCCACCATCAAACTCTACCCAATTCATATCTTCTAACATCACAAGAAATCAGGGCATAAATCCAAAATTTACAAAACTAAACAAAAAGTTATAACATTTGCATCTAACTTCATCAAAAACTCACCTCTTAAGCTTGCTGGAATCAAAACTTTGTTTTTTCCACTTTCAATTTCCCTCAAGTTTCCACACACCACAAATCAAAAGTCTGAAAACATGAAAATAAAGCTCTTGACCTCTTGTACAACATTAATGAAAGGCACTTGAGCATATAAGGGCATTAGCTTACCAAAACTCAAGCTTTTCTCTTTCTCTTTCCTTAGCTTGTTCAGCGAAAATGGGGAAGGATGAGAGAGAAATATGAGATATTGATGATGATGATTTCATTTCCCATTTCCATCCACTTAGCCGACTTGGGAGGGAGAGAGAATGAGTTTGAAAACTTTGACCTCATCTATGGTCTATGTCTTGACACTTGGCACCATCTTATTATCCCTACTATAATTTCACATAGATTTGCATGCACAAGGTCCCACCTCTTGCTCTTTCAATCCCAGCCCTTAATCTCAATTACCAAAAAGTTTCCTCTTCGGCAATCGGCCAGTCGGTTGATAAATTTACCATTTTGCCTCTGATTATCACAATGCACAAAATATACTTCAAAAGTGCTAAATTAATATTAATTACATCACTTTGAAGTTATTAATCCTTGATTACAATCCAGGATATTACATCTGCCTCCATCACAACCTCCTCTTCAAGCTCATCCTCCTCCTCCTCCTCTTCTACCTTCTATTGAAATAGAGGCTCTAATGCAGACCTTAGCAAGCCTTGACTGCACCACAAGGTGTCATTTGACATATGCCAACAATTTGAACATGAAGTTGAACCTTATACTTCATCACAATGAGGTTGAATATAACTTTCAATTAGACCCTTCATCTCCTTTCTTTGATGATGACGAGGATGACAACATTAATAGTAGTGATGACGACTGAATATATAACGGTTATTTGGCAACAATAGTTATGTATGTTCCTAAATACTGAATGGTTGTTTTCTAAGAACCATTATTTATAATACTGAATATACAACGGTTGTTCACATGAAACTGTCGTGTATTATGCTAGTATTACTAAATATATAACAGATGTTTACGTATTCCCATAATTTATTATGCCAGTATTATATACATCATAACCTCACCAAGCCTCAAAATATAATGTGTGTTCTATTAGAACCGTTATATATGTTACTTGACACATTACTATGTGGAACTTTTATGTATGTGATACATAACAGTTTGGAACCGTGATGTATGGTAAAAACTAAATGTGATGAAAGCTCTTTTTTTTTATAGCAATGTTAAAAATTATTGGAACACCACGCTCAATCTTTTTCCACCTAATTAATTAATCTATCCCTACTCAAGTAATGAGTGTGAGCAGGAAAAATGTGGAGCAATTAATGGTATTTCTATGAGAAAATTAATGTAATAAACATTTTGGATGGGGTTTTATATAGTAAAACTAAGGTAAACCTCCCAAAAGATTCCTATGTAAAAGGATAAGGGTAGACCCTCCCTTCTTTCCAAAATACTCCATCCGGCTGTCCACAATATAATGAAGTCACTTTAACCCTAAACCAATTCACTATCACTACTATAAAATAAAGATTTAGTGAAGCCCCTCCTATGGCCCTTCTTTAAAGAAGTGTTATAGCAAACTGTTTCTTTTTTTTTTTTTGGCTAACCAACCTTCGCCGGCGCTTGCCACACCAAGAGCCAGCCAAGGCCCATCTTGTTCTTCTTCTTCTTTTTGGTTCTGCCTATAGCTATTTCTGTTTTTTTTATGCACCTCTTCCCATGCTTGGTAGAGCAAGTGCAGGAGAAGGCAAAACCTTTTTTTTATTTTTGGATTTTTTCCTAGTAGCTTTTTTTTTTTGGGTTTTGGGTGCCTCCTCCAGTAAGCAGAAAAAAGTCATTCCTAAACATGGAGTCAAAAATAATTATAGTAACAAGTAGGAGTCAAAATTAATTAAAAA
The DNA here is from genome assembly GCA_963855925.1 of Inga laurina. Taxonomy (NCBI): domain Eukaryota; kingdom Viridiplantae; phylum Streptophyta; class Magnoliopsida; order Fabales; family Fabaceae; genus Inga; species Inga laurina. The sequence continues at coordinate 27,561,845 of OY979706.1, read as the reverse complement.
ACAAAATTTTTCTAAAGATTTAAAGGAAGAAAAAAAAATTTAAGTCAAGTTCCTTAATTCATCATATCAAGTCCTCTAAAACCATGTGTCCTATTTATTTCAGCTAGATTTATAGTGAAATTATAATATTTCTAAAATATGACACATGTATCCTATTAATTTTTAAGCTTAGAAATATAATTTCATTAGTTGTTACTTATTTAATTTACTCAATATCTTTTATATTTAATTTATTATTTAATGTTTTATTTTTTAAAAAAAATTCTACTGGAAGGGCCTCCATGCATATATCAATATACCTCCAATAGCGCTTTCTCCAGCAAGTGCCATTGGAGACATATATCAATATGCCTCCAATGGCACTTGGTGGAGCAAGCGCCATTGGAGGCTTAAATGCCTCATATGGCACTTGCTCCAGCAAATGTCAAGGAGCATATTGATATATGCCTCCAATGGAACTTGCTGGAGCAAGAGCCATTGAAGGCAACAAACTCACCGACAACTTTATTTTTTAAGGTTTTTTATTTTTTTTCCTTAAATTATAAAGTTAATACCTTTCTAAGGCTTTCAAATTTTTTTTTTCTTTAAATTGGGAAGCTATGGCGCTTTGTGACAAAACGCCATAACTTCTACTACTTGTATGACAAGGTGCTATATAATTTTCACAGCCTGTCATTTTTGTTTTCATTTTCATCTTCCCGCTTTCCATCTAGCTCTTTCATTTCCCAGAACTCCGTTGCAATACAAAACTTCCTCCCCCACTTGCTTTTTTTTTCTTCTTATCTTAGCTTCCTTCAGAAGCTCCCTAGCATGTAAGTGTTTCTCCCCCCAACATTTGGTTCATTTTTTTAAGTTAAAATCTGTCATGAATCTCATATGTATATATGCTCATAACTTTGTTTCCAGGTATTTATTTGAAGCTTCAACTCTGTCTTCTTGAATATCCTATACATTGTAATAACTTTTTTTTTTTTTTTTGAATTTTTGAGCTTATAGATATAATAATACTTAGTTCAATCCTCTGTAGAAGTAACATGTATGGCTCAAGTTTAAGCAACTTAAACGATAGAGTTCTTTTATGCTTGATACATGAAGACGCAATATTAGAAAAGATACATGCTATGTTATTTTATTTTACTGTGGATTTTGAATTTTAAATGAAGGTTTACATCAGAAAATAAAATAATTACAAATTTTTTATTTTAAAAAAAAAAAAGACTTCCTATGGCACTTCTTCAGGGGAAGTGCCATTGGAAGTCATTGACTTCCAATAACACTTCCCTAAAGAAGTGCCATAGGAAGTTGTCCTGATAAAACGTTATAGCTTTATACTTAAACAAAATTAAATAATCATGCTATGGTACTTCCGTATATTCAAGAAGTGTAGTAGCTTGTTTTAACAGTACTGAAAGTTATAGAGCTTTCCAGTCATAGTGTTCTTTGAATTAAGCGCCACATTTTGTGTTTTTTGTAGTAGTGTATAACCAGGAAATGACATTTTATTCATTAAACATATCTTAAATCAAAAGTAATTTTAACTTCAACCATATTAAATGAGGTTTTGAATGTGAAAGAAAAATAAAAAGAGACACATTGAATCATCAATTATAGTGGCAAAATTGACAAATAAATATTAATTACTCTTTAAATCACTTATATTATGGACAAAAAAATATTTTCTAGAAATGACTTATATTGTAGAACGGAGGGAGGGAGTAATCATTATTTTGAAGTTGTACGTACAAACTAGGTTAATAGTATAAATTTTAACAAATAAATGTAATATTGGTTTTATGAATATATTCTTATTTAATTATTTAATTAGACTCTTCTATAAGCACTTTACATTTGCTAAAGGGTAAAATTGTTAGGAAAATAATTAAGGCATCCTTAATTTCTTAAAGTGGGAATTATTTTGAAATGGAGGGAGTATATACCAAGCTACATTTTTAAACTCCTAGCAATGCATGGGCTAAACATATGGTTATTACTATTATTAAAGGTAAAATATAGTTGGGACTCATCTGCTTCCACCATAGTTATCTTCGTTTGCACGTTTTATATTGCTATATAATTCAAGTGGGGAATTCTGTAACAGCTAGCTGTTAAATATTTTATTAAATTAATTATTGTCAACAAGTATTTGTAATGTTACTAAAAATTAAAGTCTTTGTGTAAAACCCTAAACTTGGACCAAGCCCCATTTTAGATATATATTCAACGTGAATGTTTGTTGGTTCGAATATTCACATGGCAGAAAGGAAAACCCATTTATGGGTGTGTGTCTCTCTCACTCTGTAAGTTCAATGCAAAGTTAAAACCTACCTTTGATCTCACAACATCGAATTTTATAAAACAAATTATTTAAAGCCCAGGGTCACAATAAACTTAAACCACACCCAAATCTATGCTTAGAGATATAATATTATAAAGCCACTAAATTCAAAGGTACGTTCATGCATTTATTGTAGCAGCATATTAGTTTATGTTGAAAAGATTGTGGTGGTTGACGCACATGTGAAAAAATTTTAGAAAAAATCTCTAAAAGATACCATCAAAATAGGTAAATCCCAAATCAGTGTGCCAAAATTACAAAATCCCGGTTGGCGAAAAGATGATTTTGCCATTCAGCCCCCCTTTCTCCACTTCAGAATAAAAACACGAAACTCTTAATTAACAATTCTGGATTTTTGACTAATAACTTCGCTTTATCCTTTCACATCTTCGTATCTCAAAAATATAGTATTGTTAATGTAAAATACGGTGTTGTTAATAAAAAAGAGAGAGGTGTTATTATTGGCCCTAAAACTTAAATTATGAAGTTGTGAAACAAGAAATGAGAGTTGTTAATGTAGACTATGATGTTGCTAATAACAAGACCGGTGTTGTTATTGTGAAAGTATAAAGAAGAAACTGGAGTTGTTAATCAAGAATCCAAAGTTGTTAATTAAGAGTCTTGTGTTGTTGTTCTGAAGTGGAAAGAGGGAGGGCTAAAAGGCAAAATCATCTTTTCACCGACCCAGCACTGTCATCTGTACTGACATAGCATTGAACCGGGATTTTGCAATTTCGGCGCATTGATTTGGGATTTACCTATTTTAATGGTATATTTTTGGGATTTTCCCAAAATTTTATGGTAATTTTGCACTTAACATTTTTTTAGATAGGGGTATTTTGGTACTTATGCAATAGAGTTAATGGCTGTTAGTTTTAACGGAAGTGCCACTTGTACCCACTTTTTAAAAGTTTATGGTTACTTTTACACTCAAAAAAAGTTTCTGATGATAGATGTACTTTTGGAAAAAAAATTTATGGGTATTTTTGCCCCTTAATCCTTAAAAAAATAGTAGAATACCTTAACATCCTTTAAGTTTTACCTTGATTACCTAGGTAAATTCCACTCTATTTTGAAAATATATACTTAAATCCAGACAATTAACTCTATTATAAATATTCTAAAAATATATTTTTAATTAAAATTTATTTTCTAATAAATTTACTAATTTACACTTAATCACATGCTAAGATCCTAATTTTGGCTAAAATATTTTTGCCTAATTTAAGAGCTATATTTTATTTTTTATTTTTTTAATTTTCAAATTATTTATTTGTTTAATGTTTTTATCATATCAGAATAAAAAGTTTCTGTACTTTAGTTAACCTAATGATAAAAAAATTTGATTATTTCTTTAATAAATGTATACTTGATAAAATCTATTTATAAATGTTTGAAAGAGATATGATTAAAAATTATAAAATTTAAATTTAAATAATTTATATAATCTCTCAAACTTAATCATTTATACTATATAATGAAAACAATATACATTTGAAATATGATTTTAGCCATTTAAAAGAAACATAAATAAATAAGTTTCAATAAATGTGATGAAAAATAAAAAATATAAAATTTATAATATAATAAAAATAATAAATTTTAGAACATGAATAAGAAATTCTGAAATTCTGTATATGTATTATAATTATGTTTTCTTGTATAAATTATTTTGAAAAAAAATCAATGTTTAAATAATTCTTAAGCTAGAAAGGGTATTTTCGTCAAAATAAAATTTTCAGAGTCTCACGATCCTATTTCTGAGAAAAGCTGTTAAAATTAGTTGATTTTCTTATTTTTTTTTTAAAAAATGTTATCACATTCAAAAATTACCCATTGTTAAAATTTTGTTTTTTACCGGGAAAAAGACAAGAAAATATTACTTGAACTTTAAAATCTTAAATAAGTGATTTTTTCCTACTAAAATGAGTTATCAGTTACTACTCTTATAGTTAATACCTATATTCTTATAGGTAACAAGACTGATTTAAGATTTTAAAATTTAAATGATATTTTTTTACCTTTTCCTTTTTTTATTCGACCCATAGTTAAAGTTGTTAACCTGACTGCCAAAGTCAAATATGATAATACTTCTCCCAAATAATGAGAGGCAGAGTTATATTATGATTAAATATATAGATAAATGTTAAAAAAAGCTGAGTAATTAATAAAAAATTGCATTCGTCGCATGCCTTGGCACATGGAGAGAGACCCTTCATGTTATGCGTCAGGGCAAATGCAAAGATTTGTCGTTTTTTTAAAAGAATTCAACTTATATACTTAAATAAATATTTTTCCATCTAAATAAAAATAAATCAATACTCCCTTCGTTCCTTAATATATGACATATTTAGAGAGTTGGTCGTAAACTTGAGTATAAGACCTATTTTTTCTTATACTTGTTAGTTTTTCCCTAACTTACCCATATTGATGCTCCTTAACAATAATTGGGAAAGAAGAAATCAGGGAAGATAATGACTATAGGGTGTTTTAATTTAGAAAATACATGTTATATCAACTAATTAACTTAAATAACCTTGTTAATCAAATCAAATTAAGTAAATATGTCTTATATATAATTGATTAGGAGGAGTATTTATCATTAGCTAATTAACTTTTGTCAATAACTAATTTTTAATTCAAAATCCACATATTTTAATATGATCTGAATTAATAAAGATACTTGCTAATTTAAGCATAGAAAATTTAAGAAATGTCCCTCATTAAAAATTTTATTTACGACACGGACATAAGTCAGAGTACCGGTACAAAATTTGCAGAGTATTAATATTTTCTATGTATAAAAATTTATCATATCCTTCTTATATTAATAAAATTTTTAATGGGCATTCCCCCAATTTTCCCTTCTCCTTTTATAATAAGTTTTATAACTTAGTACTATTTTATATAAACATTGTATTATATTACTTACATATAAATATATCGATGTTTGTGTATGCGTGTATTGCACATTACCATCCTATTGTTTATACATTTTTTCTAGTTTGGCAGACATCCTCATTGTTTTATAAGATCAAATTAAAATGTATAACACATAAAGTGAAGCGACCCTCGCATACACACAGTACACATCCTCCTTGATGTCACATGTATATGCTATTGTAAGACAACCATCTATGTCAAATACTATAAGGCTATTGTTTTTAGAAAAGAAAAAATAGCCCCTAGTTTGACATTTTCTCAAATATGAAGGAAGCTACTCAGAACACCGTTTCTTTGCGCGTTTTTTGTTTCATGATGACAAAAGGGTGAAGTAACTTGTCGAAAAGAAAAGTTTCACATGGGTGGTCGATTATTGCATATATAGATAATAGGTCAATCTTTTTAAGAGAATTAATGAGAGGCTTTTAACCTCTTCCTCGTCGTGAAATTTGACCTTTTTAATTAAACCTTTTATGGATTGATTTGATTCTATGCTATGAAATATGAAATAACATCCCACATTCAAATTGATTTGATTCTCGATGAAGTTAATTTTCTAGTAGCTGAGTGGGAATATTCTATACCATTATTGATGCCTAAAATTTATAAGAAAAGTGAGAGTGAAAAGAGAGAGAATCCGTATTCATTTGAGGAGTAGTGCATATATGGATTGGTCTCATTTGTAAGAAATTCACAAGTGCAGAGGTAAAGCTCTCCTTCCATTTCTTATTATTTCTTTCTAATTTTATTCTTATTATGAAATATTTCAAGGATCTACCTAGCTATGTACTTTATTAGCAACATGTAAAAAAAAGTTTTTTTTTTTAAATACTACTTCCACTCATTAATATAAAACCTTATTAACTTTTTTAAAGATATTAAGGAAAATAAATAATTTATTTTAGAATATTTATATTTATTTTTTTATTCTAAACTAATTTGTATGATTTATAAACTGATATATAATCAAATAATACGCAGCATATGTTATGATTAACTAATTTATTTAACTTTTTTAATGTTTTAAAAAAAGCTAGTTGGGCCTTATATTAAGGACCGGAGGGAGTGGTTTTTTATTGAAAATAAACTAAAGATCAATACACAAGTAAAAAACAACCAATAAACAAAAAGGGCCAAAGCTCAAACAACAAAACTCTATACCTAAACAGTACAACCATAAAAACCCCTAATCCTAAGTCAAAGTCAAACATGAGCCATTGCCACTGCCACTACCTAAAAAACGGAAAATAAACATTGGTTATCGTAATCATACTGAAAACAAGGGATGAGGCTTTAAAGAACAACCTAACAGTTCCATAAGATTTGAGAACTCATTTGGTATCATGATAGCATATTCAACATCACCATGCAGGCTGTCTTGTCTGGAGAAACACCATTGCCAACATTACCCATTTGCCCAAAAGTGACTCCCACCATCATCATCTATCTCTCCCCAACCCAAAGCCTTACAACATTTGAGCATAAAAAACAAAGATCCCACAACCAGCAGTCTAGATAAGAGGAAATGGAGCAAAGAAGCATGCCAAGTCGAGATCGACGTGAGGAGATAATGAACCTTAGAATCGCCGACATATTTAAACCCTTTCATCTACCACATCATTGCCATCAATCCCAAACCCATTAATCGATCCCACTTAATATAGTCTACAAAAGGCAATAAAATCTCCGATTCAGCAATATGCCTCTAATTTCCCTTTCTCCACAATGCCACTAACCGCCTTACCATGTCGGGTCTTGACCCCTCCCTTGAATGCCTCTGCAAGATGAATTTCACCATAAAAAGAAGAAACAAAAACCTAAACCCGAAAAACGAAAGCCCCCACGCCTAACAACCTCCTCTCCAACCTAAGTTTTTTTTTTTTTTTTTGGGTTTGCGGGGGGGGGGGGTGTGCAATTGGAAAACCAATGCTCGAAAGTAAAAACACTCATAAAAACGAACAGAAGGAAAACTCCAATAAGGAAGAGAGAAATTCCTGTTCTTAATTTTTTTTTTTGAAAAAGAAGTTATATTCTTAATTAAACATATTTTTTCATATATGCACAAAATATTAAAAAGGGTTGCATTAAAGTAAATATGGTTCATGAATATATTACTCTTATTATAATTTTTGCACTCCCTCTATTTTAATTTATAATAGGTTTTTTTTGGGTATTTCATGTTTCATAATATAAAACGCTTTTGAGAAAACAATAATTCATCAATGACTTTATTCCAAAAATACTCTTACTTTATTACGTGTGAGTTAATTAGAGGTTAATACCTTTTTCTTTTTTTTTTTTCTGGAGAAAAATTGTCTAACCATTTAATTCTTCACATCGCAACATGCTTTAAAAAACGTCTTATAAATTGTGGGCCAAAAAAAAAGTCTTATAAGTTGAAATGGATGAATACACACACATATATACCTATGTTGTGTGTATATATATGTATATATACATATATATAAACATTAATTTGGTTTATATTATAAGTAATTTCTAACATATTTCACCGCAATTGAGAAAAACTTTAAAACTCATTGCCTCTATTTAAAAGCCAATGACATGCCTTATAAAAAAAATTGTATCTCTGCCTTATAAAGGGACTTAGTAGGGTATAGATTATTGTGGCTGTTATTATTATTGTTGTTGTTGTTGTTATTATAATCATATACTGAAGAAAAATTCCAGTAGCAGTAGTGCACATTAATTGTTGCATGTTTTGCAGCCATACATGACCATGTTGCTGGTATCATACGAATATTACAGGTTGTTTATTATTATTATTATTATTATTATTATTATTATTATTATTATTATTATTATTATTATTATTATTATTATTATTATGAGTACGATCCGACACTGGGGTAAGGTCTAGACTATATGGATTATTATTATATAAAAAAGAAACCCGTTTCGAGAGAGATTGAAATAGAAATAGAAATTATAATTATAACATATTACTCCCAGCTGTAGAAACCCTAACACCTAATAATATTCCAAACCTTTGCATTAAATGATCCCACATGATTCCATGGTTCCAATCTTCTGTTCCGAGGAGAAAAGCTCAATTTCCCTGGTTGTATTTCATTTATTAAATTTCTCGTTGCATATGACTTTGTCTTATGAACCAAGTCTATGTTTTTTCATCTTGTGACATTTTAATTTTATTAAAAAATAATCACTGAAAAGTTTCTGTTTAAAAACTTTATCGATAAGAAGGATTCGATATACAAAAAGTATGAATACTCTGTAATATTTCATACACAAAAAATATCAGTATTTAAATTCAGAACCTTCTAAGAAATAAAAGTTTCAAATAGTGACATTTCACCAATTTTCTTTGTTTTCTTTTTTTTATGCGTATGAAGGGTATTCCCAACCAATAGCCAGACCAAAGTTTGAAGACGGAGATTAGATAAGTAGGCTTTACCTTGTTTTTAATAAGCTCATTTTTATACATACAAGCAATTAAATTAAAGTGACACACCCTTCACACAAAACATAAATTTCACGAATCCTCGAAGTCTAAGGAAGATTTTCACAGAAGTTTTTCAAATGCTACTTATAAAAAACACATTTATAATAAAATAAATTCAGGATCTAGCCATAAGGAATCCCAAAATATACCAGACCATTAACAAAGTCCAATGAGCAGTGAGCGGCCCCTTCATTGTGACGAGGCCCACAACATCATAACAATAATCGTAAAGAGATAATAACAATACATTTATTATTATTATCACTCTTTTTATTTCTTAAATCCATATAAAAAAAATATAGGACATATGGTCAAGTGTGATTGGAGAATTTTGATGAAATGGATATAAAGAATTTAATGTAAGTACATTTCATTTCTAAAACACTCAAATCATCTTTCTTAATTCCCTTAGAGCCCGTTTGGTTCAACCCCATTGCATGCCTGCAATGGTAATCATGATTGCATTACCAAGAGAAGAGTGTTTGGTAGCTCTTTAGCATGGTAATAGGGTTTACCATGGTAATGAAGATTATCAAAAAATTGGTAATCCTCATTCATACCTCCCCCCTATGAATAAATTGAAGAATATCCAATGGAAAATATCTTCGGCACCCAGCTGACTCTCCACAGTGGAAGAAAATAGATGAAATGTTCCCTGAATTAGGCAGCGAGCTGAGAAAACTTCAGTTTGGGCTTTGTACAGATGGCATCAATCCACATAGAACTCTTAATAGCACACATAGTGCGTGGCCAGTACTCCTTGTAATACACAAATTGCCTCCCTGGCTTTGTATGAAACGCAAGTATATGATGCTTTCTATAATGATTTTTGGACCAAAACAGCCAGGAAACGATATCGATGTCTACCTGGCGCCTTTGATTGAGGACTTGAAGAAGTTATGGGAGGAAGGCGTAGATGTGTTTGATGAATATAAGAATGAGTCCTTCAAGCTACGTGCAAAGATTTTCACCACGATAAATGACTTCCCTGCGTATGGAAACCTCTCAGGATATATTGTGAAGGGGCATAAAGCATGTTCGATTTGTGAAGCAGACACTCACTTCTACCAACTTAAACATGGAAGAAAAACGGTCTACCTTGGTCACAGGAGGTTCCTTCCTAGATTCCACCCGTATCGTAGGTTAAGAAAACATTTTAACGGCTTGCCGGAGCATGGAATGGCTCCAAAGGCATTAACCGGAGAGAAAGTTTACAGTCAGGTTGAACGTATCAATGTCTTACTCAGTAAGAATCAGAAGACTGCGGGTGAGAATAACATATGGAAGAAGAGATCAATTTTCTTTGATCTTCCATATTGGTGTAGTCTTGATGTGAGACACAGTATTGATGTAATGGACGTGGAGAAAAACATTTGTGATAGCCTTGTCAGTACGATTTTACACATTCCAGGGAAGACCAAGGGTGGGATTAGTATGAGACTAGACCTTGTTGATATGGGAATAAGAGAACGGTTACATCCACAACTGAGAGATGATGGTAGGAGGGCATATATGGAGCCAGCAGCGCATACACCATCAAAAGCAGAGAAATGAAGTTTGTGTGGGTGTTTGCATGAAATTAAGGTACCACAAGGATATTCTTCGAATGTGAAAAGGTGTGTGTCAATGGATGATTTGAAGTTAGTGGGAATGAAGTCCCATGATTATCATGTGTTGATGCAACAACTGTTACCAGTAGCTATTAGTGGCATTATGAAAGATGAAGTTCGAAGCACTGTGACAAGATTATGTGTTTTCTTTAATGCTATCTGTAACAAAGTCATTGACACTGAAAAGCAGGATGAACTAGAAGCTGAGGGTTATATCATATTGTCCCAATTAGAGACGCACTTTGTAATATCCCAAATTGTGATTAAGGCTTAATAACTTCAAAGTGATGTAATTAATTATAATTAAGCACTTTTTAAGTAAATTGTATATTGTGATGTAAAATGTGTTTGATAGATGGTGATAGATGTGTCATGGCAAACAGGGGTAAAATTGTAAATTTACCAACCGATTGGTTAGTTACGGGAGAGGAAACTCCTTAGTAATCAAGATCAATGGCTAGGATTGAAAGAATAAGAGGTGGAACCAAGTGTGTATGAGAGTATATGAAACCATGGGAAAAAGCTCAAGATGTTGACAAGTGGCATCTTGAGGACCATGGATGAAGTCAACATTTTCAAACTCATCCTCTCTCCCTCTCAAGTCGGCTAAATGCATGAGGAGTGTGGAAAATATGATTTTCATCAATATCTCATTTCTCTCTCTCCATTCTCTCCATTTGGTGCAGCTGAACCAAGAAAGAGAAAGAGAAAAACTTGCTTTTGGGTGAGTAATTGTTTTTGTATGCTTAAAGCCTCTTCAATAAATTTGTTCAATAGGTTGAGAGCTTCCTTGCTATGTTTTCAGAATTATGAAAGGTTGTGGTTTGGGAGTTCTCACAAATTTGAAAGTTGGGAAAATAGAGATTTGATTTTACCAAGTTGAAGAGGTAATCATTTAGTGCATTTTGGTGTGATTGTTTTGGCTATTGGTTTGGTTTTGGTAAATTCTGGATTTTTCCCTGATTTCTTATGGTTTTAGAAGATATGAATTAAGTGATGTAATGTGGTGAAATAGGTGTCAAATAATGTATAGGAGTTAATGGTTTTGGTTTGGATTTGAAAAGAGGAAGTTTGATAAATTATGGTTTTGGTGATCTTATGGTCTAGAGATGAGAATGTGTTGCTTGAGTGGGAATTTGGTTGTTTTAAAGTTACCAATAGGTTCCTCTTGGTAAAATGAGTGAGAATGAGTTTTAGAACAAGTCTTAGGACCATTGGTAGCAAATTGGTCAATTCTGGAAAACCATATCAGTTGCTGCAATTTGGCATATGATAGGCATCACTCGAGTGAGGGAGGATCTCACTTGAGCACAACATGAAATTCTGAGAATTTTGGTTAAGTCTTTAGGCAGAAACCGCGAGCATACTTCCTGACTTGCGAGTGAGATATGATCCTGCTCGAGTGAGCATGGGCATGCTTGAGTGAGGTCTTGTCCGGAAGTAGCCTGTGCTCTCGGGCAAACACTCTCAGTGTTGCACTTCTTGGTGCTCTAGTGCATTTAAGGTCATTGCTCGGGTGCAGCTTCTTGTGCTCGAGTGAGTGTGAGATATATTTTGAGGATTTGCCCTTGGGTAAACACTTTCTGTGTCTCACTCGCTGGGACTCGAGCACAACTGAGGGCATTACTCGAGTGAGGTGGTTGTTACTCCAGTGAGGCAGCCCAAAATTGATGTTTTGCATCCCAAAAAGGTATCTTCTGGGTAGTTTTTTCCAACCCTTTGGGGGTATGTTTAGGCCTATTATAGCCACCTAAAGAGTCTAAATTATAACCAACATAAAGTATTACGAGATTTGAAAACGTGGAAAAGAGATTGACCTATTGTCCCTATTGTGGTTTATAGGATTCGATATCTGCCATCCTCATGAGCCTACTAAGCCAGCAAATGTCTGAAAGGAATGAGGTAGTGACTTTTCTTTTATACTATATATGATGCATTGTATGTGTATTATATCATTGATTTGTGATGAATCATATGCTGTGACATTTGTGTATATGCGTAAGCACCGTCATACCAATAGTCCCTGAGTAGATAACAACGGTTCGGGTTAGGATGGTATTCCTTCCTGGCAGAGAATGGGGATGAGGATGAGGTGTGACTTTGTGATTATGTGAAAAGCCGAAAGGTATTTGTGAAGGCCGACGGGCCATTTGTGGAAGCCGAATAGCTATATGAGCTATAAGGCTATGTGTATGCACTGCCACGCCAACAGTCCCTAAGTAGCTAACAACGGTTTGGGTTAGGACAGTGTGCCTTCACGGTGGAGAAAGGGGATGAGGGTGGAGTGTGATTTGTACTGCTGCTGCTGTATGATGAATTACTTACATGTTGTGTGCTTATGTGTGGTATAAATGTCTCGTTTCTATTGGGATTCTTTTGAATCTCATTCTTTCCTTTGACTAACCTTTCAGATAGGGCAAGTGGCTCTAAGGAGAAGCGAAGGACCCGGAGCGGTTAGAACTCCATAGGGACATTTAGTTCGGGCCATGTTGGTCATTTATTTTGGATAGGGATCACTGTATGTCGTTTTGAGTTGTAAATAGTTTGAACATTTAGTATTGTAATCCCTTAATCAGGATATGAAACTGTGTATATAAATACATAGATGAACCTGGGATTTGCCGGGGTTTAAGTTATAAACTCTGATATGTTTAAATGTGATACAACCGCATAGGTAATTATATTCGATATTTGAACTAGAGACCGGGATAGAGAAGAAGTTTTGAAATTTTGTAAAGTTCCTACTACTTAGTTTTGAACTATTCGACGATCTCTAACCCCTTTTTACTATGCGTTATCGAATCTTAATTACGCTAATTAAGGCAGGGGGTTACACACTTTCCTCCTTTATTTTTTGATATAATGGTGCATTTGATAGTTCATTTGGTAAGGGAGGTAAGGCTCTGCGGTCCAGTTTACCTGAGGTGGATGTACCCTTTTGAGCGATACATGAAGATCTTAAAAGGATAATCTAAAAATCCCTATCGACCAGAAGCCTCAATAGTTGAAAGGTATGTTGTTGAAGAGGCTATGGACTTCTGTAGCAATTATCTATCAGGGAAGAAGGAACAATCTCGACATGAAGAGGGGAGGAGCAAGGGAACACGAGGACTAAAAGTGAAGACTATGCCTCGTGAAGAGGTGTTGCAAGCACACCTTTGTATCCTGAATAACATGGCAGAAGTTCAACCATACATAGATGAACACAGAAAGAGATTGAAGAACATGAATCTGAGGAAGAATGACATGCAGATTAATATTGTGCTGTTTGTTTTATAACTAGTTAGTTTATTCATTTACTTACAATTTATTCACCTATCTGACAATGATTTTTGTGCTTACAGGAATATGGACAATTCTAGTGACTCACAAAGTGATAGGGACAATGAAATGAATAGGCCTAAGCCTAATATGAGACCTGAACCAGTTGCGAGAAGAAGGGTTAGAGGTAGTACAAAAATGCCTGCATTGGTAGCACATCATCACTATTAACAGGAGAGGTTGCATATTGACTTTGATGACGATATGAAACCAATTGGTCTTGAGGAAGACCATTTCATTAGCTACTTAGGTTTTCTGGCTCAAAGCAAAGTTCGTATTACCTATAATAATTGGAAGTTGGTTCCACAAAAAATGAAAGACTTGATTTGGCAACAACTTTTGGTATATAAGTTTCGATAAATCTACATATATATCTTTATTTCTATTGCTTCAAAGATAATTAACTTATGTTTTTACCTTACAGCAAACCTATGATGTCCCTGACACCACAGTGATGTACAAGGAGTGGATGACGCAGGTTCATCTATGATGGAAAGATTTCAAGAACAGGCTTACACGAGATTACATTCGAAGGGACCTAGGGGTCAAGATCCATGTCAGGAGTATACGTTTTTGTCTCCAAAGGACTAGAGGTTGTTCATGGCATCATGACAAGATCCAAATATTTAGGTAAGATTTCTGTCATCATAGTGTTTTGTTTGAATATAGTTGACATTATTGATTCGGTGTTCGTTGTTTTCCTTTCACAGGCATTAAGTGCAACAAATGCAGAGAGGCAAGCAGCTAATAACTATCAACATTGCATGTCTCGTGGTGGTCATCGGAAGCTTGAGCTAAAGATGATGGCAGAAGAGTTGGAGAAGTTGAAGGAAGCAGCCACATCAGATCCTATCGTTGTGGTCTAGGCCTCGCCACCTCCTCGATGTCACAAAAAATGGAAAGCAGGGAGGCTTAAGGGTGGGAAGTACGTAAATTTGACTGTTGCTGAGGTTGTTGCAAGAATTGTAAGTAGTTAGAGCATAAGTACAAAGTTATTTTTTCATATTGGGAGTGCTTAATTTTCATTTACAATAACTTTTATGCTGCAGGATAAACTAGAAGATCATAGTAGCCAAGCTTCGTTCACTCCAAGTGGACGGATGGACATCTTGTCAATGGCAATTGGGAAGCCAGATCACCTTGGTCATGTTCGAGGGGAGGCAGGGGGAGTTTGTGTCGCAAAGTATTTTGGCCGAGCCTCACATCCTTATTCGTCACAAGCTAAACCCAGTAGGGAGCTTGTGGCCAAGATTCGTCAGGAAGTCTCACAAGAGCTCGAGGCCAACCTTCATGACAAGCTTCGACAAGAGCTGTTGCCAGAGCTACGTCTTGAGCTGATGCCTGAGCTACGAGCTGAAATGATGAAGATGTTTGAATCGCAGATGGCAACTACCGAGCGTAGAACCCATTCATCCCCGATCTTCCACAGCGCCAAAGAAAGTTACAACCCGGTAGAGGAACCACTTGGCGACCCTTCTCCCACTCCAGCACAGGGAGAACCTGCCATCCTCTCTTTGGATGCCCCAGTACTGCGTGTAGTTGCAGATGCTCTCGTTTCCACAGAAGCTATTACCCACCATAATCAGCAAATTCCATAGCATTTGCGTAGGGTGACTGTGACGTGTTTTCGAGAGGGGGAAGAAGGTACAACCATCCCTATTCTTGATGACGAGGCTGCCACGATAGCTCAGGCGAGAGGATCTTTCATCCTTTGGCCTGTATATCTTATTGGCTTATTACCACCAACACCTCCAATGGTATGGAACTACCTCACTTTTACTTGAGATGTGTTGACATCCTACTAACAATATGTTTTTTATGTTCTAAAAGAACGAGCAGGAAGCAGTAAAATGACCCTTCTTAGCACGACTGTAGCATATCTATGAAGGCATTCACCAGATTGATTTGTATATGCCTACAGGGATTATGGGCCAGGAATTAGAGTATCACTTCACAATTGATAAAGAAGATCTTAAACAGTTCATTAAGTTGGAGGAGCTAGATATTGGATAAGGCAAATTTGCAATTCTGTAAGTTTTTTATTTCCCATTTTTTCCTTCATTTAGTTAAGTTGATTTTAACTAGCTAATACATTCACCATTTTAATTCTATTATAGCTCCTTCCGTCGTATATGCATTGACTCTCATAGAGTTTATTTATATGGATTCTTGTCTCTTGAACATACGACAAGGAGTGAGAATACATTGAAAAAAAGGACGCACTATGTGGGCTTCACAGTGGGAGAGAACGACTATCGTTGTTATCTAGCACCAATTGTTCAAGGGTACGCATTTTATTTTTGTGTATTTGAGATTTTTAATAAATAATTGCCTTGCCATCTAACTTCTTTTTAATCTGTATATGTTGTGATAGTTATCACTAGAGTTTGTGTGTTCTCTGTCCTTGGTCCCACGTTGTTTACTGGTTTGATTCCTTAAGTAGAAGACCAGACAGAAACTAAAAGCGTCTTCAACATGTAAGTTATTTTTTTGTATTTCATTGCTTCTTGATTCTTGACTTAAATGAATTATTCTAATTTATGTTGATTTTCATTTTAATGATAGGGCATGCATGACATATCGAGCGCTTGGCAGGCCACACGATCATAAAGGTGGCAAAGAACCGAGATGGTTGTTTCCAAAGGTACATAGTTTCAAATCAAGTTCTTTTGATTGATGGTCGTTTTAGATATGCCTTTATTGAATTTAACCATTTACTTTTGATTTATAGTGCCCTCGACAACCTGGCGGCTGGGAATGTGGATATCATGTCTTACTTTTTATGTTTAACATCATTCAGAGTTGCATTACGACAGATTTTGAACAAGTAATCGCTTCTTCATTCTCAGAGGATAATATTTTTGGTGTTGTAATTCAATGGCAATTCATTCACTTGATTCATTATTTCATCTAAACTTATTTTCTAATTTATAGATTTTTGACAATGAAGATGCCTACTCAGATAAAGACATAAATATGATCAGAGACTTTTTGGCTGGACATCTTCTTCAACGTATACCAGAGTAAAGTCTTTAGGAGTTTCTATAGGACATAGTTTTGTAGTAGTTCTATATACTATACATATAATTAGTGTTGTTGTTGTTGGATATAGATTGGATTTAGTCTTGGTTATTGTATAAACTGGGGACTTGGATATAGTCTTTTTAGTGCAATAACATACTTGGATATAGATTGTTGTGTAGTTTGTGTGGTTTATTAGTTAATTAGTTTGCTACTCCTTAAAATTATTGCATGTAGTAGAGCCTTGGGTTGATCACTGTGTTTCAAGGTGTTGTTTCCATTATGCTGAACTATTGTTGTTTTATTCTGTTGTTGGAATCCTATTTCTGCAGTTTACATTTTCCAGACAGTGCAATATATAAAAAGGCCATTTAAAAAAAACTTTCAACGTCCTTAAATAAAAAGGGACGTGGTAGAGTGGGTGGCGACACTTTAGACGTCCCTTGAAGGGGTTGGGGACGTCTAAAGTGACCTTTAGACGTCCCCAGTCCAAAATGGGGACGTCTATTGTTGTTTTATTCTGTTGTTGGAATCCTATTTCTGTAGTTTACATTTTCCAGACAGTGCAATATATAAAAAGGCCATTTAAAAAAAAACTTTCAACGTCCTTAAATAAAAAGGGACGTGGTAGAGTGGGTGGCGATACTTTAGACGTCCCTTGAAGGGGTTGGGGACGTCTAAAGTGACCTTTAGACGTCCCCAGTCCAAAATGGGGACTTCTAAATTGACCTTTAGACGTCCCCAGTTTGTTCTAGACCTTTAGACGTCCCCTGTAGGGACTGGGGACGTCTAAAGTAGACCTCAGACTTTAGACGTCCTTAGTATGAAGTGGGGACGTCTAAAGTCCCCTCAAATTCAACGTCTCCTATTTACGAACGTTATTAACGTTTTTTTTCACGACCCTTAGATAGATGTCCCTATATTTTCAGACGTTAAAAGGCCAAAAAAGGGAAATTAAAACCGTTTTTTCTAGTAGCGGGAATTTTTAAACCCTTGGTATCTATATGTAACCTGGGGGTTGCTGGGATTTTGTTAAACACTCTGATATATAAATGTGATTCAACTGAGCGGTGTAATTATATTCGAATTAAGAAATTTGAGACCAGGTTTAAAAGAGTTTTGGAAAGAAATTTATGAAAAACCCTACCGTGAGGATGGGATTGAAATGAATCTTGTTTAACTGTTGGTTTCTAATCTATCTTAATTACGTATCTTTGAATCATAATTACTGTTTATAAGGTAGGG
Organism: Inga laurina; assembly: GCA_963855925.1. Classification (NCBI taxonomy): domain Eukaryota; kingdom Viridiplantae; phylum Streptophyta; class Magnoliopsida; order Fabales; family Fabaceae; genus Inga; species Inga laurina. Next base: position 27,543,886 of record OY979706.1, on the reverse strand, counting down.
GGTTACATCCTCTACCACCTCTTCCTCCTTAAATAGAGGCTCTATTGTAGAGTTGGATAGCCTTAACCGTTCCACAAGGAGTCTTACTCGACACGCCTATTGTCTAAATAGGAAGTTGGACCTTATCCTTCATCACAATCAGGTTGTATATGATCACATCCAGTCAAACTCTTTATCTCATTCCTCAAAAATTGATGATGTCCCGAGTGAGGATGAGGGGTAGGAAAAGGAAGAGGACAGTAGTAGTGATGACTGAAAACCACTACAAAATTTTTTTAATATTAAAAATTATTAATTTTACAGCAATGTAGACAAAAAATATTTTTAAAAAGCAATTGACTGTTCACAGTTATTAGTAAACAACAACCATTACTAATTTAAGCATTTTATAAGGAATGTTCACAGTTATTAGTAAATACTTGTTACTTATATCATCCGTGGCAAGTTATAACGACGCATTTACAAAATCTAACGATTGTGATGTTAAAACCATGAAATTTCTTTCAAAGATTCATTATAGTTGTAAAGTAAGAATTGTAACGAAAAGGCCACCTTTCATAATGGTTATAGACTTGTAACTGTGAGCAAGTTCTGTCAAGCCTATTAAAACACCTGCTATCTTATGCCTCTTCACTTTCTTAAGTTATTACACTTAACACACTTGTCTTTGGTCTAATGTTACCAACCAAACTCAGAACCCCACAACTCCAGTTTGACTTTTCCAGCCATTAACAATTGCTTTCAAGTGAACCACATCCTCTACTACTCTCTTTGAACTTTTGTATGACAGCCACATGAGTCACTTCGATTCCCTAACTCTCTTTTTTGTTTTGGAGCCCTAGCTAAGTCTCATTCCTTCTCTTGCTTTATTCTTCTTATTTTAATGTATGATTTCTCCTTTGTATTTTGCATTCTCCATTTTACATTCCAAATTCCCATTATTTTTCATTTCGTCTTGCCTAGGTAGGTTTTGACTTTATTCGTGCATCATGTTTTTCTTAGAAAACCCATTGATATGTTCTTTATGGCTAACAAAATGAGTTTTGTTTTCCAGTTAAAATGGTCAGATCTACTTCCTACGACAATAATGTTCCTAGTATTGGTATTCCTACTAGTACTAATGTTGTCCTTGCACGACCCAAAAATAAGATCCCACAATGGGTGTTAGAATGAGTGCAGGATATTGTAAGGAGGGGACAATATGCCTGGACTTTTTTTAATGAAGAAAAATCATTAGGGAGAAAATTCCACATGACATGAAATAATGATGATCAACCTCTTGAGCCATCACACTTCAATAGCTACATCGACCTAATGGTAAGGACTAACATTCTTATCTCAGTTGGTAACTAGTGTTGGGTACAGGGAGATTACGTAGATGTTATTTGGGATAATGTCAGGGTAAGGTATATATGCCTGCTAACTACTTGCTATGTACTTGTAGAAAATGTTAACTTGAATTGTGTGCTTTACAGTCTACATATCATATTATGGAAATTCCATCAGGGAATTTATCATGAAGAAGTCTAGCCAATTACTACACATATTCTGTCATGCATTAATAAAGGTGTATTTGCAAAATCCTAAAGAGGCTGATGAGACAAAAGTTCATGTGGATTTTTGATCTACCATCAAACTGGATGATTGGAGAGATTTTTTTATCTCAGTCGCCAACCAACATTTCAGGTAATTGTTATTTACAATTAATAAGACCTACATGTATCTATTTAATATCAACTTGAGTATTGTGTGCTTTCGTAGGAATTAAGCTGGGTGAATAGGAAAAGGGTGAAGAACAATAAGTATCCCTATAAGATAGGGTGAATGGGGTATGCTTGGATTATTGAAAAGTTGGCTGCTAAGAGTGAGGATTGTAGTAGACCTACTTGTCATGAACTTTGGTTTGTGGCAAGGCAAAATAAAGATGACTCTTATGATGATCTTCAAGTAAAAGAAGTCATCGATAAAGCAGTATGTGTTAATATTAGTTCCCGATTCATGGAAGTAATATCTTTAATTAACTATCAGTATTAACATTATTGTTAAATACACAACAAGCCCTGTCCTAGGAAGTTATAACTTAAGGGTTTGCCTTTCTGATAGTGGGGACGTATTAGTGAAGACATTGGGGCCTAATCATCCTGGTCTTCTTAGAGGTGCCAGCTTTGGATTCACCAAGAAAAAATATTATGGTTAGGGGCAACCCGAAGAAATAACCTAGATGAAAAGGATGAAAAGCTCCAGTAATAGTATGATGAAATGTAGGAACAATAATTGTTTCTCACACAAGAGTTGATAAAAGGAGTGTTTTACAAAGTAATAAGGGGAAATGGCAACCCAAGTACTAGAGGCAGTTGCACATTTCCCCCATGATCTACCTGATGGTTAGGATGATGTTTGGCATTTTGTGGATAGCATTAGACACCATACAGTTGCATCTGGCAGCATGTTCAATCACCCGAAGAATAACATTCTAAACAATGACATGGTAAGTTCAAGCTCTGTCAACTTCTTTATAAGGTATTTCTTCAACTGTGATTGAATAGTTGTCTACTTAGGACTTTGATTACATTTTGATATGTTGCTTTCGACATTTAGGTACCTGTACCATCTTACCTCACCCTTGTTAGAGAAAATGTTTCACCCAAGAGGGGTGTGAATTGGGTGATACTAAAATTTCGTTGCAAATATAAAACTTGACAGTGAATATAAAGCAGTAAAGATAAAGGAGAAATATCACTGAAGTGTACACCGGGAGTTATACTGGTTCGGTCACAACCACTTTGACCTACGTCCAGTCCTCAGAGCTTCTCTGAGAGTTTCACTATATTTTCCAAGATTCAGTGGGTTCTTGGCACCTCAGTACAAGCAAGTTCCTTCTCCTGGACACTCGCTCCCCCTTACAAGTTGTAATCCAATCCCAACTCAAGGTTCCACAACCTTAAGTTACCTCAATAACAAATATTGAGTTTGAATGAAATAACTCTCTCATAGAGTGAATAAGAATAACTGAAGCATAGAATTACAAGTATAATGTAAAACAAAGTAATGAACTTGATAATGCGTTCGTGTGTGTGTTCTTGTTCTCTTTCTCTGTTTGGATGTTCCCATATATATAGATACGTTGGTAATGATTGTTGGAACATATTTCTTCATACCCGTTGGAGCATGCGCAGCCATTGTTGACTTTTCCAGTAATTGAAAGACATACGTTTGCGGTAGGTGGTGGTAGGTGGCATTTGAATGTTGGATTTGACTTTCCTTATTTAGTGAGATCTCTTCATTGTGTATCTGTGGATTATGCTAAGAATACTAATACAATGAAAGGTTAATCATATAGGAAACAAATCAATGAGCGTTGGAATGATTTCTAAATTTCTGGACTTGCATACTCGAGTATTCATTTAAGTTTACTCAAGTACTTACTCGAGTATCATCAGGAAAACTTTCATAAAATGCAAGTCAATAATCAAGCATAACATTACTCGGGTAGTGCATGAAGTAAACAAAATTTCAAACCTTTGGAAATACCTGTTTACTCGGGTACTTACTTGGGTAATGCACACTTTTCTTCATTAGTTACTCGAGTACAAACTCGGGTAAATCTTCAAATAAACTTTAAGTTACTCGATACTTTACCCCAGTAATGTTGGCAGGATTTTAAGGCTGAGAGCACTTCAAGTTTGATTACCTTGTTACTCGAGTACATACTCGAGTACATATAATTTTTCTGTATAGTTTACTCGGGTAATGACTTGAAGTTTTCTTCTAAATAACTTTGCATACTCGATTACTTACTCGAGTAATCCACTTTAAATAAGTCATTGAATACCTGCATACTTGAGTAGTGCCTCGAGTGAAATGTGATAAAACCAGATCAAGTTATTCGAGTACTACCTTCAGATTTTTGCTTACCACAGTGAGTTACTCGAGTAGCTCCTTGAGTAACATTGGAAGGGTTGAAAATGCCGAGAGCAACACATTTCTTGAAACAGGGGGCTCGAGTACATACTCGAGTATCATTGGCAGGCCGAGACCAACTGGAAGTTTTTTACATGGTTACTCGAGTAGCTCCTCGAGTAATGTTGGCAGGCCGAGAGCAACTTGAAAACTTTTACCTTATTACTCGAGTATTTACTCGAGTATCGTTGGCAGGTTACTTGAAGGTCAACTCAGGTTACTTCGAGTTTCAGTCCATTAATCGAGTACCTACTCGAGTAACCCTTTAGAAAACTTGCCACTGATCAAGTTTCTCAGCTTTTTCTCTTGGCCTTTCTTCATTACTCCAATGCTTACTTCAAGAGATGATTTTTCCTGTTATTACTTTGTTCAAACTTATTTGTTTATTAAATCTTTTTCATTCCATTCTTTGTTATCATCAAAACATGAGATCTAACAACCCTCGCGATCTCTAGGACACGATCAAGTTCATCTACCATGACTATCTCAATAACTATGGTGATAGCATGTAGGAAGATGTTAAGCAACAACAAGCGAGGATTCTGGGGGATGGATTTACCAGGAGGGGACCAGACAGAAGTGACACTTTTTTGTGCCTTGCATTGAAGGGTGGGAACATCTTTATCTTTGCTTAAATTAGTTCTTATTTATTTTGTAATTGTGATGATAGTGTGATCTATTATTGTACTTAAGAACAACTGGATACTCATAGTTGCAAATCCAATGCGTAAAAGGATTTGGCACTATGACTGTATAAGCGGGTTCCAGACAGGAGACCATACATGTAGGAGAAATTCAACCAGTAAGTTATTCATTCATCATCCCTTATAATTCGGTTCATCTTATTTGTTTCTATATATATAATTTTATATCGTATCTTCTCATAGCGGTCTATAATTACAACACTCAAAATGGTCTCAAGGGCACCAAGAACAAACTCATTGATGGCACCTATAGATGTGCCTTCTAATGGCTATGTCCAAAGGTATATATATTATTCACTAATGACTATAATATTAATAAATTGGTGAATCACACAATATAGTTTATATATATATGCTTGACTAACAAATTTTTCTTCTCATTTCTTCATAGTGCCTAAAGCAGCTGAATAACAACAACAATTGTAGGTATTGTGTGATGCAGTACATGTAGGATATCATCATGCATAGTCCAAAAAATATTGATACAAATAAGGTATATTATATACTCAATTCATTCATATATACATTTAGTTAGCTATATATTACAATATCTTACTTCCATTTATTGTTTCCTTTTGCGCACAGTATTTTAATGCCTCTTGCTTGATGTTAGCAACTCAAAAATGAAAGAAGTGGCTGAAGAGTTGGTGACATTTGTGCAAGATCAGTAGGAGAGTAAATACATATAGAATGACTATATATTTCTTGATATTGATTATTTGTTTATTTTAAATTTTTTGTTTTAATAGGTATACATGTACATGAGTGAGTGTAAATATAGTTTGATTTGTGGTATTGTTTTGTATATGAATAAATGTAAATATATATTGTGATTTGTTTTGTAAACATGTATATATGCAGAGGCATATTGAAAACAGCAACCTCGCCCCCCCAATTTGGTTTTCTAAAAAATTAGCTTTGATAAATCATGATTGTTGACTAACAATCATTAAAACACTCGTCCCTAGATCCCTTTATATAGCACTGCGGAAGCATTATTGGCTTAGGGTAAAACGTCACTCAGGCCCCCAAACTTGGGACTTAATCTCTAATTCATAGGGTCACTAATCATTAATTACCATATTGTTTAACTTTATTCACTGGGTTACTAAATTCTTCTCATTCTGTATTATCAGAGTTACATTTATTTATTTCTTGGCTTATTCTTGGTTCATTCACTTACATGCATATCAGACAGTGTAGCCATATAGGGCTACCAAAATATCTAACAAATAACACAGGGCAGGTCAATCATCACTTCTTCATAATTCCATCTTGCGCAACTTCTTGCATTGCTCTTCTGTACTTCATCAAACCTATATGGTTGGTTGGGAAAGGGTGAGATTTAGGGGAATCTTAGTAGCAAACAATGCTAACTTATGCATGCAATACAATGCTTAGTGTATGGCATGCCTGCTTACACAAATTCATGCTAACATAATGACATCTGCATGCTTAATACTTTTCAATACACTCATGGCCATAACATAACTACAAACAAAGCTTCAATCATTTGTATATGTTTCATACAATTCATCAAAGTAATAACACATATCATCACAAAAGCATACACATATCAAATACATGCAAGTTAGGAGAGTTTAACTACCTCTTGTCTTTAAGTCCACCTCTTGTTCCTTTTCTTCCAACCATTGAAGTTGCTTCCCTTGCCTCTTCTTTATCACCTCATAGCCCTAGTCACATAACCATATTATGTGTTAACTCATTAGAGCCATGACAATTGAACATCTAATATGGCTACATTAGCCTAAGTGCTCAACTTGACCCTTGGAGTTCATATTTATTACAATTCATTCCAATTCCTCATTTTCGCATATAAAGCTAGAATTTATCACCATGCTTTGAAAAATCATAACTTATTCTCTAAAACCCCAAATAAGGTGGTTTAAAGTCCTAGGTAAAGCTCTTTAAGTCTACTTCATGGGAAAATATACATACTGCCAGTTATATGCCTAAAATTCTAGAAACCTCAATTAGCACAACTGTTCTAGGATTTATTCCAGATTTAGTGCCTAAAATTTAGAAATTCATATCTCCCAACATCTTGACCCAAATGGCATATATTATATATCATATTAAAGCTTAATATGTCTACTATTATTATAAAAAATATCATGATTGTTAGACAACATTTGATAATACAAAATCATGTAAACAACAACCTGCCTCTAGAAAATGAAATCTTGCAGCACTATTCCTCTAACTTCAATTTTTTAGTTTTCAATCCAACCCTTTTAAAATCACACCACACCTTAACCCAACACAATTTTGCCGAAGGAATCCATTGGAATACTCAAAATCATCAAATTCATATTCTTTCCTTAAGATTCCAGGTTTGCCTGAAACTTAGGTGTTATTGGGCCAAAATTCTATTTTTGATCCTAATGCTTCCGGGATCGGTTTCTCACCGCTATCCCACACAGTTTTTTGTCCTGAGCCTATTGGAAGCATTAGAGCTAACAAAATCACACTCCTTCCCCATAAATTAAGTTTTAGATGAAACAAGGTAGCACCCTAACTCCAAAATTAACCTATCAAAACTCAAGATGTTAGGCTTACATCAGAGTTTAGGGTTACCTCTAGCCGATGACATAGTTTGTTCTTGATTTCAACAGTACCTCTGACTTGTGATCGAACCAAACACCTTTGATCAAAAAATCCAAAACCATAGAAATGTTGCTCTTATTGAGAGGAACAACATTAGTGAAGACTCTGAAAGATGGAAATGTCGAATCGAAGGTGAAATCAGTTCCATAGCTCAAGAGCTTTCACTATTTATCTTTATCTTTTCTCCCCCATTTCCCCTTGATTTTTATCAATTTCCCCTTATTTTCCCTAGGTTGCATGAAATTAATAGCCCTTAAAGGTGTTGGAAGATCCTTTAATGACATACGTCAAGTGCACAAAAATCCAAGGTTCTCAGTGCTCCTTTTCTTTGACTTAGTTAACCTAACATAGGAAATTCACCTGACCTACCTAAGGAATGTCAGGGAATAGGAAATATGCCAAAATAAAATCATTCTGTTTCCTCTCTTCTCATAGGCATCCCTTACTGGTCAGGCAAGAAGAGGTCTGATGATTTCTTCCGGCTTTCGACCTTGGTGTTTTGGTAAGTTAGATACATTGTGCTAAGTGGCACTTCTTGATTGATCAACTAGGGAAGAAAGTCAAAAAGTGGCTTTAATAAAGCTAATTTATGTTTAATCATTATTGTTACTTTATTAAAGCTACTTTATACAGGGTCACACTGTGTAAGCCCTAAGATGGAGCCACATGGCCTCTGGCTTGAGGAATTATCTACTGTCTACTTGTGGACCCCATATGGTACCATAAGCCAGTGTCTTTTCCTAAAATACAGGGTATACTGGTGTATTCCTTAAAACCGCAGGGCATACTAGTATACCCTGGAAACACCATATGCCCTCACATATCGGCATACTTTACTCGATTAACTTGTCCTATACCATGTGACATAGTTGGGTGGAATCTTTCTACTAACCAAATGGCTCCGTATATGTGTCCGGTGCACATCTGTACCAATACTTTAATCATACTGCCTAGAAATATTGAGCCCCCTGCCCGGTAGGGCCATATCACATAGTCCCTAAGAGTCTTTCTATCCCTCATCATTCTTGGTACTCTTCATAAATTGGCCTTAGTCGTCTACCTGATATTGGTGTATCCTCAAGTCTCTAGGCCTAAAATCTAGGGTATTACAATTCTCCTCTTATTTAATAATTTTTTCCTTGAAATTTGAATGTTTGTACCTCAGGGATTATTCTAGATACTCAGTCTATCCATCTCATGGGCAAGCTAAATAAGCATGCAATACAAGTCATTTTTCAATCTATCTCTTTCATATGCAAGCTCACTGAGCATGCAACACAATCATCATATTATTAACAAGGATCTCATATAGTATTCACCAATCATCTTACAGTATTCTCATTCATCTATAACATGTATATAGCATAAGTTCACAACATAGGACCTACTGACCTATTCTCTCAGTACTTGGTGTCTCAGGCCTCACAACCTCTTCAAGACTCTAACCTGATCACACTGTGTGCATACCAGGCCTTACAACCTCTTTGAGACTCTACCTGAATCACAATATCAGGCCTTATAGTCTTTTCAGGACAGACCTGAATCACACTATATGAATATCAAGCCTTATGGGTCTTTCTATTCCCACATCGTTAGATATTCCGGTCTTACTGCCATAGAATCACCCCCATGCCATAGGTATCTCGAGACTTAGCGCCTCAGCTACAACCTAGTATAGTCTGAATGTTCTGTTAGGCTTAAGATATATACTGGACACACTACTCTAATGTCATCGCGCTATGCATCAACCATAGTGCTAAGCACATAGGTCTTATAGCTTAGAGACATCTCCCTATACAAACTTGCATATTGGGTCTTACCGCTTAGAGCCTCCCGTGACACAATTTTCAAATATATCACATTCTACTGACCTAAGGACTTACTAGTCCATCAGGTCCCTTAGGTATTCTAAATTCATTACAGGCTCTATCTCTTACTACTCAAGCCATTCATACTCTTGTGTAATGTTCACCAAGCATACTAAACAAACCATCATCACAACAATCCTCACAAGAGCATTCGGCACGTTAACATATAGCATAACGACAACTACTGGACCATGGGTCCCACACCAAAGTGATTGGTAAAACAAGTCATATAGGTTTTAGAAGTCCACCCGATGCAAAAAAACTCATATGGCCCTGAGCGTCCACCCGTGTAATAGGCCTCGAGTGTCTACCCATGCATAAAAGAAATCTCTATGGCCCAGGTGTCTACTAGTGTATTTGGCCCTGAACAACCACCCCGCATATTCTGAATACTCATTAGGTCTTACTGTATGGGGAATCACCCCTATGTTATAAGCGTTATAGGTCTTACAGCCTTAGGCCTATGCCCGTCAGGTTTGATTGCCTAAGGATACTTTAGCATAATAGGTTTTACTGCCCACCAAATATTCATAACACAAATACATCCAATGGTAGAAATATACATACAGAATTATTACATAAGATATGAGAGCAATAGTTGCTTACCATCAGCCTTTTCTTTCTTAATTCCCTTCCTTATCTTTCTTTCATTAACTAGTACTGGAGCACCTTATGGCGATACACTGGGTCACACAAACCCATCTTCTAGGAAACCTATATGATGTGGGCCTCATTACAATATACGACTCTTAAAAGTTGACGTAAGCTCTACTCTATGGTTCAACGTCATGATGTCTTCACACTACAATTGACATCACAATGGCCCAACGCTACAATTCAACATCATGATGGCTCAACGCTACGATTTGACATCATGGTGGCTCTGTACTGCATTCAATGCTTTACTTAGTCACTCTATTAGTCAGCCCTTTTGGTCAGAACTCTCAGTAGGTAGCCCTCTCCAATCAAAACCCTTCATAGGTAGCCCTCTTTGATAAGGACTTCCATAGATAGCCCTCTCATTTCAGAATCTTCCGTAGGTAGCTTTCTTCAGTTGGCTGTCTCTGAATGGAAGTACCATTATAACAGGAAACCCAAATCTTATAAGGTCCCTCTTCTTTAGCAATTCTGTAATATGCTTTATTTAGTTCTGCTAACTCTCATCTAGGGTCATTCTATATAGACTTTGAATATCAGTCCCGCTCCAGGCATAACTCTACTTTCCTTATCAGGGTAATTTACCCACGTCGTATAAGGAATCCAATAGCTACTATTACATCTTCTAACAATACCTTTTCTGCCACCAATTAATTAATTCTTAAGATCACCTTAAGTTTATGGAATGGCAGGCAGATTAAATCTACTAAGGAATCATAGACAGGCAAGTATCATACTTCTGCCTCTAACCCAACTCATCTTACAGGAGCGTTTACACTATTATGCTCAAAGCGTCAATAGCTAACTATTTTGCTCCCAAATCTATTCTATATCATTTGGGAATTGATGCTCAAATACCTTGACCCACTATGGGCTATCTCAAATTCTTAAGGAATCAGAACTTAATAGTTGATTTTGGGGTTATGGTTCACTTGGTATTCCTTCTCTAGATTTTTGGTAGACATCCAACTTTTAGGTTCAGTATGAAGGCTAGAACCTCGACATCACACATATCAGAAATCATTTTCCTCAATTATACGCAATAAGTACGCTAAGAATCGGGATCAATAATGCCTATTCTAACCTTCACAGTGTTTGAGTAATATCCTTAAAACAATGAAGGTTCAACACAATCCACAAGGTTCAAACTTCCGTCATGAAACGTAACCATAGTGCAACCTGATTCACATTTTGACCTAAGCACTATTTCAACTTAGATCTGATTTAAACCTATCCTCAACCTTCAGTACCATCATATCGGATCCTCTACAATTGATATATGGCATAATCATTGCTAATTATACATTACCGTATATCATACATATATATATCTGTAACACTACAGTGTTATTAAGAATCATTACTTACCATAGAGAAACCTCAAAACAATCACTATGCCTCATGTTTCTACAACCCTATCAAATGAACTTTTCTGGGTAGTACTCACTATAATAGAAATGGTTCAGATTAAAGATAAATACTTACCTTATCATCTCCATACCTCTAATCATTATTTATGTAATCTAAGAACTTCTAATTAGAATTCCAAACCTTTAATCAAAAGGTTTCAAATTTCCAAGGTTCTTCTTAGGGGTTCACCCACCCTAGGATTTCTTTCGCCTGAGCATGATTAATCATGGAATTATGATGAGATCCTGGGCATCAATGCTAGTATAATGCCATTTGTTATTAGGTATTGGTAGCCCATACATAACTTAATCCTAGTATGACATGTCAGCCTCCCTAAAGATGCTTGGTACTGTCCCCACCAGGAAATATAAACAGTACCAACTTCTCGGTACAACTCTCTTATGTATTCCCATAACATAGGGTAAGGGTCTAAATCACATTTTATCTCAATATTAGGAGCTCTAGAGTTAGCAACAGAATCTGAATCCTATGCTACCTCATCTATCTTAGAGCCTCAATCCAACTGGTGGTAGATTCTTATGCCATCGAGCTTACCATCACCAGAGCTCATACCCCTTTTCCCTTAGGATATTCATCATCATAGCTCTATTTATTCCTCTGTGTAGACCTTTACCCCTTCCTTCTATAGATTTATTAACAGATAGGGGTGGTTTAACTCTTTAGTTTCCTCTGCTATCTGTAACTCCTAGTTACAGTAGCACTAATAAAGGATCACTATACTGTTCACATGAGCAGAGAATATAACCTATAGTCAGAACCCCTTGCTCTGACTGGACCTTTACCTTTAAGAAGACAATTCCAATGATTGAATCACTACTCGGATACCAAAATTGTAACACCTATTCCTAGACCCCTTTATATAGCACTGCGAAAGCATTACCGGCTTAGGGGAAAAAGTTACTTAAGAACCAAAACTTGGGACTTAATTTCTAATTCATGGGGTCACTGATCATTAATTACAATATTTCTTAAATTTATTAATGGGGTTACTAAATTCTTCTTATTCTTTATTATCAGAGTTACCTTTATTTAATTCTTTGCTTATTCTTGGTTCATTCACTTACATGCATATATAGACAGTGTAGCCATATAGGGATACCAAAATATCTAATAAATAACATAGGGCAGATCAATCATCACTTCTCGCCATAATTCCCTCTTATGCAACTTCCTGCATTACTCTTCTATACTTCATCAAACATGTATGGTTGGTTGGGCAAGGGTGAGATTTAGGCAAATCTCAGTAGAAAACAATGCTAACTTATGAATGCAAGATAATGCTTAGTGTATGACATGCTTGCATATATAAATTAATGCCAACATAATGACATATGCATGCTCCATCCTTTATAATACACTCATGGCTATTGCATAAGTACAAACAGACCTTCAATTGTTCACATATGTTCATATAATTCATCAAAGTAATAACATATATCATCAAACACATGCAAGTTAGGAGATTTTAACCACCTCTTGTCTTTAAGTCCTCCTCTTATTCCTTTCTTCCAACTAGTATAGTTGCTTCCCTTGCCTCTTTTTTCTACCTCATGGCCCTAGTCACATAACCACAATATGTGTTAAAGCATTATAGCCATGACAATTGAACATCTAATGTGGCTACACTAGCCTAAGTGCTAAACTTGACCCTTGGAGTTCACATTTATTACGATTCACTCCAATTCCTCATTTTTGTATATCAAGCCTATGCTGCTATAATTTATCACCTTAATTTGAAAAAATCATAACTTATTCTCTAGAACCCTAAATAAGGTGGTGCAAAGTCCTAGATAAAGCTCTTCAAGTCTACTTTAACGAAAAATATCACCTACTACTAGTTATATGCTCAAAATTCTAGAATCCTCAATTAACACAATTGTCCCAGGATTTGTTCCAGATTTAGTACCTAAAATTTAGAAAATCATATCTCCCAAAATACTAACCCAAATGGCATATATTCTATATCACATTAAAGCTTAATGTGTCTACTATTATTCTGAAAAATGCCAGAATTATCAGACAACATTTGATCATACAAAATCACGTCACAAACAACCTGCCTCCAGAAAACAAAATCTAGCAGCACTATTCCTTTAACTTCAATTTTTGGGTTTTCAATCCAACCTTTTTAAAATCACAACCACAACTTAACCCCACACAATTTTGCCCAAGGAATCCATTAAAATCATCAAAGTTATCAAATTCATATTCTTTCCTTAAGATTCCAGGTCTGGCGAAAACTTAGGTATTATTGGGCTAAAATTCTATTTTTGATCCTAATGCTTCCGGGACTAGTTTCTCACTGCTATCCCATATAGTTTTTCATCTTAAACCCATTGGAAGCATCAGAGGTAATAAAATCATACTCCTTCCCCATAAATCAGGGTCTAGTTGAAATAGGGAAACACCATAATGCCAAAATTAACCTATCAAAACTCAAGATATTAGGCTTAAATCAGAGTTTAGGGTTGCCTCTAGCCATTGCCATTGTCTGTTCTTGATTCTGATAGCACTTTTATCTTGTGATTAGTACCATACACCTTTGATCAAAAATCCAAAACAATAGAAATGTTGCTCTCACTGAGAGGAACAACATTAGAGAAAACTTCAGAAGCTGGAAATACCGAATCGGAGGTAAAATCGCCTCTGGAGGTTAAGAACTTTCACTATTTATCCTTTCTATTTCCTCTTCCATTTTCCCTTGATTTTTCTCATTTACCCTTTCTTTTTTATGGGCTACAAAAAATTAATAGCCCTTGAAGGTGTTAGAAGATGCTTTAATGACAAGTGTTAAGTGTACAATAATACAGGGTGCCCTATGCTCCTTTTCTCTAGCTTAGTCAACCTAACCACTGGGAAATTCACCTGACCTGCATGAGGAGTATCAAGGAATAGGACATGTGCCAAAATTTAATTATTCTCTTTCCTCTCTCCTCCTAGCTGTCACCCACTAGTCAGGGAAGAAGAGGTCAGATGATTTCATCCGGCTTTTCTGCTCGGTGTTCAGTAAGTCAGGTACATGACCTGACCAAAGACTGATAAATTCCCTGACCATTGTGCTAGGTGGCACTTCTTGATTTATCAACTATGGTGGCTTTAATAAAGCTTTTTTAGCTTTAATCATTACTTTTACTTTATTAAAGCTACTTTATACGAAGTCACTCGATTTTGCACCTGTGTCCCTGTGGCCTCAAGATCTTTCCAGGTGTTCCATATGGCGCTATAAGCCAGTGTCTTTCCCCAAAGCATAGTGTATACCTCTATATTCTTCAAAAAATCAGGGCATACTGGTCCACCCTGAAAATACCATATGCCCTCACATATCGACATAATTTACTTCATTAACTTGTCCCATACTTTGTGACATAGTTGGGTGGCATCTTTCTACCAACCAAATGGCATCATATATGTGTCCTGTGCACATCTGCACAACACTTTAATCATACTACCTAGAAATATTGTTCCCGCCTGCTTGGTAGGGCCAAATCAAATAGTCCTTGAGAGTCTTTCTATCTCTCATCATTCTTGGGGCTTTTCGCAAACTAGGCTTAGTCGTTTACTTGATACAAGCTTATCCTCAAGTCTCTAGGCTTGAAATCTAGGATATTACAAATGTTATTTATGTCAACTATATATAATGGTTGTTTAAATAAATCCGTTAGCATTACTATCAATATATAACAATTGTAAAAGAGGAACTCTTGTTATTGTGCAAGCATTTCCATATATTATTTAGGTTATTTATGTGTGACCATCAGTTATTATCACACCAATACACATATCATGGCCTCACCATGCTTCAATACGTAATGAGTATTATCTTATAACTATTATAATAGATCTAGAATAAATAAGGGTTCAGAATTGTGATTTATATGTGTGGAACAAATATAGTGCTGGCATATGTGATGGTTCGAACCATGAAGTATGACATTTAATAACCATCATGTATCAAGATTTTTGTAGTAGTATAGTATAACGTGCATGTCTTGAGTTTCTTTTTTGCATTCAATTGGAAAAGCACTATCCACCTCTTAAGAAATAGAGTCTACTTGTTATTGTCTTGAATTATGCTTAAGCACACATGTGTTTTCTCTTTAGTTTTCAATTATAATTTTCATGGCATATTTACAATGAAAATTTGCAAGTTTGCAACATTAAAAAAATTAAACAATAATAAATGTTAAAGGTAAAATTTAAAAAATTTAAATTTCATAAATATAAATTTATTCAAGCCTAAACAAAATAAAGAACATTATTTTTCATTATAACATCATTTCTGGCCTTATTAGCTCTCATAATATTTTGATGATAACAAACCTTGATATCTAAGTGTATTTGACAAGAAAGAAGGATGACATAAAGTTGACTTGATGATTCAAGTTACTCTAGTGAAGATTTCATGCACTAAAGTGATGTGTGTGTTTATTGAATAACTTAAATCAACAAGTCACTGGAGTGATATTTTTTCTACTTTAAGTGATCTGAAAATAGAAAAGTGAAACTCTGAAGTGATCTTCTCTACCTTGGAAGAATCACTCGAGTGATAGATAAGTAGAACCAAGGCTAACCAAAGAGGATCACTTGAGTGATAGTAAGTGCACTTGATTGATAAAGCTTCACTTACAAAACTCTAATGAGTCATTTAATAGTGATCATATTAAGTGAAGAGTTTAGAGATAAAATCACTTGAGTGATATGGTAAGAACTGAGTGATGGCCATTACTTGCAGGTCACTCGCAAGTGATCATAAAGTTTGTAATCTGATGGAAGCATATTACTTAAGTTCCAAGTTAAGCACTCAAATGATGAGCATCACTTACAGGTCACTCGCAAGTGATCAATAAGTTTGTGATATGATAAGAGTATATCACTTGAGTGACAAGTTGAGCACTTAAGTGATATACATCTCCTCACTTGAGTGATAGAAGGATCACTTAAGTGATGGCCTTCATTAGCGAGTCACTTGCAAGTGTTTTGAGGTAATGTGATCTTCAATGAGATCACTCAAGTGATTCAAGATCACCTGCAAGTCACCCATAAATGATAAGAAAGTGTTTAAATATTCTAAGGGAAGATCACTCGAGTGATAATTTGAGCACTTGAGTGATATCAATCACTTGTAAGTTACTCGATAGTGATAAAAATATTTTGCTGAACATAAAACTACCAAGTCACTTGCTAGTGATTATCAGTGTGCCTTAACTAAGATCACTGAGCACTCAAGTGACAAAGTAAGCACTTGAGTAATTTAGAGTCATACTTGAGTGATTGTTCTTCAAAACTTAGAATTAGCATGACAATTATTTTGATACCTATTGTAAACTTCTTGATTAACATCATAATGCAAAACTCTCCTTTATTTAACGTATACATATGAATTATACTGATACTAATACTATCATTATGGTTGTATACTCGATACTATTGCTCTCTAATAACTTTGACACCATGCTTGGGTACGATACCCTTATCTTATGTCCTTATCTTACCTTTATGTGGGTCAATATTACCAAATATGTAAATATTTTGATAAAATAACTAAGTGTTCTGATACTGCCTTATACTATCTTTACTATTACGTCTATGCGCATTCATATACATACATAATGTATAGCCATATAAGACTACTCAACTATCTTTTGACATATCACAAAATATACAGATAGTCGGCAAAATAGCTTTTTCATGTTTAGCTTCTTCCTTTACTTACCAGAGCTTACCTCTCTACCCTTTATGCCACTTGTCTTTACTGTGTAATGCGTTTCAGAAAAGGGTGAGATATGGAAGAATCTTAGTAGTAATAGGCATGCATTCATATAAAATGCAACTATACAAAGCTTACATTACAATAATCACACAAAATAAGCATTATAGGAGCATATGCTACATCAACATGCAGTACAATATACATAGGTCACATTACCACAGCGCATGGTTACAAACACAGGCGTCTACCTATCATATACTTAGCTGCCTTAGGCGTCTACCCGACATGTTCTGCATGCTTTGAACTTAACACATTTGATGGTAAAACACACATACAAAGTATTACATAGTATATTAAAGAAAGAGTTATTACCAGAATGCGTTTTTGACAAGTTGTCCTTGTTATCAATCTCTTGGTTGGCCCGAGCAAAGATCGAATCCTATAAATTAGAATTCACAAACGAATATGTTATTACTTAATCCAAGCTCTTAACCTCTAATATTTCTTGGTTAGTTATCTTCTAAGTCTCTTATATTATGTCAAATAAGTGTCAAATGGAGTATGCACTAGCTCTAGTACATGTTTCTACCCTTTGAGATCAATCTTATCACAGTTTACCTTAAATACCTTAAATCTGTAGGTTACCCTAATCTGGCAGATTTATCACCCCAATTTGAAAATTCATAAATTATCTATAAAATTCCAAATAGAGTAATTCAAAGTTTTATGGAAAGCTCTTTAAGTCCCCTTTTAAGGAAAAATACCATTCAGTGCTAATTACAGGGGCAAGACCTCAAGAATCCTTGACTAACATTACTACCTCATAATGGATTCTAGTGTTTATACCTCAAGTTCAATAGACCATACCTCACAATTTACACAAATGGTGCATTCTATATGTCAATTAAAAGCTTAAGATGTCTACTAACATCTTGTAAAATATCACAATATTGACCAAGGTTTGATCATTAAAAAACAACCCAAAATCAGTTTGACTTTTATCTAGTAGAATTAAACACTAAGACTGTAGGTTCCAAAAATTAAGGTTTTCTAACCAATCATCTAAAGATCATATCCACGAGCTATTCCTACATAATTTTGCCCATAGAATCCATTTCCGACCTCAATTTTACCAAAATCTAGCTCTAACCCTAGGAACTAAGGCTGGCTAAATTTGAACCCTAATTGGCAAAAGTTGTTCTTGCAATTTCAACCTCAAGACATGTTATTAATCATCGTAAGACCTTATCTAACATCATGGTTATCCTTATACAACCATTAAAGCTCTAATTTATTCTCTTAGCTAAAACCCTAGAGGATCCCTAACTTTAAAACACTTATCAAAACATTAAGAATCTTTACTCAAATTGAAGCTTAAGATTACCTCTATTCGATTCTACGATTAGTTCTTGATTCTAGCAGTACTTTCACCAATAAGATGACACCAAACACCTCTAATCAGAAATCTAGAATGTAAAAATGTAGCTCTTGTTGACTAGAAGAAGATTTGTGCAGGCTCTATTGGCTAAAAATGCGATATCAGGCTTGAAATCGGCGATTGAACTCAAGAACACTAAACTTCTCTTCTCTTTCTTTTTCACTTGAATTTTCTGATTTGTCCCCTATATTTTGTGGCTATACAAAAGTAATAACCTTTAGGGGTGTTGGATGATCTTTTAATTATGTTTGTCAAGTGCTTAAAAATTCAGGGTGCTGGTTGCTATTTTTGAAAATTAAGGGTATCTAGTGCTTTGGAGTGCCAGATGCTATTTCTTGAAATTACAAGGTGGCCGATGCACCTTTTGAGATCTATCCCCCTTTCCCCCCCTCATACTTGGCTGACTTCATTTGTCAGGGAAGCGGAAGTTTGATGAATTCATTTGGCTTCTAGTTTGATATTAAGGAAAATTAGGTTTGTAGCTAGACCAGAGACCAGTAAATTAGACTAGCTATTCATCATATATATGATATTAAATTGTAAATGCCATCATATGATTGATTAATTAAGGCAAAAAGTCAAATGTTACTTTAATAAAGCTTCTTGAAGAAAGCTATTTTAATAAAGCTACTTTTTGATATGGAGTCATGCAATTTTGCGACATGTATCGTGCTTTTACCTGATTGTTGCCATGTGTCTTGGTGGCTACCCGAAGAGTGCCATATGTCCCTGGTGGATATTGAATGATGCCATCTACCCCTGTATCTTAGGGAATTGCCAAGTGTATGTACCAGAATATTATAGTGGAAGTCGGATATCTGTGTGGGACCCACACTAGGCCATGAGACCATTATTGCCTGAGTCTTCCTATATGGCGCCATGTATAAGTCTCTTAGGAGTCACCAATTTTTCTAAAAGCACATATATACATTTGCACTAGCATATTCTTCTGGCTAACTATAACATCTCAAATTTTGGTTCCCAAAATTTCTTATATTTAAGGGAATAAAATGGTGAAATAAAGAGCACATGAAATGATAAAACAAGGCAATTGGTGGTCATATACAACATGAGTATGTTTAGAACTTAAACTGTAAACATTTAAATTTGTTGCTAGTAAGTTTCCTTATGTAGTAATCTTGTTGTGTAACATTTTTAAATAGGAAAATAATGTCTAATGGCTATGATATTTTCCATAATGAAAGTAGACTTATCAAAGAGTTATGAATTTTGAAGTTGTACATAAAGAGTTATGAATTTTGAAGTTATCCCAGTGACACTGGCCAGCTTTAGTGACAATGTCCAAAAATGGAAAATCTGAAAATTATGAGCTTCCATTTTGCTAAAGGCTATATTTTTGCTTGAAAATAGACTTAATAAGGGTAACATTCCCTTTGGAATCACACCAAGTGGATCTCTATAAATAAAGATATGAATTTTCAAAGTTTTATGAAAATTTTGCCCAGTTTTCCACCAAGTACAAAAATGGTAAAATAGTCATTGGGTTAAGTTTAGTCCAAGGCCCATATGTTCCCTTTTCTTAGACTTGGGACGTCCAAAAAGGGAGGGCAAGAGGGAATTAATGTTTGAGATATATTGCCATAAGTTGAAGCAATTTTAGCCAAGTAAAATTGGTGGAAAAGTCAAAAACTGTAGGCAAGTGTCTTATGGCCATTACAATATAACTAAGGAGTTGGATGAAGCTAATTCTAAAAGCTCCTTTATCTCCTTCCTAGGCCATGTTTCATATGAGTTAAAGATGATGTTGAAAGTCAACAATTGCAACTAAAACAAAATGTGAGGAGGAGATAAATTGTAATACATCAAGAAGCTCTTTTTGGCTCTTCAAGAAGCACGCTTTTGGTCAACAATTGTAGGCTACATAAAGATGATGTCTTGCATGTAAAAGGGGCCATATTCTTGTATGACATGAGGAAGGAAATAAAAAGTAGATATTTGAACATAAATGGATCTCTTGGAAGACATTAAAGTCAAGTTCAAAAAGAAAGGAACAAAGTCATATTTATCATGCTAATTGACAAGTTGATATTATTATTTGAGGAGGTAAAGTTGTCATATTTTAAATGGTTAATTATCCATCCAAAAGCCTTATATTTCATCCAAAAAGAGGAGAGAAGAGGGAAGGGAAAAGTGAACACAATTAAAGAAGAATTTACCATACATGGTAAATCCATTTGGCTTGTACAAGAAAAGAAAATGGCAGCCACATGTTATTTCCTTTTCCCATATTTCCTTAGGCCATTTTCGACCAAGCCTTTAAGTGGCCAAAAAAGAGAAAAATCAGATAAGTTTTCTCTCTCCTCGAACACACAAGTTGGCCAAGCAAGGTTAAAAGAAAGAAAAGAGAAGCAAGAATAAAGGTAAGGTGTTCTACTTCAATTTTGGCCTTCCAAATCACTTCTCTTGATCTTGAGGTCTTCAAAAAGGTTGTTCCTTTTGATAAGGCTTTATTTCTATAATTTTGGAGTTTTAAGAGGAGGTTTTTTGAGACTTCTAGCAAGATCCAAAGTTGGAGGATCAAGAAAAGAACTCAAGAAAGAGCAAAACGTGAGAAAGAGCTTAACTTTGACATATATATGGTGTTGGTTGATGGTTGTTTTGATTGATTTTGTAATTTTGGGGATGCCAAACCCTAAGGGGAGGTGCTGTATAAATCTTGATTAATTATGTTTGAAAGGTGTTTGAGTGGTTAATCATGTGATTAGAAGTTTAAGGAAGATGTTTAATTGCATGAAAAGTGAAAATCACATTTTCCCTAAATTCTGGAATTTTTGGCCAGGAGAATTTTCATTGTGTTTGGATTGAAATTTGGTTGATTTGACAATTTCATTAGGTTTAGAATGAAAAATTGTATGGGAGCACATATGTTTATGATTTTTGGAAATTTGTACACAAATGTGGAAATTTTTAAAGTTACAAGCGCATGCTGTTTGAATGCTTCCAGTGAGGCAGTGTTGTTGTGTAAAGCATTTTATTAGTCAAACCTAGACCAAATGTTATGAAACTTTTTAAGACTAAATTAGATGTCCTGGGCTTTAATTTGATTGGTAATATAAGCAATTTTGACCAGTGGATTGAAAGTTATGGATTTTTGAAGTTGTACCCTGTTTCTGGACTTGATTATGGAATAGGTGGGACTTTATGGAATTCAGTAATTTTATGGTTGTAGATAGTACTGGTTCATATTTTTTCTATATAGAGGACTTAAAGAGCTTTCCATAGAACTTTGAACCATTCCATTTTGATTTTTGTAGATTTAGTTTTGATTTGTTGAAGTTGAGCTAAGAACAGGGAATTTCCTTGGCCGCAACCAACACCTAATTTCAAGATTTTATATTTTTGAAAGGCGGTGAATGTTCTTGCTCTCCATAACCCTTTTAGGAATTTTTTTGAGCTTCTAATAGCTACTTAAAGGACTCAAATGATAACCAACCCAAATACTTTAGAGTTATTAAAAAATTGGATTAGGTAATAACTCGTCGTCCTTAATTCTATGTTATAGGATTTGATATCTGCCTTGAGCGCAAGAAATCTGTGGAAGAACAAGATCGGAAAGATCAAGGTAGTGACTCTTTCTCTTATATCATGTATAATGCTTTGTATGTATTTGAATATCATGATTTGTAACAAATGTTACAAATGCCAAGCATGTCAAGAACTATTATGAATGTTATGAATGTGAAGAATGTTAAGAATGATTGATTGCTATGAATTCTGTCATGTGATGATTGCTTACATGCTCTATGAAATTGTATACCATATAAGTGAATTGTTGCTACTGAGATTCATATAAATCTCACTCTTTCCAATGACTAACCTACAGCAAGGGCAAGCGGCTCAAAGGGCAAATAGGTAAACAAGGATGGCTAGAGCATGCAGATAAAGGCTTAGGTCTTTTTTTGGTTATCAAATTTTAAGGAATTGTATATGATGTACATGATGTATGTATAAGTACACTATAAGACTAGCACTCCTAGTAATGGTAGATCTAATACCCCAAAATGTACATAATAGATAGTAGGATTAATGCCAAAATTACCCTAAAAAATTTTGTTATGACTTTAGTTATGATTAACTTAAGATAACTATTTAGTCTTTCGCCTAAACTAAAAATGACTAAAGGCCTAATTTGAACATAAGAAGAAGGGGAAAATGGCATATGGAAGAGAAAGAATGGAAACAAATAAAAATTTAATGGTAATCTAGGGGCTAAAGGGACTTCTATGCTTTGATCTTAAGGATAGGAATGGAAACAAAAATGAAGGGCCAAGATTGATCAATAGAAAAGTAAGAGTAATTATGAGAGTCAAAAAGCAAATTAACTCCCTCGCTCATATTGTTAAAATCATCCAAAAAGGGTAAAGGAGGAAGAAAGAGAGATTTGGTCAAAATTTCAACTCTTTTACAAGAAGACTTTGGTCATATTGATCACATATACCTTTAATCAAGTGGTTAATATTCTTCCTTGTGTTTTTATTGAAACATTTCGGTTAAGACCAAGGTAAGGGAAGAGGAATTAAATAAAAGAAAGTCTATACTCATTGACCAAGTCACAAAGAAAGAAAAGAAGGGAAGAAAGGTCAACAATTGTGGCTAGGCTTGAAAGGCAAGCTTTAGGAAAGCAAAATTGGTCAATATTTCCTCTCTGTCTTGAGGCAATATTTCAGTGTAAAAGGAGACGAGAAGAGGAAAGAGAAAGCTTCATCAAAAGTAAATTAACTACATATGGTCAATCAATCACCAACTTGTGTAAGAAGCCAAAATATTGGCCACACCTTATTTCTCTTCTTTGTCTTCGCTAATTTTCGGCCAAGTGATTTCAAGAAGCCAAGGAATGAATATTAAAACATCTCTCACTCCCTCATACTTATTAAAAGTTGGCCAAGTTGCGAAAAGAAAGAGGAAAAAATGAAAGAAAAGGAAAAGGAAAGAGAAAGGGAGTATTTGAAGAACAAAGAAGAGAGGTAGGTGTTTTTTCTCACTTTTCACCTTCCAAATCACCTCTATTGCTCTTGAGGTCTTCATGAATATTGTTCCTCTCCCTAAGAGCTTCATTTCTATTGTTTTAGAATTTTAAGAAGAGGCATTTTGAGCCATATTGTAAGAGCAAAAATTGAAGAACTAAAGAAAGAACCTAAGGAAAAGCAAGAGGTGAGTAATATCTTTAATTTAAGCTATGAGTTGTGTAGGTTGAATGAGTATTTTGACATGCGTAATGCTACCCTAATTTTGTCCAAGCTAGGGTTTTGAGGAGTCATGGTGATTTGATTATGTTCATGGTGTTTTATGATGCTTAGAAGACATATGAAGCTAGTTAGGGCCTTAAATTGGAAGTATGATAATTGTTAGAATTTTTGCCTAAAATAAGATGTGGGGAATGAGTGAGAATTTTTTTTATTTTGATGTTAAAATTGTGTTCTATATAAAAAATAGTGTGGGAATAGCCCTGGGTTGTGAATTTTAGGTCATTGAAACTTAATGCAAAACTAGATTTTCTTCCCGAATAGGATTTTAGTGAGGTACCCTGATTTTGTGGTGTTTTTGGATAACCAAATGATGTTCAATAGAGGTGAACCTTTTCAGAATAAAAGTAGACATATTAAACTTTAATTTGATAGGCTACTTGCATCATTTCAATTTGTACACTGGGAGTTTTGAATTTTTGAATTTAGGTCATAAAAACTAGGTTGAATTTTGGCAATGTGCAATAAATGTCAATTTTTGGAATGTCCAACTGGCTATGGGTAGTATTTTTCCTCAAAAGTAGACTAAATAAGGGTCATATAGCCTTTGGAATCACTACAATTTGATTTTTGTACATAAAGATATGATTTTTCAAAGTTGATGAAAAATTTATACAGATTTGGTCACTTGTGCGAAAATTGAAGATGCATTGGCAAAATGTAATATTGTTGAACTCTGAGGTTAGAAATTTGTCTTTTAGGCTATTGACTACTTTAAATCCTCATTTGATTTTATTAAATGTCCCTAGTGATAACTAACTTCAGTGTTTGAATTAAAGAAGAATTAGATTAAGTAATAATTTGTCGTCTGTAATTCTAATTATAGGATTTGATATCTACCCAAGTGTAAGAAATCTGTGCAAGAACAAGACCAGAAAGACCAAGGTAGTGACTCTTTCTCTTGTATCATGTATAATGCTTTGTATGTATGTACTTATCATTGAAATGTGACAAATGTGATGAATGTCATGAAAGTGAATGCTATTGTGAATACTGCCATCAATACTGCTATGTGACGAATGTCAGGAATGTGTATACAGCTGTAAAAGCTGTCAGATATGCTGTGAAAGCTGTAGTATACGGCTAACAAAGCCATCATATATAACTAAGAAAGTTGTCGTATATAGCTGTGAAAGCTGTCGTAAATGTGAAGAAGGTCACGAGTGTGAATGCTATTGTATATGCCGCTGTGAATGCTATTGCGAATTATGCTTTATGATAATTGCTTACATTCTTTGTTAATTATATATCATATGAGTGAACTGTTACTACTGAGATTCATATGAATCTCATACTTTTCAATGACTAACCTACAATAAGGAAAAGCTGGTAACAAAGGGTGGCTAGTGCTCCCGGCTAGGAGACTAGAGTTTTATGTTGGTTGTTAGTTTTTGGGGATGAATGTATATATTTTATATGATGTAAACTTGTGAATTTGTATGTAATCCTCGGTATGGGAACTAAAGTGGGCGATTATGCTCTATAGACCCTAATAGTTTGAGTATAACCCAAGAGTTCGTCAAGAAATTTTGTTGAACACTCTGATATTAATTGTTGGAACTAAACTAAGAAAGCCAAATATATTTGGTAAAGCAGAAATAAGACCACATTAATCATGTTTTGAAAAGTTTTCAAAAATCACTTTATCACAAGACCAAATCCTATCTTGAAGTTGGAAACTTTAATGAGTTTTCAATTATCTTTTGGTCTCCTGTTTACTTCATAACATGTTTTAAAACCATATTAACGGTTTTCAAGGAAGGGGGTTACAATAGACATGCTGATCGTACACCCGAATATTAGTACGTCACCCTAGTAAATGAACTAAAAATGAGCATTGAATCACTATAATCAAATTAAATAAAGATGAGAGTCGATGAGTAGTAATAGAGTTGCAAACCATTGAATAACGCTTCCGCAAGGATTTTGAAAAATTCAAAAAAACCCACATAACTACATGTTCGAATCCTGTCTTGAGATTTGGAATTTAAAATGATTTTACGAAAGTGGTTAGGACTTATTATATATATGCTCATCCAACCGACTACAAGAATAAGGCATCATACTAACTCATACATACACAAAATAATACTAGTTACAAAATTTTGGTATATTATTCTCCCCTTAGACAATAAATTTCATCCTCGAAATTTGTTACAAGATTTACAACATAAAACTTGGGTATCGTCTTCTCATGTCTTCCTCCACTTCCGAGGTTGTTTCCTTAGGAGATAATCCTTTCTAGACCAGCTTGAGGAATTAAATACTTCGATGCCTGAGTCATCTTTCTAATCGATCAATCACCTACTCTAGTTCAACTTCATAAGTAAGATCATCTTGCATATCTATGTCTTTGTATTCAATCATGTGTTCGGTGTCCGGATGGTATTTCTTTAATTGTGTTTTATGGAAGACATCATGTAACCCACTCAAATTTAGGGGTAATATATCCAATATGCCACTAGCCTAATTCTAGACAATATTTGAAAAGGACTAATGTATCCAAGGCTTAGCTTCTTAGTGTTCGACGCGCTGCCTATACCAGTAATAGGAAAAATTTTCAAAAATACCTAGTCATCAACCTTGAATTTAAGAGGTTTTCTACTCTTGATAGCATAGCTTTTCTGTTCATTCTGTGTTGCAAGAAGCTTCTTCTTAACAATTTTCATTTGTTCAGTGGTTTGTCAACCACATTAGCCCATACAATTTCTTCTTAAATCATTTTGTCCGATAGAGTGGAGATTGATACTTCCTTCCATATAATTCCTCATGTGGGGCCAATTGGATACACGCATAGTAACCATTGTCATAAACAAATTCAACAAATAGAAGGGAGTGATTCCAACTTCTCCTAAAATATAGACACACATTCTCAACATGTCCCCTAACATCTATGTAGTTCTCTCTATTTGTCCATTAGTACATGGACTTCAAGCTATGGTATCTATTAACTACTCCTAGATAAAGAGTATACTTACTCTCAAGTGCCTTATCTAGGACTTTTCATCTTAGATTAGCCTTTAGTGCAACACTCATTCTTTTCTTATGAATAATGCGCTATGAAAAAGAACATATTCATAATGGACCTTACTTGTCTATTGTGCATTTGGTTTGCTTCAATTTCAGTGCTTATATCACTTTCCACTTAGCATTACTTAAGCTAAAAAGGAATATCTCATTTAGCAATTCAGAGTTCTGAAATCTTATCGCAATTTTTGTTATTGTATCATCATGACTGCCACCTATACTACTTTTCAACTTAAAACATTAGTTATAACATTTATACCACCCGGTTGATCTTGAATTTCTAGCATAGAATCTTTTAGAAACTTTATCCATCTATGTTGTCTCACATTCAATTCTTGCTGATCGTACAAGCATTTGAGACTCTCGTGATCGCAGTACAGTTCTATGGTACAATAGTGTCACCATATCCTCAATCATACACATTCGCCTCTAGTACAAATTATAAGTGGGGAAGTTCATCTACTGAGGCTTCAACTCTTAAGAGGCATATGCCACCATTTCGCCCCACTGCATTAGCACACATTCCAATCCTTGCTTACTAGAGTCACTATAGCCCTCACTTTGGTCACATAGTCTTATAGTCAAGGGCATCCACCCCATGCAAATGTGCATCCCAGTTACCCCTTATAGATTTATGCATTAGTCTCACTGTAACATTAGGATCTAGGATTATTAAGAATGGTGCAAATGTTAGCCTCTCCTTCAGCTCTCAGAAGCTACTCTTAAAGACATCATCCCATACAACAATCAATTCATTCTCATGAGCTTTATCAATGGCAAAGCGATTCAAAAGAGATTCTAATTCAGTTTCGATAAGAACTGGGAAGATCCAGAAAGCTGCATATCTTAGCAATAGTTTCTAATCCTTTCTATTCCGTACCACTTCCACTTTACTAGGATCCATATGGCTCAGAAATTTAACTTCTGAAAGCCAAATTCAAACTTGTTCTACACTATAAACATATCAAAATGTCGTTGATAAAGATCACTACAAATTGGTCAAGATCTACTGAAAAATTCAATTCTTGTATTCCACAAGTATAGTAGGTGCATTGGTTAGTCCAAATGGCATCACTAGGTATACTCAGTGCCTTTTTTTATTTTTGAAAGCCATCTTTGGAATTCTTCTATTTTGACTCACTTTTAAGGGTATTCTAACCTCAATTCAATTTCTAAGAATATATAGGAACTAGACAACTGACTTAAGAGATTATTGACTATGGGAAGTGGATATCTATTCTTAATGGTCACCTTTATCAGCGCTCTATAGTTCAAGCACAGCCTCAGGTATCTTTGATTTTATTATCATACTCACTGAAGCTTCTGTAACCCCCTCACTGTAATTATATCCGATTATGAAATTCAAGTGAAATAGAGACCAATAAGAGAAACACGACATTTATAATCCCTCATCTTCAAGATAGGGTGTCCAGAAAACAGTTCAAAAGCATAATTAATCTAGTTTCACATTTCAAATACAATTACCTGAGCAATTAAATCCTATCATAAAAATCAGAGTGTGTAACAAAAATCCTGGCAACCTCGGGTTGCATATATATATACAGTGCGTTTAAGGTTCCCAAAATGGGGATTACATATCCAAAAATTTATATTTATATCTCATACAAACGGTAATCCCAAACCATCAATAGATAACCAACCCCCAACCAAATGTCTCTAAGAGATCCTAACTACTCCTGGTTGTCCTCTTCCTTTTTGAGCCACTTGCCCAGTCTGAAATGTTAGTCACTGGAACGAGTGAGATTCTAAAGAATCCCTGTCGTAACAAATCACTCATATAATATATAAACACAAAGCATGTATGTTCATCATGTTCAGCAACAACACTATGAGTCATGGCTCACGCCACAACCGACAGCACTCACGGTTGTATCACAATGTACTATGCCCGCTTTCATGTTAATCACTATGCCAGCTTTCGCTGTAATCTCAATACAGTAGCATCACAAGGCACAAAGTATCACAAAGCGTCACAAGGCACAAGGCATCACAAGGCAGCAGTAGCAGCAACACAATGCATGATAGGCATACATACAATACATTTACACAAAGTATAAGAGAGGAATCACTACCTGTATCTTTCTTGACGTTCTTCGGCACAGTGGGCTCACGAGGCTGACAGATGTCAAAAACTATAACCAAATTAGGGACAACTGATCAATCTCTTTTCCAAGTACATATTTCCATAATACTCTAAGTTGGTTATCATTGAAACTCTTTAGGATGACCATTAGAGGCCTAAACACATACTAAAAGGGTTGGAAGAAACTACCTTGAAGACTTCAGAAGCACAACACAGATTTTTGGCTGACTCACTCGAGTGAAGATGACCTCACTTGAGTGATGAGAGACTTGTACTTGAGTGAGACTGGCTCTAACTCGTGAGTGTTTGACAGTGAGCAACAACCATGGCAAGAGAGTGCTCACAACACTCGAGCATAAGGCTTTGTACTCGGGTGATGACTCCAATCCACTCGAATCCCTGAAAGTGCAACACAGAAAGTGAGAACCCGAGAGCACATGCAACACCAGAGGGAAGAGCTCACTTGAGCGCCACCCTTGGCACTCGGGTAAGGAGCCCACACTTGCGTGTGTCAGAACACATACTTGAATAATGACAAGTGAGTGACAACCCGAGACGCAGCCCTAAACAAGAACTCACACCTTCACTCGAGTGAACCCATGCTCACTCGAGTGATCGCTAACATAACTCGTGGTTTAAGATGTGTACTCAAGCTTTCTTCATGGAAACCCAGGCAAAACACAAAGGAGAAAGGGAAAACACATGGCAGTACTCGAGTGAGATCCTCCTTCACTCGAGTGATGCTATCAGATTGCCTAGAATACAGCAACTAACAGAAATTCCCAGACTGGTTAAAATTGCTCCCAATGGTTCCCAAACTCCACACAAAGCTCATACCCATATAACATTGCCTAAGGAACACATTGGTAACCTCCAAAACACCCACAAACCATTTTAACCACAATCTATGCTCTTGGGTCTCTAATTCACACACAATACCCTATTCCAAACAACACCTTACAAAATTCAAAACCACATTCAATACTTAAATCACTTCCCAATGAACTAATTCCAACATCATCCACTATGAAATTCATACATTCAAAAATGGACATAAAACTAGGGTAAATTCCAGAATTTCTCAAAATTATCCAAAAATCACAACAATTATACCAAAAAGCATCAAATCCTTACCTCTTCACTTTGGCAAAACCAGAACCTTGATTCTCAAACTTCCAATTTGCTCTAACACCTAAATCACAACTTTTCAGAATTCTGAAACCACCAAAATGGAGCTCTTAACACTATGAACAAGTTTAATGAAGAGGATTTGAGCATAGGAGGACCATTACCTACAAAAAATTTAAGCTTTCTCTTTCTTTTCCCTTACTTCAGGGTGGTTGGAAATGGGAGAAAGAGGAGAGAGATGATGAGAGATGGAGATGATAATGAAGTGTACAATTTTCTATGGGTCCATACCCCCAAAACCGTATAGGAGAGAGAGAAGAGAGAAAAGTGATTGTTTGTCTTTTAGCTTGATCCATTGGCCCACAACATGACACTTGTCATCATGTTGTTCACTTCCTCCATAAGCTCACATAAGCTTAAAGCATAGGATTCCGACCCATAGCCAATAGATCTCAACCCTTGATCTCTAATCACCAATGAGTTTCCTCTTTGGTAACTGACCAATTGGTCGGTAAATTTTCAATTTTACCATTTTGCCCCTGGTTTCACTATGATTAATAAATCATCACTATGAACATTTATATTAAATCCATATCACATTTATCCAAAAGTATTTAATTATACTAATTACAATCAACATCAGAGTCATTAGCCCTTAACTAAAATTGGGTTATTATAGCTCCCATAGCAACATATTAGGTCAAATAAATCCTTTTCCTAGCAACCCTTCAATTTGCTGCTTTACCTCCGCCATTCCATTAAAAACCATTTTATATGGTGCTTTAAATATTGTTCCAGCTCTAAGCATAATTTCAATCGCATACTCTACTTCCTTTACCATGGCTAATCATTATCCATTTCGCCTGTTATTTCTATTTTTACCAGTATTGAGAAGGATACTAAGTACCTTTGGTGTCTCTTATACAGACATTTCTTATCTTGAGCTTTTACAAGAAAGTTCAAGTCATTGTCTGCATCAACATCTTTTGTGGAGTAGGATAAATGTCCTCTTATTATCATAATTTCACAGTATTTTATTTGTCGTCAGCCGATTAAATCCTAGTATAACTCGAGTTTGTCAAATGACAGGCAAATCAAATCTACCAGATAATCGTGTCCATCAATATTTATCATACAACTCAAGTAATACCTATTGTGATAGTTTTGACACACCCATACGTGTTGACACAACCAGTCACATAGTAGCTCTAACATTCAAATCAAATAATGCTCATACTATATTACCATTAAGCTGGATTGTACCTTAAGTCATCTTAGTGATATTTCTGCCTCCTCATGTGTCATGGTAAATAATTGTCCTTGATTCCTGGGTCTGGCTCTGTTGGCCACTATTTACCATTTTTAATATAATGGCCTGACTTTTAACAAATATAGCAAATAATCTACTTGTTAAAGCAAGATCTATCAATATTTGATCTACCGTAATGAGGGCATGGTTAGGAAGTTGGAGATCCTTGATAACTGTAATTCTCTAGCTAAAAGAATCATTTATCACCTCCTCTGGGCAATAACCCTTGGTCCTTCCCCTTTTGGGAGGAATTCCCATGATTTACATCTATGATTCATTACATTCTTGGCAGTATACAAATTTATCATGTTACTTTCAGTATTTTGGCACCCCTGCACAACCTATTTGAACTCAATGGGTTACTTGGAGACTAGCTTCTCCTTTATTTCAGGCTTTAGCAGCTCTTATCTTCTTGATACCTCGAATATGTATCTTAGGAATATCATAGGTACTACAATTAGCCCTAAGTTCTTTTAAGTGGCAAAATACCACTAGGAGCACATATATATATAGGGTCAGGCTTTTAGCTCATACTTCTGCCTTTGACTTATTTTATCTCACAGAATATCTAGATATTACTACAATCTCTAGAGTATCCTCTAGTCATTACTCAAATAGCTAAGACATTACTTCACCCTTTATAGTCTCTTCACCTTAAGATTGCTCCAAATTATCAACTGAGCATCCTTTAGACATATTCTAGTACCTCAAATGGCGCTTGAGCCATTTCAAGATCCCTAAAGAATCAAAACTCAACAATTGATTCTTAGGTTACAATTTTACTAGGTAATAACTCTTTAAACATTTACCCAACTTTTAAATTCATAACTAAGTTTAAAACCTTAGCATCTTTAAATCATCTTTCCTATTATACACACTAAAGATCATAATTTCTCATGGAGAACCCTCAAAACATTCACTAGTCCTCAAGTTCATAACCGTAGAATAGGAATGTTTTAAATTAGGGATCAATGCTTAAGTCATCATCTCTATGCTTCTAAGCACATATTTGTCAAACATGCTAGATCAACTGATCCTTAGTTTGACATAGGAGCATCAAAATGTAAACATTATGCAAATTTTGACTTCCTTGAAAATGCTTATACGTTTTCAACTATAAGGTTTCAATTCTATAAACTTTGAACATCATAACTTTATGCATTTCGACCCTTGAGTCAACAGGTTTAATATGAGGGCTTCCTAAAGGATGGTCAACCATCCTAGTACTACTCTCACTCAAGCACGCTTAACTGCAGATTTCTAATAGGATTTAGTGCATTAGGGCAGTCTAGATCCGTATATCTCTAGGCATTGGTATCGTATATATGTTTTGATCCCAATATGTCATATTATCCTACCAAGAAATGCTAAATACTATCTCCACAGGGAAACACAAGTAGTACTAACTCCTTAGTATAGCTCTTCTATGTATTCCCATGACATCGGGTGGGCATCTAGGTCTTAACTCAATATCAGAAGCCCTAGAGTTAGCAATAGAATCTGAATCCTATGCTACCTTATCTATCTCTAGAGCCTCAATCTCACTGGTGGAAGAATCCATACTAAAACTAGGCACCGCCAATATTATTATCACTAAAGCTCATAACCTTTTCCTTTAGGTATACATCACCAATGCTCTGTTTCTTCCTTCATATATGACTTTACCCCTTCTCTTGGCAGACTAACTAATGGACAAGGGAAGATCTATCTCTTTAGGCATGTTTATCATCCATAACTCTTAACCACAGAGTCATTATCAAAGGTGTCAACACATGATTCACATAAGTAAAGAATACTAGCATAATACTAGAATATTTGCTCAATGCAAAGAGTCCTTCACTTTAAGTAGGAAATATCGGCCTATTGCCAAAATCTCTACTCTGATACCAAAAAAGCAAAACCCTCCTTTATTGAACGTATACATATGAATTATTACTTAATTTCATTGTTTCTATTAATATAATATAGATACTAATACTATAGTCGTGCTTGTACAGTCTGAAACCACTACTTAATGATAATTCTGATACCACTCTCAGGTACTGATATCCTTATCTTATATACTGATCTTACCTTTATGTGGGTCAAAATTACAAAATATGTAAATATTCTGATAAAATAACTAAGTGTTCTGATATCACCTTACACTATCTTTTTATTACGTCAATGCATGTTCATTTACATACATAATGTATAGCCATATAAGATTACTCAACTATCTTTTGACATATTACAAAATATACAGATAGTCATCAAAATGGCTTCTTCATGTTTAGCTCTTTCCTTTACTCACCCTAGCTTACATCTTTGCCTTTTGTGCCACTAGTCTTTGCTATGTAATGAATTTCGAAAAGGGGTGAGATTCAGAAGAATCTCAGTAGCAACAGTATCCATTCATATAAAATGCAAGTATACAAAGCATGCATTGCAACTATCATATATAATGAGGATTACATGAGCATTTCTCACATCAACATACATAGATCACATTACCATAGAGCTTGGTTACAAACACGGGCATCCACCCTATCATATACTTAGCAGCCTCAGGCATTTACCTTATATGTTTTGCATGGTTAGAATAGAACATATTTGATGGTAAACTATACATGCAAAACATTACATAGTATTTGAAAGAAAGAGTTGCTACCTGAATGCCTTTTTGTCAACTTATCCTTGTTTATCAATCTCTTGGTTGGCCCAAGTAAAGATCGAATCCTATAAATTAGAATTCACAAATGAATTTGTTATTACTTATTCCAAACTCTTGACCTATAGTATTACTTGGTTAGTTATCTTCTAATTATCTTACATTATGTCAAATGAGTATCAAATCGTGTCTATACTAGCTTTTAGTACATGTTTCTGCCTTTTAAGATCAAGCTTATCACAATTTTCCTTAAATACCTCAAATCTATAGCCTACCTTAATCTGGAGATTTGTCACCCAACTTTGACAATTCATAAAGTAACCTATAAAATTCCAAATAGAGTAGTTCTAAGTTCTATGAAAAGCCCTTTAAGTCCTATTTGAAGAAAAAATACCATTCAATGCTAATTATAGGGGTAAAACCTCAAGAATCCTCGACCAACATTACTACCTTAGAATGTATTCCAGTGTTTGTACATCAATTTTAACATATCATAACTCACAATTTACAAAGCCAAATGGCACATTCTACACATCAATTGAAAGCTTAGGATGTCTACTAACATCTTGTAAAAATATCACGATCATCGAACAAGGTTTGATAATTTAAAAATAACCCAAAATTGGTTTGACTTGAATATGGCATACTTGAACATTAACACTTTAGGTTCCAAAAATTAGGGTTTTCTAACCAATCATCCAAAGATCATATCCACAAGCTATTCCTACATAATTGTGCCCATATAATCCATTTCCAACCTTAATTTTACTAAAATCCAGCTCTAAGACTATGAACTAAGGCTGGCTGAATATGAACCCTAATTGGCATAAGTTGTTATTGCAATTTCAACCTCAAGACATGTTATTAACATCATAAGACGTCATATAATATCATGATCATCCTCATACAACTATTAAATCTCTAATTACCTCTCTTGACTGAAACCCTCAATGACCCCTAACTTTAAAATACTCATAAAAACATCAAGACATTATACTCAAATTGAAGCTTAAGATTTCCTCTATTCTACTTTACGACCGGTTCTTTATTTTGGCAGTACTTCTACCAACAAGATGACACCAAACACCTCTTATCAGAAATATAGAATGTAGAAATGTAGTTCTCAATTAGTAGAATATGTTTTGTGCAGTCTCTATTGGTTGAAAATGTGATATTAGGCTTGAAATCGATGATTTAACTCAAGAACACTAAACTTCTCTCCTCTTTCTTTTCCACTTGAATTTTTTGATTTTTTTCCCTATATTTTAGTGGCTGCACAAAATTAATAACCCTTGAGGATTTTGGATGATCTTTTAATTACATGTGTCAAGTGCCTTAAAATCTAGGGTGCTAGGTACTCTTTTTTAAAATTATACGATATCTGATGCTTTAAGGTGCTAGATGCTCTTTCTTGAAATTACAGGGTGCCTGATGCACCTTTTGAGATCTGTTCCCCCCTCTCCCTTCTCATGCTTGGCTGACTTCATTAGTCTGGGAAGTCAAAGTCAAATGAATTCATCCGGCTTCGGTAGATAGACGGTGACTGGTGAATTGTACTGGCTATTCAGCATATATTTGATATTCAATTGTAAATGTAATAATATGTTTTGTTAATTAAGCGAAAAAATCAAAAGTTACTTTAATAAAGCTACTTTTTCATACAAAGTCACTCATTTTTACAACACGTGTCATGCTTTTGCTTGATTATTGCCATGTGTCTTGTTGGCTGCTCGAAGAGTGCCATATGTCCCTAGTGGACATAAAATGATGCCACCTACCTTTGTATCTTAAGGAATTATTGAGTATGTAATAATCTGAATTTTGGGAATTAGCCTAAGTCATAAGGACTACGAAGCCCAATTTGGCAAGAGTTCCAAATATAGAATGATTTTCATGGGACTATATGATTCAACGCTCTGAGTTCAAACCGAGCCTTTGGATTACATGAGGCTCAGTGTGTAAAAGTAGTTAGACATAAGATGCTGGTGTATGGGCACTTAGGCATATTTGATGCCATTTAGTGGCACCCAGAGGCATGTGTCATGCCATTTAAGTCCTACATGTATGAAGAAGCTTTTAAGTTGGTATGATGAGAAGTAGTTGTATGTGTGTAATTGGGTGAAAGTTATCAATGTTTATATATACTCGATGTGCCATAAGACACACAGGCTCACATGTGACGAAATCTTATGCCACACAGGCACATGTGTAGTATATTCTTGAAGGTATAGACATATGACTAATTAGTCTGATAGAATATACTGGTGTGTGAGTGCACACGACATTTTTAAAGCAGGTAAATGTACACTGTGTTTTTGAAGAAATACTAGCTTGATGTCATTTGTCTGGGACACCTGGCATATATGTGGCAAAATAATAAGGCATCAAGAACATATGGCAATAATCATGTTGAAGGAGTAACACGTGTTGTAAAATCAAGTGGCCTTGTATCAAAAAGTAGCTTTATTAAAGTATCTTTTTGACATCTTCCATGATTAACTAATCAAATGATGACATTTATAGTCATATATTAGGGATATGTGGAATATGTAACCCCCTTCCCACCTTAGGCCGAGATTAAGTTCTTAAACTCATACTTAAGTTGTAATTAGAGACCATAATTCGAGTTGGGACTTATCAAAGAAATCTTTTGCCCAAAAATCGGATTTGCAAAAACTTTTTCAAACTTATTCACAATGGTCTCATATTCACAATACAAATCAATAATGGCCTGAACAGGTGAATTCCATTTACAAATATCAGAGTGCAAATAAATTCCAAACTCACTCGGGTTCCATTCATTAATAAAAAGGGATTTACACAAGGCACAAAGCCTACTATTCATACCCTTTTCTTGGGGATTACACAAAATCTACTATATACAATTCCAAAATATACAATGATAACCATTAACTCCAAAATATACTCATAAACAGGAGCTCTAACTACTCTTCGTCGCCCGCTTGCCTTTAGATCCTTTGGCCCTGTCTAAAATGGTTAATTTTGGGAGAGTGAGATTCTAAAGAATCCCCGTAGTAACAAGTCAATCACATAATGTACAATAATAGTGCATGTAAGCAAATCATTATCAACAACAAGCAACTACAACGGCAGTTACAACGGCAATGGTTAGTATGACACATGTCATCCCTGACGATTGCTCACACTGAATTGCTCACGTTGTATTGCATCACAACAATCAACACAGTATAATTCACCACAGCTGAGATCCATATAAAGCATATCATAATCACAAGCCACATAGGCAAGATACACACACACAGCCTACGGCTAGTTTCACAAACACCGCCCCACGGGTCGGATTCACAAACATCCATGTCGATTACGACGGCAGTCCAACGGCCGACCTAGAGATGACCATTGTCACTCCCTATACGGCTCACGCTGACCTTCTCGCGCCGTAATGGACCATGACACACATTTCAAAATTTCAACGATAAGTTATGCATGCCAAAACATCATACAAGATATGAGAGAAAAGTCACTACCTGAGTTCTTCCGGGCATGTCCTAGCACCGGTCTCTCCCGAGGAAGGCAAATATCAAATCCTATTTTCACAATTAGGGACGAAGAGTTATTCTCTATTCCAAGACTTAAGTCACTTTATAATGCTTAATTGGTTATCATTATTGCTCTTTTGGAGTCATTAAATACCCCTAATAAAACTCCTAAAGGGTAGAAAGAACTATCCCAAAGATCCCCTTTTGGAAGCACAAAACTGAGATTTTACACTATTTCACTCGAGCACAGATGACCATGCTCAAGTGCTGATGTACGGACACTCGAGTGAAAACGGCTTCACTCGAGTGATGGTACGAACATCACTCGGGCACAAGAGAGTGAGAGGCAGCGAGTGAACACCCGAGAGCACAAGGAAGTTTTCAGAAACAGGCTCACTCGAGCACAAATGCCCTCACTCGAGCACTGGTATGGAAATCACCTCAAGCACAAGGAAGTGAGACAGAAAGCACATGCCCGAGAGCACAAGAGAAATGGCAGCAGCCCAAATGGCTCAATGCACTCGAGCACACATGGCTCACTCGAGCACGGTGCCCAACCCGCGAGTGAGAAGGCATACCCGTGCACCTACTCGCGAGTGACAACCCGAGAAGCAAGTCCTTTGGTGTCAAATATACTCATCACTCGAGCACAAGGAGGGTCACTCGAGTGATGTTCATCCCTCACTCGCGAGTGAGGCTATGCTTGCTATGACCCAGGGAGTGCAATAAGAACACAGAGAGCAAGAAACGATAATTGCACTACCGCACTCGAGAAGAGTTCATCCCTGCTCGGGTGTCATTCATCCCTCACTCGAGCAGACCCATTTCTACTCAGGTGATATTCATCCTTCACTCGAGCAGACCCATCCCTGCTCGAGTGAATCTACCAGATAGCAAAAACGCAGAAACAGAGGCACTCTCCTTAACCTTTGCCCAATTGATTCCCAAAACTTAACCTAAAGCCATTCCCACACAAAAACACCTAATAAACTCAATGGAATCAACAGAATCCTCAAAATCTTACTCCATTATCATGATTTGGGTTTTGGGCAACAATTTCAATAATACACCAATCTTAACCAAACTTCACATTTCAATTACCAATCAATCTATCTATCCTAAACTCATTCCAAAACACCATTCTCATGCCAAAAACATACCAAATGAACAGTGGCATCCAATTTTCGGATTCAAGCCAAAATTTCCAGAATTTATAAACTACTTCAAATGGTATGAAACTTAGATAGATAGATTAGTTTCACTCACCTTATCAACTTCTCCAAAGAGAGTTCTTGATTCACCAACAATCAGATTTTCGTGGTTCTTGAAATAACCACCAATGGGCACACTATACACACCAAAACGATGCTCATCACTCAAGGATCAACATTTAAGAAGGGTGTTTGAGCAATGAAAAGCATTTACTTACCCAAAGATCAAGCTTTTCTTCCTTCCTTTGGGCACAAAACTGACGAGAGAAGAGAGATGGAGGGAAGAGTGTGAGAGATGAAATGATGATTATGCTTCCCCATTCTCCCATGTTAGTCGAACAAGAGAGAGGAGAGGAGAGAGAAAATAATCTTTTATCCCATTTGACTTTTACACACACATACTCTCTTTGCCACATGTCACACCAAATTCATATTACATTAATTCCATTCTTCCAATTTCCACTAATTATGACATTAATTAATATAGTCATAAATTACATAATAATCCCAATTTAGGTCATAATTATCCACAATAATCATAATTATCCCTTAATCAAAAATTGGGATATTACAGAATAGCCAATACAATTCGCTAGTCTCCTGTCTAGCTACATACTGAATTTTACCGAATACTGTATCAGAAGCCAGATGAATTCATCATACTCTTTCTCATTTGATCAATGAATTCATCCAACCATGAGAGAAGGGAAGGGAAGACAGACTTTGGGAGGTGCACCGGGTACCTTATAGTGTTAAGAAAGAGCATCTGGTACACAGGATTATGGGTTGCTCACTAATTTCCAAAAAGGAGTACCCATAACCCTAAATTTTTAAGATGTGATTTAATTTATTAAAATAATTTCATACCCTTCTTGAAGCTAAAAAACTTCAGCCGCCTCATAAAAATCAAGAGAAAATCAGAAAAATACCAAGTAAAAGAAAGAAGATAGAGGTTTTTGTGTTCTTGAGCTCTACAGCCGATTTAAAGCCTGAGATTGCATTTCTAGCCTATAGAGCCTTCACAAATCTTCTTCTACTCATTGAGAGTAATGTTTCTATGGTTTTGCAATTTTAATCTAAGGTGTTTGGTGACAACTTGTCTATGGAATATTGCCAGATCAAGAACCATTCGGAGACAGGAGTAGAGGTAATCGTAAGCTCCAAGTTGAGTATGACATCTTGATTCTCTAATTAGTATTTTTGGAGTTATAAGACCCTTAAAGTTTCAATCAAGAAGGGTATTTTGTGGTTTAATGGTTTTTTTAATAATGAGCATGATGTTAATTAAGGTTTTATGATGGTTAAAAACATGTTTATAGGTTGAAATTTTCAAGAACATAACTTGTGTTCCTTAGGGTCAGATTCAGCAAGCTTTTGTTCTTAGGGTTAGAGCTAGATTTTGATCAATTTGATGTTAGAAATGGATTCAATGACTTAAATTGTGAAGGAATAGCATGTGGATGTGATTTTTGGATGATTGGTTGGAGAACCCTAATTTTGTAATTCAATGTGTTGATGTTGATTCTACCATATTCGAGTAAATTTGCTTGTGAGTTGTTTTTGAATGGCCAAACCTTGTCCAAATGACTATGATATTTTACAGAATTGTAGTAGACATCCTTAGATTTCTACTGATGTATAGTATGTGCCATTTGGTACTTTCAATTGAGTTATGGCCTATTGAATTTGAGACATAAACATTTGAATGCATTTTGAGGTAGTAATACTAATCATTAATTTTTGAGGTTTTGACCCTATAATTAACACTGGCTGATATTTTTTCCTGAAAGAGGACTTAAATAGATTTTCATAGGACTTGGAACAACCCCATTTGGATTTTTATATATTAAGTTATAAATTTTCAAAGTTAAGTGACAAAGTTAGCAGATTGGGGTTAACCTATGGATTTGTGGTATTTGAAGAAAGTTATGATAAGTTTGATCATAAGAGGTAGAGAAATGGCTTATTTTCATGGCTCTAATAATTCATGTGGTTATGTGTCTAGGGCCATAAGACGTCAAGGAAATGGTGATGGAAGGTTTCCAAGCATCTTTAACTTTTGGAAGAAAAGGTATGAAAGGAGGACATAAATGCGAAAAGATAGTAAACTTACCTAATTTGCATGCATTGATATGAATGGTTGTGGGATGTTGTGTATGATTTCTTTACTAGATTATGTGTAGCATATATGAATGATTGAAGCTCTATTTCTATTGATGTTATGGCCATATGTATGAGATTTGTAGCATTGAGCATGCAAATATGTCACTATGAGAGCATGAATTGAGGAAAGGCAAGCATGTCATGCACTCAGCATTTATCATGTATGCATTTTGGTATTTTTTGCTACTAAGATTCCTTGAATCTCACCCTTCCTTACCTAACCATATACATATACGTGCATAAAAGAGGAATGCATAAAGATATGCGGGAAGAAATGTGATGAAGAACTGAAGATTGATACGCAATAACTTGCTATGTGTAGCTTATGGTGCAATATGATTTATTGTTTGATTAATTGTATAAACATGCCAAACTAAATTTATTGTTAAGAATGTTATTTGTGGCATGTATGTTTGTATATAAGGAAGAATAAATCAAGAATACACATTGAATCATTAAGAATGGGAAAAAATTCCAGATACTTGGTAAATTTTAAAATACATTATTTACCAAATGAATAGTACCCTAAGGAAATGATTGTGCAAGTTTTTGGTTGAGAGTTTTAATTAACTTCTCTTAAGCCATATCAAGAACATTAGCTCTTCTGTGTTTGTACTAAAAGGGCATAAATAAAGGGCATTACATTTTTGGTATCAGAGCAAATATTATTGCACTAGACTAGTATTCTTTACTTCTATTGATAATTTGTTAGTGACCTCGTAACTAGAATGAGTTGTTGGGTGATATGAAAACCCAAAAAGTTATATTTCCCCCATCTGTTAAATAGCTTGCTAAAGAAAAAGGCAAAGCTGTATATAGGGGAAGAAGTAGAACAATGATGATGTATACTTGATTAAAGGGTATTAGCTCCGGTAATAATAGTATTGGCAGTATCAGGTTCTAGTACGGGTTTTTCTGCCAGTAAGATTGATACTCTAGAGATAAATGAGGTAGGATAGGATTTGAGTTCTATTGCTAACTCTAGGGCTCTGGATATTGAGTTATAGTATGATTTAGATCCCTACCTAGTGTTACAGGAATACTTAGAGGAGCTATGCCAAGAACCTGGTATTGCTTATGTTTCCCTATAGGAATAGTATCTAGCATTTATGGGGAGAATAACATGATATACTGGGATCAAAATAAATATAAGATACCGACGACCAGAGATATTTGGATCCGGACTGCCCTAATGCATCGAATCCAATTAGAATTATGAAGTTAAGCATGCTCGGGAGAGAGTAATCCTAGGATAAGTGAACCCTTGAGAATTCCTCATGTTGAAACCATTAACTAAATGTTAGAATGCATAAAGATTGTGTTGAGTTGAGGTGTTGTTATGAGATTAGTTAAAGAATTCTTAGAAATATAGAGAGGATAACTTAGGCTTTGACCTTGAATTTAAGACATCACTATCATGGTGAGTATTGCCGGAGAAGTTCATTCGGTAACTTGAGGACTAGTGGTTGCCTTGAGGTTTCTCCATGATTAATGATCATCTTAGTTAGACGATTTGTGTTCAAAGGCATATAGGTGATGAATGTACTGTATAAGTGATTTTTGACTGTAACCCTATGATGTTGAGGGTTAAAGTTATGATAGAACCTTGTAGTCAATGCTGATGTTATGATAATATTATTTGAAACCTTTTGATTAAAGGCTTGAGTGCATTGAGATATGATATATGGTGATCTTTAGGGATGCCATGAGGATATTATGATGAATACGATGAAGATTGGAATTGGAATTATAAATCGTAATGATTCCTAGTATATATATTGGGTATAATTGAGGCAAATGATTTTTTTACTCAAGTGATGTTGAGGTTCTAGATTTAGTAAAGTCAATATTCAATTCAATTGAATGAATTGTGACCTTAGAATCAAACTCAATGGTTGAATTGATTCTTTAGTCATTTGAAATGGCCTGAGTAGTTTGAGGTGTGACATATACTTCTATTGCTAAAGGAATCAATTAAACTAGGTCCTAAATTATTATGCAGTTTAGGGTCATCAACCTAGGTTATTCTCCCAAGGAGCAAGCTATGGGTTTTCTTTAGGATTGATATTTATGTGACAAAAGATGCAATGAAATAGACCTAAACTAAAATGTAAGACACTGCTACCTAAATGTAGTTAAGCTAACTAAATGCACTAATGCAATTAACTCTAAAACCTATATGAGAGTGAGATTAATCTATATGAATTTGAATGCAAATTTAGGGGTTTTTTCTGAAAGAGGAATTGAAATGCGAAGCAAAAAGATCATGAAGAAGCAAGACAAACAACAAAGGTTTAATTCAATTATAATGATGAAGGGGACAACTTAGGATTCACATGGACTTAGCTTTCTTAGCCAATCAATTTAGTAGACCAAAGGGAGATTGATAAAATATTGGAATTAACAAGTTTAATCACCTAATTGAAACATGGAAAACCCTCAAGTTCAATAATATCTAATCTACTAGAAAACTCAATGAAAAAAGGTGCTAGTTAATTAAATCCATTAAAAACCAATCACAATCAATTTCAAAATAATTTTGGAAATATTGTTTATAATTGTCCAATTGAACAACTAGACAATGAACCAACCCAATTAAACAATCAAGAGGATAAACCAAATTGACAATGAAATTAATAATGAAAACTCAATTGATAATTCAAAGGTTTGTAAAAAAAATTCCAGAAAATGTCTCAAGCACAAAATATTCCAAAATATTAATCTAATCCAAAAGAGATATGTCTAGAATCTAAGACTAGATTGTTCTCAATTAATACAACTCAAAATCATTTAAAACAAAATAATCTTAAGTCTTGAATCAAAAAGGTAAAAGGAAAGACACTTCCTTGTAGTCTTAAAGTAGAAGCTCCTAAGCTCTATCTTCCTCCATATTCCTCCCAAATTGCCTCCCAATAAGCTCAAGCTGCCATCACGACCTCACACACTCCCAAATTCTCTTGTGAAGCCACGACCCTTAAATTGA
This sequence comes from Inga laurina, assembly GCA_963855925.1. Lineage (NCBI taxonomy): Eukaryota > Viridiplantae > Streptophyta > Magnoliopsida > Fabales > Fabaceae > Inga > Inga laurina. Next base: position 27,500,130 of record OY979706.1, on the reverse strand, counting down.
TGGATAAAGGTAGAGATTGATTGGATGTTAAGGAGGTAATAATGGGTCACATGAATAAAGGAGATGGAATGGAAAAAGTGTTACAACAATAATGGATTTGGTGATGAGAATTGTGGAGATGGATCTTTGTGCGTTCTCTCTGCATGTAACCATGTGTGTTGGCTCTTAATGATGACGTGTTTTTATAGTAGCAGTAACTGGGTTAATTAATGGGATGAAGAGATAGCTTTAGGGTCCAAACTTGAGCCTATTAAAATTTAAGTGGCCCAATAAAATCCAATCATTAGATCTCTTTTAGCTTCTAAGAAAAATTATGCGTCGTAGGATCTTCTAATATGCTTTTCCAGAATAAGATCACTATCAGAATCTCCATGGTGAAGTTGAAGTGATGACATATTGTCACATCACTTGAGTAGTCACTAGAGTAATCTTCATTGTCTACAGTTGATTGCTTTCAGTAGACATTATAGTGAAGAGGTTTTTGAAAACACATAATTCGATTAATCAATCATAATTCTCATAACTAGCTCGATAACTGCCAATGAAGTACGGTGATAAAATTTGAACACATCACTCGAGTGATCACTCAAGTGATCAATTATTTCAATCTATTTCATATCACTCGAGTGTCAACTCGAGTGATCCACCACTGTATGCTTTGAAAACCATTTTCTAAAGGTGTAAGCCTAGGAATCTTTATGTAAAACACTTTCTTAAGCATTGTTATCAAAAAAATATGGGATCTAACATTCTCATCCTTTTTGATGATGACAAAACTTAATTGGATCTCGAAGGTATTTTGAAAAATAGTTTAAAAACATGTCAAGATTTATCAATACTCATCCAATCAGTATATTTATCAATGATAACATAGACTATTAGCAAATGAAAGCATATATTAGATTTGCTAAAGAAATACATTTCAAGTTCAGCATGATAAGTTAAGTTATATAAAACAAAAGACATGGAAGTATTAGCGCAATATATATCAAATCACACACAATAAGAACAAAATAAATAAGATCCTAGGCATAGCATTATCATCTTCAAATGCCACTCTAAAAATCAGCACCAGTGTCCTTATCCTTATTATTAGGTACAAGTTCATTCCTCTCTCCTTTTTTTGGCATCATCAGAAAGAAAAGATGGGTTAAGAGAGTAGGAGAAAAAGGTATAGTTTTGAGAGGAGTGTTGGGATGTTGCTTAATGGATTTAATAAAGGATGAAGAGGAATCAGGGACTATAGCTAAAGAAGGGCTACTAATTATGGCCTCTTGTTGTTAGCCTTGAGGCAAATAATAAAGGCATTTTTGGAAATGCTAAAGAAGGGCTACTAATTATGGCCTCTTGTGTTTGAGTGAGGAAGGCACAGTAAATCTGGAAGTTGGTGAAGGTGTTAGTATGGGATGAAAGGCATTTTTGGCAATGCTACAACTCTTGTGACGTTGAAAGGAATCTTCGATAACTATGTTTGGTAAATATTAGAGGAGGAATGGTGGTGAAGATGTTGTAGTTGTCTCTCCTCCTCCTTTTACTCTTGAAATCTCTAGGCCTCTTTGGCTTTGCCATGCGTTCTGTGTCTCTAGTGTTAGAGAAGGAAGGTTGAATATGGTGGTGTTAGAGAAAGGTGATGGCAGTGACAGTGGGATGCCATCGACTGTGGTAGTAGTCTCCATCTCGTTCCCTCTAATCTAGAGAACGGAGAACTCGCTCTTTGGTGCCACGACTAGGTCTCGTCGGAAATAGAGAGTGTGAGGATGGAGGAGTGGTGGTTGATGCAAGAGTTTCACCAGCGACTGTAGATGAAGGAGGGGAAGTCACCGGTGACTGTTGAAGGTAGAGATGAGAGAGAGATGAAGCTATGGGTCTCATGGCGCTATCCGTTTATGACCAGTTGCGAGGAAGAGGAAGAAGGTGCTTATTCAAAACCTATTTTGACCAGGTACCAAATAGAAATTTTCAAAAGTTCTTGTGGAGGGACTAAAATGCAAATGTTTGAAACATTTTAGGGCAGAACTATAATTTTCAAAACATCTTGTCCCTTTTCATTATTTGCAATTTCCAAAATTCTAGGAACCTTTTTTTGTAATTTTCCCCAGTCCTCAGAATATTAATTCTAACCCTCTAAAATCTCAAATTTTCTTCTTAAACACATACAATGCAAGATTAAGCGAAAGGTAGCATCAAAAGTGTAACCCCTTCCTTTTAAACCGTAATTAAAATTCAAAAATACGTAATTAAGATGAATTAGAGACCAATGGATTATAAAAGACTTGTTTTCAATCCCATCCTCAAGATAGGGTTTTCTCAAAATTTCTTTCGGAATCCAATTAACCTGGTCTCACATTTGCATTTTGAATATAATTAACCTGCGTAGTTAAGTCACATTCATACATATCAAAGTGTAAAACAAAATCCCCAGCAAACCCCGAGTTCATACATTAGCTAAAGGGCTTTTGGGGCAATTCCGCCCCTTACCATTTCTCATTTAGGGGATTACATATCCATATCCAAAATAACATTTACAAATGTACAGTAATCTTAATCCAGATATGACAACCAACCAGCAACTAAAATAAAGAACTATCCACCCTTGATTGTCTGCTTCTCCTTCAAGCTACTTATCCTGTCTGTAGGTTTGTCAATGGAAAGAATGAGATTCAAAAGAATCCCAGTAGTAACAATCACCCATATAGTATATAATCACAGATCATGCAAGAAAATCATCAATAAGTATAACAACAATGATCACAGTATACATATAGCCTTAACAGCATACACATAGTCTTCACAGCAATTGCATATTCTTACGGCTAACACATAGCCTTTTGGCTATCGCATAGCCTTTACGGTTATCACATAGCCTTTCGACTCTCACATACACAATGAATTCATTGTCACACCCCACCGTCATCCTCATTCACCATCAGGGATGCACATAGCCCTCACCCGAATCGTTGTTAGCTACCGGAGGACTCTTGGCATGCCAATGCAACTCAAAAGGCATATACATATTATGCATGACCAGCGTCACAATATACACATAACTTCACAGCATACACACAGCAACGAGCTTCACAGCATTGGCAGTACACAATGGAATGAAATCATATATATACAATGTATTACATACAGTATAAGAGAAAGAGTCATTACCTTGTTGTTTTCGGTTGTGCTCTGGCACCGGTTGATCATGTATAGGGCATATATTGAATCCTAAAACCAAAACCAAGGATGTAGTATTATTCCCTTTTCCACATTCTTAATTTCAAATGCTCAAGGTTGGTTATCATTTGAGGCCTTTAGGTAGCTATGAAAGTTTCTAAAAATAACCTAAAAGGATTTGGAAATACTAGGTTAGAACCACTTTTCAAAATCACAAAGTGCTGAAAACAGGGGTTGGCTACAGTAAAGAAATCTCTGGTTGCAGCTAAAAACAGTACAAAAAGTTTTTGCCTGCAGCCACGATCTTCTAGTTGTGGCCAAAAACTGCACAGAGTGTTTGGCTGCGGCCAAAGACTGCCCAGAAAGTTTTGGGCTGTAGCCAAGAACTTTTAGCTACAGCCAAGGAAACTTCAAAAAATCATAACTAATTCTAGAAAAATTAAAATAGGGTGATTCCAAAGCTAATGGAAAGCTATTTAAGTCCTCTTTATAGAAAAAATATGAATCAATACTATTCATAACCACAAAAATACAGAATTACAAGAAATCCCATACTGCTCGGAAATAGCTTCTAGTTTCATACCCAAACTTTGGAAAATCATAACTCTTAGCTCACAAATCGAAAGGATATGAATTGTATATCCATTTTGAAGCTTGGTATGTGAACGTTAAGACAAAAAAGTTTTAGAATTTTTAAACACCATTTTCTCATTCAAAACATCCATGCAACCCAACTGCCTAGCACAGAATTTCAATGGAAAGAATTTCAAACTTTCAACCAATGTGTCTAATGGCTCCAAAATCCACAACTAAACCTATTCCCACAAAAATTTTCACAAGGAACCTATTGGAAACACTAAAACAACCAAATTCCCATCACATATACATATATTCCATTTTCAATCACATTGCAACACAAATCATCAAATTGCCAAACTTTCTATTTAATGTTCCAAACCAATTTCATTGCTTGAGACATATAACAAAACACCAATTTCACCACCAAAACACCATGCAATTCAGAAGGCTCTAATGACACGAAAATTAGGGCTAAAATCTAGAAATTCCAAGTTCAACCAATTAGCACATATATATACCAAAAGGAAGCTATTTCTCACCTCTTTCAATTTCTCAAGCTAGTTTCTTGATTCCAAAACCTTCAAATTTTCTCAAGCACTCAAACACCTTTCAAAAATATAAAAATATAGAGATAAAGCTCTCATCAAGGTGATCAAGAATAATGAAGAGTATTTGAGCATACAAGACCATTTACAAGGCCAAAGCCTTACATTTTCCTTTCTCTTTCTTCCTTGGTTAAGAACGAAAATGGCTATTAGGAGAGAGAATGAGATAGATATGATGATCAGAATTTTGGCCCTTGAATTGCTTGTTGGTCGTCCTAAATGAGAGAGGGAAGAGAAAAAGCAAGTTTGACATTTTGACCTTGATCCATGGCTCTCATGTTCACAAGTGTCAAAATCTTGAGCCTCCTCCTAACTCTTTCCATGTTTATGCATACATGTAATTACTCTCTCTCTCTTAATCTCTTGAGAAATTACACATTCCACATAATCTTCAAGTGATTGGTGAATTCCCTCTTCAATAGCTGACTAATTGATTGATAACATTTCTTTCTCCTATTTTGTCTCCGACTATGGCAATTCCTCCTGAATTTCATTTAACACATTCTGTCTTTCCATTACACCTTATCATATGCCTTCCCTCTAATTTAATTCAATGTAGATATTAATCCACAATTGAAATTAAATATAGGGTTTAGGCACTTATTATAACACATTCAGATCACAATTCACATCGTAATCTCCAAAAGTGTTTTTTTAACAGTACTTACATTCACTTTTGAAGTCTTAGCCCTTAATCACATTTTGGGGCATTACAAAAGTCTAAAAAATCATTTGCATGAATAATTAACATGAACACTAAGAGTAAATTACATGCATACAACATAGGAATGGCTTAAAGGGGTAGCAATATATGATAAATGTACGTTTGTGCTTGGGTGAAAGGGTTCAAAATAGAATGCCTCTTTCATTGCCATCACTAATGCAAATGCCATTTTGAAAAAGAATTGAAACAAGTTCTAGAATGTGAAAACTAAGTGAACATGCACAAAGAAAAGAATTTAAGGCTTAAATAACCTTCAAACAAGGTTTTTTTTCTCTAGTGCTCACTCTAATATAATCAATTGTATAGTAAGCTAACTACAAAATATCTACTTAACTATTCCTAATGCTAGCCCTACAAACACAATCTATTGAAGCATTGCAATCAATTATACTACTCATTAACTATTAAATGCTATAATAATATTGAAACTCTTGCTCAAAACAAAGGGCAAACAAAAATCCAATTGTAGATTCATTTCTCTTCCCATTCACTTGGAAAGCAAAAACATGTTTTAAAAGTTTGACTAAAACACTAGATATGATCAAAGTTCAAAGAATCTACAATTCACATTTCCAAAGTGGTAAATGTGATGCTTTATCACTTAAGGCACACATCAAAGAAAGTCTTATTGAATTTCTTTTTGAAAAATGTTATAGTTTAAGGCATTTTTTTCATTTTAAAACAACCAATTAATGGGATTCAAAAATTTATTCCCCTCCCCCACACTTAATCAACACATTATCCTCAATGTAGAAAAATGACTCTAAAGATAATACTAAGCAAGTTGAAATTCAAGGCACAAAGGTAATTAAGTAGGGTAGTGGTAAAAAATACAAAGCATACATTGGGGTTCTTATTGTACTTACTGAAATACACTACTTCTACCTTTTTCTACTAGATTGTGTCCCTCCCCTACACTTATCTTCCTTATACATGAATTGAGCCTAAAGAATCATAAAAATTTGGAAGAAAACAAGTGAGGAAAGTGACAACCTTCGTTAGAGTATCTTGAAGGAGAAGTTCTCATCCCCAATAAGAATCATGCATATGTACTTTGAAATACCTTTTCCCACATTGGGGTTCCCATATCCCTAATATTAGAAGAGGTTCAAGAATTACGGTGGAGGTTGGTACGAAAGAAGACCTTGCAAGAATGTACCTGTAAAGAAGACAAACAAACAATAGTATCCCATCCAAAAATAGAAGCATGGAGAGATTTTAAGTGAAATAATGATATATTAAGAACTAAACTCTCCAAGTAACTATCACAACCAAGAAAATGAATGCCACTGCCATCAGTAATAGTTAAGAAATTTTTGAAAAATTGCTTGTTTTTATAAAGTGGAAGTTGCAAAATCTAACTTAGTATTGGGGCATACTATATCATCATTGCAATCACAAGAATTGGGAGGTAAAAGAGTGGAAGAAGAAAGAGAATTGATGAAGTCATCACCTAAAAATTTTGAATTTTCAAAAGAATTATTTTGCTTTTTCTATATTGGGTAGAAAATCACAAGAAAGAATCATATGGAAAGATTCATTTTCATTTGCAAAACCATCAATCAAAACATTTCAATCTTTCCTTATTAAACTACCATGCAATTCATTAGAGTTAAGGGAAAGATCTTTTTCTAGGCTATAGTTGTTCTCATTCACATCCACCATATAGGCATCCATGCAAGATTCAACATTTTCATAATTGCCATGCTTAAAATCATCAATAGTATAAGAGGATTCATCATGATTAATTATAGAATCAACTACTTCACTAAATGCTTTCTTTAAAACTCAACAAGTGGTATTTTTCATGATAAAAGTCTACATATATTTGATCTTCCTCACAAGAGCATGAAAATATTTCATTCAATTTATCACAATCATCCCTAGTACTATGAGGAGAACCATTTTCAATAGTTAAAGCATCACACAAAGAAGTATGAGCATACTCATCAGTAAGTACACTCAAATCGCTACTATTAAAATCAATGGGTAGAGCAATTACATTTTCAAAGATTTGAGGGGATTCGATAATGATTGCTTCATCCACCTCATCATCACTCAATTCCTTAGTTGCTTTATTAGTTAAAGTAGTAGGAGAGTATACTTGTATAAGGATAGGATCATTACCAAGTAGTAGGGAAGACTCTTCAAAGCTCTTTTGTACTTGCTTCTTCTTGACATCTTGCGTGGGAATAGGCACTAGAGGATTGGAATCTTCCACTTGTGAAGTGGCATTTGGCTTTTTTACTCTTTGGTTTCCCCATCATCATTGGAGTTATTGAACCATGGAGCTCCTCCTTCTCCTTCAGTCTTTATCCATAGTATATGGTCAACAAAAGCCTTGATGAAGTCTTGAATGTCCTCAAATTCTTCTTCCATTTCCTCAGAGAGTCCAAGAGCTTCCTTAAGCATGAACAATTATTGATGTCGGACCTTTAGTTGGTCATACATTCTTCTTAGGGTAAAGGTTTGAACATCTATATTTAGCAATGTGAGGAAGGCATGAAGTCCAAAAGGTTAAGGAGTAGAGGGTTGAGGTGGATGTTCGTAGCATGGTAGAGTGGGTAGCTCATATGGAAGTGTATATGGTGGGTGAGTCTCTTATGGAGTATAGCACATAGAAGACTTTAGTGCAAGCCACTCCATTGCTTTCTCCACTCCTCATTGATTTCTTCTAGTTGGTATACTTCTTATGTATGTGTGACATAGGAGAAAGATTTTCTTAGAAATTCTTCTTCAACACTTGTAATTGTCAAGTAAGATGCTCAATATCCTTTTCCAATCTCTCATTATCTTTCTCTTGTTGTTCTATTCTTCTGATAATAGAGTCCATTTGTGACTGCTAATCTTTGTACGATCGTCCATCTGAGTTTAAAACTCTTGAATTACTTATAGATACAGGGTTTATGGCTTAGCACACTAGGTTAGAAAGGAAGCCCATTACATGGTTCAAATAGTGGGTATAGGGACTCATGAGGTGGATGACATGGTTGGAAAGTAGGATGAAATGAAATAGAAGGTTTAGGATATAACTTACGGTCCATGATGAGGGCCTTTTGTCGTTAACCTTTGGGTCTACAATAAAAAATTAACCAAGGATTAAGTATAGACAAACATATGATCCTTCTCTCTTCTCGAGAAGCCTTTAATTGATTCCTAATTAATCTAAATGCCATGGAATTTAATTGGTTTTTCAACTTAATAACTAAAAGAGGAATGCAATTTAATTAAATCCTAAAGCTACTCTTTTTGGTATTTTCTATAAAAATGGGATGGATATGAGGAAGTGAGTCTTAGTAGCAAAGTGAATGGCTTTCCTAGATTCTTAAAATGATTTAGGAGTTAATTTAACATCAATTCAAATTGAAAACCTCAAGCAATCGAATTGAGTCCAATCTACCTAATTAATGACAAATCCTATGATTGCATTCACAATCATTTCTTAGATAAATTGTTAAAAACCACTTGATGTGTGTTTTTGTAAAATATTACTTCTGTAATCATCTAATGAGCTTTATGCAGTGAATTCAAACCATGAAGTGATATTCATTTATAAATTTTTTTCAATTCCCAACCTTCAAGAAAATTTCAAAATCTTGCTGAAGCGTCATTCCATGGTTCATAATTTCATTACTACTACTTGATTCTTATCTTAATTTAATTCAATCAAAGTGATTTGCTGCTCATTTCTCTACTCATTATTAAATCAATCATTTACATATTCCTTAATACTATTCAACTAGGCATGTTCATACAAGTATTCTCATATAGTGATAATTTACACATAACTAATTATCATATACTAGTCTTCAATTAGCCATCGCATTTTCTTCTTGAACATCTTCCTGCATTCCTCTTCTGAGCTTAGCTACCTATATGTGGTGAGGGAGAGTGACATTCAAGAGAATCCCAGAAGCGAACAGTGCTAACAAATGCATAAAAGAAATTCTTTATGCATGACATGCTTCCTTACATAAATTCATGCCAACATAATGACATGTATGCATGCTCAATGTTTAACACATTATACTAATGGCTATAGTATAAGTACAACAGAGCTTCACTCATTCACATATGCTTCATACAATTCATCTTAGCAATAAAACATCAATACACAAGCACACATATCAAGTTATGCAAGTTAGGAAAATTCACTACCTCTTGTCTTTAAGTTTGCTCCTTGTACCTTTTCTTTTCCAACCATTGAAAATGCTTCTTTATGACTTCTCATAGCATTAAATAAATACCCATATTATTAGAGCCATGAAAATGAATGTCCAATATGGCTATATGGACCTTTAGGACATGCCACTTTTATTTAGCCTAATATTTATGACAATTCAACACAATTGCCATAAATTCCTAGGTTAGCCCAATATGCTAGTTTTGTTGACCAAACTTTGGAAATTCATAATTAACACTAAAAACTCCAAATGGGTTAATTCCAGGTTCTATAAAAAGATCTTTAAGTCCTCTTTCAGTGTAATGTATCATAGCATATTGATTATAGCCACACATTTTCATGAAAATTCGTGAAAAACATACTACTACATATTTCATTCCAGAATCAAGGTCAAAATTTAAAAAATCATAACTTTCAATGTACTAGTCCAAATAGCTTATATTACCTATCAGATTAAAGCTCAGGATGTCTAGTTGAATTCTATGAAATTTCAAAGACATGTTACAAGTTCTCTGCGTCCGAAAAACAAATTCTGGAATATTTGAACACAAACATCCAAAATCATCAAAAATCATCATTTAACTATAAACACATGATTAAACCTAAAAAATACCCCGTAGATGAAAAATGAACAGTACCCCACCTCATAAAAACTCATCCAAACAATAAACTAATTGGTTCAAAATGAAGCCCACGCTTATCTCTATGTGTTTTTGCAATCGGTTTGAAAAACTGGTAGTACTTTGACCTATAAGATGGCACCAACCACCTCCAAATGAAAGTCAAACCATAAAAATGAAGCTTCGGTTGAGTAGAAGAAGGTTTGAGAAGAGTACTTTGAGAGAAAACACTGATTCAGTAGCGTTTTGGTAGATTGAAGTTCTTAGAAAACACTATTCATCTTCATCTCTCTTCTACCAATTTTTGCGATTTTTTTGGCATTTTGTCTGATTTATTTGAGTGGCTAGCTGAAATTTATGGCTAGGGAGAAGTCTTGGATAAATTATGCCAAGTGTCAGCTCTTATGGTGCCATTTTTCTGGTAATCCACTGGTTCGTTGACAAGTGTCACCTACTTTAATAAAGTGGGTCCCGCCTCTTTTCTCAAGTATTCAGCCATCCTTATTATAAGGGAAAGTAAAGGTCTAATGCTTTTTCTTAGTTCCTAGGCTTGGTGTTCAAGAAAGTTAGTTTTGTGATTTACCCTGCTCGGGGTGAGGTGGCACCCCTAGGTGATGACAATTTAAAAAGCATAAAGGTGATGGTAATGATGAAGAACACTTGTCACCTCCGTACTTTTACAACACAAAAGTGTCACTATCCTTTGTAATGATTAAGGGACACTTGTCATCCTCTTGCTTAGCCAACACAAAAGCTAGTCATGGTTGCTTACTTTATTAAAGCTACTTTAATAAAGTTACTTTATAAGTGTCTACACGGGTTTCACCCTGGATTTAATCAAATTGCTTCAGGTATACTGAGGCCCGCCAAATGATACTAGGCCTGAGTATATGTGTATGGGTCTTACATGGCACCACACACTAGCATCCACTCTAAAAATGTAGGGTACACATGTCTGCCCTGAAAATGCCATGTGTACACTGCACCGACATATTTCGCTTGACCAATTAGTCCCATACCTCATGACATAGTTGGTTGGCATCTTTCAACCAACCCAAGGGCACCGTATATGTTCACATGTATATCTGCGCTGACACTTAATCACACCGAGCCCTCTTCCTGGTAGGGCCAAATCATATAGTCCCTGAGAGTCTTTCTATCTCCCATCATTCTTGAGACTCTTCCCAATCAGGGCTTAGTAGTCAGCCTTATTCAGGCTTATTTTTTAGCCTTTAGTCTTGAAATTTGGAATATTATAATTCTCCCTCGGGATCATCTTAGACACTCAGTCTATCCATCTCATGGGCAAGCTTAATAAGCATGCCACATAAGTAATTTTATTTCAATTTATCTCTTTCATATGCAAGCTCACCAAGCATGCAACACCAATCATCATACTTTCAATCACATCTCAAATAGTATTAAGCAATTATCACACAACATTCCCATTCATTCAGTACACAGTATGTAGCATTCACATATAGAACCCACTAGTCCATTCTCGCAGCGCTTGGTTTCTTAGGCCAACAGCCTCTTTGGGGACTTTACCCAGATCGCACTATCTGCATAACAAGCCTTGTAGCCTCTTTGGGACTCTACTTAGATAACAATACCAAGCCCTACAGTATCTTCAGGATTTTGCCTGAATCACACTGAATGCATATCAAGCCTTACGACTCATATTCCTATAGCGCTGGATATTCTGGTTTTACTAACTAGGGAATCACCCCTATGCCATAGGCATCTCTGGACTTACTAACTCGGCTATAACCTGGTACACTCTGAATATTTTATCAACCTCAAGACATACCCTGGACATATTGGTCCAATGTCATCGCCCTAGGCATCAACCACAGAGCTAAACACACAGGTCTTACAGCCTAGGGATACCGCCTTATGCAAACTTGCACATCGAGTCTTATTGCCTTAAGCCTCCACTCGCAACAATTCTCAAATATATTACATTTTACTGGCCTAAGGACTTACTTATCCATTAGGTCTTATGGCCTCAAGACATACAATCTATTAGGTATTTTGAATACACCCTAGGCTCTAGCTCTTGGTATTTAAGCCACTCATATACTTATGTAATGTTCATGAAGTATGCCAAACAAACCATCCAACCACAAGCATCTAGTGAACATTCAGATATCATAACAAATCATATGGCCCCGAGTGTCCACTCCTCGCAATAGGCCCCGGGCAACTGCTTATGCATAATATATAAATCACATGGTCCTGAGTGCCCATCCTCGTAATAGGCCTTCGACGACTGCTCGTGTATAATGTACAAATTACATGGCCCTGAGTGTCCACCCATACAATAGGCCCTAGGATTTCACTCAATATAATAGTCATTTTCCATGGCCTGAGTATCTACTCATACAATAGGCCCCTGGCAACCACCCAACAAATTCTGAATGCTTATTAGGTCTTACTACCCGGGGAATCACCCCTATTCTATAAGGCATTATGGGACTTACAGCCTCAAGCCTTAACCCATCAGGTCTAACTGTCGAAAGACATGCTGGCCCAATAGGTCTTACTACCCACCATATATTCATAACACAAATATATCCGATAGTAAATACATACATGCATAATCATTACATAAGATATGAGAGCAAGAGTTGCTTTCCTCTATACCGTCGAGCCTGTTCTTCCTTAATTTCCTTCCTCATCTTTGTTTCTACAAATGATATTGGAGTACCCCACGATAATTCATTGGGTCATATAAACCCATCTCTCATGAAAACCCATTCGATGGGAGACTCATTACAATGCACCACCATTAAGAGTCAATGTTCCCATAACTCTACTCTGTGGTGTAATGTCACTGCAGCTTCTCTTTAAGGTTCAATGTCACAGTAGCTGAATACTATGGTTTGACATTATGATGGCTCCACACTATAATACTTCACTGAGTCACTTGTTTAGTCAGCCCCTCATATTAGAACTATTCGTAGGTATCCCTCTCGATCAGGTCTTTTCATAGGTAGCCTTCTCCAATTAGAACTCTCAATAGACAGCCCTTTCCAATCAGAATCCTCGTTAGGTAGCTCTTTCTGGTTGGTCGTCTCTGAATGGAAGTACTATTGTAATGGTCATCCATATCTTATAAGGTTCCTCTTCTCTAATAGTTCTGCAATCTGCTTCTTTAATTCTGCTATGTTATTTGGGGTCATTCTGTATGGACTTTTGATAATAGTCCAGCTTTAGGCAGAATACAACTCTAAGGGAATATTCTATGATTAAGATTTTTCCCTATGCTAGATTGGCAACTAGCAACCTCAAGAAACGTCATACACATTTTAATACATTCTAGTACCATATTCTAGTATCTCAGGCCAACTAGGTCAATTCAAATTCCTAAAGAATCAATTAAACTATTGAGTTTGATTCTTAGATCACAATTCAACTCTTAGAACCTCAATATCAGCTGAGTCGGGAAATCACTTTCCTTAATTATACCCAATTGGCATGCTAAAAATGCTATCAATAGTGCTTATTCTAACCTTCATGATATTCATGTAATATCTTTAAAATATTACTAAAGGTTCAATATCATCCATAAGGTTCACAAGGTTCAAACTTCCTTCATAAAACAGAATTATAGTGAAACCTTATTCACATTTCGACTTAAGCATTATTTAAGCTTAGATCTGATTCAAACCTATTGTCAACCTTTAGTATCACTAGATCAGATCCTCTGGGATCAATATACAGCATAATTACCACCCATCATGTACCATCATATATTATACCTTCATACCTTTATACATTTTAACTCTTAGTTAAGGGTTTCAATTTCTATGGTACTTCTTAAGGGTTACCCATCCTGAGATTTCTCTCACCTGAGCACTATTAACCGTAGAATTCTAATGAGATCCGGGGCATCAATGCTATTACAATGCCATTTGCCACTGGGTATCAATAGCTTATGCATACCTCAATCCCAGTATGACATGTTAGTCTCCCCAGAGATGCTATGTACTATCCCTACGGGGAAATATAAATAGTACTAATTTCTAGGTATAGTACTAGTTTTTAGGTACTGTCCCCTATATATCTTGTAACAAAAGGTGGGGATCTAAATCATATTCTAAATCAGTATCATAAACTATAATTGATCTAATGAGTTTTATGCAGTGAATTCAAACCATGAAGTGATATTCATTTATAAAGTTTTTTCAATTCCTAACTTTCAAGACAGGATTCAACCCTGTAGTTGATTGGATTTTTCAAAAATTTCAAAATATTGTGGAAGCATCATTTAGTGGTTCACAACTTCATTACTACTCATCAGTTCTTATCTTCATTTAATTCAATTAGAATGATTCACTGTTCATTTATTTGCTCATTCTAAAGTCATTCATTTACATATTCCTCAACACTATTCAACTAGGCATGTTCATACAAGTATTCTCATGCAGTGATAATTTACACATAACTAATTATCACATACTAGTCTTCAATTCACCAATACATTTTCTTCTTACACATCTTCTTGCTTTCCTCTTCTGAGCTTACCTATGTATATGGTTGGTGAGGGAGAGTGAGATTCAAGAGAATCCCAGAAGTGAACAATGCTAACAAATGCAGACAACAAATGCGTTGTGTATGACATGCTTCCTTATATAAATTCATGCCAACATAATGACATGTATGCATGCTTAATGTTTAACACATTACACTAATGGCCATAACTAGTAAAAGTAAAACAAAGCTTCACTCATTCATATTTGCTTCATATAATTCATCAAAGCAATTAACACATCAATACACTAGCACACATATCAAGTTATGCAAGTTAGGAATATTCACTACCTCTTATGTTTGAGTTCCCTCCTTGTACATTTTATTTTCCAACCATTGAAAATGCTTCTTCTTGACTTCTCATAGTTCTAAATTAGTACCCATATTATAAGAGACATGGAAATGAACCCATGTCGTGTGTTAGGATTTTAAGTTGCTTTGATGAACCCATGTCGTGTGAGTTCACAAAATAAAAATAGGTTTGAAAATGTAGCGTAGTAGTTCAACCTAGGTCGTTCTTGTGAGGAGATTAATTTCCAAGTTTCTAAATAGTAAAGTGATAAATACCTTAAAGTTGTGAGAAATTATTTGGAAAATTTGCATTCTTAAACTAATAAAGTAATCTAAGTTAAAGCAATATTTTGTATTTTTCGGTTTTTAATAAAAAGAAGCAAATGGAATCGAAATTAACAATAACAACAAAGTAAATTTAATAAACTAGAATAATAATGAAATAGGATTCGCTTAAGTTGAGGTTTTAGTCTTCCTTGCTTGTTAATTATATGAATTCCATGATATGAGTTAAGAGGATGGAACTACGCTACCACTAGCTCCACACTTGCAATAATCATTTAACTCATTCTACCAAAACAATTAAATGAATACCACCAAATAATTCAGACTTAATGAGATGAATAATCAACTTCCAATTCTAGCTTGTAATCACCATTACAAAAGTTCAAAGCATTCAGTTTAGTCATTTATAATCCACTTAACCAAGTTGGAATAAACAACTTAACCTACTCCTACTTTGAATCATACAAAGCTTAATTAATCAACTCCTAGCTCAACCACCAAGTTTATTCACTTGGCATAGAATAATCTAGATCATAATCACATACTTAACCAAGCCATATAATTATGAAATAGAAAGAGAGCTTAAGGAATTCCATTAAAGTTTAGAAGCTCAAACCATTACCTAACTCAAGGAAATCACCATTAATTTAGCAACTCATGGAAGAGGAAGATGAAGCTTGATAGAAGGAAAGGAGAATAGCCATGGAAATAAGATGTAACAGCTACCTTCACATCTTCAATTCTGCACACAATAGCTACGCCTCCTTCCATTCGGTCGGTCAACTCTCTCATGCCTTTCATTCCATTATTTTGGCTTCTTCCCTTTTCCCTGTCACATTTGGTGCTCTCCCTTTGTTTCATTGTGTCACCCCCTTTTCACACCAGCAGCAACACACCCCTTCATTTGTACTTCCCTCTCCTTTTATACAGCCGCAATTCCTTTTCCTTTAATCTTCTTTATTCCTTTCGGTCTAACTAGTTCCAATTTAGTCCAGTTGTTTCTTTTCTTTTCCCTTTCACATTCGATCCAGCTGTTGCCTTTTCTTGCTTTCGGTACTCTTGCTTCTCTTATATTTCTTTAATTTAGTTTAGCCATGCTTTTCAATTCCCTTTAGTCAACCATTTCAGCTCAAGTCTTTCTCTATTCCTTGAATTTCCTTTTTTGGTTCACTCTTCTCCAATTAATTCAACTTGCTTCTTCTTTTTCACATCGGTCCAAGTCATCTCAATTCTTCAACTTGGCCAACACCACCTTCTTCATGCTTTTATTCAATTCGGTCCAACCTCATTTCTCTAATATATCATCGGTTCAGCATCAGCATCTCTCCCCAAATTCAGCCGCCACCTCCTCTTCTCTTCCCTTATTCTTTAGGTTGAAAGTGAGTTAAGGTATGTTTAAATAAGAGGTAAAAATATGTTTTGATATTAGGCACAAATTTGCAACTACCAAACATAGTCCTTACTCATTTAATTTATGTCTTCAAGAATGTGCCATATAGGTACCTATGTGGCATAAGATAGCGTAATATACCTCAAAGACTACCACATGTGAACCTATGTGTCTTATGGAATACCGATTGTACATTGACACCGATAACTTCCATCCGAACACACACACACAAACAACTACTTCTCATTACGCTAATTCAAAAGCTACTTCAAGCATGTGGGACTTAAATGGCACCACACATGCCTTTGGGTGCCACTAAATGGTGCCAAGTATGCCAAAGTTTCCATATACTGGCATATATTATCTGACTACTTTACTCACGGAGCCTCATGTAATCTGGAAACTCATTCTCAACCCAAAGGGCTGAATCATATAGTCCCATAAAACTCATTCTATTTTTTGGAATTCTTTTCAAACTTGGCTTAGTAGTGTTTTTGGCTTAGGCTTATTCTCAAGCTTCTAAGCCCAAAATTTAGGATATTTCAAGACATAAAGTCCTTGTACTAAAAATCAATTTACAAAGTATGCAAGAAAGGATTGCAAGTTAGGAGAGTAGGTCTAACTATCATAATAATAAGATTTTCACTAGTAGAACACAATAGATACTATTAAGCAAAAACAGTTAATCTACCTATCCACCATACTCTGCCTTATCTTCGATCTAGACTTGGGTCCAGTTCATCAGTGCTAAGTCAACCCTACCATATGATACTTAGCCAACTTAGGTCTAATTGACCCCCTCCCATACCACTTGTATTTGGCTGAGGCAAGGAGGCCTTCACCCACCCAACTTATGTAAAATCCTAACCAATAATAAAAGGGAGTTGAGGACCATAATAATTCACCCTTTCCTTCACAATCCAACACATTTTCATTACAATCCAACACATATATAGTTTTTAGAAGCATTTCACATGACTAATATTTCATGTACATCATTCCATCACAATGGTAACAATCTCCCTTATAATCTCAAATTGTACATACAAGTTGGAAGATACACTACTTTATTGAGCTAAGTTCATATTCAAACATATACATGATTTTCTAAAACACATACAAGTAGTATATATGAATGTAAGGTTTAGAAACTACCTTATAGCCCAAAGCATGCATATAGAATAAATTAACCATCAGTTTCCTCGACTTTAAGTTTAACCTTAACTTGTGGAGCAAAGCACGAGCAATCAAGAAATTTGGTATGGATCAAGCTAATAAAGAAAATACTCTAATGAGTTCAACAACCTTGCTTGATGTTGATATCAAAAGAGCTGACTTTAATAGCACCAAGTATAGAGGAATGATTAGATGACTACTATACCTCACCACTAGTTGACATGATATTCAATTTAGTGTTGGTATGTGGGCAAGATACCAATCAACACCTAAAGAGTTTCATGCTAAAATTGTCAAAATAATATTTAGAAATCTTGCTGACATGGTTGAACTAGGGATATAGTATCTAAAAGGAGTAAATGAATGCTTGGTTGCCTACTCAGACTTAGACCATGGAGGCTATAAAATTGATAAGAAGAGCACAAGTAGACAATGTCAAATTCTTGGTGGCTCAATAGATCATGGTTCAACAAGAAGCAAGATATTGTGTCTTTATCTTCAACGGAAGCTAAGTATATTGTTGTATCAAGTTGTTGTGCACAAGTGCTTTGGATAAAACAACAACTTCAAGACCTGGGTATTCATTTAAAAGAAATTCCAATATATTATAATAATTCTAGTACAATAAGCTTGGTAAATAACCCAGTTTAACAATCAAGAACTAAGCATATTGATGTAAGACATCATTTTATAAGAGATCATATATAAAAGAAAGATGTCAAAGTAGTCTTCATCCCTATACATCTTCAGATAGCAGATATTTTCACCAAACCATTGGCAAAAGATCAATTTTTGTATATAAGAAGAGAATTAGGAATGGTAAACCCTAATGAATTGTAATGAGATTCTTTCATTTTATTAATTTTAATTAGTTTTTAAGTATGTTTTAATGATTCATTAACTAATTTAAGCATCAGAGTATCTAGATATTTCTTTTGAAGGATCTTTTATTATTGCATTGAAAAAGAGAGGTAAATAGATAAGGAATCACCTGCATGAGTAACTCGAGAAATTAGAAAGTGATAGCGAAATCACCCAATTGATTGATAATAAAACTCGAGTATTGGTGGAAAGCATAGTAGAATTACCTCTAAAAGAAGGAAGTACTTAAGTGGAAGAAGCAGTACTCAAGTGATTCACCTACAAATCTCTTCTGGAAGAAGCAAACACTCAAGTGGAGGAAGCAACACTCGAGTGACTCAAGTCTCAATAATCAAGCAAAGGAACTCGAGTACTTATAGAATGCACTCAAGTGAGGTACTTTTTCACTTGAGTGACTAAAAATATCACTTGAGTGTAGACATGTGAGAAAATAAATTATGTCATATCAGCTTTTGAACCTTCATTCCGTACAAATCACTTCACTCTCAAACACTTTTCACTTTCATATTCCACAACAATTCCCAAAATCTCAATCAACATATCCCTTTATCTTCAACCCATTCAATCACACCGATTAATCTTTAAGACATCTTAATCGATTCTTTATCATCTCATTTTCCTTACCTAATTGAAACACTAAGACCCTAACTTAGAAACTCTTAAACTCTAAAACCTTCAACTCACATATGAGTAGAACCAAGAGGCCTAATGTTGACAGAGATAAATCTCTTCCACCTCCTTCCAAGAAAAATAAAACCTCCATGCCTTCAAAATCACCAAAGACTCTATAACACATACCTAAAGTTCGTGATTCTAGTCCTGCTTGAACCTAGATTGAAGGCCCAATGTATAATTATTCAGGAACTAAAAAAACTCGATAAATGACAAATCCGTTTCTCAGGGTAAAGGGAAAGAAAAGAAGGCTTCTCAGATAGAAGCTGATAGTCAAGATTTAATCTTCAGGGCCAAACTTAACTCTGTCTTCAGAATAATCACCTCTAAGAGTCCAATTCTAAAGAAGCCTATATATAGTTCCCCTCCACATCAAGCTAGAGAAGCTACAGTAAGCTACGCTACACTGGGTCTATCAACTTCATTTATACCTTCACCAACTATCTTAGTTAGCAGAAGAGGAGGAGTTATTGACACCACCTCCAAATTTCAATATAGAGGATTTAAAGGCAATAAATTAAGGTTCTTATGACTATGCTTTTGCTAAGAGATCTTTCTATCTAGTTATGTATGTTGATTTATCCAAACATAAAATAGACTTTGATTTGGATTTATATCCTTATTTACGACATTATGATCCTTGGTTAAGTATTAGGACATCTTATTGTCCCATTATGGTTAAGCTCTTTTATTACAACATGAAAGAGGTAGATATGTATGATGACCAAGGTAAAGTTGTGGAAGAAGGAATTGAAACCAATATGAGGGATCAAAATATTATGCTATGTGTAGACTTGATCAACACCTACCTAGGAATTGAAGAAGTTCCAAGTGGACCATTTATAGAGCTTGATACCACTCAAATTTTTGAGATACTCAAAACTGGGGAGCCAATTGGGCCACTTACTCTAAAACCAGGTTCTCTGATTGACATTCATAGAGTGGTATTCTATATCTCCTCTAGATGTATGGTGAACAAGGCCAAGAACTTCTCTCATATCACTAGCAAGGATTACCTTATAATGGAATCTATCCTCTCTTAAGGAAAAAGCAATGCTAAGGATCTTATATTTCAAGAGATGAAGAGATTCAAGTTCCATTCTACTGTGACAACTACAATTCCCTTTTCATAGTTTGTCATTTACTTTATCATACTACACAACATCTAGTGTTTGAATACTGGTGAAGAAATTGTGAGGATTCCTAAGTTTGGGAAAGTTCAGATAGGAAGAATGGGAATTACACTACCATTAAGTGACTATAGTGATTACTCTCAACCACAAACAAAGAAGAAGACTAAGAGAATGGAGCCATCCACTTCCAAAGTAGAAGAGGCTCAGTCTTCTAGGGCGGCTTTCCTAGCCCATCTTTCATGGGGATCACTATTTAGGCATACATCCAAGACTCCCTCAAGGTGCCATTGAAGAGCTCAAGAAGTCTAACATATGTCTAGTAAATCAAGTAGATTAAAAAGTAAAGTCTTAGTAATAGCTGTGAATCACAACGCCAACTAGCTTTTTGACCTCCAAGCAGCTCAAGTGCTTAGATTACAAAGAATGGCATATATAATGGGGTCCCATCTTGGCATCGTTCTCCCTGAGACTCTTATTGACACCTCTACTGTCCTTGATACCACAATTCCTATCAGTGATACCACCACCAAGAGGGGAGGTAAATTGGGTGATACCAGAAATTTAGTTGTGTATATAAAAATTGACTGGAAATTTAAAGCAATTAAAAGCTAGGAGAAATATCACCAGGAGTTATATTGGTTCGGCCACAACCACTTTAAACTACGTCCAATTCTCAAAGCTTCTCTGAGAGTTTCACTATATCTTCGAAGATTCAGTGGGTTCTTGGCACCTCAGTACACAGCAAGCTCTATCATTGGACACTCACTCCCCCTTACACATAATCATATCCCCAACTCAAGGTTCCACAACCTTAAGTTGTCTCAATAACAAATATTAAGTTTGTAATGAAAACCTCTCTTACAGAGCAAATATATAATCACTGAATTACAAAGAATGAATATAAGAACTTAGTTACTTTGTTCAAATCATTTTGTTTAATTATAAAACCTTTTATATTTTTAATCCAATCTTTGTTATCATCAAAACATATGGGATCTAATATTCTCCCCCTTTGTTATGATGACAAAACTTGATGATTTTGAACAAAGGTTTTGAAATTGAGTTTTCAATTATATGCTTCTTGATAGCTTTTCATATAGAATCTTTCGTTCAATTCAAGTTTGAAAACTCTTTTGAAATAGCTTTGGGAAGATCATTTTGAATCCAGATTTAATGATTTTGAGACATTTTTTATTTGAAACCATTTTGAATCCAATTTTGATGATGTTAAAATAAAAAATTCATAATTTTTTATATGTCCTAATTTGTTCACCTTGTGTACAGAAAAAAAACTTATTAGTCCATAATGTAATGTAACTTCAATTGAAATTGCAAAAAAAGTTCATTTAAAATCAAAGTAGGTACAGGAAAAGAAGAATGTCCAGGCTCAGAAGGTCTAGGATCAGAAGGTCGAGGCTCAAAAGGTGATACTAGCTCAGGAAATGATGTAGGCATAAATGGATTAGGAGTATATGAACTAGGTGCCAAAGCATCAAGTTTGGCATGAAGTGATCTTAGAAGCTCTCCCTATACCCACTGCCTTGCCAATATTTCCTCATGCCTCTTATCTATTTTCTCCACAAGTTCTCATATCTTGAAATTCATGTGGGTTATCAATTTAGCATTGGTATTTACAATGTCAACATTGAATCCCTTAAGAATGTTCTCCATAAAGGTCTGTAATGCTGAAGCAATGAAAGATAGAGTAGAAGTGGAGGAGCAGATGACTGAGTATAATCCAACCTACTGGATTCATCCTCGGTCTTTTTCTTCTTGGGACCAAATTTAAGAGAAGTTTTCAAGGGAATGGCAATGTGTAACTTTCCAATCTAATTTTATCCCACTAGAGTAAGCCTTTCAATTAGTTCACCCTTCTCTAAATACCAAATCTTGTTCTTTTTGAGAAATAGGGATATAAACTGACGATAAGGCATTGAAGTGGTGGATTTTCCCTCAAATCTATACCTTTTGATTTCAATAAAGATATATTCTCCCAAGTCCTTTTCCCTTTGAGGAGAACTGAGTCAATTTTTTTTAATTCCCTTTCTATGAAATAAGTGAAGTTGTTAGATTTGTTGACAATGGCTCTCAAATAGATATACCATAAAACTCAATGAAAATCACACATGTCACTCGGGTTAAAATTGAGAGGTCCCACAATCTCTCTAGGTTTTAGAACTAAAAACAACTAGCTAGAGTCTAGGGTAGGATGAATATCTTCAAGGGGATCTTCTATTCATAGCCAAGTGTTTATTTCGTAAGGTGGGATAAGGACTTCTTGACCTCTAACCTTAGAAACCATTTCTTCTTCCAAGGCATCTCGAAGAGGATTATTCACAGGCTCTAGATTGTAATAGAAATGTTTCACTATTTTGGAACAAAAAGGAAGTTTCACTAAAAGCCAAGGCATATAGGACTCAAGATACTAACTGCGGTTGAATTTCAATACCTCTTGAAGAATATTGAGGTCAATGAAGTGCATCTTGCACACTTTTCTCCTTGAAAAGTGATCTTTGAATTTTTGTGATTCCTCAATCTGTTTCAGGTTGAATCCGACTGGAGGGAATGTAATTTCTTTTTCTCTATCTTCTGGTTCCCTTAAGGATGTCGTCATTTTACACGTTTTGATTGAAAAGCCTCCTCAAGAATGTTTGTCATTGCTTTGGCAATATTTTTATCAAACTTAACCTTTTTTGATGGCTTCTCAGAGAAAGTTGGTGTATCAGAGGAATCAGAAGGAGGTGGAGATGGCACCTTAGTCTTCTGGCCTGTACCAGGAGGAACATCCTTCTTAGATTGAGCTTTTAAGGCAATTGGTTCCTTGATCACTACCCCCTTTACCTTGGGTTTGGCTTGCGACTTGATTTTAGCTTTCAATCGTAAAGTGGGTTTTTGTCTTTTGGTTGGAGGAGATGGAGTATAATAATGCCATTGCAAGGATTAGAAGATTCATAAGGATTTTTAGGAGCAGTGGTTTTGGTTCAAACCATTTTGATTGTGAAATAGAAGATTTTCAGAAAATTTCTCTCGCAACTATAAAAGATTAGGGCAGAGAATTTTGAGCAATTTGAGGAGGTTTTTCACAGAAAAATTCAACAAGTTTTGTCAAAAATGGAGTGAGGAAGAGTTTGTGAAATTTTTTTGAGAGGTTACTTGTAGAATTACTTGAAGTAATCTTGTGAAAATGATATGAAGCGTAGAGTTATAACCCATATGCCTGACTTGACTGGAGGGCTCCCTCGAGTGATCTTGGGCATGACTCGAGGGCTCCCTTGAGTAAAGCCTTTGAAAATTTTAAATTAAAGAAATTTAAAAGCATACCTATCATATGTAATATTGTAATTACTTATGTATATTCCCTTGATCATGTGATGACATTTTAACACCGATTTGAGTGGAGATTGAATTGATTATTTATTTTGACTCATGATTACTTGAGGCCTTACTCGAGTAACTTTGATGATTTACTAAGGCCTCCCTCGAGTAATCTGTCTCTTCATTTTTTGTCTTTTTATTTTCAATTGTTGTTGTTTCCTTTGACATCCGTATCAAGCAATATAGTTGAGCTCATAGGCGTGTCCATTCCATTTGCTTCATCCATTCCATGCTTCTTCAATAGCTCTTTCAAATATTTTGTTTGAAACTTGAAAATTCCATTCTTTCTTTGTTTGATTTGCAAGCTAATAAAGAAATTCAATTCTCTATCATTGACATCTCAAACTCCCCCTGCATTATCTTAGAAAATTCCATACATAAGGTTTCATTAGTAGCATTGAAAACTATATCATCAATATATATTTGTACAATTAAAATATCATCTCGTTTTCATTTTGTAAAAAGTGTTGTATCAAGTTTTCCTTGTACAAAACCTTATCAATGAGAAATTTATTGAGTGCTTCGTACCATGCTCTAGGAACTTGTTTTAAACCATATAAATCTTTACTTAGTTTGAAAACATGGTCAGGTTTGGTTACATCTTCAAAACCTGGGGGTTAATCTACATACACTTCTTCCTTTATGTAGCCATTTAGAAATGCACTTTTTACATCCATTTGATAGAGTTTGAATCATTGGATGCATGCAAAGGCTAAGAGTACTCATATAACTTCTAATCCGATCACTAGATCATATGTTTCCTCATAATCAATTCCTTCTTCCTTATTATAGCCTTTGGCCACCAATATTGCCTTGTTTCTAAATACCCATTTAGTGCCAATGATTAGATTATCCTTTGGTTGGGGTACCAAATCCCAAACTTGATTTCTTTCAAATTGGTTTAGCTCCTTTTGTATTGCTATTACACAATATTGTCTGATACGGCTTCGTCAATGTTAGAAGGTTCAATCTTGGAAATAAAGGCAGAAAAACTAACTTCATTGAAAATTTTATTTCTAGTTCTGACTCCTTCATTTACATCTCCTATGACTTGCTCTAGGGGATGACTTTTATTGTATTTATAGGCTCGAGGTTGTCCTAGTGACTGATCTTCTTCCTTGGTTTGATCAACTTATAGGATATAAGATTTAGAATTAGGTTGACCATTTTCTTGATTTAAAACAACTTCCTCCTCATCATCAATAGATTTGTCAGAGGATTCAAATTCATCAAATACAACATTAATTGATTCTTCAACAACATATGTTCGTTTATTGAAAACTTTGTATGCTTTGCTCCGGTTAGAATAGCCGAGGAAATTTCCTTCATCTGTTTTAGAATAAAATTTTCCTAAGTTATCTTTACCTTTATTATGAATGAAACACTTATAACTGAAGATGTGTAGAGAAGCAAGGTTTAGCTCCTTCTTTTGTATAGTTAGTATGGTGTCTTTCCAAGTTTTATTCTGATGTAGGCTCTGTTTGAAATGTATCATGCTGTGCTCATTGCATTTGCACTAAAAACTTAAGACATCTTCTTTTTATTCAGCATTGCTCTAGCTATTTCAGTGAGTACTCTGTTCTTTCGTTCTATGACTCCATTTTGTTGAGGTGTCCTTGGAGTGGAGAAATTGTGATCAATGCCATTAGTATCACAATATTCTTCAAAGACGTGATTTTCAAATTCTCCATCGTGATCTATCCTGATACCTGTAATGGACATAACTTTCTCATTTTGCACCTTCTTGGCAAAAACAATAAATTCTGCAAAGGTTTAATCTTTTGATGATAGAAAAATTGTCCAAGTGAATCTAGAGAAATCATCAACAATGACCAATGAATATAAGTTGCCACCAAGACTTTTAACCCTTACTGGTCCAACTAAATCCATATGTAATAATTGAAGTGGTCTGTTGTTTGTAATTTCATTTTTCAATTTGAAAGATGATTTAGTTTGTTTACCCTTTTGACATGCATCACAAATCAAATCATTTTTGAAATTTACTTTGGGTAATCCAATTACTAAATCCGTTTTGAGTAATTTGCCTAGTTGGTGCATGTTGACATGAGCTAGTCTTTTATGCCATAACCAACTTTCATCAGTATTACTTAGAAACAATTTTCAAAATCATTTCTACTGATATCAAGAGTTTAGTTGTTACCTTCCCTTTTTGCTCTGAGCTTTTCCTTGAGATTCTTTTTGTCAAGTTGTAAGTTTTTCTTGTTTACAATTAGACATTCCTCTTAGTCAAATATTACCCAATTGTCTTTATATGTACTTTGACTTACGCTTAGCAAATTATGGCATAACCCTTTAACATAATATACGTCTTTGATTTGTATTCCTTTGTCAGTTTTGATTTCACCAATTCTTGATATCTTTCCATATTGATTTTCCCCAAATTTTACCTTTCCACATTCCTTAGGTTACAATGTGGTAAAACTTTCAAAATCACCAGTCATATGTCAAGAGCACTTGTTAGTTTTGGATGTGTCAAGACATATATGCAATCAAATATGATTAAGTCTTAGGTACCCACATCTTTTTGGGTTAGTACAAATAATTTTCTAAATGCATTTAGTGAATTTTTCAAGAGTTTTCGTGAGATCAGTATTTTTCTTTTTCACAGAAGAACAATTTTCACAATCCTTTTCTAAATTTTCTTTAAGTTCTACTTCAAGAGCTCTATTTCTCTTTTTGAAAACAACTAGTTCTTTAACTACTTTGATGAATTCAGAATGTAAAGCATTATATTCGGAAAGTAATTCATCATATGTAGGATAAGAATAAGGTTACCTTTCCTTCTGTTTCTTCTTGGGTGACCAAATAGATATTGGCTACTTCCTCATCATTGCTTTCTTCATCAGATGAACTGTCTGCCCATATGGCAGATACAAAGGTTTTCTTCCTGTTGTAGAATTTGTCTTTTCTCTTTTCTTTATTCTTCTGAACCAGTTCTTGAAATTCTGATTTGATATGTCCTGGCTTTCCACATTCATAGCAAATCATGTGTTCTTTACTACTTGTTCCTCCTTTCTGAAAGTATTTGAATCCTTGGCCTTTCTTATAAAACTTTCTAAATTATTTTATCATTAGGCCCATTTCATCATCGTCTAACTCTTTATCTTCATTATGATCTTCTTTGTTTGCTTTCATTGCTAGACCTCTCTTCTTCTTGTCACCAATATCATATAGCTCTTGTTTGAACTTTAATTTACTTTCATATTCAGAAAGTCTTTGAATAGAGAAGCAACCGATTGCATTGATTCACCTTTTGCTTCCTCAATCACGGTGACTTTGGCCTCCCAGTCTTTAGAAAGAATATTCAGAATCTTTCATACTTGGGTATGTTGATCATAGACTTTCCCAAGTGCTATAAGTTCATTAACAAGATGAGTATATCTAAGTTCAAATTCAGCTATTGACTCACCTAATTTCATTCAAAGTAAATCAAATTTAGTAACTAGAGTATTGATTTGGTTTTCTTTTATTCTCGAAGTTCCTTTGTGAGCTATTTCTAGAGCTTCCGACATTTCTTTAGCCATTGGAAATGTGCAAATCCTAAAGTACTTATTTTGACTCAAGGCACTTGAATCATTAGAATTGCCTTACTATTGAGTATAATGAGTTTCTTGTCATTCTCATTGTAGTCTATTGGTGTCTTGAGAACCTTATGTGAATCTACAATTTTCTCAGGTTTGTAGTTTCCACTTTCAATCACATCTCATAGTTTGTATTCTGTAGCCATTATGAATACTCTAAACTTGGCTTTCCAGAAAGAGAAGTGTTCACCACTGAAATCTGGAGGCCAGTGATAAAAGCTCCATCGAGAAGAATTCCTTCACCATGCTTGCCATTGGATCCTTCTTAGGTTGTTATACCTTAACAAGAAGAACTACGCTCTGATATCAAATGTTAGTACAAGCGTTTCACCTAAGAGGGTGGGACTGAATTTTGTGTTACCAGAAATTTCGTTGCTTATATAAAAATTGCTTGGAAATTTAAAGCAATTAAAAGCTAGGAGAAATATCACCGAAGTGTACACCGGGAGTTATACAAGTTCGACCACAACCATTTTGACCTACGTCCAGTCCTCAGAGCTTCTTTGAGAGTTTCACTATATCTTCCAAGATTCAGTGGGTTCTTGGCACCTCAATACACAGCAAGTTCCTTCACAGGACATTCACTCCCCCTTACACATTGTAATCAAATCCCCAACTCAAGGTTTCACAACCTTAAGTTGTCTCAATAACAAATATTGAATTTGTAATGAAAGTCTCTCTCACAGAGCAAATATATAATCACTGCAGTATAAAGAATGAATATAGGAAAATAGAGCGCTAAGAATATATTGATCGATATGAGTTTTCTTGCTCTTAATTGCTAGGTTCTGATCTTTGAATGATCCATATATATAGATGATTTGTGATGTTCGTTGGAAGCATTTCACACACATTTGTTAGAGTCATGCAGCTTCTTTTTACCATTCTTAAAATTTGAAAACTAGCAGTTTGTGGTTGGTAGGCATTTTGAACGTTATGGAGGATATGTTTTACTTCTCTCTTAATGCATGATCTCTTCATTGTTTCTCTGTAAATATACTTAGAAAACTAATACAATGAAAGGTTAAGCTTATAGATAACAAATTAATAAACATTGGATTAAAATCATGTTTTCTGTACTTCATTACTCTAGTGACTACTCGAGTAATCATGCTCATTACTCAAGTAGTCCCTCGAGTAACTTCATTAAAAATAAGCCTAAGAGTGAGTCAATGTTGTCTGACCAGATTACTCCTTGCTTAATCAAGTAATCCCTCAAGTAAGTGTTTTTTTTCTTCTGATTACTCGAGTGGTCCCTCGAGTAATGCTTCTAATAACTTTACAGATTACTCGAGAGATCACTTAGAGTAATGTCCTTCAATTCTTGGCAGAGCTATTGGGTGATTTCTTCTCTAATTACTTGAATGCTCACTCAGTAATGCCTCCAATAACTCAGCAGATTACTCGTGTGATCCCTTCAAGTAATTCCACTTAATTGTTGACAGAGAGTTTCCTAGAACAATTTCTCATACTTTACTTGAGTGGTCCCTCACGTAATGAAGTCATTACCTGAGGGCTCACTTGAGTAATGTCTTCAAAAATATTATAGTGTTCCTTTTTATGTGCTGCCTTTTCCTATATCTTTATTACTTGAGTAGTTACTTGAGTAATGCTTTTCCCTGTCACCAAGAACTTAGTTACTTTGTTCAAATCATTTTGTTTTATTATAAAAACCTTTTATATGATTAATTCAATCTTTGTTATCATCAAAACACATAGGATATAACACTATTACCACCCTTAATGTCACACCTGATAATCTTGATACTACCATTAATATCCCAACTAACACTCAATCTTAGTAGATTCTCATCCCCCCACCATCCTCTACCATTCCTACACCTTCAATTTATACATTCGCAAACCTATGTTTACTACTGACCATCCTTCCTCTAGTCTTAGCCCTTCCACCACACTTATATCTGATACAATTCTAGGCGGAGACCTGCCTTATGGTAACCCAATTCTTCAGTCTCTATCTCACTTTTCTATTAAGAGATCTCATCACTCTGACTCTAGTTCTCATACAGAAGATGTTGAGATTCATGACCAAGAGATCACTTCTGCTGCTCCTAAATCTAACCCTAATTTTGCCAATGAATTAGAACCCATATTGCCTTCATCTCCCATACTTACTCCATATTCCCTACTCATTCTATCTCTCCTAATCATACTTCAGCTCCTATTGACACCTTGACAGCTATTGTGCCCTACATTCCTTCTCATTCTACTTTTGTAGGAGACCCTCTTACTCCACCTGCTCCACTTCATCCTAATCCACCTCTACCTTCTGATATCACCTTTCCTTCCCCCTTCACCCTTTTTATTGATAACAAAAAGGGTGAGAAGAATTTGAGTGATGTTGGGGCTCCACAAGATGATTAATATGTATGAGCTTCTATTATTGTGTTATGTTATGCATTATGTTGCTATGTTTATGCTCATTATGTATTGTGTTTTAAGTGCTAATTATGTGCTTTTGAATAGGTGTCAAAATATAAGTACTAACCATTCTTACATTTTTTTTGATCTTGTTTGCAAAAGTTTTCACAATACAATATCTAAGTTTTGTCATCATCAAAAAGGGGAAGAATGTTGGCTTTTATAATTTTTTGAACAAGAAAGAAGGATGACACAAAGTTGACTTGATGATTCAAGTCACTTGAGTGATGTTTTTCTAATTCAAGTGATTTCTAAATAGAAAAGTGGAACTTTGTGGTGATCTTCTTTGTCCTGGAGGAATCACTCGAGTGATGGCCAAGTAGAACCAAGGTTAACAAAAGATGATAACTTAAGTGATAGTAGATGTACTGGAGTGATGAAGGTTCACTTACAAAACTCCAGTGAGTTGCTTAAAGACTTCAAGCCATGTCAGGCCTTTTTAAACCGTAGGCATAGGCCTAAAGAAGCCCGTATTCAGTCTCAGACCCAAGCTTTGGCTTTTTTTTTTTGCTTAAAGCTTTGGCTTTATATCACTATTATATGCTCAGCCTTATTTGCCTAAAGCCTGGCTTGGCCTGGCCTATTTCCACCCCTAAAGCCAAGCACATAACATATGTCTATCAGATCAATTTCATAGGTGAATTCATAAGTATACATATGCACTTTAACAATTAACAATAACAAAAAATAACAAATGTCTATATAAAAATTTACAAATATTATTTAATTTTTATAACTAATGATAACAAAATAACAAGTGTCTATATGAAAAATTACAAATCCTAATTTATATTAGGGAACAACCTAACTAAATCTAGCAATTAAATTTTAGACCTACACTTTTAAAAAATTCCTAATCAACAAGAGTCCTAATCAGGGATTTCTCAATATTGTTAAAAAACCAAAATGTTCTTATGTACTCAAAAAGGAAAATTAAAAGTAGCTAAAAATAGATAATTTTGATTGATATTTTAGATTAAATAATAAAAAATTTTATTCTTAAAATAGGGCTGATATGTTTATTATTGAGAGAATTTTGTAAAAATGTTCAAATTTAATATTTTTAGTTTTATTAATATGTTTTTGCAGATTCATCTATAAAAAATTATAAATTTTGTATAAGTTCTTATAATGTAAATTAAGATTTATAAATTTTTATATGGACACTTGTAATTTCACTGTTGTTAATTGTTTAAAATAGGATTTGTAAATTTTCAAATATAGACTCTTGTTATTTTGCTATTGTTAGTTATTAAATGTGTATGTTGTAACATCCCAAATTTTGGTCACCAAAATTATTTTATACCGTTGAGGTATTAAAATGAATAAAATGGTGAATATTCATGAGTTTGGAACTTAAAAAGCTAATAAATTTCCATTTTCAGGAGAACTGGGCTTCCAAAAAGCTCATTATCGAAGTCCAAAAATGGAAGAATAAAAGAGCATAATATTTCGCCCAAAAACAAAGGATAATTTCGACCAAAGAAAAGAAGAAAAGGAATAAGCTCAAAATAAATCCAAGAATGTAAGGGAAAAATAATAATTTGCCAATAAAGCACAAGATTAATTATTTTCCAATTAATTGAAGTTGATTTCATTTAATTAAGGAAAATAAAGGGTAAATATATATATTTGGAGCATTCCTAGTCAAATAAATCAAAGTTTGAAAAGTGAAAGGAGGACTTGTACACAAATTAATTAGAGAGAGATTGTAGAAAATGTTGGAGCAATTATTATTTCCCTTTTCTCTCATGATTTTAACCCAAATAAGGAAATAAGAGTGAAAATAATTATTTGGATCATAAACATGCCAAGTGGCATCATCTAAAGCCAAAGGATTAAATAAGAATATATTAAGGATATGAGCACATGTTCAATTAACATTAAAATATAATATATGTACAATTGATAAACTAATTGGATGAAGATCATTTGGGTTGAAAAGGAACCTAACATGGCATCATTTTGGGCCTTAAAAAGATCAAGAGAATTGGTTCAAATCAAATCAAGGGTTATTGCATAATTATAAAGGGATAAGGCTTAAGGAAAAAGACATGTGTCATAAACCATTAAACAATTATTTCTTAAAGAAGAGGTAGAGATATTTTAAATGCATCATCTTCATCTTTCCTCTTCATTCTTTATGCCACACACACTCTTAAAATAGAGAGAGAAGATAGCTTGAAAGTTTTAGAACAAGATGTTAGTGCAAACATTTCACCCAAGAGGGGGGTGAATTGGATGAAACCAGAAATTTCGTTGCGTATAAGAAAATTGACAGAATATTTAAAGCAGTTGAGAGCAAAGAGAAATATCACCGAAGTGTACATCGGGAGTTATACTGGTTCAGTCACAACAACTTTGACCTATGTCCAGTCCTCAGAGCATCTCTGAGAGTTTCACTATATTCTTTAAGATTCAGTGGGTTCTTGGCACTCAGTACACAATAAGTTTTTTCACCCGCACACTCGCTCCCCCTTACACATTGCAATCAAATCCCCAACTCAAGGTTCCAACACCTTAAGTTGTCTTAATAACAAATATTGATTTTGTAATGAAAAACTCTCTCACAGAGTAAATATATAATCACTGAAGTACATTGAATGAGTATAAGTAAACAAAGTACTAAGAGTGTGTTGATCAGTGTATGTTCGTGTGTTCTCAGTTCTTGTGTGTTGTTTTCTTCTCTTTGAATGCTCTATATATATAGATGATTTGTAGTGTCCGTTGGAAGCAATTCAAACATGTCCGTTAGAGTCGCGCAGCAATGGTTGACCATTCTTCAAATTTGAAAACTATCAGTTTAAGCTAGGTAGCGGTAGGTGATATCTCAGACACTTTATTTTACTTTGCCCTTCTTGTATGATATCTTCGTTGTTTCTCTGCAAATGTACTTAGGATACTAATGCAATGAAGAGTTAATCATATAGATAAAAAATCAATAAACATTCGATTAAAAACATAATTTATGGACTGCCTTACTCGAGTGATCATGTCTGTTACTTGAGTGGTCCCTCGAGTAAACCTATCAAAAATATGGCAGTGGGTAATTGAACATTTTTCAAAAGATATTACTCGGGTAAGACATGCAGTGAAATAGATCACAAACCTTGAAAATACCTTATTACTTGAGTGGCTACTCGAGTGGCCATGTCTTTCTTACACAAGTTACTCAGGTGCTAACTCTAGTAATCTGATTACTCGAGTGGTTACTTGAGTGGCCATGTATTTTCTTCAGAAGTTACTTGAGTGCTCCCTCGAGTAGATGCCAAATAACTTTGCAGATTACTCGATTATTCCCTTGAGTAATGTCATTTAAAACTTGGCTGAGAGTTTGCTTACTTGAATACTCGAGTTATCCCTCGAGTAATGGAACAAATAACTCCGTAGATTACTGGAGTGCTGCCTCGAGCAATACCTTTTTCTCATATAGTTACTCGAGTGGTTACTCAAGTCAAGTATGGCATTACTTGGCCGAGAGCTACGGGAAGATTTTTGACCTGGTTACTTGAGTGGCCACTCGAGTAATGCCTTTACAAATGATATTACTCGAGTGGCTACTCGAGTAATAGTCTATATAAATTTACAGATTACTCTAGTGGTCCCTCGAGTAACTTCTTCCAAATTTTGGCAGTGCTTCTCTAGATAAAATTCTTTGCGACTGCTTGAGTGCTTACTCGAGTAACAACTTCTCTTACTTGAGTAGTCACTCGAGTAAGCCTTCACAGAATTTGCTGATTACTTCAAGTAATGTTTTTCTACTTTGTTCAAATTCATTTTTTGTCATAAAATCCTTTTATGTCATTGATCCAATCTTTGTTATCATCAAAATATATGGGATATAACATTCTCCCCCTTTTTAATGATGACAAAACTTGGTGATTTTGAACAAAGTTTTCGGAAATTGAGTTTTCAAACATAGCTTCTTAAATACTTTTCATATGAAATCTTTTATTCAATTTAACCTTGAAAACTCTTTTGAAATAGCTTATTAAAGATCTTTTCAAAGTTTTTGTTCTTATTTATTTGTTCACCTTGCATACACAATCAAAAACTCATTAGTCCTACAAAGCATTATAACTTTAATGAAATTTAACTTTAATAGCATAAAGAAACAAATTGCATGAGGAAGAATTCATTACATAACCAAAACTTTAGAATTAAAAAATAAAGCTTAAAAGCACCCTAAAGCCCCATACACCCAAATCACAATTCATCAACTCAGCTATTCATCACAAAATCACTCAATTTCTTCTCCCCCTTTTTGTCTTCATCACAAAAGGGGGAATCAATCATGAGGAGGAGTAGGTGGCTAGGCTGCTGAGATAGGACTGACAGGAAATGCCAATGATTCATATGAACCGTCGAACTTAAAGGATTTAAAGATGATGGTTCAGGGTCAGGAAGGTTCACTGGCGGTGTCTGAAGATCCTCTAGAGGATTCATCGAAGATGAAGGGTAAGGAACCAGAGAAGTAATTTCTACTTCCTATGTAGCAACCGGTGAAGACTCAAGCCCCTCCTCAGTACGTGTAGATGATGCAATGGGAGTAGGTATAGGCTCTGGCTAAACAGGCTGAGGTAGATCATCAATGGTGATGTGGATTGGCTCGGATGAGTCAGGGTCAGGCATAGAGAATAAGACATTGCTGGGTCCACTCTTAGAGGGTCTATGCTCAGTAGGTATAGAGGGTCCAGGTTCAGGGATAGGTATGGGCTTAGGAATACCATAAGGACCAAGAATAGAGGAGCCAGATTCCATAACATCAAGTCTGGGAATAATGGATCTCAGAAGCTCACCCAGGGCATGCTGTTTAGCTAGCAACTCTTCATGCCTCTTATCCATCCTCTCCACAAGTTGTTAGTGCAAGCGTTTCACCCAAGAGGGGGTGAATTAGGTGAAACCAAAAATTTTGTTGCGTATAAGGAAATTGACAGTATATTAAAAGCAGTTAAGAGCAAGGATAAATATCACCGAAGTGTACACCAGGAGTTATACTGGTTCGACCACAACCACTTTGACCTACGTCCAGTCCTCAAAACATCTCTGAGAGTTTCACTAATTGTCCAAGATTCAGTGGGTTCTTGGCACCTCAGTACACAGCAAGTTCCTTCACTTGGACAATAGCTCCCCCTTACATGTTTTAATCAAAACCCCAACTCCAGGTTCCACTACCTTAAGTTGTCTCAATAAAAAATATTGAGTTTGTAATGAAAAACTCTCTAACAGAGAAAATATGTAATCACTGAAGTACAATGAATGAGTATAAGTAAACAAACCAATAAGAGTGTGTTGATCAGTGTAATCTTAGTTCGTGTCTTCTGTTTTCTTCTCTTTGAATGCTCCATATATATAGATGATTTGTAGTGTCCATTGGAAACAATTCAAACTTGTCCGTTACAGTTGTGCAGCAACGGTTGACTATTCTTCGTATTTGAAAACTATATGTTGGCGGTAGGTAGCAGTAGGTGAACGTTCGAACTTTTATTTGACTTTTCAAATTTTTCATAATCTTTTATTGTTTCTCTATAAATGTACTTAGAATACTAATACAATGAAGAGTTAATCATATAGATAAAAAATCAATAAATATTTGATGAAAGATATAATTTCTGGACTGCCTTAATCGAGTGTCTACTTGAGTGATCAAGTTTGTTACTCGAGTGGTCCCTCGAGTAAACCTGTCAAAAATATGGCAGTGAGCAAATCAACATCTTGCATCATATATCACTCGGGTAAGACATGGAGTGATATATTACAAACCTTGAAAATACCTGATTACTTGAGTAGCCATGTCTTTATCCACAAGTTACTCGGGTTATCTATGTGGTAAACTGCTTACTCGAGTGGCTACTCGAGTGGGCTTCATTTTTTATTCATACCTTACTCAAGTGGTCCCTCGAGTGACTTTCAAATAACTTGGCAGATTACTTGATTATTCCCTCAAGTAATACCATCAAATTCTTGGCCGAGAGTTTGCTTTCTGGTTACTCGAGTGCTTACTCGAGTGGTACTTCAAATAACTTTACAGATTACTCAAGTGGTCCCTCGAGTAATGCTATTTTCTCACTGGTTACTTGAGTGGTTACTCGAGTGATATGCTGCAATTATTGGCCGATAGTCACTGGAAGATTTTTTGACCTGGTTACTCGAGTGGCTACTCTAGTGATGCCTGTGAAAATCTTGTTACTCGAGTGGCTACTCGAGTAATGGTCTATATACCTTTGCAGATTACTCGAGTGGTCCCTCGAGTAACTTTGTCCAAATTTTGGCAGTGCTTAACTAGATAAAATTCTCTTTGCTTACTGGAGTGGTTACTCGAGTAATGACTTCTCTTACCCGAGTGGCTACTCGAGTAAGCCTTCACATAATTTGTTGATTACTTCCAGTGTTTACTCCAAGTGATGCTTTGCCACTTTGTTCAAATCCATTTATTTGTTATCAAATCCTTTCATATTATTGATCCAATCTTTGTTATCATAAAAACATATGGGATCTAACATTCTCCTCCTTTTTTATGATGACAAAACTTGGTGATTTTAAACAAAGTTTTTGAAATTGAGTTTTTAAGCATATGCTTCTCAAATTCTTTTCATATGAAACCTTTTGTTCAATTTAAACTTGAAAACTCTATGTGAAATAACTTATTAAAGATCTTTTCAAAGTTTTTGTTCTTATGTTTACTTGTTTACCTTGCATACAAAATTAAAAACACATTAGTCCCAAAATGCAATATAAATGCAACAAAATATCATAAAAGAACAAATTGCATAATGAGGAATTCAATACATAATCAAACTTTAAATTTAAAATCGTTCAAGAACAAAAAGAAACAAAGCACCTAAAAACTAAAACCCCATACACCCAAATCCCAATCTATAGACTCAGCCATTCTTCATAAAACCCCATACACCCAAATCCCAATCTATAGACTCAGCCATTCTTCATCAAAATCACTCAAGTTCTTCTCCCCTATTTTATCTTGATCACAAAGGTGGAATCAATCATGAGAAGGAGTAGGTGGTTTGGCAGCTGAAATGGGAGTGACAGGAAAAGCCAATGACTCATATGAACCATCAGAACTTGAAGGATCTGAAGATGATGATTCAGGTTCAGGAAGATTCACTGGCAGTGTCTGAAGATCATCTAGAGGATTCACTGGTAGAGATGAAGGATAAGGAACTAGAGAAGTAATCTCTACTTCCTCTACAGCAACCGGTGAAGACTCAAGTACCTCCTCAGTGCGTGCAGGTGAAGTAATGGGAGTAGGTATAGGCTCAGGCTGAACAGGTTGAGCTGGTTCATCAGAGGTGATATGGATTGGCTCAGATGTTTTAGGGTATAGCATAGAGAATAAAACATTGCTCGGTCCACTCTTAGAAGGTCTATGCTTAGTAGGGACAGAGGGTCTAGGCTTAAAGGTAGGTATAGGCTCAAGAATACCAGAAGGACCAAGAGTAGAGGTTCCAGATGCCATAGCATCAAGTCTAGCCATAATGGATCTCAGAAGCTCACCCTGGGCACGTTGTTCAGCAAGTAACTCTTCGTGCCTCTTGTCCATTGTCTCCACAAGTTGTCCAATTTTCTCATTCATATAGGTAATCAACTCTACATTGGTATGTGCAATATCAATATGGAAACTCCTCAGGATGTTCTCCATAAACATTTGCATTACGGCACCAAAGAAGGATAGAGAAGATGTGTTGGCTGGAGCAGAAGACTGTGTGTCATCCATCTGGCTTGTTGCTGTGTCAGTCTTCTTCTTTTTCTTGGGACTTGCTTCTAGTGGTGTCTTCAAAGGAATCTCAATATTTAGCTTTCCGATTTGATTCCTTCCCACTGGTGCTAACCTCTCAATTAGTTCCTTACTCTCCAAATACTAGATCTTGTTCTTCTTGAGAAACATGGAAATTAGTTGAGGATAAGGCATTGGAGTAGTTGGTTTTCCCTCATATCTATACCTCTTGATCTCATTGAAGATATACTCTCCCAAGTCCTTTTTCTCTTTAAGGATCACTGAGGCAAATTTCTTGAAGTCCCTCTCAATTAAGTGAGTGAAGTTGTTGAATTTATTCACCATGGTTCTAGAGTAGATATACCATAGGACTCTATAGAAATCACTCATATCACTTAGAATGAAGTTGAGCAGTCCCACAATCTCCCCAGGTTTAAGAATAGAAAAAATTTGGTTTGAAGAAAGGTTAGGCTAATATCATCAGGAGGATTTTCTATTCCTAACCAGTTATTGATTTGGGAGGGTAAGATAAGAATTCTTTGACCTCTAACCTCAGAAGTCATCTCTTCTTCCACAGACTTCCTAACAGGATCATTAATCGGTTCGAGGTTATAATAGAAATGTCTCACTATTTTGGTGCAAAAAGGAAGCTTGACAGATAACCAGGTCATATAGGAATCAAGG
The DNA here is from genome assembly GCA_963855925.1 of Inga laurina. Taxonomy (NCBI): domain Eukaryota; kingdom Viridiplantae; phylum Streptophyta; class Magnoliopsida; order Fabales; family Fabaceae; genus Inga; species Inga laurina. The sequence continues at coordinate 27,462,051 of OY979706.1, read as the reverse complement.
TAGGGACTAAGATCAAATTTCAATATCTCTTGAAGCACCTTGTAGTCAATATAGTGCATATTGCACACATTTCTTCTGGAAAAATGACTCAAGTACTTATGTGATTCCTCGAGCTATTTCACATTAAATCCCTTAGGAGGAAATGGAAATATGATTTCTTCATCCTTCTCCTCAATTTGCTTTGAAGTTTACCCTTTCTTTGTTTCCCTAGACTTGAAAGCTTCCTCAAGCATGCCTACCATGACTTTGGTAAGCTTCTCACTAACCTTAGGCTCTTTCATAGGCTTAGGAGTAAAGGTAGGTTGGTCAGATGAATTAGAGGAAGGAGGAGATGGCTTTTTTGTAGTTTTCCCTTTTCTAGGAGGTGAACTCTTCTTGGATTGAGCTCTTGTGGTAAACAGTTCCTTAATCACAACCTCTTTTACTTTAGGTTTGGCTTGCGGCTTGGTCTTGGGGGCTTGCGGATAGCTACTCGAGTGATCATATGAAAAATTTTAAAATACAGCAAATTTGAGCACACACCTGGCATGAATAATATTGTAATTATCCATGTATATTCCCTCGATCATTTGATGACTCTTTAGCACAGATTTGTACTGAAAATCAAATGATTTAAAATTTGCACCCAGGTTCACTCGAGGCCTTACTCGAGTAACATTGAACATCACTCGAGGCCTCCCTCGGGTAAGCTGTCTCTTTACCTTCTAACTATTTATTTTCAACCGTTGTTCCGTTTCATTTGAAATTAATGCTTCACTGGCACATTTCCAAGTTCATTACTCGAGTGGCCACTCGAGTAATGCATCCATTACTTCAAGTTGTCACTCCAGTGATACATCTACTACTTGAAGTTGTCACTCCAGTGATGCTCATTACTTAAAGTTGACACTCCAGTAATGTTGTCCTCTGTTAACCTCTGTTATTCATACTCCAAAACAGAATATTATGATCCTGCAAGAACAAGTTGCTAGAAGCTCCGATGCTTAAGTTAGTAATCATCAAAACATTAAAAAACAAGATCATCTAACATTTTGTAAATACTAAATAACTTACAATTCAATGGGGTTTACCATTCCCAATTCTCAACTAATGTATAAAAATTGATCTTTTGCAAGAGGTTTTGTGAAGATATCAGCTAGTTGAAGATGAGTTGGAATGAATATCACTTTGACATCTTTCTTTTGGACATGATCTCTGATGAAATGATGTCTAACATCAATATGCTTGGTTCTGGAATGTTGAACAGGATTCTTTGCCAAGCTTATCATGCTAGTATTGTCACAGTATATTGGTGTTTCTTTCAGATAAATACCAAGATCCTGGAGTTGTTGCTTTAGCCATATTACTTGTGCATAACAACTTGATCCTGCAACATACCCAGCTTTTGTTGACGAAAGGGACACTGTAGTTTGTTTCTTGCTAAACTATGATACAAGTGAGCCTCCAAGAAACTGGCCTTGTCCACTTGTACTCTTTCTGTCCGTCTTATATCCTCCATGATCAGAGTCTGAGTATGCAACTAGGTATTTAGTTCTTCCTTTGGGATACCAAAGACCCAATTCTGGCATGTCAGCAAGATATCGGAAGATTCATTTGACAATTTCAGCATGTGACTCTTTTGGTGTTAATTGATATCTTGCACATATACCCACACTGAATTGAATGTCAGGCCTGCTTGCAGTGAGATAGAGTAATGATCCAATTATTCCTCTATATTTTATGATGTTATAATCTTTTCCCTTGACATCCGTATCAAGTAATGTGGTTGAGCTTATGGGTGTGTCCGTTCCATTTGCTTCATCCAATCCATACTTCTTCAATAGCTCTTTCAAATATTTTGTTTGAGATATGAAAATTCCATTCTTTCTTTGTTTGATTTGCAACCCAAGAAAGAAATTTAATTCTCTCATTATTGACATCTCAAACTTCCCCTGCATTATCTCAAAAAATTCTTTGCACATAGTTTCGTTAGTAGCACCGAAAACTATATCATCAAAATATATTTGCACAATTAATATATCATCATGTTTTCATTTTGTAAAAAGTGTTGTATTGAATTTTCCCCGTACAAAACCTTGATCAATAAGAAATTTACTGAGTCTTTTGTACCATGCTCTAGGAGCTTGCTTTAAACCATATAAAGCCTTTTTGAGTTTGAAAACATGGTCAGGTTGGGTTACATCTTCAAAACCTAGAGGTTGCTCTACATATACTTCTTCCATGATATCGCCATTTAGAAATGAACACTTTACATCCATTTAATAGAGTTTGAATCCTTTGATGCATGCAAAGGCTAAGACTACTCGTATAGCTTCCAATCTAGCTACTGGAGCATACATTTCCTCATAATCAATTCCTTCTTCTTGATTATAGCCTTTGGCCACCAATCTTGCCTTATTTCTGACAATTATTGTGGATTCATCAAGTTTGTTCTTGAATACCCATTTAATGCCAATGATCGGATGATCCTTAGGTTGGGGTACCCAATCCCAAACTTGATTTCTTTCAAATTGGTTTAGTTCTTCTTGCATTGCTATAACCCAATCATTGTCTAATAAGGCTTCGTCAATGTTAGAAGGTTCAATCTCAGAAATGAATGTAGAAAAACTTACTTGATTGAAAATTCTATTTCTAGTTTTGACTCCTTCATTCATATCTCCTATGACTTGATCTAGGGGATGACTCCTATTGTATTTCCAGGCTTTAGGTTGACCTAGTGACTGATCTTCTTCCTTGGTTTGATAAACTTCTGGAATAAGCGATTTAGAAATAGATTGACCATTTTCTTGATTTAAAACAACTTCCTGATCATAATCAATGGTTTTGTCAGAGGATTCAAATTTATTAAATACAACGTGAATTGACTCTTCAACAACACATGTTCTTTTATTGAAAATTCTGTATGCTTTACTTCGGTTAGAATAGCCTAGGAAAATTCCTTCATCTATTCTAGAATCAAATTTTCCTAAGTTATCTTTACCATTATTATGAATGAAACACTTACAACCGAAGACGTGTAAATAAGCAAGATTTGGCTTCCTTCCTTTATATAGCTTGTATGGTGTCTTTCCAAGTTTTGTTCTAATGTAAGCTCTGTTTGAAACATAGCACACTGTTCTCATTGCATCAGCCCAGAAAACTCGAGACACATTTTTTTCATTCAGCATTGCTCTAGCCATTTCAGTGAGCACTATATTCTTACATTCCACAACTCCACTTTATTGTGGTGTCCTTGGAGCAGAAAAATTGTGATCAATGCCATTAGTATCACAATATTCTTCAAAGTTTTGATTTTCAAATTCTCCACCATGATCTGTCCTAATACCTACAATGGATATACCTTTCTTATTTTGCTCTTTCTTGGCAAAAATAATGAATTCTGCAAAGGTTTCATCTTTTGATGAAAGAAAAATAGTCCATGTAAATCTAGAGAAATCATCAACAGTGACCAATGAATATAAGTTGCCACCGAGGCTTTTAACTCTTGCTGGACCAACTAAATCCATATGTATCAATTGAAGTGGTCGATTTTTTGCAATCTCATTTTTCGATTTGAAAGATGATTTAGTTTGTTTACCCTTTTGACATGCATCACAAATCAAATCATTTTTAAAACTTACTTTGGGTAGTCCAAGAACTAAATCCTTTTTGAGTAGTTTGCCTAGTGGGTGCATGTTGACATGAGCTAGTCTCTTATGCCATAACCAACTTTCATCGGCATTAATCAGAAAAAAAATTTTCAGAATTATTTCTATCGATATCAAGTGTATAGCAGTTACCTTCCCTATTTGCTCTGACCTTTGCCTTGATATTTTTCTTATCAAGTTGTAAGTCTTTCTTGTTGACAATCAGACATTCTTCTGAATCAAATATTATCCAGTTGTCTTTATCTGCACTTTGACATACGCTCAGGAAATTATGACACAAGCCTTCAATGTAATATACATCTTTGACTTGTATTGCTTTGTCATTTTTTATTTCACCAATTCCTGCTATTTTTCCGGATTGATTTCCTCCAAATTTTACCTTTCCACCTTCCTTAGGTTGCAATGTGGTAAAACTTTCAAAATCACCGGTCATATGTCTAGAGCATCCACTGTCTATGTACTACTCATTATTTTTGGATGCTTTAAGGCATATTTGCAATCAAATATGATTAATTCTTAGGTACCCACATCTTTTTGGGTCCTTTTGGGTTAGTACAAAATTTTTTCGTGACATATGAACCTTTAGGTACCCATTTGTAGGTTCTTATATTTCATTTCTTCCTATGAATGCATGATGAAGTATAATGACCTTTTCTGTTCCAATAATTACAATGTGCAAAAGGATTTGATGTATGCACATAATGCTAAAAATAATTCAAGTATGATTTACCTCCAGCTTTCTTTCTTCCTCTCCTTCTGTCTGATTTTGGATTATGTCCAATTCCAGACTGATCATTCACAAATCATTGAGCTTTTAAAATCACATTTAGTATTTCACTTCCTTTAGTGAATTTTTCAAGATATTTAGTAAGATCAGTGTTTTTCTTTGTCAAAGAAGTGCAATTTTCACAATCCTTTTCAAAATTTTCTTTAAGGTCTACTTCAAGAGCTTTGTTTTTCTTTTTGAAAACAACTAGTTCTTTAACTACTTTGATGAATTCAGAATGTAAAACATTATATTGGGAAAGTAATTCATCATAGGTAGGATCAGTTACCTCTTCTTATGTTTCCTCTTGAGTAACTAGACAAATATTGGCTACTTCCTCTTCATCGCTTTCTTCGTCAGAAGAACTATCACCCCATATGGAAGATACAAAGGCTTTCTTCTTGTTGTAAATTTGCCTTTTCTTGTCTCTTTATTCTTCTGAATCAGTTCTTGATATTCTGATTTGAAATGTCCTGGCTTTCCACATTCATAGCATATGATGTGTTCTTTATTACTTGTTCCTCCTTTCTGAAAGTTTTTGAATCCTTGGCCCTTCTTATAAAACTTTCTGAATCATTTTATGATTAAGCCTATTTCGTCATCGTCAAGCTCTTCATCTTCATCTTGTTCTTCTTCTTTTGCTTTGAGTGCTAGACCTCTTTTCTTCTTGTCACCAATATCATCTAGTTCTCGTTTGAGTTTTAATATGCTTTCATATTCAGAAAAACTTCTGAATAGAAAAGCAAATGATCGCATTTATTCACCTTTCACTTCCTCAATTGTAGTGACCTTTGCCTCCTAGTCTTTATAAAGAATATTTAAAATCTTTCGTACTTAGGTATGTTGATCATAGACTATTCCAAGTGCTACAAGTTGATTAACAAGGTGAGTGTATCTAAGTTCAAATTCAGCTATCGACTCACCAGATTTCATTCGAAGTAAATCAAACCCCGTAACAAGAGTATTGATCTAGTTTTCTTTTATTTCTGAAGTTACTTCATGAGCTATTTCAAAGGCTTCCCATATTTCTTTAGTTGTTGGGAGTGTGCAGATTATGAAGTACTCATTTTGACTCAAGGCACTTTGAATCATTAAAATTGCTTTGCTGTTGAGTGTAATGAGTTTCTTGTCATTCTCATCATATTCTGCTGGTGTCTTAGGAACTCTTTATGAATCTACAATCTTTTCGAGTTTGTAGTTTCCACTCTCAAACATATCCCATAGCCTATATTCAGTAGCCATTATGAAGACTCTGAACTTTGCTTTCTAGAATGAGAAGAGTTCACCATTGAAACCTGGAGGTCTTGTGATAGAAGCTCTGTCGGGAAGAATGCCTTCACCCATGCTTGCCATTGGATCTTTCTTAGGCTGTTAAACCTTAACAATAAGACCTATGCTCTGATACCAAATGTTAGTGCAAGCGTATCACCCAAGAGGGGGTGAATTGGGTGAAACCAGAAATTTCATTGCATATAAAAAAGTTGACAGAATATTTAAACCAATTAAGAGCAAAGAGAAATATCACCGAAGTGTACACCGGGAGTTATACTGGTTCGATCAAAACCACTTTGACCTACGTCCAATCCTCAGAGTGTCTCTGAGAATTTGACTATATTCTCCAAGATTCAATGGGTTCTTGGCACCTCAATACACATCAAGTTCCTTCACATGTACACTCGCTTCCCCTTACACGTTGCAATCAGATCCCCAAATCAAGGTTCCATAACCTTAAGTTGTCTCAATAACAAATATTGAGTTTGTAATGAAAAACTCTCTTACAGAGTAAATATATAATCACCGAAGTATAATGAATGAGTGTAAGAAAACAAAGTACTAAGAGTGTGTTGATCAGTGTATATTTGTGTGTTCTCAATTCTTGTGTGTTGTTTTCTTCTCTTTGAATGCTCCATATATATAGATGATTTGTAGTGTTTGTTGGAAGCAATTCAAACATGTCCTTTAGAGGCACACAACAATGATTGACCATTCTCCAAATTTAAAAACTATCCGTTTGCGGTAGGTAGTGGTAGGTGATATCTTGGACACTTTATTTGACTTTGCTCTTCTTGCATGATCTCTTCATTGTTTCTCTGCAAATGTACTTAGGATACTAATCAATAAAGAGTTAATCATATAGATAACAAATCAATAAATATTAGATTAAAAAACAAAATTTCTGGACTGCCCTACTCTAGTGGCTACTCGAGTGATCATGTCTATTACTCGAGTGGGCCCTCGAGTAAACTTATCAAAAATATGGCAATGGGTAATTCAACATTTTTCATAAGATATTACTTGGGTAAGACATGGAGTGAGATAGATCACAAATCTTGAAAATACTTGGCTACTCGAGTGGCTATGTCTTTCCTACACAAGTTACTCGGGTGCTAATTCTAGTAATCTGATTACTCGAGTGGTTACTCGAGTAGCCATATATTTTCTTTAGAAGTTACTGAGTACTCCCTCAAGTAGATGCCAAATAACTTTACAGATTACTTGATTATTCCCTCGAGTAATGTCATTCAAAACTTGGCAGCGAGTTTGCTTACCTGGTTACTCGAGTGATCCCTCGAGTAATGGATCAAATAACTCTGTAGATTACTGGAGTGCTCCCTCGAGTAATGCCTTTTTCTCATATGGTTACTCTAGTAAAGTGTGGCATTTCTTGGCCGAGAGCTATTGGAAGATTTTTGACTTGGTTACTCGAGTGGCTACTCGAGTGATGCCTTTGCAAATGATGTTACTTGAGTGGCTACTCAAGTAATAGTCTATATAACTTTGCAGATTACTCGAGTAGTCCCACAAGTAACTTCTTCCAAATTTTTGCAGTGCTTCTCTAGATGAAATTCTCCGCGATTATCAAGTAACAACTTCCCTTACTCTAGTAGTCACTTAAGTAAGCCTTCACAGAATTTGCTGATTACTTCAAGTAATGTTTTGCCACTTTGTTCAAATTCATTTGTTTGTCATCAAATCCTTTTATATCATTGATCTAATCTTTGTTATCATCAAAACATATGGGATCTAACACAAGAAGGCACAAGGAGCAAAGATCAGGGTAAGCACTTGATAATCCAAGTAATTAAGCTTCCTATCTTTTGTAATATCTCTTTTAAGCTCTTGTTCTTCATGAAAAACCATGTGTAGCAAGCAAATCTTCAAGGGAGAGGAGAGAGAAAGTAATGCCTAGAGAGAGAGAACTTGAGGAATCAAAGATAACTTCAAGGATCTTAATTCTTTGGTGTCTTGTTGTTGTTGTCATTGTTGTTAATCTTGTCATTATTTGTGGTTTGGTTGATGATTTTGTAAATTTGGGATATTTAAACCCTAAGGGATTATTCTGCCCAAATTTCCTCAAATCATGACTAATAAGTGTTTAAGAGGTTTAACAAGTTATCAGAAGGTAAAAGGAAGAAGCTTAAGGATTGAATCAAGAAAACCAAAATTTCCCTTTTTCTTGTCAAAGTTTTGGCCAGTACTGAATATGGGGGAAGGAGCTGAAATTTCATTAATTTGATGGTCCCATTGTGTTTAGGATGGAAAATTGTGTAGGGCTGATGTTGATCATGCTGTGAGAAAAGCCCTAGAATGTGAAATGACAAAAATACTCCTAAATCCCCAAGTAGGGGCTGTCAAGAGTAAAACTGTCATTTGGCAGTGATTTTGAGAAAACTGAGGTCAAAAAAGGATTTTACATGTAAAACTATAAAAGAATAGCTTGGTCATAATTTTTGGAAAAGTACAGTTAGATCAGGTAAAAAGGGGCTTAGATTGGGTCTTTAGGGGTAATTTGGTAAGTTTGCAAAATTAGACTAATATAACCAGCAAAAAAAATTTAAAGAGTCTAAAGTAATACTTGAATAGGTATTAACCTAATTCTTGTAAACTTAGATTTTTAGGAGCAGATTGTTGAGCTAGAGCCGGATCAATTTTATGACGAATTTATACTATTAAAAGGGACTTAAGAAGGTAGTAACTCTATCTTTCATAAATTATGTGGATATTTTATATTTTTGTGTATGCCATCTTCTGTGATATAATTGATGAAAACTATTTTGCCAAGTAGGGCAATTTGTGCAAGTAAGCACTTTTACCTGGTTGTTGAGTAAGAACCCAACTAAGGTTTACGGATATTGAGGGAGTAGCCCTAACTTATGTATACATGCCGTGATGATTAATTGTGTTGTTAATATGTTGCATAACATGAAGCATGACATATTTAATTTCAACATGTAATATGAATGGTTGTATATTACTACTGTGATTCTTTTGATATCACCCTTTTTCAAATTCAAAAATGTTCCAACATAAGTTAGCAGCTCCAAGGGCAAAACGTACATACCAGCAACTAAGGTGTCTGGGTAAGAGGATGGAGCTGTTGGTTACACTACTACAGATAATGCTTTTAACATCTATTTTTAGCCCTTTTAACGTCTAAAAACATAGGGACGCCTATACTGGGGTCATAGTAAAATCAGGATACAACGTCCATTAAAAAGGAGACACCGTAGGTGACTTTAGACGTCCCCTTTTTAAAAATGGGACGCTTAAAGTGAACATTTTAGGCGTCCCTTTTTAAAATAGGGATGCTTAAGATGGACTTTATGAGTCCCTTTTTTGGGTTTAGGGATACCTAAAGTCCCTTTTCCAAGAAGGGATATTGTAAGTGTTTTTTTTTTATTTTCTTTACTTTACATAACCACCTATCAAGAAGTTAGACGCCTTGGGGGAAAGGAGGACTGAGAAAGTAATCATCAGGGTTTTCTTCTTCCATAAAGCATAGCATGAGATCTGAAAACAAGTAGAACAGATCAAAACATCTTAGAGATCCACTAGTGATTTTCATGTTTTTCAAATCAGAAAGCATGTGTACTAGCCAATCATAGTTCATTTGTTCATCTATTAAAACATCAGAACATATACCCTGCAAGCAGTCATAGTTCTCATCTTCCTTTCAAGCAACATTAAGAATGGCATCGATGAGTTCTGTGCCTCTAGATTGATAAGTTCCAGCGCCAGATTGTCCAAAAAATAAAGTTTTCAGGCCTGAAAATTTGGCCGTACGGACAAGATCGGATGCTATCCATAGTTCTGTTAGGATCGGCAGGTACAACGGAAGAATTTTAAAAAATATTTTGCAGATCCTAATCAAGGATCTATCAATGGCATTTAAACTGAGTTAGAAGGATTTGTACCTTTTTCGATTTAGGTTTCCGTTCCCTAAGAGCCAACACATCAGGTTTACTTACTCTACCAGTATCCACACGAATGCTCTCCAACACAGACTGCGTGCTAGCGCCTCTAATGTCTCCTAGGGTTTCTCTTACGGCTTTGATTTCTCATGCGCGTATCAATATATCTGCTATATCAAGTTTATAACCTATGAGTGTTAGTGCAAGTATTTCACCCAAGAGGGGGGTGAATTGGGTGATACCAGAAATTTTGTTTCGTATAAGAAAATTGACAGAATATTTAAAGCAGTTAAAAGTAAGGAGAAATATCACCGAAGTGCACACCAGGAGTTATACTGGTTCGGTTACAACCACTTTGACCTACGTCCAGTCCTCTAAGCATCTCTGAAGTTTCATACTCTCCAAGATTCAGTGGGTTCTTGGCACCTCAGTACATAGCAAGTTCCTTCACTTGGACACTCGCTCCCCCTTACACGTTGCAATCAAATCCCCAACTCAAGGTTCCACAACCTTAAGCTGTCTCAATAACAAATATTGAGTTTTGTAATGAAAAAATCTCTCACAGAGCAAATATATAATCACTGAAGTACAATGAATGAGTAAAAGAGAACAAAGCACTAAGTGTATTGATCGATGTGTGTTCTTAGTTCTTGTGTCTTGTTTCTTCTATTTGAATGCTACATATATATAGATGATTTGTAATGTCTGTTGGAAGCAATTCAAACATGTCCGTTAGAGTCATACAGCAATAGTTGGCTGTTCTTCGAATTTGAAAATTATCCATTTGCGGTAGGTAGCGGTAGGTGAATGTTCAGACACTTTATTTGACTTTGGTCTTCTTGCATGATCTCTTCATCGTTTCTCTATAAATGTACTTAGGATACTAATGCAATGAAGGGTTAATCATATAGATAACAATTTAATAAACATTCAATCAAAAAATAATTTCTGGACTACCTTACTCGAGTGATCAAGTTTGTTACTCGAGTATCCCACAAGTAAACTTGTCTATAATATGGCAGTGAGCAGATTAACATTTTAAATCAGATATCACTCGGGTAGGACCTGGAATGATATATTACAAACCTTCAAAATACTTAATTACTTGATTTGTTACTCGAGTGGCTATGTCTTTACCTTCATAGGTTACTCAGGTAATCTCTTTGCTCGAGTGGCTACTCGAGTGGCCTTCATGTTTCTTCACACCTTACTCGAGTGGTCCCTCGAGTAGCTTAGAAATAACCCGGCAGATTACTCGATTACACCTTCGAGTAATGGCATCAAATTCTTGGCCGAGAGTTTACTGTCTGGTTACTCGAGTAGTACTTCAAATAACTTTACAGATTACTTGGGTGGTCCCTCAAGTAATGCTATTTTCTCACTGGTTACTCGAGTGGCTACTTGAGTAATATGCTGCATTTCTTGGCCGAGAGTCACTGGAAGATTTTTGACCTGGTTACTCGAGTGGCTACTCGAGTGATGCCTATGAAAATCTTGTTACTTGAGTAATGGTCTATATAACTTTGCAAATTACTCGAGTAGTCCCTCGAGTAACTTCGGCCAAATTTTGGCAGTGCCTCACTAGATGAAATTCTCTTTGCTTACTCGAGTGGCTACTTGAGTAATGGCTTCTCTTACCTGAGTGGCTACTCGAGTAAGCCTCCACAAAATTTGTTGATTACTTCCAGTGCTTACTCCAAGTGATGCTTTGCCACTTTGTTTAAATCCATTTGTTTGTTATCAAATCCTTTCATATTATTGATCTAATTTTGTTATCATCAAAACATATGGGGTCTAACAATGAGGGCTATATTCAAATTTCAAAATTAATTTTCATTAATTTCGAAATTGATTAACAATTAATTATCTTGATGAGTTAATTAAATAAATTCAGTTTAAATTAAATCTGTCGACTAGTTTTAATTTAACATATTTATTTAATCCAATTAAAGAGCTATTAGATTTAAGTTATCTTTATAAATTAAATATATCTTAATAGAGTAAATTTAAAACTAACACAATATAATAATATCATATAATATACACACACATACACACATATATAAGATATGTATTTCAAAAATATATATCTATATAATATTATTAATGAATTTTATATTATATATATAAATATAAAATTAGTCCACCCTAAATTAAACATTATCTCATGTTGGGTCATTCTTGTGTGCGACCCTGTAAGCCCATATGAAGTTGGTAGTAGGCCAATAACTGTACTAACCCATAAGTCACAAGCGGCCTCTAGCAAGACATTATGACTACCCAATTCATATGAGGATCGTTAACACGATGCAACCTGTCATACAACCATGTCACGTCCCTTTTGTCACATGATATATCGGCCAAGGATAAGGCATGGATAATGTCATCCTCTTATTCTTGACCATTACTTTCTCGATTCCTGAGTAGCCTGACAATAGAAATGGAAACTCCTTTCCATCCTACTATGGCCGTACATTTCTCAGACTCACTCATCGAGGGGCCTAGTAATATCTCTCTACTAATGTGAGGGATAAATTCTATCTTGAGCTTTCATATTCCTCTGCATGAAAAACCACCAAGCCCAATCTTAGCCTTTATCATCACCCGGTCAAAAGTGACTTTTGACTAGTTCAAAGCTTAGCAACTCTCATGTAGAAATCCATGATAAGCTGAGGTCTAAGGGCATTGTGATGTGGTTATACATGAGAAAAGCTTATGACTTGATCCATGTAGCTTTCTCATAGTGGGTCGGTCCAGCACCTTGTTCTCTTACAAGTGCCTAAGACTTTGATTCACATCTCCATATCTTATCAAAGTCATACTGATCTTGTTTCATCTCTGCTCCCGCATAGATGACCGACCAGGGACATTTTAGGACAATCTTTATGAATTATCCAAGGATACAATTATCACAGTTAACATGCAAATATGATAACAGAATAAAGAAATTTCATTAAATTAATAATGTTCAAAGTATAATAATTGGCCCTTTGGGCACAATTTCCAACATTTTCTATGTTCTAAAATTGTTAGACCCTAAGATTGAATAGAGGAGGCAAAATCTGATCTGTTATGGATCATATTGGCATCTAAGCTTGAATTTGAATGGTGGTTTAAGAAGTACTATGCTGCAACTTCTAATGGTTGCTGGCTATAATCTATTTTGGATTAACTGTTTAATATGATTGGATGGTGGTCAAATGCTACTACACAATGTTCTCTGAAATCTTCTGGTTGTTAATATTAACTAGACAAAAAAAGTTGTCATTGACTTTTGAACCATGGAAATCTCCTTTGGACACTGAAGTGCACCTAGTCATGTAATTATTATTTGTGTAAGCCAATGTGGACCCAATGCCATAAGATTTCAAAGTAACTTGTAAAGTTATATGATGTAGCATTACTTTTGTAAATTTGTGAACTATTGCTTAGTCAAGCTATGTTGCACTTCTAGCTTTTACTCAAAACCTTTCATTGTGGAAAACCAAATTCCTATTCACCAAGTCCAAGAACCATTATGAATCCTTATGAAATTATGTTGTTTCCTACAATTACTGATGATTGCATTTTTTTAAACCTTTTTTTTTGCCTTGAATTATTTGATTTTGACAAGAAATGCTTAAACGAATAGGTTTCTTTGGCTTACCACAATGAAATGGTTCAATTAACTACATGTTAGCTACTGCATAGTGCCATCTAAGGTCATATATAGATTTTGAAGGTAGTGAGGATAGGCTTAAGTATGGAATTATGTTTAGAAGTTTTGGACCTAGAGAAACTTTAAGTTTAGGGGAAATTTTCTATAAGTTAGGCTATTTTCTCTTCTTTTAGATTGGTCTTTTGGTTCTTCAATGTGTGTTTGTGTGTTTTCCTCTTGTCCTTGACTATGCTAACTACTTGTGCTCTCTGTTCGCATGAGGCTACTAAGGATCTCTTCTTTACTGTTGGACTTCTTGTTTTCGATATAAGCTATTGACTGCTCATTGTACAGTGACTATTCTGTTTTTGAAATAGGTCCTGATGGCCATGTTTTGCTTGATGTGTTTCCTTCTTGTGGCAAATGCGATTATTCATATATGCTGTTTCTTTTGGTCTTATGTTTTCTGTGAATGTTATGGAACTAGCTACTAATGGCTAGAGTTTACATTGATTCCAAGCTTTATTTGAGACATTGAAGGATTTGTTACCTGTGAATTCTTGATCTTTGTGAATATTGTGGATATGAGCTACATACTGTACAAGTACTGTTCAGTTTCGATCCCTTCCTGATGGGGTTAACAATAAGGACATTGTTAATCTTAAGTTTGGGGGTGATATTGTGTCACAATTTTGAAAATTTTATAAGAGAAAAAAAATTTGAAAAAGAACGAGTGCATAGAAGAAAAATTTTTTGAACAGGTTTTGTTAGGAAATTGTTAGAATATTTGAGATTTTGCATACTTGAGTTTTTGCTTGTGAAAAATTGTTGAAAATGAGCTGTTAGTTTCAGTTATTTGTCAAATATTGTTTAGATGATCTTGTGATATAAATTATTGCTCTATATGTTATGTTAGATAGGAAATTTTTATTAATATGTATGGATGAGTGCATTGTAGTGATAAAACATGTTGTTCAAGATTTTTTAAGTAATTTACGCACTATTGGAGTTAAATTTATTGTGGATGTACTTGTTGAAGGGCTTAGTAGCAAATTAGGTTATATACTTGTGTTTCAATTTTTTATTTTAGAATCCCGTTTGGAATTCTTCAAACTTTTGATTTATTTCATAAGATTTGAAAAAAAATAATTAAGGCAGTTTATAAAATGTGGTTGAGCCTTTCAAACTTACCTAATTGATGTGATTTCCTTTTGAACCCTTATTTTGAGCCTATTTGAAAAAGCAATTGAAGATTTTTATTTAAAAACCTGACACCTACCTACCCTAGCCAATGTGTAAAACCATAATTCCCTTGCTTTGAGATAGATGATAAGTGATTGGGAGGTGAAATGTGGTGATGTTATGCAAAGTTGCAAAAGATTTGGGAAAGATGTGTAAAAAGTGAAAGAGTTTCCAATGTATAAAAATCAAGCAAAAAAAAAAACAAGAAAAATAAAAGAAAAGAAAATAAGGCTTGATAAATATGAAAAGTTCAATTTGGTTCAAGTTTGTTGGAGTATGTTTCATGAGAAAAGGAAGAAAATCCTTGAATGGTTATCATCTATCTTAAGGTATTTGATTGATTATCCTTGACCTTTTCTTTTAAAAATCTTAACCCCTAGCCCCATTACAAGCTAAGAAAAGTCCCTTTGATTTTTTAGTCAAGTGGAGTGAATTAGAACAAAAGATGAAGGAATTAGGGGGTGCTAAATTGTTTGTTTGAATATGGGTATATGATTTGAAGTGTTACTTTTAACTTTAACTTGTGCAGAAGGAATATATATTGACTCCATTCACACACTCACACTTAAGAACTCTCAAAAAGCATGTTTTAAATCTATGAAGCATTTACCTTTGCATATTGTCTTCATTTCTTGTTTAACATAATCTATTGAGCAACAGATGAGGATCAACTCGTTCATACATAAATGATGAGTAATTAATTCATTCGGTGAGGATATACTTCTTTGCTTGAGGACAAGCAAAAGCTTAAGTTTGGGGGTGTGTTAACTCATAGAAATTAAAAGTATTCTAGCACATTTTCTTCTCTTTTCACTTATTTTTGGGTTCAAATTGTGCATATAAAGATATTATAGAAGAAAATGTGATAGAACAAAGCTAAATCAAAATTTTGTTGAATCATGAGTTAAATGCAAATAGTTTTAATTATTTGTGAAAGTTAAAAGAGCTCATGAATCCCTCCTCCTTCTAGGTGGAGGATAACAAATTGTAAAAACTCACAAAGATTAATGGAAGATATGAAAGGAAGGGAAGAATACAAGAGGAAAAGGAAAATGGACATTATAGAGGAGAAGCTTGTACTTGCTGTGGATTCCGTTGTAGCCAAAGTCATAGTGAAACCACCTAAATAAGCACTGCTTCTATCTGGTTCAGTATGATCATTCCCCATGGCATTCGCCATAGCAAGCCCGCAGCAAACACGTGAAACTAAGGCTATGTGTTTTGAAAACTGAAGCAGAAAAACCAGTATAAAGGCATGGGCTAAGTCGAAAATCAGCAGTTGTGGACTTCTTGAACATAGCGGCCACTAGGGTTTGACATCTTGGAGAGCTTGGAGCTTGGGATTGGATTGAAAAAGGATTTGGAGCCTTAATACTTGGGTTTTTCTTGTTCTTCTCTCCTTTTTCTCTATTTTGCTGATATGGATTATGATTCTATGCTGAGATTTTGGCATGTACAGACCATGAGTAGCTAGAACTATCAATTAGGATTACTTTTACCCACTGTATGGATTGAAACTACTAGATTATCTTACGTTTGTTGGTTAATGAGTATTATATGTTGATTTGTCTCTATGCTTAATGCTATCTTGTGCTTGATCACCACATGATTAGAGTGGTTCAATTTAAAGATACTTAAGAGAGCTATTTTAATTGTAGAACTTGAGAAAAATCATGTTAGACTTGAAATTTAATGATTAAATGGATAGTTTGTTGTTAGAAAAGAGATATATCTAACAACCTAACATAGTTTATTAAAGAATTGTTTTGGAAAGATGGTTTTCATTAATTATAAACAAGAGATTGAATGTTTTTAATGAAGATTAAAAATCAATCTTCACTTGAAAGAGCTTGGTTGATGATTTTAGGATCTTTGACTAGCATATAAACTCATTTAACTAGCATAAGTGATTTAATTGCATAGTTTCATGAAATACAATGGGGAAGAACTAATCCTAAGTTAAACCTCTTAAAGTTAGACCCAATTTTCCACTGTTTTGCTTTGTTATTTTTATCAAAAGTCTTTATTTAACTTGATCAAATCCAAATGATTCCATTCAACCTAATTAAGAACATAGTTAAATTAGTTAAGTCGCTTTTATTATAGCCCTTATGGTTCAACACTCATTTCTCACTAATTTATTACTTGCGACCTTTATGCTTGCGGAAGCTAAACAACAAACAATTGTCCATATAGCACTATCAACACTATGTGAGAGATGATTTCAATATGAACTAAACTTGTTTTGATTATTTCTTTTATCCTAGTGGAATTTTTGAGCAACAAGAGTTGTTGGATCCGTATATCAAGTATTGTCCTAATCCTCCTTTCTACTCTTATCCACATAGTGAAGAACACATTCTTGAGTATAAAGAAAAGTCTAATTTAGAAAACTTATGTGAGGAATATGTGGAATCAATAGAGAGACTTATTAGAGAACAAGAGGAAATTGCCACTAGAGTTGAGTCAAGTGTCCAAAATATTGGAATATATGCGAGTCAAATTATTTTGTCACTTGAAACTATGAGGTAAGATAATTCTTCAAGCATGATAACCTCTTCTTGTGTTGATGATAATTATTGCGAGGAAGTTGAGGATATGGAATTGAATGAAACTGTGGCTCTTGTGGAATGTGATAAGGAACTTGAAATCACTTTTGGAGAGATAAAAGGGTGTAGTCGAGAAGAGGTTCAAGTTGTGGAACCTAATTCCTATCATTTTGATGTTGAAACTAATGTGGATGTTCCAAACGTTGTTGTTCATGTCTCCCCTGTTAAATTATTGACTCTTACTGATGAAGTCAAGTAGATTTTGTGGGATGCTCTTAAATTTTGAAAGCTCCTAAATTTGTTTGCAAATATATGTATGTTGTGCTTTGTTTGAATTCAGTAAACGTTTGTACTCTAAAATTGTCTATGATTGAAGAAGTATAAGTAATTACCTTGAACGATCATTTATTGTGTTTGAACTAAAAGAGGCAAGCTTCACCCAAAAAGGGGGTGAATTGGGTGTTGTGATAATTTTTTCGGTTGATATGGTGATATGGTAGTAGTTGCAACTAGAGTAGAGTTGAGAAGATAAGCACACAGAGAGTTATACTGGTTCGGCCAAAAAACCAAGCCTACGTTTAGTCCTCAGAGATCAAGACCTACTGAGATTTTCACTATTCTTCCAAGATTCAGTGGGCTCTCAGAACGCTGCAAGACAACAATTGTCCTTGGAAGGACTACGAGTAGAAATACTAGAAATTTCTCTCCCCTTTACAACAAGTCTTATGTGCAGAAAAACAAACCTATGATCTTTCTCTCTTGCTTACGTATACAAGTCTTATGAGAAGCAACGTTTTCTCCTGCTTACACCATAATAAGTCTTACGAGTAGCAACGTTCTCTTCTACTTGTATCTTGTAAGTCTTATGAGTAGAAAGTCCTATTAGGAATTCTCTCACTGCTTCTCTCGTAAGGAAATCTCCCCTCTCAAGGTCCCAGTACCTTGAAATCAAATGAAAATAGAATTTGAAGTGCATACAGACTCTCTTATAGAGCAAATATAATAAACACTGAAGAAAAATATGAATACAGAGAAAATGTGAATAACAAAGACTCGTGAATTTGCTTGTGTGAATTCTTTTCATTTTTTTATGGTCTCTGGAACTCTATATTTATAGACATTTGATTTTGCCCATTTGAATAATGATCATTGTGGAGCGGGGCATGTTACTGTGGAACAGCATGCGTACGTTTGAAATCTTTGAACACGGTAGGTACGTGCTTGGATGGTCGTAATGATGGTGTAGGCCATTGTTTGACTTCCTCTGTGTCTTTCTAATTCAAATGTTCAAACTCCTGTATCACACTTATAATACATGTTAAATGATGTTATGTAATAATAATAAGTGAAAATATAATGAATAAATATCATTAAACCATATTCAGATTGAACGCTGTAAGACTGGTGTGTTTTGGCTTCTGGCAGAGTATCACTCGAGCACTGTGATGTCTCACTCGAGTGCAACACCATATTTTCACTTTTGCTTCAGTTTTATCACTTGCACTTCCACGGATTTAGAGAGAGTGCATTTTTACACTTGCGAGTGCTATGGGTCCTCACTCGAGCACTGGTCCCCTTGCTCAAGTGCTACTTCATTTTACACTATGAGCCATATCTCTGGACAACACTCGCACCCAGTTTTATCAAAAGTGTGATTTTGCACTTGCAAGTGATGTGGGCCCTCACTCGAGCATACCTACTCCTACTCGAGTGAGAAGAATATTCTTCTTTAATATATTATTGTCTTCAGCACTTGCATAAGAATTGAGAGAGTTAGATTTCTCACTCGCGAGTGCTGATGTATCACTCGGGCACATGAACTCTCACTCAGGCATGCTTGTGCTTCTCTGTTCTGCATGACTCTCGGCCAAACACTGGCAGTCCCTCACTTACTAGGACTCGAGTGCAGACATTACCATCACTCGAGTATAGAACCTATGCTAGAGTAAAGTGTTGATATCTTGTTCTGACTTTGCTCTCTATCAAACACTTTCATATGCTCGAGTGCAAAACAGCTTCATGCTCGTGTGTTGGTTATATTGCTCGAGTGCATCAGTAAAATTGACAGTAATTGCTCTCTGTCAAACACTTCTTGTCCAACACTTGCATGTGCTCGAGTGCAAAAGAGGTTTATGCTCAAGTGTTAACTCTATTGCTCGAGTGCATCAGCAAAAACTAACAGCAAACATCTCTAAACTTTGCCATATGCATTTGGTAACTTTGCAATCATTCTTTAGATTTGTAAAAACATACTTTGCACACAATTACCTTTTGTTATCATCAAAACTTGGAATCTAACATTCTCCCCCTCTTTTGATGATGACAAAACCTTTATGATGAGTTTTAAGAAAAATCTTGATTAGAGTGAAAATTGTGAAAAAAATTATTAACATTTTCAAATGTATATTTCACAAAGATTTAGATTCATTTTCAGATTTTTGCACTTAACCTTATATGTTTCCTGCAATACTTCCAATGGACACTTAAACACCAAGATAAGTCATCGTATCACAGAAAGTATTAGAACTGAACATAAAACTTAACAATAAAACATAAATCATTAGGGAACTTGAAAAGTACAATAGTAAACTTGAATCAACATATACCAATAAAAACCCCATATACAACCATGTCATCAAAAGTAGAATAAAAACAGCAGTAATCCTACCCCAATACAGAAAAACTACCCAATACATCCCATATCAGACTATATTAGCTCAGAAACCATCACAGATATTTCTCCCCCATTTTGTCAACATCATAAAGGGCCTGAGGAAAAGTGAGATTGGACGGTGGGGCAAAAAGCACCATGGCAGTGAAGGGTCTGCTGGCTCTGGCTCAAAGTGTGGAGATGATGGCTGAGGGTGGTGGTGAAGGTGACCGATCATAAGTGACATCAACATTAGAATCCAGATCGGTAAAGAGAACATGTGTCTGTGTATGGAGAGGTGAAGTCGAGGCAGGAGTAGTCTTAGGTGGCACCTCAGAAGACATAGTCAGAAAATGAGTTCGTAAGAAGATCTCCATATTATTGATTCTTCTTGACATATCTTCTTGAGTCTTGAACATCAAGTTAAAGTTGGTATTATCCTTGTCCACCAACTTTAAGGCTTGCAACTCCATCGTGTTTACAAACTTCTCATACTCAGTCATCAATTCCTTTTTCAAACCAGACACAGCTTGATTGATCACTTCAGTCAGATGAGTGGAAAGTGATGCATTCAGGAAAGATGGAGGTGGAATTGAACCTTAAGCAGAAGATTAAGCCTCTTCACCTCTAAAGGAGTGGCTTCTCTATGAGATGTAGCCTTGGTTTGACTCACTGGAAGATTGATACTCATATGTGTCAATTGAGTCTTGCTGAACCTTGGAATAGTTACCCTCTCAGTTCCCTCTAAATACCACACTTTGTTTTTCTTGAGAATGAGAGACAATTTGTGGGTATGGTATAGTGGCGGATTTTGATGAAGAAAATCAAAATCTTCTCATCTTACTAAAAATAATCTCCCTAACATTTCTTTGTTGACCGGCTAGAAAGGAGGCTAGCAAATAGTAATCTCTATGAGCAAAATGGGTACAATTTTTAGATTTACTAACAATGCTATGAGAGTAAATATAGTGAAGGGCATGATTAGAATCAAGCATGTCAATAGGCTTAAAGTTGAAAAGGCCGATTGGGTCATTTGGTCTCAAAAATCGGAAGGCTTCATTGGCTGATAGAGTGGGTGGATTAGAAGGAGGTACAACATATCCAAGTAAATCATTAATGATACTAGCAGATATCATAATGAATTGATATCTAACAGTGGTAGATACTGCTTCCTCAATCAATTCTCCAGTCCTAGATTTTATGTTGTGGGATTTCATGTTGCAATAAAAAGTTTTCACAACAAAGGGTGAATAAGGAATATGAATACTCAGCCAGGGAGCATAAAATCCAAGAAAAGGATGAAAATCCAAACCACAGATCTTTAGCAGATAGTCTAAGTTGACATATACTATGGCACAAAACTGTCTATTACTCATAATCATATACCTTCTGTTTAAATGCCTTCAGTTCCTTAACATTGAAGTCTTTAGGAGGATTTGTGACTTGTTCTTCCTCTGGAGCCTGTGAAGTGGAAGGAACCCTTGAAGTAGCCGCATTGGACTGGCCAACTTGATGTGAACTTGAGGCACCGGCTTGTGATGCAATTTTGCCAACCAATGCATCGAGCTTTGATTTCTCCATTACTTCCCGGAGTTGCCGATTGAAGGAGTCATCGGAGGAAGAAGATTGTTGTGGTTGCTCTGTTTCCTTCTTCTTTCCTCTTCCTTTGACTTTTCTGGATTAAAACTAAGTCACAATCGGTTCTTTGAAAACCACTACCGTTGGTTTCTTTTGTGGAGGTTGATCCTTTTTAGCCATTTGAGCCTTAAGATGAGGTTTCTTGGCTGGGGTTCTCTTTTTGGTTTTGGGTTTAGGAGGAGGTGTAGGAGTAGAAGATAGAGAAAGAGTAGGAGATGAAGCTGAGGCCACCGGAGTTTCTGAGACACTAGCGGCTGAATGAGTGGGTGAAGGTGAATTGGAAACAATAGGAATCTTAGTTCTAGCCATTGAAGAACAAAAAGAAAATAACAGGAATCACATATTTGCTGAGGATTGAGTGAGAAAGTTTCAGAAATTTAGGGTACGAAATGAGAAACTCTAAGGACAAATCTCACCTTATAAAGAAGATTGAAGAGTTGTAACAGTGATTTGAAGCAAAATGAGACGTTTAATCGATGGGTAATGGTCAGTAGTGAAGGGAGACGACCTTCAAGTGATGCAACGCTTCGAGTAAGAGGAAGAAGTGCCACGGTCTGAGCTTTCGCGTAACTGATATAAGTTCCAATGCTCGAGTGACAACCCCAGTGCTGGAGTGTTGTTCATACTATGCTCGAGTATGCTCATATTGTGCTCAAGTGATATTCAGACAAATTTGTTAAAACATGAAAAAGCGTACCTGATTTAAATATAGCTTGTTATATTTTTCATCTTTGTACTCAAATCCTCCAAAATCATTTGAGTAACCATGCTTTGAATAAGTATTTGCATAAATTTCTTCCTTCTGCTTAAGTTTTCTTGCTTCACTTCAGGTAAATTCATTCCATGCTCGAGTGACAATTTTTCCTCACTCAAGTAAGACCTGTCACTCTTGGTATGCTTGAGTGAGTTTCAAGAGTTCTTACATACTTTGTTAATCCCTATAGTTCTAGACTCAAGCATTGTTGACTGACCCGAGTGAGAATGAGCTTATCACTCGAGTGACACTTCCAATGCTCGAGCGACAGACCTGCAAAAACAATTTCTAATACTCCGATGC
This sequence comes from Inga laurina, assembly GCA_963855925.1. Taxonomy (NCBI): domain Eukaryota; kingdom Viridiplantae; phylum Streptophyta; class Magnoliopsida; order Fabales; family Fabaceae; genus Inga; species Inga laurina. The sequence continues at coordinate 27,439,673 of OY979706.1, read as the reverse complement.
CAAAGTCAGTATGGTTATCATCAAAACCTCATTGAAACATAATAATCAACAAGAAAACTTACAACTCCTCGGGATTAACCATTCCCAATTCTCTTCGAATATATAGGAATTGATCTTTAGCTATTGGCTTTGTGAAAATGTCAGCGAGTTGAAGATGTGTTGGTATGAATTCTACTTTGACATCCTTCTTTTGCACGTGATCTCGAATGAAATGATGTCAGATATCTATCTGTTTGGTCCTTGAATGTTGCCAGGATTCACCAGTGGAAAATTGACTTTTTAGACTAGTTAAAAAAGACTTTTTAGATTAGTTGTGAAATAGGTCTTGTTACAGCAGGTCTAAAAAGTCTATTATTTTTTAGCCGGTTGTTATAACCGGTCTTAAAAGTCATACTTTTAAGACCGGTTGTTCTTAAAACCGGTCTTAAAGGTCACCTTTAAGACTTGTTCTGGCCGTAACAGGTCTTAAAGGTTAGACCTTTTAAGACCGGTTGTGCTTACAACCGGTCTTAAAAATCCACCTTTAAGACCGGTTGTGGGTACAACCGGTCTTAAAAGGTCTGACCTTTAAAGACCGGTTGTGCCCACAACCGGTCTTAAAGGTGGATTTTTAAGACCGGTTGTAAGCACAACCGGTCTTCAAATACTTTTTAAGACCGGTTGTGGCTACAATCGGTCTTAAAGCTTCTATTTTTTAAAAAAAACATCCCTTTTATATATACATGCACTGGATGCTCCAATTTTAATAGGAGTACAGAACAATCACATATTTCAATTGTAATATTCAAAAGCAACAGCCTATAGCAGCAACAAATTTTCATACAAGCTAGTCACACATTGATGATTCATTTACAGCACTTTAATTACAGTATGGAAAATATGGCAACATTTAATGTAAACTCCATTGGCTCAATTTCAGCCCAAATGCACTTGTAGTTTCAGTCCCTAGGTCACAAGTAGAGTGCAAGCGAATTTGTCAAGAATTTAGCCAAAGGTAATAACCAACCTTAGTTTAGCACTAAATAACACCAACAGTGCAATTAGACAGTAAGGAGAACCAAATGACAATAGTAATAAATCTTGAAGCAATAGAGAACAATGCAAAATGCAACGGATGAAATGGAGTGCATGTATTTATCTATCTATATGCAACTCCCTAAGTATGAAGTAAGTAACAGATTGCATAGAAGCAACATAACAGATTTCATAAAAGCAATGACAACAACAAGATCAACAACAAGCACAAATTAAGGTGTAAGTCAGGTGACTTTAAATAAACTTCCAACAAATGGTAATTAGTGTAGAACAAGGTTCAAGATCAAATGTCACAATTTAAGCAACAAGTTAAAATCAGATTCTAGGAACTCTAAATTCACTCCATTTCTTGCAATTTCAATGTGCAACATGAAGTTGTCTAAAACTAAAAACATGAAGGAATGTCCAAACAGAAGAATTTGCTCAGAAATGGATGCGAAACTTTGAAATGAGAATGGCAGCAATAAAATTCAAGTATAGATACAAGCAACAACAGAAATTCCTCAACTTTACAGAATACAAAGGGAAGAAAAATTACAAAGGTCAGTCCCTTAAATCCTATTCCTCCTGTATCACCCATATCACAGAAATTATCCTACACAGATACATAAACCTTGTTAGCAATACATATGAGAACAATAATGTACAATGTAATGTTGGATTCAAGAACTCACTATTTTTGTAATAGCTCATAGATGAATTCAGCACAACATGTGTGAATGAAATCAATATCTTCTTCAGGAAAGGGATCAGCAAGATCAAACATCTATAACACCAAAACCAAACGAAACATTAACTTAGTAACTTAAAAACAATAAAGTAATTGAAAAATTCTAAAATATAAATTTTCCTCTTGAGTAAAATCAGTCGTGCCTAGAGTGATAATATTGTAAATGTGTCTCAAAACATAAAAACCATATAAGTTGGACCCCTGTGGTTGCCTACGGCTCTGAGAAAAAACATGATATCATTAAAACAAATATAAAGGCATGGCTTATTACATTCTTTAAACAAATCAATATGTACTAACATTTGGCATGATTCATGTAGGGTCCTTTAAGTCACGAACATGCTTACCACAAGCAGTGTGTAGGAATGTCTGCATAGCCCTATGATCACCACAATGACAAAGGTTATTGGTTTTACACAAATTCCATAAACTTTGCATACAAAAGGTAATAATACAAGAAAACTAACGAGTTTATAGTCTTTTTCAAATCATTCCCTGGTTTGAAGTGGAGGGAACATAAGAGGATGACAGTGTAACTACTCTTGCATCGAAGAAGCAACTGCCAATGATCACTAAAAAAAAAGGAAGAATATTAATCAAACATAAAACATTATATAAATTATAAAATATCAGTTTGTTTCATACCCATGCACATATGGAGCCAAGAAACACTCAGTTCCAGTTTCACTAAGCCTCTCTGATAAGTATCTATGTCTGCTAGCAGCAGTGGTCCCTTTCTCTTGGATGTGATGGGGGCATAAGAATCCAAATTTTTCGATTTTGCCATAGGAGACCAACCTAGGATGCATGTACCTATAATAATGCAAGCACATAAATAAAAGGTAAATGATGAAACTTTTAAAATATTTACTTTGAAATGCAGAAAATACTTACATTAAGAACAATTGGACAATCCCAATCAGAAGATTTTGTCTAGGAGCTGCCGGGACATCAAATCATCCTTCTCAAGATACCATGTCACCCCTGATTGTCCAACAACTGAATCCGTAAGCCAATCTCTTGTTTTAAAGGATGTATCATATGCCATCAGAATCACTTATTGCATGATATTCAGTAGAGGCTGTGAAACTTCTTGCTGAGTGAAGGGAGTTGGACTTGGTAGGGCTTTTATCAGACTTTCATCGGCTCGAACAGAAACAAGGTTCATTGGCCAAAAGATGAACATACCCAGGACATCACTTACAATCTTTAATTCATTAAAAGGGATAGGGACAAGTGCATCTGCAATGATCACCTCATCAACTGACACTCGGACTTGATCAGCTTCCATTTGTCGGTGGTGGACAATTGATCCCAAGTTATGAACACTACCCTGTTTGGATTTGTGAAAAGTGGTGGTCTAGGGGTTATGCTGGCAAAATTTAGTCTAAATGGTAGTTGTAACCTAATTAAATTGTTGATAAAGTGATTATGAGTAGAAAAAGGAACACGTTTGCGAAGTTAGAATCGAAAACCCCAATTTTTCCTGGGGAATTAAGAATTTTGGCCAAGGCTAGTTTGGAGGGATTAGAGTTGGAATTTTATATGATTAATGGTTCCATTGAGTTCATAAGGGAAAATTAGGTGGGGTTACAATTGTTCACTTTTCAGAAAAGCCCGAAAAAGCATAATTACGAAAATGACCCTGAAACCCTGAAATAGGGGTTGTCAAATGCATTTTTGTAATATGACAATGAAGTTGGTAATTCTGAATCTGGAAATGGATTCCTTGGGTCGAAATATGTTAGAATAGCCTATGTCAAAATTTCGGGAAAAGTACAATCAGACCAGGTATGGCAGGGCCGGGCTGGGGTCCTGGGGCATTTTGGTAAATTTTCACAATAGACTCATATTGTAATGCCCCAATTTGATTAAGGGCTAATTACAATTATTGTGAATGATTATGTGGATTAATGTGGATTTGAGATCCCGATTAAGTATTGACAATGCCCAACACCTTGTATTTTAGCATAATTATGTGATGAAATAATTATTGGGCTAAATATAGGGGTAAATGGTGCATGAAAGAAGGAAAAGAATTTGATTATGTATTATGTGGAAATATTAATTAATATGCCATACTTAGTGGAAAATTGAAAGAATGGCTCTAAATTAGTGATTAATGGAAGAGATTAATTACTAATTAAGAGGATATGAGATGTGAAATTAAAATGGCTAATGAAGTGGTTAGAGTAACTAATTGGTTACTTATTCTATGAAAACCAATGAGAAGTGGACACTTGTCAAGATGAGGTCAAGAGAGAGGGCTTTGGAAAACTCAAATAAGCAATATTTTATCAATTTCTCTTCCCTCTCTCCTCTCATTTTCGTCCAAAGGAGCATGGGGGCAGATTTTTTCTGCCATTCTTCATCATCTTCACCTCTCATATCTCTCTCCTCTCTCCATATTTTCATCCTCCATGGCAGCCCAAGGTGAGAGGAAGAACTTTGTATAAAATGTGAGTATTTGACCCTTAAAACGACTTCTAATGGAAAAATGCTCTTCTATAAAGTTGTTCCTCATGTTGAGAGCTTCACTTTCATGGTTTTATATTTGTCATTTGGTGGTGTTTGAGCTATCACGAAATTATGGACTTGGGTGAACCAAAGAACTTCTTTAGGAAAGTTATTGAGGTAAGTGAAAGCTTCATTTTCATATAAGTTTTGTGGCCACTGGTTGGGCCTTGAATTTATGGAAAATTTTCCCTAATTTTCATGATTTAGGATTATGGGGGAGTATGGTATGTTATTGTTATGGAAATGGTGCCTTGTTTAGTGTTTTGAAGTGATAGAATTGCATTGAAGCTTAAAAGTGAAGTTTGGCCCCTTTGTGTTGGTTTTTGTGCATTGGGCAAAACAGGGCATGTCAATGAGTTGTGATTTTGGTCATTTTGAGGTTACCATTGTGTTCCTTGTGAGAAATTGTATGGGAATAGGTTTGGTTATTGATTTTGGAGTCATTGAACACTTTGGTAGAAAATTGGAAATCTGTCAAGTGTGAACTCTGTTCTGGGCAATCTATTTGCACGAACCTTTTGAATGACCAAATAGTGTGAAAAAAATTCTGAAACTTTCTAGTCTTAATTTTCACATCCTAAGCTTCAAAATGGACATATAATTCATGTCATTTCATTTTTTGAACTGAGAGTTATGCTTTGCCAGAGTTTGGGATGGAAACTGGACTCTGTTTTGGGGTAGTGGTGGATTTTGTATGATTCTAGAATTTTGTGGTGATTTCTAGTAATGTTCAATATTTTTCTAGTAAAGAGGACTTAAATAGCTTTTATTTGGCTTTGGAATCACCTCATTTCAATTTTTCTAGAATTAGTTATGATTTTTGGAAGTTCAGCCAAGAAACCAGATTTTCTAGGCCGCGGCCCAAATGTTTCTGGCCAATGGATTGGTGGGCCGCGGCCAACCATCAAAAATGACATTTTGGACTTCCAAAGATGGTTTTTGGTCAAGTGTTTTCCCAATCCTTTAGGCATGTGTTTAGGCTTTGATTAGCCACCTAAAGGTCATGAATGGTAACCAACTTTAAGTGTTATGAAAATAACAAATTTGGAAAAGAGAATGACCCTATGTCCTTGATTTGGTTATAGGGTTGGGTATTCACCCTGATTATGGTTCGATATCTGCTTGGATCGTGAGTAGTCGAGGTTGGAGCATACGTGGAAAGAATAAGTGTAGGGAGCTTACCTCTCCTATATGTATTGATATTTGTGTTTGTGTATTGATGCATGTTATTGCTTTGCTTGATTAAGTGAAATATATATGAATGATTGAAGCTCTGTTTCTATTTATGTTATGGCCATGAGTATGTTGTTCAAACATTGAGTATACGGATATATCATTATGTGAGTATGAGTTATTGTGATGCAAGCATGTAATGCATTAAACACTTATCTTGCATGCATATTGGTATCTGTTTCCTACTGGGATTATCTAGAATCTCATCCTCCCCTACCAACATTTTAGACAGGGAAGGTAGAATGAGGATGGAGTAAGCATCCAAGGGCGACGAGAACTCCTTCAGGTTGTCATTTTAGTGGTTGGTTATCATGGTAGTTGGGATTATGTATAATTAGATATTGGATGTATATGTGCTTGGATGTATATTGGGTTATTTGGTTATGTATTGGAGATGGATTTGTGTAAACCCCGTTGAGAAATTGTAAAGGGTGTATGTGCCCTATGAATCTTTAGTTAAGGTATGAATACGGGATTGCCGGTATTATTATTGTACACTCTGATATTTATATAAATGTGCTTTATCTTCAAGAGGTAATTGTATTCAAAATATAAATGTGAGACCAAGTTAAAGTGTTTGTGAAAGAAATTTGTGAAAACTCTATCTTATGGATGGGAATGTAAATGAGTTTTGATTATTATTGGTCTCTATTTCATTTTAATCATGTATTTTGGATATAATTACGGGGGTTACACATATAACCCCTAGAAACACTATGGAAGTGTCTAAATGGTACATTTGGAACGTAGGACTAAGTTGAGAGGCTGAGTTGCTGGCAGAGCAAAGATTGGAGGTAGAGGACTTACCTTACTTGCATGTATTTGATATCTTTACTAGTGTAGTTATGTATCTTATTGCTTTACTTAATTGTGTAGAACATATTTGAATAAATGAAGCTCTATTTCTGTTTTGCTGTGGCCATAATTTTGTTACATAAAACATTGAGCAAGCAGAAATGTCATTATGAGGCATACATCTAGTTAAAGCTAACATGTCATAAACATAGCATCTATTATGCATGCATTATGGTATTTGTTTCATACTGAGATTCTCTCGAATCTCATCCTCCCTTACCAACAATTTAGATAAGCGAATACAGAAGGTACGCAGAAATCAGAGAAGAGAACTGCACGAGAAAGGGTTGCAGTGGTGGAGCGAAGATGCAAACAAGTCTCCGTTTCATTGAAATGGGTTTAGACACCCTAGTAGCCCTATGCGGCTACTTTAATTGTAAGTATCATGTACGAACCTTTTTGGGGATTTTCTGTAATCATGCACATATTATCAGTATATTTATGCTATTCCTGTGTTGTCTACTGAACCACATATCGGTTTTCACAAATACTCTAGTAAAGGTGAAATTAAAATAAGGGTGTGACACGAATAGCAAGACCAAAACGTGTTGCCTTACCGCTTGGCCACGCCCCATTTTTATTTCTATTCAACACTACTAAACACTTTTATTGATATTGGTTGTTCGTCAATTCCAGTCCAAATACCTAAATATCTATAGAATAAATTGTTGCTAGAATTTTGATATGTCTAGATATAGAATGAAACTTAAATTATTGATCATTACATATAATTCAATTAAGATATTACACGAAAGTCTGATATCTTCTATTTTTTATTTCTTTTTATTTCAGAATGGAAAGATTTTGAATTTGATAAGTTCAAATCAAAGACGGATTTTTTTGGTCTAATTTTTGTTATTTGATTCATCATTTTATTCGTAATTAATTCAATTTTTTTCTTCTATTTCTATATATTATATTCTATATTCATTCTATTTTATTTTTTTATTCTAATATCTTAAGTGAAATAAAAAAAAAAGAAATGAAATTGAACATCCATTTATTAGAAAATTCATGATATTTTTTGGACGAAAAAGAGTACTGCATTTCATTAACGAAAATTCATGATATAATATAATATATTAATAATAATATAACCTTAAAATATAATAAAATATAAATTGAATCTTATTACTTAATAATATTAAATTAATTTGAATTTTTTTAATTGAATTCACAAAAAGAAAAAATACAATTAACTTAAAGAACAAAATGTTTGTTATGCTTAATATCTTTAGTTTGGCATGTATTTGTATTAATTCTGCTCTTTATTCAAGTATTTTTTCCTTCACAAAATTGCCTGAAGCCTATTCTTTTCTGAATCCAATTGTAGATATTATGCCAGTAATACCTGTACTCCTTTTTTTCTTAGCTTTATTTTGGCAAGCTTCTGTAAGTTTCTGATGAGATCCTTAATTTGAATAATAATACTGTATATAATAAAAAAAATATATTTCATAATGTATTGGAAAAAATATTCGAACATTTTAATAATCTTAATTTCTAAGATCAGATAAGTTTTACAATGTGTGTACTATATGAGAATCTATTCTCTTTTTTTTTTAATCTTGGAGATTGTATAATGCTTACTGTAAAACTTTTTATTTACACGCTAGTGATATTCTTTGTTTCTTTTTTCATCTTCGGATTCTTATTTAACGATCCAGGACATAATTCAGGACGAGAAGAATAAAAAATATGAATTTTTATTCTTTTGTTTTTTATGTTTTCCTTGCTTGTGCTTGATTTTGAACTATTATTATTATTATTATCCATTTTTTATCTTTCAATTTTAACTTTTATAAATTATAAATTCTAAATATAAATTAGAAATCCATTTTATAAATATATTTATAAATATATTAAATTCAATATAGAAATATATTAAATATATAAATTAGAAATCAAAATTCAATATAAATAAATTAGAAATCCCTATTTATATTCTATTTTCAATATTTCAAAAATGAAAAAGAAATAAAAAATAATTATATTATATGTATATTAATTATATTATATTATAATAATAAATATTGCTAATAAAAAAATTCAAACAAACAAATAAAAGAAACAAAAGAGACTCTGTTCTATAAATTTAATAAAAAAGGTAAATAAGATATCAAATCATTAATGAAAATGGAAAGAGAGGGATTCGAACCCTCGATACGAAAAATTCATACAAAGGATTGGTAACCCGACGCTTTAGTCCACTCAGTCATCTCTCCCTAATTTAAAGGGGCCCTTTCTTTTATTTATCTGTTTATTTATTTATTAATTATTTAATTTGATATTTCTATCTTATCTCTATATATATAATATATAATTAGAATATAATTCTAATTTCTAATATAGAATATTCTAATTTATATAATTAGAATATTCTATAGAATAATAAAATTAGAATACTCTATATAATAAATAATAATAATACTCTAATAATAATAATACTCTATATAATAAACAATGAATATTTAATAATTTATATATTATATTAATATATTATTTTAAATATTATTTGAACTTAATATATTCATCTTATTACCTTATTACTTATTAATTTTTAATTTAAGAATAAACAATTCTAATACTAATAAATATAAATAATCTAACTAATAACTAATAAAAAATCTAAAAAAAAAATACTTGTTATTGAAACAAGATCAAACATAAGAATGTCATTTATCATTACTCTTTCTTTTTTCCCGTAAAGTATCTAAAAAGAAAAAAAAAGAATAGAACTAAGGATTTTTGCACAATGCATTTTTATGTTATGGCTTAAGTAGTTTTGTCGAGATGTATATGTCAAAACACCTTTAGCAAACACAAAATCAAAAAATCCGATGGGTCCTCTTTTCTTAATTCCATTAGATCCCTGTGCAACATAATGATCATATAGCCGAGGGATACTACCCCCATTCCTCTGGTCACTGCCCGTCATATTTCTGATTTCATCTGCTAGCTTATGGACACACTGGTCGACTAGGTCATCTACCAGCTGTGCCACTCTTATGTTTCACATTATCTAATACATTATAGGTAAGATTACACGGTCTACCCATACTTATCTTACTTCTTCAGTTGGATCCCACTAGACTTTCGTAGTAACCCCTACTTGTTATGTAATTCAGTTTGGTTGGAAATGTTCAGGGCCAACCACTGTTGCAACCCCTACTTGTTCCGTAATTCGGTTGAAGGACCCGTAGGCACCATGCTCAGTCATGCTCAGTGTACCCTTAGGTACTATGTTCTATATTCCCGAAGGCACTATGTTCGATGTACCCAAAGGCACTATTCATCAGTTTCGATAAGTCTACCCTTGTCAGTAAGCCCAATCTAGGCCTAAGGGACATGGTTCCAGATTCGTCAGTTTCAGTAAGTCCACCCCCTATCAGTAAGCCCAATCTAGGCCCAAGGGACATGGTTCTAGATTCATCAGTTTCGATAAGTCCACCCCCTGTCAATAAGCCCAATCCATGCCCAAGGGACATAGTTTCAGATTCCTCAGTTTCAATAAGTCCAACCCTGTCAGTAAGCCTAATCCAGGCCCAAGGGATATGGTTCCGGATTCATCAGTTCCAGTAAGTCCACTGCCTGTCAGTAAGCCCAATCCAGGCCTAAGGGACATGGTTCCAGCCTTGTCGGTAAGCCCTTAAGGTCCAAGGCTGGATATCTACACCCCCCCTTGTGCATTTCTTTCACCTCTGCAGGACTCGAAGGCACTACCTGTGGGTAAGTAGAAACCTTATGTGAGACTTGCTACTATTAGGCAAATATTCACCAGTTTCAGTTTGGTTTAACATATCTAGCATGTAGAATTTTACAGTCTAGGGTCTTTAACCCAACTTTTAGGGTCATCATGAAATATAGAACCTCAACATCACATAGATCAAAGACCATTTTCCTCAATTATACCTAATAGGTTCGTTAAGAGTCAAGATCAATAGCGCCTATTCTCAACATTCATTATCATCGGTTTATATTCTTTAGGATCGATATACTGCATAATCACCACTAATTATGCATCACCGTATATCATAGCTACATACCTTTAATACCATAGTGTTATCATCACTTAGAATGGAGAAACCTTAAAACATTTACTACACCTCAAATTTCCATAACTCCATCAAATGGATCTTTTTGGGCAGTATTCACTGTAACAAAAATGTCCCAATTTAAAATCAATACTTACATCATCATTATCTCCATGAGTCTAAGCATCTTTAAATCATCTAACATAAATGATTATTAGTCATGGAGAAACCTTACGACAATTACTATTCCTTAAGTCTCTATGACCGTGTTAACTCAACTTCCTAGGGGGTCACCCATCCTAATTACCCTCGGTCTTGCACGCTTAACTTTCATGCCCCCAAGCAAAAATGCAAATACCAGCTTTATTTGCTTCCAAACACTGGTACCACAAGATCGCTCGTCTCAAAAATTGTGCCCATAGTCTCCGGGCATCAAAATACTGTGTATAGACCGCATACTAGCCTTGGTCGCACCTACTTCCTCGAGTTTTACAACATCCTTGGCCCATCCTCAGTCCGGTATCACACCACTTGCTACCCTTCGGATATTCACTGGCCTTTTAGGGCTGATTCACAGAAAAGGGGTAGTTCACTTTTCTAGTACCCCATTCGGTGCGTATCTCCTTTTACCATTTAATCATAACTTTATCAGTATACTATCATGTTGCCAGAACTGCCACTCCATCAGAACCACTTTGGGCTACTCCAGAACCACTTTAGGCTCTGATACCAAAATATCACGCCGTTATTTTAATTTCACCTTTACTAGAGTATTCACGGAAAACGATATGTGGTTCGGTGGGCAACACAGGAATAGTATAAATATACTGATAATATGTACATGATTACAGAAAATCCCTGTAAGGGTTCGTACATTATACTTACAATTAAGGTAGCCACACAGGGCTACTAGGGTGTTTAAACCTATCCCAGTGAAATGGAGACTTCCTCCCATCTTCGCTCCACCACTGCAACCCTCTCTCGTGCAGTTCTCTTCTCTGATTTCCATATACCTTATGTATTCGCCTGTCTAAATTGTTGATAGGGGAGGGTGAGATTCGAGAGAATCTTAGTAGGAAACAGATACCATAATGTATGCATGATAGATGCTAAGTGTATGACATGTTAGCTTTAACTAGATGTATGTCCCATCATGACATTTCTGCATGCTCAATGTTTCATATAACAAAATTATGGCCACAACAAAACAAAAATAGAGCTTCATTTATTCAAATATGCTCTACACAATTAAGTAAAGTAATCACATACATCACTACACTAGCAAAGATATCAAATACATGCAAGTAAGTCCCTTACCTCCAGTCTTTTCTCCTCAATTTATATGCCAGGAACTCAAGATCTCAAATCAGTCCTACAATTCTAAATGTACCATTTAGACACTTCTATAGTGTTTTTGGGGGTTATATGAGTATATTGTGAAAATTTACCAAAATGCCCACAGTACCCCAGCCTAGCCCCGCCATACCTAGTCTGACTGTACTTTTCTCAAAATTTTGACATAGGTTATTCTGACTTCTTTCGGCCCAAAGAATCCATTTCCAGATTCGGAATTACCAACTTCATTGTCAAATTACAAAATACCTTTGATAGCCCTTATTTTAGGTTTCAGGGGCGTTTTCGTAATTATGCTTTTTTGGATTTTTCCGAAAAAGTGACCAATTGTAAACCCACCTAAATTTCCCTCCTAAACTCAATAGAACCATTAATTTCATGAATTCCAACTCTAACCCCTCCAAACTAGCCTTGGCCGAAATTCTTAGTTCCACGGGAAATTTGGGCTTTTTCGATTCTAACTTTGCAAACGTGTTCCTTTCTACTCATAATCACTTTATCAAATATTTAATTAGCTTACAATTACTATTTATACTAAATTTTGGCAACATAACCCCTAGACCACCACTTTTTCCAAATTCAAATGCAAAGCAAATCAATCAAAATTTCACCGATTAAACTACTCATAGTAGCCAAAACAATCAATATTTGAAGTTTTAGAAGTTAACTTAACTTCCGTCTGGCTTTTCCCTTTGAGGACCAAACCAAAGCCACTTCACACTCTAAGATTTGGCTTCAATAACACCTTAAATCACATAGAGGAGAAGCTTAGGAGAAGGATTACACACGTTAAGAGTCAATTCACCGAACAAATCAAGCTTACCTTATAGAATTGCCCCTCCTTCTCTCTAAAAGTCACACATGCTCTCCTTCTCTTTCCTTTAGCTTATAGCATCAGTTTTGAATGAGAAAGATGAAGGAAATGAACTTTTATAATATGCTTATGTCATATTTTCTAATTTCCCAAAAATCCAAATTTTAACTTTTTGTCTTATGTACATGTAAATGATATGTATCCAATTAACATGTAACAATATTTCCTACTTATTGGCCCATGCTAAAGACGTCTTAGGAGTCCCTTGAAAGAGCAAGATGGGCAGATATAAATTTTAGCTCTAGATTATATTATTTACCAACACAATTTTCCATTTTCAGGTTTAATGGTAGATTTTTTGCCCTAACTTTAAAAAATCATAACTAAATTTGTAGACATTATTTTAGAGCAATTTCTAAGACTATAGAACCATTATTGAGTTTAGTTTTAAGGAAAAGTATAGACTCTTGCCAATTGGAAGCACATAATTCCCATATATGCTGCTCTAGAAAATAATCAATTTTCACTTGGAAAATTTCAAAAATTCATAACTCTCAATCCACTAGTCAAAATGGCTTATGATGCCTATCAAATTAAAGCCCTGGATGTCTACTTTCACTTTGTAAAATATCATAATTTTTGGACATAATTTGGTCATCCAAAATAGAATCATTTGATTATTTCTGCTAATAATTCTAACAAAAATCCATTTTGGGGCACAACAAAAATTTGCATTCTCCAATAATATCAAAGGGGCTTGCCGTCAGTGTGGAAATTCCATTTTCCCTACAATTAATCTCTTCCTTAGAGAAGGCAAAAGACATAAAATCCTATAATTTACGATCAATTCATTCAATATTTCCTTTTGTGAGGAAAAATTTCCATATTTAAATTATGTGTCAGATGTACAAATACCTTACCCTATACATCTAGAAATCTTGATTCAAATCCTTCAATACTGAGTGAAAGATGCCTCCCCCTTTCATTTATTAAGGCTATTTCTTTATGAGTATTGTAATTGGAATAGTCTTATTACTCCAAAAAAAAAAGGATTTCTACTTTTCAAAAAGTAATCCAAGAATTTTCCTTTTCCTATATAATTCTTATGTATGTGAATACGAATCCATCTTTCTTTTTCTCCGTAAAAAATCTTATTTACGATTAACATCTTCTAGAATCTTTTTTGAACGAATCTATTTCTATGCAAAAATAGAACATTTTGTAGAAGTCTTTGATAAGGAGTTTCCGTCCACCCTATGATTCTTCAAGGACCCTTTCATTCATTATGTTAGATATCAAGGAAAATCCATTCTAGCTTCAAAGAATACAACCTTTTTTATGAAAAAGATGGAAATACTATCTTATCCATTTATGGCAACGTCATTTTTTGTTAGGTATATCATATATAGTGAAACGATACTCTGGGTTCTCAAGAAAAAGAATCATTTTTTAAATATCCACTCACTCTTTATTATTATTATTTAATAATCCTAGTGATTAGATTTATATGCTTATTGTGATAGGAAAAGAGATATTCAAAAGATATCTTTCATCGAATAACTGTTCATCTAGTGTATTTTCATGTAAACAGAGGCAAGAAAGCTTTATAGAAAAATGGTGGTTCAATTCAATCTTGCTTAATAGGGAGTTAGAATACAAGTGTGGGCTAAGAAAATCAATGGATAGGTTTAGTCCTATTGAAAATACCAGTGTAAGTGAAGACCTAATTCTAATTGATATGGATAAAAACATTCAGAGGTGAAGTGATAGTAGCAATTCTAGTTACAGTAATGTTGATTATTTAGTTGGCATTGAGAACATTCGGAATTTCATATCTGATGACACTTTTTTAGTTAGGGATAGTAATAGGGACAGTTATTCTATATATTTTGATATTGAAAATCAAATTTTTGAGATTGATAATGATCATTCTTTTCTAAGTGAACTAGACTGTTTTTTATAGTTATAAGAATGTATTTAAGAGTGACAATCCCGACTATGATCATTACATGTTTGATACTAAATATAATTGGAATAATCACATTCATAATTGCATTAACAGTTATCTTCATTCTAAAATCTATATTGATGGTTACATTTTAGGTGATAGTGATAAATACAATGACAGTTACATTTCTAGTTACATTTGTAGTAAAGGTAGAAATATTAATTAAAGAACGAATTCCAGTCGCACGAATGCTACAAGTGATAGTGCTTTAACTAGAAGAGAAAGTTCTAATCATCTATAGGAAACTCAAGATTTAGAGAAAACTCAAGATTTAGAGAGATCTCAAGATTTAGAGGAAACTAAATCGATAAAAGAATATCTTTAATACTCACCTACATCACCATTCAATATCTTTTGGCCAATAGTGAGCCAAGATATATTGAATGGTGATGTAGGCTGCGGTTTCTGAGGAATACCAATACCTCTAGTTTTTTCAGATGTGGCGAGCATATGAAATAACTAGTGAATTACAACTCTATTGTGTTGCAATTGGTGCATTGATTTTTGTAGCCTTAATGATTTTTGTTGGTTGGTTTCATTATCACAAAGCTGCTCCAAAAATTAGCTTGGTTCCAAGATATAGAATCTATGTTGAATCACCATTTAGCAAGGCTACTAGGACTTGGGTTTCACTAGTACAAAATTTGCTTTTTAGACCGCCATATTTAGATAGGTTATGGCGGATAAGGTCTAAAAAATTTGACCTGTGGCAGTTTTATAATTATATAGAACTTTTAAGACCGGTTCTCAAAAAAACTGGTCTTAAAAAAATTATTTAGACCGGTTATAAATAAAACCGATCTAAAAATATTTAAATATTTAAAAAATTAAAAATTTTAAACTTTTAAGACCGGTTATTAATAATAACCGGTCTTAAATATCAAACATTGAAGACCAGATTTAATAAAAACTGGTCTTAAATATGAAAATTAAAAAAAAAATGTCCACCCTTTTAAGATCGGTTTTATATATACTTGTTCTAAAAAATCAACCCTAAATTTTTGAATCTCCTCTTTGTCACGCCTAAATTTTGCTCTCTAAATCTAAAACCTCTCTTTTTGGTGCGATTACTCTATGAGCTCGGTCATCTTTGCTCGATCTCATTCTCATGTTTGTTGCTGCGATGCTCTCACCCTTGCACTGAATGAGTTTGTCATCGCCACAACCTCGCTTGCTTTGATCTCCTTTGTCACGACTTTTCTCTTTCCCCGTGACATCCATCCTTCATCGCAACCTACCTTGGCGGCCTCACTTCTTTGCTGCCATGAGTTACATGCTCCTTTGCTTTAACTCAGAGATACGTGAAGAAGATGCAACTGATGTTATGAGGTTTGAATAAGCTTTCCTTTTAAACGCTTAATTAATTTGTAAACTAATTTTTGAGTATCTACTGCAAGGTGATGTAGATGAAAGAAGAAGGAGGTGCAGAACGAAGTGTTAGATCTCACATGTTTTGATGATAACAAAGAATGGATGTGAAAAAGATTTGATAAACAAATAAGTTTGAACAAAGTAATAATAGAGCAAATCATCACTTGAGGTAAGCATTGGAGTAATGAAAAAAGGCTAAGAGAAAAAGCTGAGAAACTTCATCATTGGCAAAATTTCTAAGGGGTTACTCGAGTAAGAACTCGAGTAATGAGACAGAAACTTGAAGTAACCAGAGTCAACCCTCAAGTAACCTGCCTCAAAGAAATGTCTTGCTCTTGGCCTGCCAACGTTACTTGAGTAACCAGGGAAATCACTTGTAGTTGCTCTCGGCCTGCCAACGTTACTCGAGTCTGTACTCGAGTCCCCTACTTCAAGAAATATGTTGCTCTCAGCATTTCAATCCTGCCAAGATTACTCGAGGAGCAACTCGAGTAAAGCATTGTGGTAAACAAAACTTGAAGGTAATACTCGATTAATCTGAAATGTTATTATCACACTTCACTCGAGGCACCACTCAAGTATGCAGGTATTAAATTGTTCTATGTCAAAGACTTGAACGAGATTACTCGAGTTAGTAATCGAGTAATCTGCAGAGTTATTTACAATGCACTTGAAGTATCTACCCGAGTAAGCTATGCAGATAATTGATGTTCACTTGAGGCAGTACTCGAGTAAAGAGGTAAGCAAAACTTGAAGTGCTCTCGGCTTGAAATCCTGCCAACATTATTGGAGTAAAGCATCGAGCAACCAGTGAAGAAACTTGTGGTGTACTCGAGTAAGTACTCAAGTAAACAGGTATTTCCAAGGTTTGTAAATTTGTTTACTCCATGCACTACCCGAGTAATGTGATGTTCATTTATTGACTTGCTCTCTATCAATATTTTCACGAAGATACTCGAGTAATTAATGAATACTCGAGTATCCAAGTCCAGAAATTCAGAAATCATTCCATCATTCATTGATTTGTTTCCTATGTGATTAACCCTTCATTGTATTAGATTCTTAGCATATTCACAGATAAGCAATGAAGAGATCTTACCAAATAAGGAAAGTCAAATGCAATGTTCAAACGCTACCTACTGCCACCTAGCGTAAACTGATATTTTTCAAAAACTGAAAAGTCAACAGTGGCTGCGAACACTCTAACAGGAGAGAAGAAAATGTTCCAATGGTTATTATCAACACATCTATATATATAGGAACATCTAAACAGAAATAACAACAAGAACACACACACGAACGCATTATCAAGTTCACGTTCAATACTCTATTTTTACATACTTGTAATTATGTACTTCAGTGATTCTTATTCACTCTGTAAGAGAGATATTTCATTCAAACTCAATATTTGTTATTTAGGTAACTTAAGGTTGTGGAACCTTGAGTTGGGATTGGATTTCAACTTGTAAGGGGGAGCGAGTGTCCAGGCGAAGGAACTTACTTGTACCAAGGTGCCAAGAACCCACTGAATCTTGGAAATTAAAGTAAAACTCTCAGAGATACTCTGAGGACTGGACGTAGGTCAAAGTGGTTGTGGCCGAACCAGTATAACTCCCGGTGAACACTTCGGTGATATTTCTCCTTACTATTTACTGCATTATATTCACCGTCAAGTTTTTATATTTGCAACAAAGTTTTTAGTATCACCCAATTCACCCCCTCTTGGGTGAAACGCTTGCTCTAACATTTGGTATTAGAGCGTAGGTCTTCTTGTTAAGGTATAACAACCTGAGAAGCATCTAATGGCAAGCATGGGTGAAGGAATTCTTCCCGGCGGAGCATCCATCACTAGACCTCCAGGTTTCAGTGGCGAACACTTTTCTTTCTGGAAAGCAAAGTTCAGAGTATTCGTGATGGCTACCGAATATGGGCTATGGGATGTGATTGACAGTGGAAACTATCAACCTATAAAGATTGTAGATTCTCAGAAAATTCCCAAGACGCCAGCGGAATATGATGAGAATGACAAGAAACTTATCACTCTCAATAGCAAGGCAATTCTAATGATACAAAGTGCTTTAAGTCAAAGTGAATACTTCAGAATTTACACACTTCCAACAGCAAAGGAAATGTGGGAAGCTCTGGAAATAGCTCAAAAGGAACTTCGGGAATAAAGGAGAATCGGATCAACACCTTGGTCACTGAATTCGATCTATTTCGAATGAAATCAAGTGAATCAATATCTGAATTCGAACTTAGATATACTCATCTTGTTAATCAACTTGCAATACTTGGGAAAGTTTATGATCAACATACCCAAGTACGAAAGATTTTGAATATTCTTTCTAAAGAATAGGAGGCCAAAGTCACTGCGATAGAAGAAGCAAAAGGAGAATTAATGAGATCAGTTGCTTCTCTATTTGGAAGTCTTTCTGAATATGAAAGTAAACTAAAGTTCAAACGGGAACTAGATGACATCGGTGACAAGAAGAAGAGAGGCCTAGCACTAAAAGCAAAAGAAGAAAATCAAGATGAGGATGAGGAGTTTGACGATGATAAAATGGGCCTAATCATAAAACGATTTAGAAAGAGGTCAAGGATTCAAACACTTTCAGAAAGGAGGAACTAGCAGCAAAGATCATATCATCTGCTACGAATGTGGAAAACCAGGACATATCAAATCAGAATGTCCAGAGCTAAACCAAAAGAGCAAAGAAAAGAGAAAAGGCAAATTCTTCAACAAAAAGAAGGCCTTTGTATCAGCTATATAGGGTGATAGTTCCTCTAACGAAGAAAGTAATGAAGAAGAAGTAGCCAATATATGTCTCGTTGCTCAAGAAGAAACAGAAGAAGAGGTAAATGATTCTGATCCTACCTATGATGAATTACTTTTTGAATATAATGCTTTACATTCTGAATTCATCAAAGTAGTTAAAGAATTAGTTGTTTTCAAAAAGAAAAATAAAGCTCTTGAAATTGAACTTAAAGAAAGTTCAGAAAATGATTGTGAAAATTGTTCTTTTTTGAAAAAGAAAAACACTTATCTCACAAAAACTCTTGAAAATTTACTAATGGAAGTGAGATGCTAAATGTGATTTTAAAAGCTCAACGATTTGTAAATGACCGATATGGTATTGGATATGATCCAAAATCAGATAGAAGGAAAGGTAGAAAGAAAGCAGGAGGTAAGTCATATTTGAATTATTTCCAGCATTCTGTGCATACATCAAATCCTTTTGCATTTTGTAATTACTGTAATAGAAAAGGTCATTCATTATACCTCTTCATGCATTCATAAGAAGAAAGGAACGATAGGAATCTACAAATGGGTAGTTAAAGGATCATATGTTTCAAAAATTTCTTGTACTAACCCAAAAGGACCCAAAAAGAAGTGGGTACCTAAGACTTAATCGTATTTAATTGCAGATATGTCTCAAAGCATCCAAAAACAACAAGTGGTACATAGACATTGGATGCTCTAGACATATGACCGGTGATTTTGAAAGTTTTACCAAATTGCACCCTAAAGAAGTTGGAAAGGTAAAATTTGGAGGAAATCAAATTGGAAGGATAGCAGGAATTGGTGAAATAAAAAATGATAAAGGCATACAAGTCAAAGACGTATACTATGTCGAAGGATTGTGCCATAACTTACTGAGTGTGAGTCAAAGTGCAGACAAAAACAACTGGGTAATATTTGACTCAGAGGAATGTCTAATTGTTAACAAGAAAGACTTACTACTTGATAAGAAGAATATCAAGGCTAAGCTTAGAGCAAAAAGGAAAGGTAACTGCTATACTCTAGATATTAGTAGAAATGAATCTGAAAACTGTATTTTGAGTAATGCCGATGGAAGTTGGCTATGGCATAAGAGATTGGCTCATGTAAACATGCATCAACTAGGCAAACTACTCAAAAAGGATTTAGTTCTTGGATTACCTAAAGTAAATTTCAAAAATAATTTGATTTGTGACGCATGTCAAAAGGGTAAGCAAACTAAATCATCTTTCAAATTGAAAAATGAGATTTCAACAAATAGACCACTACAATTATTGCATATGGATTTAGTTGGCCTAGCAAGAGTAAAGAGTCTTGGTGGCAACTTATATTCATTGGTCATTATTGATGACTTCTCCAGATTTGCATGGGTTATTTTTCTATCATCAAAGGATGAAACCTTTGAAGAATTTATTGTTTTTGCTAAGAAAGTGCAAAATGAGAAAGGTATGTCCATTGCATGTATTAGGACAGATCTTGGTGGAGAATTTGAAAATCAAGCCTTTGAAGAATATTGTGATACTAATAGCACTGATCACAATTTATCTGCTCCAAGGACACCTCAATAAAATGGAGTGTGGAGTGTAAGAATAGAGTGCCCACTGAAATGGCTAGAGTAATGTTAAATGAAAAGAACGTGTCTCAAGTTTTCTAGGATGATGCTATGAGCACAGCATGCTATATTTCAAATAGAGCTTATATTAGAATAAAACTCAGAACGACACCATACGAGCTGTACAAAGGAAGGAAGCCAAACATTGCTCATCTACACATCTTCGGTTGTAAGTGTTTCATTCATAATAATGGTAAAGATAACTTAGAAAAATTTGATTCTAAAACTGATGAAGAAATTTCCTAGGATATTCTAATAGGAGTAAAGCATATAGAGTTTTCAATAAAAGAACATGTGTTGTTGAAGAATCAATTCATATTGTATTTGATGAATTTGAATTCTCTGACAAAATCATTGATGAAGAGCAGGAAGTTGTTTTAAATCAAGAAAATGGTCAATCATTTCTAAACCTCTTATTCCAGAAGTTGATAAAACCAAGGAAGAAGAGCAGTCACTAGGACAACCTAGAGCCTGGAAATACAATAAAAGTCATCCCTTAGATCTAGTCATAGGAGATGTGAATGAAGGGATCAAAACTAGAAATAGAATTTTCAATGAAGTAAGTTTTTCTGCATTCATTTTTGAGATCGAACCCTCTAACATTGATGAAGCCCTATTAGACAATGATTGGGTTATAGCAATGCAAGAAGAACTAAATCAATTTGAAAGAAATCAAGTTTGGGATTTGGTACCCCAACCCAAGGATCATCTGATCATTGGCACTAAATGGGTATTCAAGAGCAAACTCGATGAATCCACAATTATTGTCAGAAACAAGGCAAGATTGGTGGCCAAAGGCTATAATCAGGAAGAAGGAATTGATTATGAGGAAACGTATGCTCTAGTGGCTAGATTGGAAGCTATACGTGTACTTTTAGCCTTTGCAAGCATCAAAGGATTCAAACTCTATCAAATGGATGTAAAGACTGCATTTCTAAATGGCTACATTATGGAAGAAGTATACGTAGAGCAACCTCCATGTTTTGAAGATGTCACTAAACCTGACCATGTTTTCAAACTCAAAAAGGCTTTATATGGTTTAAAACAAGCTTCTAGAGCATGGTACAAAAGGCTTAGTAAATTTCTTATTGATCAAGGTTTTGTACGAGGAAAAGTTGATACAACACTTTTTACAAAATGAAAATGTGATGATATTTCAGTTGTTCAAATATATGTTGATGACATTGTTTTTGGTTCTACTAATGAATCTCTGTGTAAGGAATTTTCTGAGATAATGCAGGGAGAGTTTGAGATGTCAATGATGGGAGAATTGAATTTCTTTCTCGGTTTGCAAATCAAACAAAGAAAGAATGGAATCTTCATATCTCAAACAAAGTACTTGAAAGAGTTATTAAAGAAGTATGGAATAGATGAAGCAAATGGAACGGACACACCTATGAGCTCAACTAGATTGCTTGATGCTGATGTCAAAGGGAAAGAATACAACATCACAAAATACAGTAGAATGATTGGATCATTACTCTATCTCACGGCAAGTAGACCGGACATCCAATTCAGTGTTAGCATATGTGCAAGATATCAATCAGTACCAAAGGAATCACATGCCAAAACTGTTAAACGAATCTTTAGATACCTTGCTGACACACCAGAATTGGGTCTATGGTATCCCAAAGGAAGAAGTGAATATCTTGTTGCATATTCAGATTCTGATCATGGAGGATACAAGACAGACAGAAAGAGCACCAACGGACAAGGTCAATTTCTTGGAGGATCTCTTGTATCATGGTTCAGCAAGAAACAAAATATTGTGTCTCTTTCGTCAACGGAAGCTGAATATGTTGCAGTCTCAAGTTGTTGTGCACAAGTGATATGGCTAAAACAACAATTACAAGATCTTGGTATTCATCTCAAAGAAATAGCAATTTATTGTGACAATACCAGTATGATAAGCTTGGCAAAGAATCCAGTTCAACATTCTAGAACCAAGCATATCGATGTCAAACACCACTTTATCAGAGATCATGTCCAAAAAAAAGATGTGAAAGTGATATTCATTCCTACTCATCTTCAACTAACTGATATCTTCACCAAACCTCTTGCAAAAGATCAATTTCTATACATTAGAAGAGAATCGGGAATGGTAAATCCTAATGAATTGTAAGTTATTTCGGTTTCTCATAATGTTAGATAATGTTATTTGAT
Source organism: Inga laurina (assembly GCA_963855925.1). NCBI lineage: Eukaryota > Viridiplantae > Streptophyta > Magnoliopsida > Fabales > Fabaceae > Inga > Inga laurina. Next base: position 27,417,169 of record OY979706.1, on the reverse strand, counting down.
AATGTTTTGATGATTACTAACTTAAGCATCGTAGTATGTAAAAATTTTTTTTGCAGGAAGATTGAAACTCTATTTTAAGAAATAAAAACAGAGGTTATCAAAGGACACTATTACTGGAGTGCCAACTTCAAGTAATGTCTGACAGAGCAGCGTTACTCGAGGGACAACTTGAAGTAAAAGAGCACATTACTCGAGTGAGTACTCGAGTAATGGACTTCAAAAACTGGCAGTGAAGTCTCAAGTCACATGGAATTTAAATCAAATGGCTCATTTGGTGGAAAATGAACAGTCAAGAGGAGAAAAGATAGATTACCCGAGGGAAGCCTCGAGTAAAGTTGAAGTTTACTCGAGTAAGGACTCGAGTGATTGCAGGTCCAGATCACAAATTCGATGAGAATCAACTTAAATCTGTTCTAAAATGGCTATTAAATGATGAGGGAACATACATGGATAATTACAATATTATTCATGCCAGGTACGCAATTTAAATGAATTATTTTAGAATTTTCTATATGATCACTCGAGTAGGGACTCGAGTAAACTTGATAATTACTCGAGTAGGGCCCCGAGTAATGTCAGGTTCTAGGTCTTTATCAGTCGCAAACTCTGTCATTTCCACAAAATCTCCTCGAGTGAATCACCCAGTCCTCTCACAAAAAGTTTTCACAATCTCTTCCTTGCTTGATTTCCGTCAAAACCCATCATATTTTAGCTCCAAAAACATCCTATTTTGCTCAGAATCTCTTGCCCTAACTCGCGACTTCTCACTCTGCTTTTTTGAGATTTCTACTTTCTCTAAATCAAGATGGTTAAAACCAAAAATCTTACTCCTACAGACTCTTATAGATCTCCACAACTCTCTGACCCTCTTTCTTCTCCTCCAAGAAAGAGACGAAAGCTCACTCCTAGATCAAAGGCCAAAGTTCAATCGAAACCTCAACCTAAACCAAAGGAGAGAGGTGTTGTGATCAAAGAGCCAATGGTCACAAGGGCTCAATCAAAGAAGTGCACCTCAACTGGGAGAGGCAAAAGTACTAAGTCTCCTTCTCCTTTACCTTCTGATTCTTCTACTCCCTCTTTTACTCCGAAACCCTCTAAAAAGCCAAAGTATGATGTGAATGTTGCTAAAGCTATGGCTGGGATTCTTGAACAACTAGAGAAGGGCCAATCCTCCAAAAAGCCAGAATTGCCAGAAGAAGAAATCACTAAACTTCAAAGGGGTTCAATGTCAACAAATTGGAGGAATCTCAAAGTACCTCACACAGTTCTCAAGAAGGAAAGTCTGCAAAACTCACTATGTGGATCTCAAGATTCTTCAGGAGGTATTGAAGTATGACCTAAGTCCCTTCCTTGAACCTTTTATGCCTTGGCTATCAATTAAACTTCCCTTTTGCACTAAAATAGTCACTCATTTTTACTACAACTTAGAAATCCTAGATGAACCTAATAGGACTTCTGCAGAGGAAGAAATGACCACAACAGTTAGAGGCCAGAAAATCCTTATCACCCTCTAGGATCAATATTTGGTTAGGAATAGAAAACCCCCTGATGACATCTATTCCAAGCTTGAACCTAACTAGATTTTCACTGTCCTTAGACCTGGTAAGCTAGTGGGTCCTCTTAACTTTAAACCGAGTGACATGTGTGATCATCATAGGGTGCTTTGGTATATTTACTCTAGATCCCTTATGAACAAAGCCAATAACTACACCCATTTCTCTGACCGGGACTATAGGTGGTTTGCTTCTCTACTCCTGAAGGAACAAAAGGACTTGGGAGAATACATCTTTTCTGAGATAAAGAGGTACAAAATAGAAGGGAAAACAACTACTCTTATGCCATATCCTCAGATCATTTCTCTTATTCTGAAGAAAAACAATATATGGTACTTAGAGAATAAGGAGCCTATTGAGAAGATCACTCCAATTGGAAGAAACCAGATTGGGAAGCTTAATGTTGTGATTCCTCTCAAGGGTTTTCTGGAGTCAAGTCCCAAGAAGAAGAAGAAGATAGAGACTAAGACAAGTAAAATGGATGATACTCAGTCCTCTGCTCCAGCTGCCACTACTTCATCACCCTCTTTCCTCAATGCCACACTTCAACACTTCATGGAGAATATGCTAAAGGGATTTCATATCGACATTGCAAATACCAATGCTGAGTTGATCACTCACATGAATGACAAGATGGCTGAATTGGTTGAGAGGATGGACAAGAGACATGAGGAGATATTAGCATAGCAGTGTGCCCAGGGTGAGACTCTGAGGTTGATTCTGGCAAGATTGGACTCTATGGGTCCTGGACTTTCTGCTAGTCCATCATCTATTCTTGAGGCATTCTCACCTCCAGAGAACATCCCCTCTGAGCATCATCATGTTAAGGTTGAGCCAACTGTCCCTGAGATCTCCTTTCCTAAACTTCTAGAGTTTAGCCCCCTTGAACCTAGACCCTCTGCACTCAAAATCCCCATTATTCTTCCTAGAGATATTCTATGCTCAGTGGATGATCCTGAAACCAATTAGACTATCCACATCACCATTGAGGATTCAACACCCAGAGCTCAGCCTGAACCCACACCTACACCTATTCCTTCCCTTACTCATACAGAGGAGATCTCTCCCTCATCCTCTGGTCATCATTCTGCAGATGCCACAAAAGAGGTTGAAACCACCACTGTTGTTGTATATCAGTCACCTCCAGTTCCTCCAAGAGAAGACATTCATATCCCTCCACTCAACCTTCCTGAACCAGAATCTTCCAGCTCATCTTTTGATTCTTCTAGTTCAGATGGCTCTTTGGTCCTTCCTGTGAAGCCTATATCTAAAGTCAAGCCTTCTAGTTCTCTACTTGATTGATGAAGACAAAAGGGGGAGAAGAGCTTGAGTGATTTTGTGGTTGATTGAGCTTCTTTTATTTTGGGTATATGGGTGTACATGGGATTTAGGGAGCTTTTCATATTTGTAATGCAATTCTAAGTTCAATTTCAATCCAAGTTCAGTTAAGTTTTAATTCAAGTTCGTTTAAGTTTTAAGATATATTATATTGTAGGACTAATGAGTTTATTATGTATGCAAGGTGAATATGTTATGTTTTTCAAAACTTTCCAAAACACTTTGAATTGACCCTTAACAAGTTATTTCAAAAAGGATTTCAAAGTTACAATTGATTTCAAGAAGTGTTTATTTGAGAACCAAATTTCAAAAACTTTGTTCAAAATCACCAAGTTTTGTCATCATCAAAAAGGGGGAGAATGTTAGATCTCACATGTTTTGATGATAACAAAGAATAGATGTGAAAAAGATTTGATAAATAAATAAGTTTGAATAAAGTAATGATAGAGCAAATCATCACTTGAAGTAAGCACTGGAGTAATGAAGAAAGGCCAAGAGAGAAAGCTGAGAAACTTCATCATTGGCAAAATTTCTAAGGGGTTACTCGAGTAAGAACTTGAGTATAAGACAGAAACTTGAAGTAACCAGAGTCAACCCTCAAGTAACCTACCACAAAGAAATGTCTTGCTCTCGGCCTGCCAACATTACCCGAGTAAGTACTTGAGTAACCAAGGAAATCACTTGCAGTTGCTCTCGGCCTGCCAACATTACTCGAGTCTGTACTCGAGTCCGCTGCTTCAAGAAATATGTTGCTCTCGGCATTTCATCCTGCCAATGTTACTCGAGGAGCAACTCGAGTAAAGCACTGTGGTAAACAAAACTTGAAGGTAATACTCGATTAATCTGAAATGTTTTTATCACACTTCACTCGAGGCACCACTCAAGTATGCAGGTATTAAATTGTTCTATGTCAAAGACTTGAACGAGATTACTCGAGTCAGTAATAGAGTAATCTGCAGAGTTATTTACAATGCACTTGAAGTATCTACTCGAGTAAGCTATGCAGATAATTGATGTTCACTCGAGGCAATACTCGAGTAAAGAGGTAAGCAAAACTTGAAGTGCTCTCGGCTTGAAATCCTGCCAACATTACTGGAGTAAAGCATCGAGCAACAAGTGAAGAAACTTGTGGTGTACTCGAGTAAGTACTCAAGTAAACAGGTATTTCCAAGGTTTGTAAATTTGTTTACTCCATGCACTACCCGAGTAATGTGATGTTCATTTATTGACTTGCTCTCTATCAATATTTTCACGAAGATACTCGAGTAATTAATGAATACTCGAGTATCCAAGTCCAGAAATTCAGAAATCATTCCATCGTTCATTGATTTGTTTCCTATGTGATTAACCCTTCATTGTATTAGTATTCTTAGCATATTCACAGATAAGCAATGAAGAGATCTTACCAAATAAGGAAAGTCAAATGCAATGTTCAAACGCTACCTACCGCCACCTACCGCAAACTGATATTTTTCAAAAACTGAAAAGTCAATAGTGGCTGCGCACACTCTAACGGGCAAGAAGAAAATGTTCCAATGGTTATTATCAACACATCTATATATATGGGAACATCCAAACAGAAATAACAACAAGAACACACACACGAACGCATTATCAAGTTCACGTTCAATACTCTGTTTTTACATACTTGTAATTATGTACTTCAGTGATTCTTATTCACTCTGTAAGAGAGATATTTCATTCAAACTCAATATTTGTTATTGAGGTAACTTAAGGTTATGGAACCTTGAGTTGGGATTGGATTTCAACTTGTAAGGGGGAGCGAGTGTCCAGGCGAAGGAACTTGCTTGTACCGAGGTGCCAAGAACCCACTGAATCTTGGAAATTATAGTGAAACTCTCAGAGATACTCTGAGGACTGGACGTAGGTCAAAGTGGTTGTGGCCGAACCAGTATAACTCCCGGTGTACACTTCGGTGATATTTCTCCTTACTCTTTACTGCATTATATTCACCGTCAAGTTTTTATATTTGCAACAAAATTTTTAGTATCACCCAATTCACCCCTCTCTTGGGTGAAACGCTTGCTCTAACATGAAGTGCCTTGCTTAAAACAGTTCCTTGTCTACTTTCTTTACCAAAGGAACAAGAGTCATAAAGAGAAGAAAGATCCTATTTGGATTTTTGGTTTTTTAGGGTTTTATTGTAGGTGTAATGTTATACATACTGATATACACGAGTTGAGTGTATGGTTGGTCTCTAGGGGATCCTATATGCGAAATTGCTCTGTTTGCTTTTTTTAATTTTGTCTCTGGTTTTCTTCTTCCTTATGGTTGTGCCAAAATAGTTTCACAGTTTCAACTAAGAAACTGAATATGAATACAAAGTTAAACTTATGGGTGTGCTTGAATTTTGTTACAGGAGATGTTCATTATCTTTTTGCGTTGTTTGATATTTTAGTGAACGATACAAGAATTCAGGTTTTCAGATATTTTAGCAGTGGGATTCACAGGGAAGGTGTTTTTGTGAAATCTGATAGGGGTAATTTGCTTGGAAGTATCTATAATCGATTTTTCACTGTAATCCCTTCTACTCATCTGTACGTTTGACAACAAAAAAAGGCCCTATTTATTTTTTTAAAAAAAATATCACTTTTAAGACCGGTTATTAAAATAACGGTCTTAAAAGTTTTGAAAAAAAAGTTTTTACATCGGTTTTTAAACAACTAGTCTAAAAAGTCTGGACTTTTTAGACCTAGTCTTCAAGTAATCGATCTAAAAAAGTGATTTTTAAGTCCGGTTTCGTTAACCGGTCTAAAAAATAGCAGACTTTTAAGATCGGCTATATCAAGACCGGATCCAAAATCGGTCTAAAATGTCATTTTTAACCGGTCTTAAAAGTGATTTTTCCACTAGTGTCTCTTTCTTGAGCAGGGCATCAAGTATATGTATCTTTACCGATTAACCAATTTCTAAATGTTGGAGTAGATCTAAAAGAGATCCCACTTCCTCATGAATTTATCTTGAATCGGGATCTTTTGGCTTAACTTTATCCCAGTTTTGCTGAAGGAGCAACCCCCTTTTTCACCTTGAATTGGTCAAAATATGTTGAATTTCTTACTTTTCGTGGAGGATTAGATCCAGTAACTGTAACCCCCTGCCTTATAGATTGCAATTATAATTCAAAAATGTGTAATTAAGATGAATTAGAACTATCAAATGTTAAAAGACTTATTTCCAATCCCATCTGCAGGATAAGGTTTTTAAAAATATCTTTCAAAACATGTTTAATTCGGCCTCATACCCACATTTCGAATATAATTAACCTACGCAGTTCAATTGCATTTATAAATATCAGAGTGCACACTAAAATTCCCAACAACCCCTGGGTTTCATATAATAACTTTAGGGTTTACGGGCATTACCGCCCCAACAATTTCCCAACTAGGGGATTACATAACATCATACAAAAATTTACATCTGTAATATGTACAGTAATCCCAATAAAAATTTGACAACCAACTATGAAAATCATATCCCTAAAGGAGTCATAGCCGCCCTTGGTTGTTTGTTTCCCCTTCGAGCCACTTGCCTTGTCTGTAGGTTAGTCAATGGAAAGAATGAGATTCAAGAGAATCATAGCAGTAACAAATCACTCATACAATATATAATCACATAGCATGTATGAAAATCATCAATTAGCATAGCAGCAATGATCACAGTATGCACATTTCCTCAACGGCATACACATAGTTTTCGCGACATATATATAGCCTTACGGCTTACACATAGCTTTTTGACTTACACATGTCTTCACAGCATACACATAGCCTTGCGGCTTACATATAGCCTTTCGGCTTTCACGTAGCCTTTACAACTATCACATAGCCTTTTGGCTTTCAAATCCATAAGCTTTACAGCATTCGAAATCATCATAATTCAATAATCAATCAAACATACAATCTATCACGTATAGTATAAGAGAAAGCATCACTACCTTGTTCTTTCTGGGTGTGGTTTGGCAGAAGTTACTTACGTTCAGGGCAAATATGGAATCCTATCAATCAAAATCATGGATAGAGTATTATTCCCTTTTCCAATTTCTTAACTTTAAAACACTTAAGGTTGGTTGTAATTTGAGTCTCTTAGGAGGCTATGAGAAGGTTTAATGAAAGCCTAAAAGGATTGGGAAGTACTAGGTTAGAAACCACTTTTTAAAACCATAAAGTGCTGAAAATAGGGGTTAGTTGCAGCCAGGAAATCTCTTGCTACGGCAAAAAATAGCACAGAGCTTTTTTGGTTGCAGCAGTTTCTGGCATCCTCCAGTCCAGTACTACTTCCATTTTACTAGGATACATTGAGACCCCTTCATGTGAGATAACATAGACTAAGAATTTTAGTTCAGGCAGCCAAAACTCACACTTACTCAACTTGGCAAAAAGTTGCTTCTCACGCAATATCTCTAACACAATTCTCAAATGAATCTCATACTCTTCTCTGCTTTTGGAGTTTATCAGAATGTCGTCAATAAAGACCACAACAAATTGATCTAGATATTGTCAAAAGATATGATTCATGTAATCCACAAATACTGCAGGTGTATTAATTAGACCAAAGGGCATTACTAGGAATTCATAGTGCCTATACCTAGTCTGAAAAGTAGTCTTCGGTACATCTTCTACTTTTATATGTAGCTGATGATAACCCAACCTTAGATTGATCTTTGAAAATACATACGAACCAGACAATTGATCTAAAAGGTCTTCAATTCTCAGAAGAGGGTAATTGTTCTTGACGATTATCTTGTTCAATTCCCTATAATCAACACACAAACGTAGACTCCCATCTTTTTTTTGACAAACAACACTGGAGCTCCCCATAATGACACACCAGGCCTAATAAACCTTTTAGGAGCAAGTCTTCAATCTGCTTCTTTAATTCTACCATACAAAATTAGGCCTTAGATATAGAACCAGCTTCAGGCATAATTTCAATTAGGAACTGAACTTTCCTTTCAAGAGGCAATCCACTAAGATCATCCGAAAAACACCTCAGGGAATTCTCGTACCACATGTATACTATTCAAAGTTTCTTCTATCTCTTATTGTACAGAAAAACACCATATACCCCCGGCACTCCTTCTCCAAATACTTCTCAACTTTGATCATTGAGAGGAAATTCAACCTATCATTTACATTATTAACATTTTGTGAAGTAGGATACACTATTCTCTTGTTCCCACAATCAAGCAACACATTCTTTGCCGTCAACCAATCAAAACCCAAAATGACTTCTAATTGATAGAGCGACAGACAAATCAAATCTATGATGGACTAGTACCCCTCAACAGTTATTACACAATTTAAACAAGCTTCAGTGGTCAAGGCTTTGACACCTATTGGTGTTGACATAATTAAATCAAATGGCAATTTATGCACATGCAACCCCAGGCGCTTCACGCAATAATAAGCAATGAAAGAATGTCTTGCAGTAAATTACCATTAAGAACAATATTACCTTGAATCAGGTCGGGAGATTTTTAGGCTTCCTCGTGTGTTATAGTAAACATCCTGCCCTGATTCCTTGGCCTCTGCTCTACCTGCGGCCATTTGTATTCACTAGAAATATGCCCCGGTTGTTTACAATTGAAACAAAATACTTGACCCTGACATATTCTGCCATAATATGCCCTACCACAGTGAGGACATATCCATACAGTGGGGGCTTTATGTGATTCATGATCTCCAGATTGATAGGACTTTTTGCCACTACCCTTAGATGAGGGGAATCCCTGGCCCTTCCGCTTCTGGGAAGTATTACCCTTTCTAGGTTCACTGCAACTGCTAGCACCCTTAATGGGTATAAATCTCTCAGATTATTCTCATTAATTCTACATTCATATACTACTTGGTAAAATTCAGGGAATTGGTAGGTGGCTAACCTCTTTCTCAATTCACGTCACAACCCACATATTAACATATCTGAGCTCCATTCCTCTTCATCCATATGCCGTAGATAAGAGGAATACCTAGCTAGCCGAATGAAATGAGATAAATAGTCATCAAAGGTCTCAGTATCACCTTGCTTGATAGATAGGAATTCAGCCTCCTTCTCGAGTTGTACTGACTTAGGAAAGTACTTTTTGTTGAATTATTGTTGAAACAAATCCAAGGTCAGTGGCACATTTTTGTTTCACAATGTTAGGGCAATATTTCACTACCAACGATCACATCCCCCTCAAACTTGTACAATACAAGCCATGCTTGCACCTCTGTCAGGCAATCAAGCACTTCAAAGATCTTTTCTAGATGGTTCAACTAGTATTCGGCTACTTGAGGATCAAATCTCCCTCTAAACACCAGTGGTAAATGCTTGTAGAATTTTGAACCCAGTACTGTAGGTTCCTTTCCACTCTAGCTGGTGAGATTCCTGTGATCGAATAGACCCCTCAGTTGTTTCTTCCTGATAGATCTCTTCTTGGGTTTCTTTATGTGTGGATATAACCCTATCTTTATTTTGTTTTTCTCTCTCTTCTTTGAGCTCTTTTCTCAGTTCGTTAATCATATCTCTCTGCTCTCTAATCAGACCCATCATCTCCCGCATAGGATCCGGTGGATTATCATTATCCACCTCCACCTCTAGGTCTACACATCTAATTCTCGGGTGAGCCATTATATCTTTCAGTTCTATAATGATTCGCCACGTCAGTATCACATATATTGTATACACATAGTCCACAAATCTCATATATCTCTACAATAGCAGGAACATATATGTGTATACACAACCAACAATTTTGAGTCGTCATCTATCCCTAAGGCAACTATCCTAGCAAATGCTACACTTGCCAGGAACTACAGCTCTGATACCACAAATATACTCCATGCCTTATAGATCATAATTATAATTCAAAAATATGTAATTAAGATGAATTAGAGACCGTCAAATGTTAAAAGACTTATTTCTAATCCCATCCGCAGGATAGGGTTTTCAAAAATTTCTTTTAAAACATATTTAATTCGGCCTCATACTCACATTTTGAATATAATTAACCTACATAGTTCAATTGCATTTATAAATATCAGAGTGTACACCAAAATTCCCGGCAATCCCCGAGTTTGATATAATAACTTTAGGGTTTACGGGCATTACCATCCCAACAATTTCCCAACTAGGGGATTACATAACATCATGCACAAATTTACATCCAAAATATGTACAGTAATCCCAACCAAAATTTGACAACCAACTATCAAAATCATATCCCTAAGGAGTCATAGCTGCCCTTGGTTGTTTGTTTCCCCTTCTAACTACTTGCCCTATTTATAGGTTAGTCAATGGAAAGAATGAGATTCAAGAGAATCCTAGTAGTAACAAATCACTCATACAATATATAATCACATAGCATATAAATAAATCATCAATTATCACAACAGCAAATATTATACACATTGCCTCAATGACATACACATAGTCTTCACAGCAAACACATAGCCTTACGGCTTACACATAGCCTTTTGGCTGACACATGTCTTCACAACATACACATAGCCTTACGGCTTACACATAGCCTTTCGTCTTTCACATAGCCTTTATAGTTGTCACATAGCCTTACGGTTTTTACATCAACAAGTTTTACAGCATTCGAAATCATCACAATTCAATGATCAATCAAATATACAATCCATCACATATAGTATAAGAGAAAGCATTACTACCTTGTTGTTACTTACGTTCAGGGCAAATATCGAATTCTACTAATTAAAATCAAGGACATAGTATTATTCCCTTTTCCAATTTCTTAACTTTAAAACACTTAAGGTTGGTTGTCATTTGAGTCCCTTAGGTGGCTATGATAAGCTCAACCAAAGCCTAAAAGGATTGGGAAGTATTAGGTTAGAAACCACTTTTCAAAATCACAAAGTGTTAAAAACAGGGGTTGGTTGCAGCCAAGAAATCTCTATTTGTGGCCAAAATAGTACAGAGAGTTTCTGGCTGCAGCCAAGATCTTCTAGCTGTAGCAAAAAATAGCTCAGAGAGTTTTTTGTTGTAGCCAAGATCTTCTGGCTGCGGCCAAAAACTGCCCAGAAAGTTTTGGGCTGTAGCCAAGGAAATTTTTTATTTCTTAGTTGACATTTAAAAATTATAATTAATTCTAGAAAAATTGAAATAGGGTGATTCCAAAGTCAATGGAAAGCTATTTAAGTCCTATTTATAGGAAAAATATGAATCAATGTTTTTCATAACCAAAAAGATACATAATTACACGAAATCTCATACTACTCCAGAATAGCTTCCAGTTTCAAACCCAAATTTTGGAAAATCATAACTCCTAGCAGATAAATCGAAATGACAGATATTATATGTCCATTTTAAAGCTTGGTATGTGAACTATTAGACTAGAAAGTTTTAGAATTATTAGACACCATTTGTCACTTCAAAAAGTCCATGCAAACCAACTACCCAGTATAGAGTTTCAATTGGCAGAATTTCCAATTTTCAACTAATGTGTCTAATGACTCCAAAATCAACATCTAAACCTATTCCCATACAATTTTTCACAAGGAAACCATTGGGAACATCAAAACATCCAAAATCACATTCTAACTACAAGTTCTATTTTGGACACCACATTACAACACATTACTTAATTTCACCAAGCTTTACTTTCAATATTCCAAACCAATTCTATTGTCTCAATAACACGACAACATACCAATTCCACCACAAAGCAATATGCAACTCATGCAATCACATGTCACAAGAAAATTAGGGCAAAATCTATAAATTCTAAAACTCAACCAATAGCCAAAATATATAGGTCAAAAGGAATTTATTTCTCATCTCTTTCACTTTCTCAACTTTGTTCTTGATTCCCCAATGTTCACTTTTCCTTACGCTCTAAAAAACCTTCTTCTAAAAATCTAAAACCATAGAGAGGAAGCTCTCATCAACATGATCAAAATTAAATAAGAGCATTTGAGCTAAAGAGGTCATCTACAAAGCCAAACTCTCACCTTTTCCTTTCTCTTTCCTCTTCTTGGTTGGATGAAAATGGTGGCTAGAATGAGAGAGAAAGTGTTATGAAGATAAATTGGAATTTTAGCCTCTCACACTCCTCTTTGGCTGACTTAATAAGGGGAGAGGAAAGAGAGTTTGTGTTAACATTTTGACCATGATCCCATGTCTCACATGTTGCCAAATGTCTTGATCTCCCAACTCCATCCTTGCACATGCAAACATTTAAAGATTCCCTTTATAACACTTAGACAATTGTCACACCTCTTGAAGTCATTAGCCCTTAATCACATTTTGGGACATTACAGTAACTAGTAGTCTATGGCTGACCGATATTGCACACTATCATTTAGCTATTGCAATTCTTTTCCTGATAACGGGTCACATATATAGAACTAACTGAGGTAATGGTCATAAGGGCCATAAAGGCCTATATGAGATCCTAACAATATCATGGCATGCTCAATTATCTATTATCCTAGCTATGTTAGGTTCCTTAAACATTATTGTAGCTCACCATATGTATTCTATGCTTCCTTATCTGAATCTCGCTACTGACTATGGTACATAACTCTCATTGTTCACACATCACATGTGGATTGGTGGATTTCTCATAGTTGGTGTTGCTGCGCACGCTGCCATTTTTATGGTAAGAGACTATGATCCAACTACTCGATACAACAATCTATTAGATCATGTCCTTAGGCATCACGATGCAATCATATCACACCTTAACTGGGTATGTATATTTTTAGGCTTTCACAGTTTTGGTTTGTATATTCATAATGATACCATGAGTGCTTTAGGGTACCCCCAAGATATATTTTTAGATACTGCTATACAATTACAACTCATCTTTGCTAAATGGATACAAAACACCCACGCTTTAGCATCTGGTGCAACGGCCCCTAGTGCAACAACATGCACTGGTTTGACTTAGGGGGTAGCAATTTAGTGGCAGTAGGCGGTAAAGTTGCATTTTTACCTATTCCATTAGGAACTGTGAATTTTTTGGTCCATCATATTCATGCATTTTTTATTAATGTGATGGTATTAATACCCCTAAAAGGTGTTCTATTTGCTCATAGCTCACGATTGATACCGGATAAAGCAAAACTTGGTTTTAATTTCCCTTATGATGAACCTATACGAGAGGGGACATGCCAAGTATCCACTTGGGATCATGTCTTCTTAGGGCTATTCTGGATTTACAATTTAATTCAATAGTAATATTGCATTTTAGTTGGTAATTGCAATCAGATGTTTGGTGTAGTATAAGTGATCAAGGGGTGGTAACTCATATCATGAGAGGAAACTTTGCGTAGAGTTCCAATACCATTAACAGGTGGCTTCAAGATTTCTTATGGGTAAAATTTCATGTGATTCATACATGAAATTTTGAGGATTGAATCATGAATGTGAGGGTTAAGAGATTATCTATGGTTAAACTCTTCACAACTTATAAATGGATATAACCCTTTTGGTATGAATAGTTTATCAGTATAGGAGTGGATGTTCTTATTTGGACATCTTGTTTGGGCTACTGGATTTATGTTCTTAATCTCCTAGCATGGATATTGGTAGGAATTGATTCCCCGATAGAATTTAAGGAACCTAAAAGAGCATTGTTAGATTCAAAATTTTGATGATAACAAACCTAAGTCTAGTTTAATTTTTCTCTACATTTTTACTCACAAAATTTTTGTTAAGAGAGTGTTCCAATAATATGTTTACTATTTGAATAGAAATACTCAATTTTTATCAGCTATTATTCTGATAACTCTTAGACTATCCAAATAGACAGACGATTATCAAGACAATGCATAAGTTATTGAAATAGAGATACACTGATACATAGTTATATTATTCGAATAATCTTTGATTATTCGATTAGTATAAACTAATATAACTATTGGAAGTTTTTCTAAACTAAAAGTATTCTAATAGCATGTACATTATCGGAATAGTACTTATATTTTTAAGGTGAATTCCAAATGCATTATCTGGATAATAGTATGACTATTCGAATAGTATAACCAATATCGGAATAATCTTTGTATGCTCAAAAGGGATTTCAAAATGTATTATCTGAATAATAAGAAGACTATTCGAAAAGTAAAGTCACTCTTGGAATAGTGAAACTAATGTCTGGATAGCTTTTCAAAACCAACATCAAGACTATTAGATTGATATGAGAAATTAATTGAATAGCAAGAAGACTATTCGAATAAAATTGAAAGCTGGAAGGAAAGTATTTTCTAGTCAAACTCGAAGCAAGTATTCGAATAGCAACTAATGTATCAGGATAATCTCTTAAGTTTAAAGAGATCACTATTCGAATAGGTGTCTCAATTATCCAAATAGTCTTGGTATAAAATTGAAAATATTATCCGAATAGTGAAGAAGGTATTCGAATAGTATGTAACATAAAAAGATTCAAATTATCCTGATAGCTATAAGACTATTCGAATACTAGCTACTTTAAGACAACAGAGCATCAAATCAAAATCTATGGTTTCACAGAATCATTGAGTATTTTCATTAATCTTGTTTATTATTTTTCCTTCATGATTAACATGCTCAAACAAGTTATAGGAGATTTACACTTCAGATATTTGAATTCCAAGAAAAGTAGATACTGTGTGAGAAACATTAAATGCTAAACTGAGCTTCTATCAACACATTCTCTTCACCACAACGGCTATATCTAATTAGCATAAAGAATGTTCTGAGAAATGCTCAGTGAGTAACAAAAAAATATAATGTTTCCAATGGTCATTAAAATCACTCCAACTATAAATAGCAAGGCATTCAAAGGAGGAGTTAAGACGCAGAACTACCAAACTGACGAATATTCATTTTTGAGCTCTTACATCATTAATACGCTTTAGTGATTATTTTACCTACTCTGTAAAAGAGAACATTTATTGATTCAATACACTTGTTTAAGAGATATCTTAAGGTTGTGGGACCTTAAGATGGGTATCTATTTACATTGTGTAAGGGGGAGTGAGTATTCAAAGTAAGGAATAGATCGATGTGTACTAGGTGCCAAGAACCCACTGAATATTGGAAGCTATAGTGAAAGCTCAGATTCTATTTGAGGACTGGACGTAGGTCATTGTGAATTAGACCGAACCAGTGTCACACCCGGCGTATACCTCGGTGAAATCTTCCTAACTCTTTAACTTTCTCCTTATCAGTTTCTAGTTTTAGTTCCATCTAAAAAATTTTTATTATCACCCAATTCACCCCCTCTTAGGTGAAACACTTGTACTAACATTTGGTATCAGAGCTTGGTCTTCTTTGTCAGGTTTAACAGCCTAAGAAGGATTATATGACAAGCATGGGTAAAGGAATACTTCTAAATGAAGCCTCAATCACTAGACCTCCAGGCTTTAATGGAGAACACTTCTCATTATGGAAGGCTAAATTTAGAATGTTCGTCATGGCAACAGAATATAGACTCTGGGAAGTCATTTAGGATGGGAACTACATTCCCAAAAAGACAGTAGAAGGGTGAGTTGTTCTAAAGGTACCAGTTGAATATGACGACAATGATAAAAAGCTCGTGACCCTCAATAGCAAGGCAATCCTCATGATTCAAAGTGCTCTGAGTCAGAAGGAGTACTTCAGAATTTGCACTCTTCCAACTGCCAAGGAGATGTGGCAAGCATTGGAAATAGCACATGAGGGAACTTCAGGCATCAAGGAAAATTAGATCAATACACTTGTCACTGAGTATGACCTGCTTCATATGAAGTCTGGAGAATCAATAGCTGAGTTCGAACTCAGATACACTCACCTTGTAACCAACTTAGAGCACTTGGAAAGTACTATGATCAAAATAGCTAAGTGAGAAAAATACTAAACATTCTTTCTAAAGAATGGGAGGCTAAAGTCATAGCAATAGAAGAAGCCAAAGGGGAATCTATGTGATCAGTAGCTTCTCTATTTGGTAGCCTATCGAAATACGAAAGCAAGCTGAAGTTCAAATGTGAACTAGATGAAATTGATGACAAGAAGAAGAAAGGAGTAGCATTAAATGTCATCAAAGAGGAAACACAACTAAAATTAGAAGAAGAGGTTGAAGGCGATGAGATGGGAATGATCGTAAGGAGATTTAAAAAATTTTATAAAAAGGGACAAGGATTTAAGAACTTTAATAAAGGAGGAAGTAGCAGTAAGACTAAGGAACAAATCATTTGTTACGAATGTGGGAAGCCTGAACACATCAAATCCGAATACCTTAAATATCTAAAGAACAAAGAGAGGAAGAAGAACAAGTTTGCAAGGAAGAAAGCCTTTGTCTCAGCCATCTGGGGAGATAGTTGCTCTGATGAAGAAAGTGATGATGAAGAAATAGCCAACCTTTGTCTTGTAGCTCAAGAACAATCAGAAGAAGAAGACGAGGTAACTAAAAATCCTTCTTATGATGAATTGCATGATGAGTATAATGCCTGACATATAGAATTTATTAGAATTGTCAAAGAACTTGTAGGTCATAAAAAACAAGTGAAATTACTTGAGGAACAGCTCAAGGAACCAAAACTAGCTTCTTGTAAAACTTGCCAATGCTTAGAAAGGAAAAATTATGATTTTACCAAAACTCTTGAGAAGTTCACTAAAGAAAGTGAAATGCTCAAGATAATTTTAAAAAGCCAAAAATTTATCAATGACAAATCTGGAATTGGATATGATCCAAAGATAGATAAGTCAAGAGAAAAGAAAAAGATTGGGAACCAATCTTATTTCAATCACTTTTAAAAAAATTGTGCATGTTTCTAATCCTTTTGCTTATTACAATTTTTGCAACATAAAGGGACACAATACCTTGTCATGTTATCATAAAAGGGGAAGAACTATGCGAGCCTACAAATGGATACCCAAAGGCACATATTTGACCACGAAAGTTCAAACTAACCATAAAGGACCCAAGAAAGTATGGGTATCTAAAACCTAATTATCTTTTTTGTAGGCATGGTTCAAGGCATCTAAAGGAAGCAAGTGGTTCATAGATAGTGGATGCTCATGTCATATGACTGGTAATAGAGAAGATTTACTTCCATAGTCCCAAAGGAAGGATGCACAGTCAAGTTTGGTGGAAATCAATCAAGAAAGATTGATGGTATAGGAGAAGTTGGAATTAAGAACAAAATTCAAATCAAAGATGTCTTCTATGTAGAAGGGCTAATGCAAAATCTTTTAGGTGTAAGTCAGAATGCTAACAAGGACAATTGGATTATATTCAACTCTGAGGAATGTCTTATAGTCAGCAAGAAAGACTTACCTTTCAAGAAAGATGAACTTAAGGTAAAAATCAAAGCCAAAAGAGAAGATAACTGCTATACTATTGATATTGATAATCACACTTCTGAAAACTGTTTTCTTAGTAATGATGATGGATACTGTCTATGGCGTAAAAGATTGGCACATGTAAATATGCGACAGCTATATAAACTCACCAAAAAGGATTTGGTGGTAGGTTTACCTAAACTAAAATTTAAAAATGATTCAGTTTGCAATTCCTATCAAAAGGGAAAACAAACTAAATCTTCTTTCAAAATCGTAAAAGAAATATCATCAAAAAGACCTTTACAACTACTCCATATGGATCTAATTGGACCAGCAAGGGTAAAAAGCCTTGTGGAAATTTATATACCTTGGTTATTGTTAATGATTTCTCAAGATTTACATGGACTATCTTTTTATCCTCAAAAGATGAAACTTTTAGTGAATTCATTATTTTTGCTAAGAAGGTTCAAAATGAGAAATGTATGTCAATTGCAGCAATTAGAACATATCACGGAGGTGAATTTGAAAACCAAGCATTTGTAGATTACTGTGACACAAATGGAATTGAGCACAACTTCTCAGCACCAAGAACTCCACAACAGAATGGTGTTGTAGAAAGGAAGAATAGAGTTCTTATAGAGATGGTAAGAGTAATGCTCAATGAGAAGGAAATCTCACAAGAGTTATGGGCTGATGCAATGAGTACTGCCAGCTACATCTCTAACAGAAGTTATATCTTATCAAAGCTAGGAAAAACACCATATAAGCTTTATAAGGGAAGAAAGCCAAACCTCAGTCATCTGCTCACATTCAGATGTAAGTGCTTTATTCACAATAATGGAAAGCATAGTCTGGGAAAGTTTGATTCTAGAGCTAATGAAGGTATTTTCTTAGGTTACTCTAATATAAGTAAAGCTTATAGAATATTTAATAAACGAACTTGCGTTGTTGAAGAATCTGTTAATGTTGTGTTTGATGAAATGGATTCCCCTGCCAAATCTGTTGTTGATGAGTCAAAGTTGATTAGTTTTAAAACAAATCAAATGATTTAAAAACCCTCAAATGAGTCTTTTAACTTTGAAGAAAAAAAGAGTTAGCCTTCCTTTTCTGATCAACCCAAAGCCTGGAAATTTAATAGAAATTATCCTATGGACCAGGTAATAGGTAATGTTGAAGAAGGAATAAAAACCAGAAATAGTATTCTCAATGAAGTAAGTTTTTCAATATTTATTTCAGAACTGGAACCTTCA
The DNA here is from genome assembly GCA_963855925.1 of Inga laurina. Lineage (NCBI taxonomy): Eukaryota > Viridiplantae > Streptophyta > Magnoliopsida > Fabales > Fabaceae > Inga > Inga laurina. The sequence continues at coordinate 27,398,757 of OY979706.1, read as the reverse complement.
AGCATTGATGAAGCCCTAACAGACAATGATTGGGTTTTAGCAATGTAGGAGGAACTTAATCAATTTAAAAGAAATCAAGTTTGAGACTTAGTACATCGGCCTAAAGATCATTCGATCATCAACACTAAATAGGTATTTAAGAACAAACTTGATGAATCCGCAATAATTGTTAGAACAAGGCAAGGTTGGTTGCCAAAGGCTATAATCAAGAAGAAGGAATTGATTATGAGGAAACGTATGCTCCAGTGGCTAGATTGGAAGCCATACATGTACTCTTAGCCTTTACGTGTATCAAAAGATTCAAACTTTATCAAATGGATGTAAAAAGTGCTTTTCTTAATGGTTATATTATGGAAGAAGTTTATGTTGAACAACCCCCTGGTTTTGAAGATTTTTATAATCCAGAAGGTGTTTATAGACTAAGAAAAGCACTTTATGGTCTTAAACAAGCTCCAAGAGCTTGGTATGAAAGACTAAGCAACTTTCTCATCGATCACGGATTTGACAGAGGAAGAGTAGACACAACTTTATTTATAAAATGAAAGAAAAATGATATGTTAATTGTTTGAATGTATGTAGATGACATTATCTTTGGAGATACTAATGATTCTTTGTGCAAGGAATTTTCTGACACTATGAAAGGAGAATTTGAGATGTCAATAATGAGAGAATTAACATTCTTTCTGGGTTTGCAAATCAAACAAAGAAAGAATATAATATTCATATCTAATACTAAATATCTCAAAAAACTCCTTAAGAAATATGGAATGGATCAAGCTAATGGAGTCGACACACCCATGAGTTCAACAACCTTACTGGATGTAGATGCAAAAGGACCTGAAATTCAATATAACAAAATATCGAGGAATGATAGGTTCATTACTCTATCTCATAGCTAGTAGACTAGATATTCAGTTCAGCGTGGGTATGTGTGCTAGATACCAATCATGCCTCAATAAATCTCATTCTGAAATGGTGAAAAGAATTTTCAAATATCTTGCTGACACCATAGATTTGGGAATATTGGATCCTAAGGGAGGAAGTGAATATCTTATAGTATACTCAGATTCAGATAATGTTGGCAAAAAGACAGATAGAAAAAGCACAAGTGGGCAATGCCAATTTTTGAGAGTAGTAGTAGTTTCTTGGGCTAGCAAGAAATAGAACACAGTATCATTATCCTCAACAAAAGCTGAATATATAGCTGCCTCAAACTGCTGTGCTCAAATACTATGGTTAAAATAGCAATTACAAGATCTTGGTATCTATCTCAAAGAAATTCCCATAGCTGTGACAATACGAGCACCATTAGCTTGGCCAAAAATCCAGTACAGCATTCAAGAACCAAGCACATTGATGTAAGGCATCATTTCATCAGAGATCACGTCCAGAAGAAAGATATCAAAGTGGTATTTATTCCAACACATTTGCAGTTAGCTGATATATTCACCAAACCTTTAGCAAAGGATCAATTTCTTTACATAAGAAGGGAATTGGGAATGGTAAATCCCAATGAATTGTAAGTAAATCTATATACTATTCACTCATTCAATTATGTTTTGATGATAAACATCACTGACTTAAGCATCAGAGTTTTTAGTTACGTATTTTGCAGGATACATTCTAAAGGGAGAAATCTGAGTAAAAGAAGAATTATTCGAATAATGATTATGGTATCCAAATACTCAATCAAGTTTTAAAAGAATAGTATTCGAATACATAAATTAATATTCGAATATCTCACAAATATATTGTGAAGAAACTATTCTAATAATATAAGACTATTTGAATACTGCTCAGTCTTGCAAAAACTATTCAAATATAGTAAGGGTTATTAAAAAATAAAGCACATTTGTCAAAAAGAACTATTCAAATAAAAGAAATGATACTCGAATAACAATACAATTTTTAGAATATATGACCCATTATTCGAATACTCTTACTGCTATTTGAATACAAAAGGTAAGAATTATAAAAGAACAATTCGAATAATCAATAGATTATCAGAATAGTGCTATTTTTCTTCAGAGCTTAAAAGGGGAACTATCCGAATAATAGAGTCAATATCCGAATACTAAGTCAAGATTCATAATGGAAGTATTCAATTAATGTATCTATTATTCAAATATTAACAAATTATATCTAAGATTTCAATTTAAAAGATTATTCGAATACAACTTAAACTATTCAAATAGTGATAGTGATTATTGTTGACAAACTAATCGAAGACCCTGATTACTATTCGAATAGAATGATTTATTTTTCTGTATATTCAATTAACCAAAGTTCTATTTGAATAATTTTGTTTCTAATTGCAAAGTGATGATTTGAATAGTGACAACTTGTATTCGAATAGATTACACTTTCCATATTCCGTAGGTATGAAGTATATCAGAATACCAAGGTCATTATTCGAATACAACTAGAAGCAAGGAATAGAGGATTATTCGAATAGCAAGGAATAGAGCACACGAGTAACTGACCAAAGAGAAATTATCCGAATACAACTCTTTCTATTCGGATAATCAGTGCTACAGGACAACAGAAACTATTCAAATACTTGGATAACTATTAGAATAGTTGTAGTCATTAGAGATAGGGATATCCGAATACTACCAGAACTATCAGAATACAGGTATGACCATTTACTCTCTTATTATTCAAATAATTTCTCTAGTATTCGAATCAAACCCCCTTTATTTGAATATACATGTAATTATTCGAATAATTTAAACCTAAATATAAGGAAACTAAGCTCATTCTCTAATCATTATCTGAATACCACTTCATTTTTTCTCCACATACAAACTTTTCCAACTATCTTCGACTCTCCATTGCAATCAAAACCCTTTGAAAATCTCACCATTTCCTCATCCAAATCTTCAAAAATCTCTTAGTTTACCAGAAAAACTAAACCTTTGATATACCTCAGAAAACTCAGAATGAGAATGAAGAGAGCTAATATTGAGAAAGGGGAAGTTACTCCACCTCCAAAATCATCCTCAAAGAAGACTCCTACTCATAAAACTCCAAAGAAATTTAGACCCAAAGTTGCAAATGCTTCATTTAAAGAGCCTTCTCGAGTTAAAGGGGTTGCAATCAGAGAGCCGATGGAGACAAGGTCCATATCTAAAGCTACTGTAGCCATGTCAAAATCTAAGGACAAAAACACTACAAGTGCATCCTCCAATGATTCTTTTACCAAGAGTGACAGCTTGGATCAAACTGTAAGGAATGCTGTCAAAAGAATTATGCAGAATGTTGAAGCTGGGCCTAGCAAGACTCCTCAAGTTTGGTCTCAAATGAGTACACTTGAAGTATCTCAAAGTTTGATTGAGGAAGAAAAAGCTGATCTCCTATAGATTTCAATACCAGACCTCTTCTTCAACCTGTTGAGAAAAGAGGTACAGAGATCTATTCTCTTCTTGACCAATGTGCCCTGTTATTTATGTGGACCTAGTCTATTTAAGAGACAACCTTAGGTTCAATTTGCATGAGTACTTAGAAAATTACCAGAGGTGGTTTCAAATTGATTTATCCTATGGTCCCTCAATAGTAAAGGCCTTATATTCTAATATGTACTCTATCAAAATCAAAGGAAATAAAAAGGAATTAGTTGAGGAGAGATTGGAGTCCACTGTGAGAGGCCAGAAAATGCAATTGTCTCCCTCTATCATCAATTCTTATCTTGGATATGATGAAGATGAATTTGATGAAGTTCCTGAGTATTCTAATGAACAAATTCATCAAATCATTAAGCCAATAAGACAAGCAAAGAAATTTTCTTCATTATGTCTCAATAATGAACAAAGAATTTTATGGTACATCTATACAAAAGCTATTGTCAACAAATTCCAGAACTTCAATTTCTTTTCGTACCAAGACTTCCACTTTTTGGCCTGTCTAATATCTAAAGTAAAGCTAAATGTTGGGGAATTCATATACTAAGAAATTGATAGGTACAGATTGGAATCCAACAAAACTAATCCTACTCCCTTTCCCTAACTTATCTCCTTGTTTCTCAAAATGAACAACATATGGTACTTAGAAGGAGAACAAGCAAGATTGGTAAGATTTGACAAGACTCAGATTAGAAAGATAAAGATTCCTTTGCCACTGGATATACCTGAGGAACCCCAATCAAAATGACAAAGAGTGGAGGCTGAGACTTCTAAGGCAAATGAGGCTCATTCTTCTAGAGTTGCCTCTCCCTCTCCCTCATTTTTTGGTACCTTTATTCAACTTTACATTCAGGAAGCCCTTAAACATGTGGTAGGTGTAACACCCTGAATTTTGAGACTTGAGGCTAGAGAATAAGCCTGAGATAAGTGGACTGCTAAGCCCCAGTTTAGCAATATTCAAAATTGTGATTAAGAGATAATGACTCCAAAAGTGGATGTGGTTAGTGATAAATAAACCCTTTTGGAGATTATGGTGTGATTTGGCACCCGATGTGATTCGTATGTGTTCTAATCAGCGTCGAAACCCTATATTTGAGTTCAATTATGGATTAACCTCTAAATTGACTTAAAATAAAGGGGAGGGCACATTGTTAAAGAAAAGGAATGAGAAAATGTATTTGGTGGTGATTCAAGAGGAATTGCCATAATCAGGGGCAAAACGGTAAGGTTACTGACCAATTGATCGGTTACCGAAGAGGAAACTCATTGGTAACTTCAAGATCAATGGTTAGGATTGTTTTGTGCAAGAGATCAAGGAGTGGAATCACATGTGTGTGAGCTTATGTGAGCTCATGTGAGGTTTGTCAAGATGTTGACACATGGCAAGTTGTGAGCCATGGATTTTGGGTCAAATGTTCAACCCTTTTCCCTCTTTCCTCTCTTTATTTGGACGTTTTGGCATCCCAAAAAACTGCTGCCTTCATCTTCATCTTCACTCCCTCTCTCTCTCAACTCCATTGTTGTCCATGAAAGGGAAGAAAGAGAAATCAAAAGGTGAGTTTTTGGTTGGCTTAATGTCCTCTAATGCTTTAATCATCTTCTATAAAATTGTTCATAGTGATGAGAGCTTCATCTCTATGGTTTTAGATTCTTGATTGGAGGTGTTTGAGAGCTTGGGCAAAAGTGGAAAGATGAAGAATCAAGGAATTTGTTTGGGAAAGAGGAAGAGGTGAGCATTTGCTTCCTTTTGATCTAAGTTTTGTGACTTTTGGTTAAGTATGGTGAATTGTGAATTTTGCCCTGATTTTATGGTATTTTCTTGTGGAATGTGAATGGTGGAATTGGATGGTGATTTTTGTTGACAATGGTGTCATGTTGTGGTATTTAGTCATTGGAATTGGTTTGGATTGGATTGGATACATTGTGTGCAAAGTTTGGAAATTCTGTCCAGTGTGAATTCTGTCTGAGCAGTCTGTTCGTGTGGACGTTTTGACTGGGCAAATGATGTCAGAAAATTATGAAACTTTCCAGTTTTAACGTTCACCTCTCAAGCTTCAACATGGACATATAATTTGTGCCATTTCGTTTTGGGAACCGGGAGTTATAGCTGTCCAAAATGTGAGGTCGAAAATGAACTCTGTTTTGGGGCAGTGATGAAATGTGTGTAATGATGTATTTGTGTGGTGATTTCCAGTAATGGCCAATATTTTTCCTATGTATAGGACTTGAATAGCTTTCATTTGGCTTTGGAATCACCTCATTTCTATTTTTTTGGAATTAGTTATGATTTTTGGAAGTTCAGCCAAGAAACTGGATTTTCTTGGCTGCGGCCAACCCCTAAAAATCAGCATTTTGGACTTTTAAAATGTGATCTTTGGTCAAGTGTTTCCCAAGCTTTTAGGCATGTGTTTAGGCTTTGATTAGCCACCTAAAGGTCATGAATGGTAACCAACTTTAAGTGATATGAAAGTAAGGCTTTGGAATAGAGAATAACCCTATGTCCTTGCTTTGGTTATAGGGTTGATGTTCGCCTTGGTTGTGGTTCGATGTTCATTTTGTTTGTGAGCACCTATGCTGGAGCTTACGTGGAAAGAGTGTAGGGAACATATCTCTTCTGCATGTTTTTGATATTTGTGTTAGTGTGTTGGTGCATGTCTTCGCTTTGCATGATTATGTGTTATTTGAAGCTATGTTTCAATTAATGCTATGGCCATTAGTATGTTGTTTGAAGCATTGAGCTTACAAATTGTCATTGTGTTAGCATGAGCTATGTGATGCAAGCATGTCATGCATTAAACATTTATCGTACATGCATATTGATATTATTTACCTACTGAGATTCTCTAGAATCTCACCCTCCCCTACAAACCATGTAGATAGGGCAAGAGGCTCGAGGAGGAAGTAAGCACCCAAGGGCAACAAGGGCTTCTTCAGTATTTGATATGGGGGTTGGTTATCATAGTTGGGAGTATTGTGTATTGGATATTTGTATATGTGGATGAGGATTTAACTATGTGTATTTGAGGTGAGATTTGTGTAATCCCCATATGAGGGCTTGTAATGGGCGAATGTGCCCTATATAGCTTGAATTAATAAATGGAATCCCGAATTTCTGGAATTATTACATTGCGTACTCTGATATATTAAATGTGATTTATCTTCGTGTAGTAATTGTATTCGGAATGTGAATGTGAGACCAGGTTATAAATAATTTCGAAAGGTATTTGTGAAAACCCCGTCTGGTAGATGGGTTTATAAATGTTATTTGATTGTTATTGGTCTCTATTTTATTTTAATCGTTTATTTTGGATATAATTACGGAAGGGGGTTACAGTAGGTCCGATCAACTATTAAGGGAAGATCTTCATAATCAAACTCAAGCCATAATTGGTACAGTCAATGAGAACTTCAAGTCTCTCTATAATCTTCAGGCTAATTATCTTCAATAGCTTTGTGACATTAGGCACAGACTTGACTGCTTAGAAACATGCATTACTGGTTCTTCTCTCACCAGGGCCCCTATACTTTCCATCCCTCAATATACTGATATGCCTTCTACCCCTCCATCTCAGCCACCACAAACCACTTCTCCTGCACCTCCTGCACCTTCTAATGTTCTCTATACCATTGAGGAAACCTCCTTCTTTACTCCTATTCATATCACTGTGGAGCCAGTGATCCAGATTGCTACCTCTCTTCACCCCACTCCACAACCTCTCTCTAGTTCCTCTGGGGAGACTCAGGAAGTGTCTAACCCTGAAAACATTGCTCAACCTGAATCCTCCAAACAACCTTGTCTCATTTCCTCTCAATCCCTCTCTACAGCTACCCCTACTGATATTCTTCCTACTTCTCCCTTACTTACCATTGCTCCCTCCTCTAATCAATTCCGTACTCCATGTGAACCCACTTTGCCCTCCACCTCCACTCCTCCTCCTGCTCCTACAAGAGAAGTTCCTCCTCCTTCTAATTTCTCTTTTCTTCTTCCTCCCAACCTTTATGATAATGACAAAAAAGGGGGAGAATAATTCTTAGCCATCACCCTCTCCATAACCCTCCAGTCACCAGACAACATAGTGAGTCAACAACATGGTCAGACAAAATAACCTTCTCAACCTTGCTGTCCATCCATCAAAATTTTATCTGAGCTTTTGAGATCTTTGGTTTCCTAAATATTTAGAATGCTTAGACTATTTATCTTAACATATGTTGTTTAGTTTATTGAACAAGAAACTTTTGCTTTAATACATATATGTCTGTTCTTGCCAGTTAATTGTATTCTAATTTATATCACTTGGTTTTGTCATCATCAAAAAGGGGGAGAATGTTATATTCAGAGTTTTGATGATAACAAACCTAAATCTAGTTTAATTTGTCTCTACATTTTTACTCACAAGATTTTTGTAAAGAGAGTATTCAAATAGTATGTTTACTATTTGAATAGTAATACTAAGTTTTTATCAACTATTATTCTGATAACTCTCAGACAATCCGAATTGATAGACAATTATCATGATAATGCATAAGTTATTCCAATAGAGATACACTGATACATAGTTATATTATTCGAATAATCTTTGACTATTTGATTAGTATAAACTAATATAATAGTAGGAAGTTTTTCTAAACTAAAAGTATTCGAATAGCTTGTACATTATCCGAATAGTACCTATATTTTTAAGGTGAATTTCAAATGCATTATTCGGATAATAGTATGACTATTCGAATAAGTATGGTCACTATTCGAATAGTATAACCATTATCGGAATAATCTTTGTATGCTCAAAAGGGATTTCAAAATGTATTATCCGAATAATAAGAAGACTATTCAAATAGTAAAGTCATTATTGGAATAGTGAAACTAATATCCGAATAGCTTTTCAAAACCAACATCAAGACTATTAGATTGATATGAGAAATTATTCAAATAGCAATAAGACTATTCAAATAATATTGAAAGCTGGAAGGAAAGTATTTTCTAGTCAAACTCGAAGCAAGTATTCGAATAGAAACTAATGTATCAGGATAATCATCTTAAGTTTAAAGAGATCACTATTCGAATAGGTGTCTCAATTATCCGAATAGTCTCAGTATAAAATTGCAAATATTATCTGAATAGTGAAGAAGGTATTTGAATAGTATGTAACATAAAAAGATTCAAATTATCCTAATAGCTATAAGAGTATTCGAATACTAGATACTTCAAGAAAAACAGAGCATCAAATCAAAATCTATGGTTTAACAGAATCATCGAGTATTTTCATTAATCTTGTTTATTACTATTTTTCCGTCATGCACAACATGCTCAAGCAAGTTATAGGAGATTTACACTTCAGATATTTGAATCCCAAGATAAGCAAATATTATTTCTGAGACATTAAATGCTAAATTGAGCTTCTACCAACACATTCTCTTCACCACAAAGGCTATATCCAATTAACATAAAGAATGTTCTGAGAAATGCTCAGTGAGTAACGAGAAATGAATGTCTCCAACGGTCATTAAAATCACTCCAACTACAAATAGTAAGGCATTCAAAGCATGTGTTAAGATGCTGAAATACCAAACTGACGAATATTCATTTTTGAGCTCTTGCATCTTTTCTGTATTAATACACTTCATTGATTATATTACCTATATTACCTACTATGTGAGACAGAACATTTATTGATTCAATACACTTGTTTAAGAGATATCTTAAGGTTGTGGGACCTTAAGGTGGGTATCTTTTTACATTGTGTAAGGGGGAGTGAGTATTCAAAGTGAGGAATAGATCGCTGTGTACCGAGGTTCCAAGAACCCACTGAATCTTGGAAGGTATAGTGAAAGCTCAGATTCTATCTGAGGACTGGACGTAGGTTATTGTGAATTAGGCCGAACCAGTATAACTCCCGGTGTACACCTCAGTAAAATCTTCCTAACTCAAATAGATTTGTAAAGTGCAAATGAGACCACATCGAATATGTTTTGAAAATTTTTTTTGAATATCCACTTAAGTACAACACCAGACCTTGTATTGAAGTTAGGATCCTGTATAGGTTGTAAACTATTTTTGGTCTCTGGTTTGACTTTATTACATGTTTTGCACTATTACCCATAGGCGTAAAGACTGTCAGATCATACGGTAATTGATACACGCATAGGCCCAGCCATCTTACATAGTTGTATGAAATGAATGAATGACTATCTCTTGAATCAAACAATGCTTGTAGCATATTACCATTAAGAGAAATCATACCTCATATTAAGTCTAGCTATTTTTGAGCATCTTCTAGTGTCAAAAGCAAAAACCCTACCCTAAACTTGCTACCTAGGTTCTCCAGGATCTTGTCATTGTCATCATTATTTTGCAAAATGTCCCAGTTTATGGTAGTTGTAACAAGCTATCTGTCTTTTTGACCTGTTGCTGATGCCTTATTTGCTTGCCCACATGTTTGACTAGGATGGTAAGGATTTCCATAGTATATGATGGCTTTATTCCTATAGGGTCTTTGATTACAATTACTGTGAAGCTGGTATGGCTTTTTATTGCTACTTTTACCAAAAGGTGTTAGATCTCATGTTTTGATGATAACAAAGAATATTAGAAAAAGATTTGGTTAATAAATAAGTTTGAACAAAGTAATAAACAGGGGAAATCATCACTTGAAGTAAGCATTGGAGTAATGAAGAAAGGCCAAGAGAAAAAGATGAGAAACTTGATCAGAAGTAAGTTTTGTAAGGCATTACTCGAGTAAGTACTCGAGTAATGAGACAGAAACTTGAAGTAACCAGAGACACCTTCAAGTAACCTGCCAAAAATACTTGAGTAAGTACTCGAGTAATAGTGTAAAAGTTTTCAAGTTGCTCTCGGCCTGCCAATGTTACTCGAGTAGCTACTCAAGTAACCGGGTAAATCATTTGGAGTTGCTCTCAGCCTGCCAACGTTACTCGAGTAGCCAGGTAAAAGTTTTCAAGTTACTCTCGGCCTGCCAATGATACTCGGATATATACTCAAGTTACTCTGTTTCAGAAAATGTGTTGCTCTCGGCATTTTGAACCTTGCCAACGTTACTCGAGGAGCTACTTGAGTAACTCATTGTGGTAAGCAAAAATGTTAAGGTAGTACCCGAATAACTTGATCTGGTTTTTATCACATTTCACTCGAGGCACTAGTCAAGTATGCAGGTATGGAATGACATATTTAAAGTGAATTACTCGAGTAAGTACTTGAGTATCCAGAGTTATTTTTGAAGAAAAACCTTAAGTCTTTACCCGAGTAAGCTATGCAGAAAATTTATATTTACTCGAGTATGTAATTGAGTAACAAGGTAATTAAACTTGAAGTGCTCTCAGCCTTAAAATCCTGCCAACATTACTGGAGTAAAGCATCGAGTAACCTAAAATTTATTTAAAGGTTAACTCGAGTTGGTACCCAAGTAACTTATGAAGAAAAGAGTGCATTACCCGAGTAGGTACCCAAGTAATCAAGTATTTCCAAAGGTTTGAGATTTTGTTTATCCATGCACTACCCAAGTAATGTTATATCTGTTTGTTGACTTGCAGTTCATCAAAGTTTTCACGATGATACTCGAGTAAGTACTCGAGTAAACTTGAATGAATACTCAAGTATGCAAACCCAGAAATTCAGAAATCATTCCAACGTTTATTGTTTTGTTTCCTATATGATTAACCTTTCATTGTATTAGTATCCTTAGCATATCCACAGATAAACAATGAAGAGATCTTACCAAATAAGGAAAGTCAAATGCAACATTCAAATGCCACCTACCACCACCTACCACAAACGTATGTCTTTCAAATACTGGAAAAGTCAATAGTGGCTGCGCACGCTCCAACGGGCATGAAGAAATATGTTCCATCAATCATTACCAACGTATCTATATATATGGGAACATCCAAACAGAAAAAAAAATAAGAACACACACAAACGTATCATCAAGTTCATTACTCTGTTTTACATTATACTTGTAATTATATGCTTCAGTGATTCTTATTCACTCTATGAGAGAGATACTTTATATAGACTCAATATTTGTTATTGAGGTAACTTAAGGTTGTGGAACCTTGAGTTGGGATTGGATTACAACTTGTAAGGGGGAGCGAGTGTCTAGGCGAAGGAACTTGCTTGTACTGAGGTGCCAAGAACCCACTGAATCTTGGAAGTTATAGTCAAACTCTCAGAGAAGCTCTGAGGACTGGATGTAGGTCAAAGTGGTTGTGGCCGAACTAGTATAACTCTCGGTGTACACTTCAGTGATATTTCTCCTTACTCCTTATTGCTTTATATTCACCGTCAAGTTTTTTATTTGCAACGAAATTTTAGTATCACCCAATTCACCCCCCCTCTTGGGTGAAACGCTTGCTCTAACAAAAGGTTCACCTTGATAACTGTGCTCCTGAGAAGAGTTCTCACTACCAATTGTGTTCTCTTTACTAACTTATTTCTGGGAGTTACAATCTATAGATTGTGCTCTGTGATCCGACACTCTTCATCCACCTAATTAAACTCAGTAAAATGTTTGAAAACCAAATCCTTTTTCAGCTCTGGTTTTAGCCCTTGTATCATCATATCTGAGCTCCACTCCTTATCATTCCAACATTTAAGGAATGTAGAATATCAAGACAGATGGATATAGCAAGCCAGGTATAGTCAAAACTTTCTCTTTTATGCTGCTGTATGTTCAAAAACTCTTTCTCTTTTTCTATTTTGACTGATCGAGAAAAGTATTTCTCATTAAAATTCTCCCAGAATAATTCCCACGTGACCGGAATATCCCTTCCTCAAAGATTTATCTCAGTGCTTTTCCACCACCTATCAGCATCGCCTTCTAACTTATAAATTGTCAACCGAACTTTAATTTCATCAAGGCAAGCCAAAATTGCAAAAATATTCTCTAACTATACTAACTAGTATTCAGCCTGTTGAGGATTAAATTGTCAACCAAACTTTAATTTCATCAAGGCAATCCAAAATTGCAAAAATCTTCTCTAGCCGTACTAACTAGTATTCAGCCTGTTGAGGATTAAATTTTCCTTTGAAGATAGGGGGTTGTTATTTACTGAATCTTTTAAACTAAATCTGTATATTAGCCTCAGGATCAGGTAAAGGATTTTCTGGGGTAGGTCCATCCATAATAGGAGGACTAGCCACACATGGTGATGGAAGAAGAAAGTAGTTGTAGTATGTGGTTACGCTCTTGGAATGAAGCCTTGGGGGTCCCTTTTATAGGCATTAATAGCTTGTTTGAAGGAGAAAGAGAATCAAGATAATATAATTTAAAAGATTATTTCTTTATCTTAACAAATCTTTATCTTTTCATGCATTGGAATTTAAGCTTTGGATAAATTAAAGGATAATGAGATGGAGTTATATCTTGGAAAAGATATTGGTAAGATGATGACTTGGCCCTTGAGATTTGGAGTCTTAAAAAATGGGCTTGATCCACCCTTGGTGGATTAGATCCAAACCCATTAAATAAAATATAATATCCTTGTTTATGGGGTATTTATTAGAAATATTCCCCATTTATTTCAAATACCTTGGTGGGAATAGTTTCTATTGTGTGTCTTGGAGGAATAGTTTTACACATATCTTGGGTTTATGGGAGAGTATGAAAAACTGTTACATATACAAGAGATATATTAGTTGTTAATAAGTGTGTACGTTCTTAACCTCCAAACACAAACAAAACTCTCTCAAGTTTATTTCTCTTCCTCTAGTGCATTTGATATGTAATATAGTGGAGTCTGCCAATATGACCCAGTTCATGTAGGTATCTCGAGAGTACGAACCTTCACTCCAAGTACGCTCAAAACTCTACATTGGTATTATTTTGAATATGTCCTCAGGCTAAAAGTTGCTTCTACTAAACATGTTTACATGAATAAATTTGCCACTATTTTTGTTCATTGTGAAAGTTCTTGAATATATGATATCATATATGATTTTTTTCATATTATTCTATTGAATCTATTACTGCCTCTTGTTATATTATGAACATGATTCATTATTATGTATATGTTTTCTGTTTGAGTTCAGCTTCTAGTTTACAGTGTTTACATTTTTTTATTAGTTGTGCGTTTATTCTTGGATGGATATTATATGTTCTTTTCCATTTTTGTTGTTGCCTTTGTTATATGAGAATATGTGTATTTAGAAGACTCATAAAACACATAAGAAAACTCTAGAATGAGGGAATATGATAGAAGAAAACAATCTTGAGAAGAATGAAACCAAAAACACAACTATGTTAGATTGGGTCATCTTAAAAAGAATGATTTAGGCTTTAAAATATACCAATAGCGTAGAGCTCAGAAAAATGAAGAAAATGACAGTAAGATCATGATGAACAGATGTCGAACGGTGAAGACACAGAGTCACTTTTTGCTTCATAAAAAATATGAGCTGCATCATAGTTTGGGTAGGTCTTAAGTCGGACATTGGGTCTGACCCAAATCTATGAGGCACTTCAAAAGAAAAGAAATTCTGTGATCTGAATTGCATTGGGCTGGGAAAAAAACCATGGACTTTCCAATTAGGTCATCTTTGGTCCAACCCGATCCAAATGAATATATAAAAACAAAATCTATTATATCATATTTTCAAGAAACAAAAAAATAAATAGAAAAAAAGGTCAGAAACTGTCATGTGGCAAACTCATTTGACATATGGTGGACTTGGTCAGATTGCTACTGGTACGTGGAGGATAGCCAACCGATGTGTGTTAACTCTTGAGGATCCTAAGGTAGCGTGTGGCATAACACGCCTCTACCGAGAATGGGTTTTGTCTTGTTTTTTATTTTTTCTAGATTTAATCTTTTAGACACACGTGCCGACACATGGACGCTTTGTCGAGACGTGGTTTGTTCCTAAAAATTGGTAAATTCAAGATCTTCATGATGATATGCTATTTGTCTAATTTTGAGGCAATTTGGGATCTATTTGTGATAGTTTCAGTACTTGTTTAAGTGTTTATATACATTTAAAAATTCCTAAGATTACCATAATGAATCAAATTAATTTTACTTATGTGAAAATGAAGCAAAATGCTTCTAACAGCACTGAAACACTTGAGTATAGGTCATTAAACATTGATTTTATGAATACATTTTTTGGACCAAAGTACGGGTCACTGAAACAGTTGAGTATGGATCTTCTAATAGTACTAAAGAGGAACCTAAAGAGGAGTTTGAAGATGTTCCTGAAGAAGATACATTTTTTGAGGAAGATCTCAATCCTATCCCTGAAGAAGATCTTGAAGAGCCTATGAAAGAAAAACTTCAGGTGGTCTACTCTGATTTAGACCAAAGTTTGTACCCTTATATCCTGATAAACCTCAAAATTTAGAAGAAAAGGTCAACCAACTATACCATGCTTTATGGGTGAGAATATAGCAAACTTGATGTAGACAAAACAACTAGAATAAAGAATATAAAAATTATATACTCAATCAATATGAACTATTTAGAAAGCATAACTAACAAAAAGAGTGCAGAGTTCAATGTGAACGTGATGATGAAATATCGCGTAGTTGTAAGAGCAAAGGGCACCTTCCCCATGACTATCTCTTGGGTTAATGCTGTGAGAAAATTGATAAGATTCATGAAAACAAGCAGAATTTTTATGAAACGAAGAAAAGCCATTATTGACTGTAGTTGTTCTGACATTAAATTTGTGTATCATGTTTATGTTTATTCTTTTGTTGGTTGCATTGAGAATATGACTATTTATTGTTGTTTTTAGTATGTTTTATGTAATGACATGGTATTTTTCATGTAATGAAATATGTTTTTTAGTTAATGTTATTTTTTTATTATGCATTATGATACCATGCATCCTTGATAAGTGGGAGCTTTTAAAAGATGAAACTTCTAAAAGTTGATAACTTATTTAAAGTACTTATATGAAGTTCTTGATAGAAAATAGTAAAGTTTCTAGTATTTGAATGATGGGAGGTACAAATGTATTCTCCTAATCATGAATCTAGTAATACAATTATTTTTTGGTCAGGAATGATATAAGTACATACATTGTATATTGGGATGTTCTATATAATCATTTGGTTAAGTTCTCTTGAAGAGAACACTATTTCTAAATATGAAAAATGTTGCTCCAAAATTGACAAATGGCTACGAAAGGAATTATTATTGAACTAAACAAGGGGGAGAAATTGAATGTTGACAACTGGGACATCTAGTACCATAAGGTGCAGTACATTTTGGTAGAACAAGTGGTTATTGAGCCATTGACCATTTTTTAGGTAGAACCTAAAGTTAGGATGACTACTCAGCATAGGAGAAACTTAGAAGCTTACCAGGCATGGAAAAAGAAGAACAACATTGTGAGAGTCACCTTATTGAGCATTGTGGAGAATGACCTAATATGATAATATGAGAAATACCAATATGCTCAGGCTATATGGCTTGCACTCAAGGAAAAGTTTGGTGTCACATCGACCACTAAGCTTAAGAGGCTCACAATCAAGTTTGACACCTGCAAGCATAAAGGGAATACTTCTATGAAGAAATATCTAAGAGAGATGTCTAACATGATTAGAGATCTTCAGGAAGATGGACACACCTTGACTGATGAACAACAAGTTCAGGTCATGATTTATCACTCCTTTTTAGCTGGGAGCACATGAAAGTGAACTTGACCCATAATGACAACATCATCACTTTTGATGATGTAGTGAAGCACCTTGAGCTTAAGGATGAACACCTAGAGCCATACAAGACCTCTAGACAAGCCTACTATATTAAGAATGCTAGTCCTTCTAATATAAAGCCTGATTCCAAGAAGAGTAAGGAATTTCATAAGAGAGGCTAGAAGGACGGCCCTAAGTTTAAAAGGAGCATAAGGTAATTCAAGAAGAAATTAAATAAGGGCAGTAAGAAGAAAGTTGACCTAAATAAAGTCAAATGTTATTCTTGCTTGAAAATGGGTCACTTCGTATGGGACTATACCAAGTGAGAAGGCCGTGAAAATGTACTAGTGAATTATGTGAATTCACATATTTCTTTTGTTTTAAGTACTACTTTTCTAACATAACTTGTTTGTTCTTCTTGGATTTTAGACTCAGGTTCAACAGACCATGTGACGAGGGAATAGGGATCCTTCGTAGAATATCATTAGTTGTCATATCTAAGCAAATGGCTTTATGTGGGCAACAATGAAAAGATTGAAGTCAAAGGAATTGGCACCAGCAAGTTACCTTTACGTGGTGGGAGGACTTTAATCCTACATGATGTTCTTCATGCACCCAACACTGACATAATTTAGTTTTAGTTTTTTGTCTTTTAGATTATGGGTTTAATGTAAACTTTCATGGCAAAGTTGCAAATATTTTTAGCAACAAGACCTTTCATGGTTTAGCTTTCTTTTCTAAGAAGTTCTTTAATATTGTTGGTGACTTTTATGTGCATGATTTTTTCATTACTTCCTCCAATATGGTAACTATTTATATGAATATCTGGCATGCTAGACTATGAAACATTAATCAAAATAAAATGATTAACTAGCTCAAGAGGGTTTGCTAGGTGAAATTTCAAATATAGAAATGTCTTAATCTGAGAATTGTCTGGCTGGTAAGGCAACTAGAATACCTTTCAGTATGGGAACTAGAGCTGAGAGTCTATTACAATTAATCCATTCGATATATGCTATCCAATGAGTATGAGGTTGAGACACAGAGCTTGGTCTTTGATTACCTTCACTGATGACTATTCACGATATGGTCATGTCTATTTGATCTCACACAAGTATGAAGCTCTTAAGTGCTTTAGACAATACATGAATGAAGTAGAGATCAAACAGGCTGAATACTATAAGCTCTTAAGCTCTTAAGTGCTTTGTCTAGCTTGGCCAAAATGTGCAAGGAAAGAGTTTTATAAAATATCTCTATTTCCTTTAATTCCTTGATTTCCTAGATGTAATATTGTGTTGACACTTGGCAATGGTCTTATCTCCTTCTAATTGTGTCATTAGGCTTCCATTAACTTTGAACTAATTTTCTCTCCCTTTGGTTAGCCTCAAAAACAGTCCCCCTTTATGCTCTCCACTAACCAAATTGCTTCTTCCAACTAATCCAACTATACACTCAAGTATTGCACCATAATCATGATTACTTTGTCCAAGAAGCAACATTTTAATGTAATTAGACATGTGCTCCTCTTAATCAATTATAAACTAATTCCATTACCATAGAATATTGACACTTGGCATATTTAATCCCATTAATCATTTTCCCTCTATTTTTCTTGGACTAGGTGAAAATTGCAAGAAAAAGGGAAATAGGAATTGTTTCAGTATTTTCATAATTCAATTAAAGGTTTTAAGCATAATTCCTTCCAATTTCACAACTCTTGATTTATTCCACCAAATATATATTCTCCTTTATTTTCCTTGATTAATTGAAATTAACTTCAATTAATTAGAAAACCATTAATCTTGTGCTACATTGGCAAAGTTTCAATTTTACTATAACCTTTGTAATCTAATTCCGTTTCTTGAATTAATTTGCTCATTTTCTCATGAACATTCACCATTTTATTAAATTTCTCAAATAATTACAATATATTCAGTGAATATAAAACTTGAGGTGTTATAAACCCATCTACCTCTCTTATCCCTGTTCGTGACTAAATCCCTAATCCTTAATTTTTGTCATTGTAACATCACAACTCATGGGCGATGAACAAAATACTTCAAGCAGCAAGATCATTCATGGTGGACTTAACTTCAACAATCCACTCTATCTGCACCCTTCCGACACTAAAGGGGCAACAATTATATTGTAAATTATACCCTAAGGACCAATCATTATACTTTAAATATTATTATTTAATGAATTTCTCTATTATGTTATCATATTATTTGCATGTTAACTATGATGACCGTATCCTTGGATAAATTATAAAGATTGTCCTAAATATTCCTGGTCGGTTATCTATATGGGAGCAAAGATAAACTAAGACCAGTATGACTTTGATAAGATATGGGGATACGAATTAAAATCTTAGGTACTTGTAAGAATACAAGGTATTAGACCGAACCACTATGAGAATGCTCTATGGATCAAGTCATAAGCTTATCTCATGTATAACCACATCACAATGCCCTTTGAGCTGAGGTCATCATTGATTCCTACATGAGAGTTGCTAATCTTTGAACTAGTCAAAAGTGGCTTTTGACCGGGTGATGTTAAAGGCTATGATCGGGCTTGGTGGATTTTCATGCAGAGGAATATGAATGGTAAGGTGGAATTTGTCCCTCACATTAGTAAAAAGATATTACTGGGCCCCTAGATGAGTGAGTTTGAGAAATGTATGGCCATATTGCGATGAAAGGAGATTCCATTTCTATTGTTAGACTACTCAGGAATCGAGAAAGTAATGGTCAGGAACAAGAGGATGACATTATCCTGCCTCATCCTTGACTGATATATCATATGACAAAAGGGATGTGACATGGTTATATGACAAGTCGCATTATGTGAACGATCCTCATATGAATTAGGTAGTCGTAATGTGTTGCTAGAGGCCTCTTACAACTCGTGGGTTAGTAAAGTTATTGCCTATTGCCAACTTCGTATGAACCTACAGGGTCACACACAAGAATGGCCCAACATGAGATAATGTTTAATCTAGGGTGGATGAATTTTATATTTATATATATACTATAAAATTTGTGAAAATAAAATTAATAAAATTATATATATATATATATATGTATTTTCGAAATACATATATATATATGTGTGTGTGTGTGTGTATCTATATTATATGATATTATTATATTGTGTTAGTTTTACATTTAATTTTATTAAGATAAATTATATTTAATAATTAACATGATAGAGATGTAGTATCTCAGATTTAATCTATGAATATAAATTAAATCTAATAGCTCTTTATTTGGATAAAAGAAATAGGTTAAATTAAAACTGTTGGATAGATTTGATTTAAAATAAATTTATTTAATTAGCTTATCAAGATAATTAATTGTTGATTAATGGTTCCCCTTCCTATTTTAAATCAAGCTTATGTGATTATCTCAGAACATGAAGCTCAAAGATCTATTGCTAGCATTTCGTAAGCCTCACTGGTTGAAGGTGTTGCCATGGCGATTCATGGTAGAGGATGAGGCAGAGCAAGGGGAAGAGGCATTCCACCCCAATGTTCATATTGTAACAAGAGAGGACATGTTATAGAGTAGTGCCACGAGCTAGTTGGTTATCCTTCTGACTTTAAAGGGACTAGGCACAAATATGGACAACAAGATTCTCCTGGAAAGGTCCTTAATTAGTACGTGACTCTAAGAAGGCTACTTGTGCAGCCAATACAAATACTCCAAGCTTCTCTCAAGCACAGTATGGCAAGTTATTGGAGATTATATGAATGGATACTAAGATTAATGCCTATGCCCTCACCGGTATGGGTTTGCAAGAACCTTTTTATTTTCACAAAACACACACACACACAGAGGGTTATTGATTATGGTGCTACAACCCACTTAATTAGTGATTATCCTTATTAGATAGTTATGGAAGGTATAAGGGTCCTACTAAGATAATTAAGATACCCAATGCAAACCACATGCATATCACACATGTAGGACGAGTTAAATTTTCTGATTAATTCATATTAGAAAATGTGCGCTATGCCCTAATCTGAAATTTAACTTGATATCTATACCTAGGTCGCTAAAGACCAACAGTGTGTTGTTATGTTTTATCCTAACTAGTGTTTGATACAGAGCCTTTTGTTGGAAATTGTGCCCTACGGCCAATCATTGTACTTTAAACATTATTATTTAATGAATTTCTCCATTTTGTTATCAAATGTTTTGCATGTTCATTGTGATCACTATCCTTGGATAAATCATAATGATTGTCCTAAATGTCCATGGTCAGTCATCTATATAGGAGCAAAGATAAAATAAGACCAGTATGACTTTGAAGAGGTATGGAGATACAAATCAAAGTCCTAGGCACTTGTAAGAGTACAAGGTACTGGACCGACCCACTATGAGAAAGCTACATGGATCAAGTCATAAGCTTGTCTCTTGTATAACCACATCACTATACCCTTTGACTTGAGATCATCTTAGATTCCAATATAAGAGTCGCCAAACTTTGACCTAATCAAAAGTCACCTTTGACCATGTAATGATAAAGGATATGTTTAGGCTTGGTGGTTTTTGTAACATCCTAAATTTTATACACCAAAATTATTTATATTAAAGGGAATATAAAGGTGAAGTAAAGAGCATATGGAATAAAAAAATAAGGCAATTAGTGGGCACATACAACATGATTATGTTTGGAACACAAATTATAAACATTTGAATTTACTGCCAGTGAGTTTCCCCATGTAGCAGTATTGTTGTGTGACAGTTTTAAATAGGCAAATGATGTCCAATGCCTATGAAATTTTTCAGAATGAAAGTAGACTTATCAAGATTTAACTTGATAGGTCATATAAGTCATTTAGAACTATACACAATGAGTTATCATTTTTAAAGTTAGCCCAGTAAAACTAGCAAGTTTCTGTGACAGCATACAAAAATGGAAATTCTGGGAATTATGATCTTCCATTTGGCTAGATGCTATTTTTTCCCTAAAAATAGACTTAATAAGGGTCATATAGCCTTTGAAACCACACCACTTGGATCTTTATAAATAAAGATATGAATTTTTAAATTTTGATGAAAAATTATGCCATATTTCCAGTAAAGTCCAAAAATGGCAAAAAGGTATGAGCAAATAGTCATTTGACTAAATTAAATCCACAGCCCATTTTTTCCCCATTTTTCATATTTGTGGATGTCCAAAATGAGTTAGATGATAAATATGCCACAAGTTGAAGCAATATGAACCAAGCAAATTGAAGTTTGAAAAGTCAAAAGGCAAGTTTGTTTCAAGAAATGGATGAAGCAAAGTGAATAAGCATACTTGGTTATTTCAATGGGCCTTCATTTACATCACTTTGGCAAGAAGAAAGAGAAACAATTATGCCAAGTAAAAGGGAAAGACAAAATGTCAATAATTTCAACTAGAAGTGCTTTATAATCAACAAGGAAAATTGTGATAACACAAGAACTATTAGTTATTCCCCTTTTTCATGTGACTTTTGGTCAAGAGGGAAATAAAAGAGGAGAAAATGTTTACTTGGTAGCTAAAGTTTCCATATGGAATAATCTCAAGCCAAGTAAAAGAGATGTAGTCATAAAAGCAAAAATGCACATGCAAATTGTAAAAATATATTATGTTGAAGAGGTATAAGAGATGATATTTTAAGTGATTATCATCCTCTTCTATGACCACATTTTCATCCAACAATAGAAAATAGAGAGAGGGAGGGAGTTGGATGAAAGGGAGCTCAAAAAAATGGAAGAGCTAGGGTTCGAGCAACAGTCCAAGGTAAGAGGTTGTAATGTTGAGGTTGAAGCCTCCTAGTTTTCGTAATACCTCTTCTAACCTCTATATAATGAATAATATGTGTAGCAAGCAAAATCAAGAAGTTAGAGAGAGAAGCAGCCATTGTTTTAGAGAGAGAAAGTGAGCAATCAAGACGTATCTCTAAATCTTTGATCCTTTTGTGTTATATGATGTTGTTATGAAATTTGTCTTGGTTTTGCTTGGTTTTGTGAAATTTGGATGATGAAACCCTAAAATTTTATGCTGCTCAAATTTGGAATAATCATGTGGGAAGTGTGTTTAGGCCATTAAACAAGTGCTTAGGAGTGTAAACAAGGTGTTTAATAGATTGAAATCAAGAGACCTTAATTTCCCTTAAATTTTCCATAGTTTCGGTCACAGCTGGAACACAGGGTTAGAGTTGGAATTTCATCAATTTGATTATTCCATTGTGTTTAGAAGGGAAAATTGTGTAGGAATACATGTACTCATGATTTTTGGATAATTATATGCAAATCTGAAAAATTAAAGAAGTTAAGAGGAAGTGTTGTTTGATTAATTTCACAGGAGGCAGTTTTTGTTGTGCAATGAATTTCGTTAGTCAAACCAAGTCCAAATATTATGAAATTTGGTAGGACTAAAGTAGACATGTAGGGCTTGAATTTGGTGGGTAGAATGTGATTTTTGGATTAGTAGAGTAAGAGATATGATTTTTCAAAGTTGTGCCCTGCTTTTGGAATGCAATCTGGAGCAGGGGAAGTTTGGCGAATTTCTGGGAAACATGTGATAGAAGTGGCCAACCTTGGGTATTTTTCAATGAAAATACATTTAAGAAGCTTGACATAGGCTTTGGAACTAGCCAATTTAGAATTTCCTATCATTAACTATGATTTTCGAAACTCGACTGAAAATCTGCCAGTTTTCCAGAAAACAATGAAACTACATTATGCAAAAATTGTTGAAATTGTGATAGATAACCACAAACTATGATAAAGGCAGTAATAGTTTAAGTAATAACCAGTTACTTATAACTCTAATTTTATAGGAATTGCAATAGCCCGAGCCAGATCAAAGGTATTAAACAGACATGTAGAGCAGGAAAGGGCAATTCCAAGTAGTAACTCTATCTTTCATACACTATGTGAGTATTTATATGCTTTGTGTTATTGTCATGTTACATTACAAGTTATATGGCATATTTATTTGTCATATTTTATATTATTGATTGCATGTTACTACTAAGATTTTTTTTTGAATCTCACCCTTTCCATAAAATATTTAAAGTTTTCGGCTTAACTAAGCGGCTCAAAGTGCATAATTGTGATTACTGGCAACGGAAGGTTCTGGTGTAGATCATTCAAGACAGTTGGTCATTTGAAGACCTTTTAATTATTTTAACTTTTGGCATGGGCACACAAAAGTTAAGCATGCTCAACCCAGGGAAATCTTCGAATGGGTGATCTTCTGGAAAGTTAAGTTGGCAAGGTCATAGAGACTTGAGGAATAGTAATTGCCTTGAGATTTCTCCATGGCTAATAATCATCTTAGTTAGATGATTTAAAAGATATAAGTATCAATCTTAATTCAAACCATTTCTATTGCAGTAAGTACTGCACATAAAAGTTCATTTGATAAGGTGATGGGAAACTTGATTTGTAGCAAATGTTTTGAGGTTTCTCCATGCTGAGTGAATATCCTTAGTAACATCATGGTGTTAAAGGAATATAGATATGATATATGGTGCTAAATGACGAGTAGTGATTATATCATATATCGATCTTAAAGGATTCAATATTATGATACTAAAGGTTGACATACCATCCCAACGAGCACATTGATACACCGTGCCTATGGGTACATTGATACACTATGCCTATGGGTATACTGATACATTGTGCCTACAAGTACACTGATACACAGTACGTATAGGGAAACAGAAACACAGTGCCTATAGGCACACCACAACACAGTGTCTATGGGTACACCAAATACAGTGCCTATAGGTACACCAAAATACAGAGCCTATAGGACACTACTATGTAGTGCCTACGGGTACACTGATATGCCTAGTCAGAAGACTGAGGTACATAATGTAACCCCCTGCCTTGAATAGCATAATTATGATTTGATAACGTATATTTAAAATGGTTTAGAGACCATCAGATAATTTAAACTCTTTTGGACTTCCTACTTTACCGTAGGGTTTTCACAAAATCTTTCAAAAACTTTTCCCTATCCTGGTCTCAATTTCAAATTTTAAATATAATTACCTGTGTAGTTAATTTACATTCATATGTAACAGAGTATATAACTAAATCCCTGGCAACTCTGGGTTTGTACATATGTTAACTAAGGGTTTCTAGGTCTCAACTAGGGGATTACATGAACAAAATCAAATGTAATATTTACATCTCAAAATATACAGTAATCCCAAATTCAAAAGTAGATAACCAACATCCCAAAATCACATATACCCTAAAGGGTCCTAATTGCTCCAAGTTGCCCGCTTCTCTTTAGAGCCACTTGCCCTGTCTGAAATGTTAGTCATTGAAAAGAATGAGATTCAAGAGAATCCCAGTAGTAACAAATCACTCACACAATGCATAAACACATAGCATATATGATCATGTTAAACAGCATCACAATGTATCATGGCTCACGCCACAAACGATAGCACTCATGGCTGTAAACTCTATCTGTTAGCTTTCGCTGCAATCTCTATGTATTCACTAAGTATTCACAAAGTATCACTATGTGTCAGCTTTTGCTGTGATCTCAAAGAATCACAATGTATCACAATATATTCTCAATATATGACAAACATACATACAATGTTTCACATACAATATAAGAGAAAGAGTCACTACCTTGTCCTTTCCTGACGTTCTTTGGCACCGTGGGCTCACGAGGGCGAAAAATATCAAATACTATACACCAAATCAGGGACAACCCATCAATTTCTTTTCCAAGTTCTTAATTCTATAGTACTTTAAGTTTGTTATCACTTAAACTCTTTAGGTGACTATTATAGGCCTAGACATATACTTAAAGGGTTGGGGAAAGATTGCATGAAAGACCCTCCTTAGAAGCTCAAAGTGCAAATTTCCAATGGTTGGTCGCAGCCAGCCCGACCGTGGGCCACGACCAACAGATGCACAGAAATATTTAGGCCGCGGCCAACCACCTTATGCCACAACCAGAGTCAGGTCAGAAAGTCTTGGGCCATGGCCAGCCCCTCATAGGCCGCAACCAACACATAGCCAGAAGGTTTTGGGTGGCGACCAACTTGTGGCACTGGCTCCTGGCTAGTTTCAAACACTCATAACTTTATGCACAAAACTCAGAATAACTCAAACTTTATATGAATAGAAAGATTGAAATGTGAACTACTATCCTGGAAAATTTCACAATATTTAAATACCATTTGCTAGGTCAAAATACCATGCAAAGTTGGCCTCCTGCATAGCATTCCAGACTTAGCCAATTTTCCAATTTTTCCAAAAATTTCATATTTCACCCATTGGCTTCCAATGATTCCAAATTTCAAACCAAACACTATTCTTACACAATTTTGCTCAAAGAACTCATTGGAGCCATCAAAATGATCATATTCAATGTCCATTAGCATGTTTTACCACAATCACAACATGTCACCACAACTTCCCCAAATATCACACACATTGCAATTCTTTCCAAACCAAAATTCCCAACCAAACTCAATGGCACAAAGACACCATTTAACACTAAATTTAACATCACATACCCACCATTACATACCATTTGAAATTCATGAAAAATCAGGCAAAATCACAAATTCCTAAGACTCAACCAATGGTCACAAGTTTTAGGTCAAAGTGTAGCAAATTCTTACCTCAAGTTCTTCCTAAAGCTAATTCTTCAATTCTTCCACTTCCAAATTTCCAAAAATCCTCAAAAACCACTATTCAAAAATCTAAAACCATAGGAATAGAGCCCTCAACCTCATGATTAATATTAATAAAGATGAGTTGAGTACTTAAGGCCAAACCTTACCTAAAACTCAAGCTTCTTCTTTCTCTTTCTTGCTTGATCTTGGCGACAATGGAGGGGAGGAGAGAGGTGACAAGATGATGGAGAAATTAGATTTTTGGGGTGTAATAAGGCCCTTGTCCGACTTGAAATGGAGAAGGGAAGAGAGAGTTGCAATTGTTGGCTCTTTGACCTCAATCCTTGGTTCTTGTGTTGACATGTGTCAATATCTTGTTCCTCCATCTAAGCACTCACATAAGCACATGCACACACCATCCTACTCCTTTACTTATTCAATCTTAGCCATTGATATCAATTACCATTAAGTTTCCTCTTCGGTAGCTATCTAATTGGTTGGTGAATTTACCATTCTGCCCCTGATTGTCATAACATATACGGTACCAACATCAAGCACATTTTACATCACAAATCACATCATATCCTTCAAAAATACTTAATTAACATTAATTACATCACTTTGGAATTATTAGCCCTTAATTACAATTTAGGGTATTACACATAATAAGTAAGGGTTGCAATAGTAGTTGGCCCGGAATACATTTTCGACTGAACTGAATCATGTATTATCACATTCTCTATGAATGATTGTGTGTTATTACGAAGGTCAAGTGGTATCCAACTGAGGAAGTAAGATAAGTGTGGGCAGGCAGTGCAACCCTACCCATATTGTTTTGATAGTATGAAACATTAGAGTGGGCAACAGAAGCATAGTGAATTTATGTGTAACTTTTGAAGATAACTAGAGAGGTTAATAGTCGCACAACCAATATGGTTCATGGTAACGTATGTAAACAGAGATTGTGAGGAGCCCTAGTATAGTAGGGCATAATTGTGGTGGCAAATCACTCTCAATAACCTCATAGAATTAATTACTCACTTAGTAAACAATACACCCAGTAAGTAGTGCCCACAATAGGGGCAGTAAGAGTCAAATAGTTATTTGATCCTAAACAACAAACAGATAGACATGTTGGCAGTAAGCCCTAATGTACATGTTTGTATAGGGTAGTAAAACCAGAATATTCAATGTTGTGAGAATATAATGATACAAGCCGTAAGGCTAAATACACTAGGCAACGTCCTGATAAGGTAATAAGGCCTAGGGTAACTATCAGAAAATGTGTCTTGAGATCATAAGACTGGTAGGACTAGTATGTACTCAAGCCTGTAGATTGTTATGCAATCACAATTATACTGAATAGTTATAAAGATAATAAGACGCGATGTGCACATTTGCATGGGCCAGTGTCCCTAGGCAGTAAGACTTGACAAACATGTTATGTTATACTGAACAGTATACACGATAAGGTTAGTAGGAATCAGCAAATAGTTAATCCTGAACCTCAATAGACAAATAATTTGTGGTACCTACTTGATGAGCTTGCACATGAGAAGGATATACAAAATGTATAGAAGGATCCCTGAGTTGTAGATATTCAAATTTTGAGGACAAAAATTTATTAACAGGGGGTGAAATGTAACATCCCAAATTTTATACACCAAAATTCCTTATATTAAAGGGACTACAAAGGTGAGGTAGAGAGTGTCAATACCCGTTTCCATTTCTATATATGCAGAATGATAAAGACCAATTCCACAAGCATACATAAAAGTACAAATATACTGAAAAAAGAATTTGTTTACAGACCAAAATCAACCGTGCAGAATTTGATAATATTTACAAATATGTACAGAATATCCAAAAATATTCCCAATACAGATATGTATAACCACAATCTTCGTCTCGGGAAATGTGCCAGTCAGTTTCCTATATCTACATCCTTGCCTTTAGAGCCGATAGTACTCGCTACGATAGTTTTATTTAGAAAAAGGGGTAAGATTCCAAGGAATCATAATAGAAACATAATATCTTTCACATCAAATGCGATAAGTAGATATGATATACACCAAGTATGCACTAATTACTGAACAATATAAAACATCATTGTCATGTATACATGAGTAGGGCTACTGCCCCACTAATCCTACACCAGTTGGATTCTTACCCAACCCCCGGTGAAAGTGCACTTTTTGCATAAATTGCCTCTTCTAGGAAAACCATGTTGATTAATAAAAGCACAAACAATGTAACAACATAATCATATGCACTATGGCATGATGTATGAAGGATAATGTCCATACCCCAAATCTCTTTCACCCTATTTCGTGTGCCTCAAAAAGCGTGCTAAGCTCAGGCACCCAACTCATTAATAAAATATCAAATATACAAGAATTAGGTTAAAACCCATTCAAGTACCATTTCAGAAACTTCCATAGTGTTTATAGTGGTTATATTAGCTTACAGTGAAAATTTACCAAAATGCCCCTGAGGACCTGGCCCAGCCCTGCCTACCCGATCTGACCGTACTTTTCTTGAAATTCTGACTGGGGATATTCTGACATATTTTCACCCAAAGAATCCATTTTTGGACTAAGAATTATAAAATTCACTGCCAAAAGACCAAAATATCTTTGTCAGCCCTTATTTTAGAGTTTCAGGGGCGTTTTCGTAATTACACTTTTTCGAGCTTTTCCTAAAAAGTGACCAACTGTAACCCTACCTAATTTTCCCTCCTGAACTCAATGGAATCATCAAATTTTTGAAAACCCAACTCTAACCCCCTAGTTCAACTGTAGCCAAAATGTTTAATTCCCTAGAAAAAATTACGGTTTTTCAATTTTGACTCCACAGTCATGCTCCTTTCTACTCCTTATCACTTTATTAACTATTTATTATGTTATAACTACTATTTAGACCTAATTTTGGCAGCATAACATTGCCAACATCACATCTGTCAAATTTAGAATCAAAGACAATCCGGCGAAGCAAGATTTCAGCAATTAAACTACTCACAGTAGTTAGAACAACCAATATTTGAAGTTTAGGAAGTTACCTCTTGTTCCTTCTGGCTTTTCCTCTTTAAGCCAAAGCCTTAGCTGTATTGAACACTAAATTTGCTTCTCAAGCACCTAAAATAACATAGAAGAGAAGCTTAGGGAAGGATTATATGCATTAAGAACCAATCCACCAAAGAAATCACTTACCTTTGTAAGCTTTTCTTCTTCTTCTCTCTCTAAGTTAAACACAACTTTCTCTCTATATTTTCAGCAAAAACCCAACAGTTTATGGTTGAAGAAGGAAGAGGAAATGCTTTTTGTAACCTTACACTTGTGCAATCTCTTAATATGCTTAGGTTATAATTTAAAATTCACAAGAATTAGACTTTTGTGTACATAAGCTCATTTAGCATGTAATTCATGTTTCCTCTCTTGGTCCATCCCACAATGACATCCTAAGGTCCTTCTCTTTAGGTCCAAATTGGCTTTTCCATTTATCTCTTAATTTCAAAAATTGCCATCACATTTCTATCCAATTTTCAAATTAATTGGCAATTCTGGCAGATTTTCTGCCCTAAATTTGAAATATCATAAATTCCTTTTTAGACATCGAATTGGAGTTATTCCAAAGGCTATAAAACCCTTATTGGGTTTTTTTCAAGAAAAAATATAACCTTTAGCCAACTAGAATCTCACCATTTCCAAAATTCCAATCTTTGAACACTGTTCCAGAAACTTTCTAGTTTCATTATGTAAACTTCAAAAATACATAACTGATTTACAAGGTGAAAATCCAAGTAGAAGAACTCACCTTGTTCTTGTCTTCTTTCTCTTTCCTATAAGCTTGCTTGGCCAAATTTTGACAAGTGAGAGAAAGTGAGATAAATTCTAATTTTTCTCTTCCCTTGTCCTTTAATTAATTAGCCAAAAATTTGCCATAGAGGAAAAATGAGTGGCTCTAATTCATTCTTCTTGCACAAGTTGGAGTTAATTAACAATATGTTGGTTAATTTAAATTGTGTTGACTTTTCCTTCCTTGCTTTTGGATGAAATTGTGTTGACTTTTCCTTCCTTGCTTTTGACCCAATTATCTCACTTTTATTTCCGCTTAACCAAATGCTTAGCCCATAATTTGTCAAGTGTCAAGTTGCTATAGCTCTTGAAAAATTGTAAATGGTTAATTTATTAACTAAGACTGAATTAGTTTACTAAATTGGCCCTCTCTCCTTCCTCGTTATTTTTTTCATTTCTCATAATTACTTCTTACATTTGAAGAGCAAAATTTAACCCTTCAATTTATCTTCCAATTTTGACCTCAAGATCAAGTGACAATTGACTCTTTTGCCCTATATTATGGCAATATTATTTCTTGTGGCATTAGTTCTTTTAATTCTCTATATTACTTCTTTCTAAATACCATTTCCCTTTTTCTTTGAATCTGAGTTAAGTTTTATGTCACTCTGACATATCTAAAAGGAATCAGGTATCTTTTTTAGACTAATTCACACTGAAATTCATACTTTATTCTGGATATGGTTTCATCAAGCCATTCTACTTCTTATTCATTCTTGGGACACTTGCTAAACCAAGGCATAGCAATCCACTCAATCTAGGCTTATTCTCAAGCCTCTAGTCCCAAAATTCGGGATATTACAATTCTCCCCTCTTTAACAAATTTCTTCCTTGAAATGTGAACGTCTCAACCTCGAGGATTATTTGAGACACTTAGTCTATCCATCTTATAGGCAGATCAATACACCGTGGCAAAATAAGGTACCTTAGCCGCTAGTTTTAAGCCCTGTCTCACGACGATGACAATAATAGGGTGGCTAGCTCTTATGTTTTGTCAAGGTAAGAGCCAATACTTCGCCACATATCATATTGTGAGAACCCCCGATCACGGTAAAGAATTACAGCCATCTTGATGACTAGCTCTGATACCAAATCTAATGTCGTATACCTTATAAGCTCGGATGAGATAAAAAGTGCAGTGAATTGAACCATTAGACTAGAATTTAGTTCTGCAGTAGTTGCACTTTCAAAAAATTTACAAATCCCTACCTCAAACACAAGGCATGCTCTAAGTCCAAGTGGGTTTTACAAAAGAAATTTAAAATTTTCAAAACATTTTCACAAAGGTCCATTGCTTTACTATGTCTTAAATGACTCTTAGTTTCACTTACCAGAGTATGTGAGTGTTTCTCTACTCAAGACTTACATTCAATATTTTGCTTGATTTTCCCGTATCATTCGAAAGCGTTATTCAACTAAGTTACTAGTTTTGTCTACTATATTGTAATTAGGTCTGCCAAGTTATACATATCAAGTACAAATCCAAAATAGACTACATATATTTACTGAACCAAAATAGACAACAACCTGAAAATAAAATATCTTCGCTTCATCCTTTAGCTGCTAGCCTATGCTATATATTGGTTATAGGAAAAGAGTGAGATTCAAAAGAATCCTTGTAGTAATAGCCATTCAATCTCAGATATACAAGATATAAAGCATGCCATACAATCATTATATAACACGAAAATAGTAATCAGCATTCAAAATACATCATGCAGCATATCATATTACCATAGCGCTAGGTATATAAATCACTTGGCCTTGAGTGTTCACCTGCGTAATAGGCCCTACGATTCTACTCATGCATAATAATAATTTTCATTGCCCAAATGTCTACCTGCACAACAAGCCCTGGGCGACCACCTCACAAATTGTGAATGCTTCCAATACTCATGATGATACCACAAACAAGCAATGTATCCATAACATATGAAAGAAAGAGTTTACTACCTGGTCGCTTCCCTAAAGGGTGTCCAACTATCTCTCCAAGCTCGGGTGGGTATTAGATACCGGATAGCTATCAGGTCTTATAATTAGAATTTACAATTGTTGCATCATTACTTAGTCCAATACTTTTGGCATAATGTAAACTATGTTATTCTTCACCTATCCCCATGTTTATCCTTTGTTTTGAAGTTGTTGGTTATCATTTGACTCACTTGGGTAGCCATTGGAAGCTCAAACAAATGCTTATGGGGTTAGGAAAGGTTTTAGCAATCAACATTTTTCAGAAATTTTGGAATGCTGAAATAGAGGTGAAAACCATTTAGGCCGAGGCCAAGAAATCCTCTGTTTCTTGGCTCAACTTCCAAAAATCATAACTTAATCTATAAAATCAGATGGAATGCTTTAAAGTTCTAATTGAAGCTTTCTAAGTCCTTTATGTAGTAAAAATATTAACCACTGCCATCTACGACCACAAAGAAACAGTATTTCACGAATTACTACATTATTCCATAATCAATTCGAGTTTCAACGTCAAACTTTAACAATTAATATCTCCTTATGTACAGACCCAAATTGAGCATATTATGTATCGAATTAAAGCTTATATTGTCTAGTATTGTTCTGGAAAATATCACAGCCATCAAACATCATTTGTTCAATCAAATTCATCACACAACCAAACTGCCTCAGAGGGAAAATCTCGCCAGTAGAAATTAGCAATGTTACAAACTATGTTCCAATAATCCAGAATTCATAACCAAGGCTATTCCCATATAGTATTTTGTGCAGAACACAATGGAAACCTCAAAAACACCAAAATCAAGCTCCTTCTATATGTCCTATTTTGGCAGAAATTATGCACAAAATCCAACAATTACCAAACTTCCCATTTAAGCCTCAAACTAGATTCATATGCACATTACACATCACAAGCCACTATTTTTACAATCAACACACCATGAATCTTAAAAACCCTAGCTTAACCAAAAATATGGCAGAAATTGTACATGTTAAAGTTCTCAACCAATCAATACAATATATATACCAAAATGTTGCTCTTGCTCACCTCTAGCACTAGGTTGTTCTTTCATTCTCAACCTTTAGTTCTTCTTTAGATTGCACTAATAGTGTAGCATTATTACTAGTCACATGATTCTATAATAAAATATGCAAATTTGGTTATTAATCTCCCACTAAATTAACAACCCTTGATGTAATAATTAGTAGGCTAAGATCCATATCTCACTTAAATTTAAGTCCACTTTGGCAGCATGCTTAAATAAAGTTATTTAGGTAGGTAACCTCTTTACCAATTACATCACATGTTACTCTTAAATCTTTATGGGATTTGATCATTATATGATCCGGCATGTTTAATCTCATTTAATGCCTTAAGATCCAAAATAGTTTTGTTAATCTCAATTAAATCAAAACAATAATGAATCTTTATGAGTAGTACCATCACTCACGCTTGTCTTACCAAGATAACTTAAATACATCCACTTTGGTGGAACCTACAATTGAGTGATCTAGATTTTGACAAGTATTTATTAATTGATGGCATTATGACTTAAGATTTCATTTGGAGGGCATAATTAATTATTTCCTTTATATGAATACATATATCATGGTTGAATATCATACAAATATACATACATATATATATATATATGTAAAATATGCATGTAATGATCTAATCAAAGGAAATATAATTTAAATGTGACACAATATGGCTTACCTAACCTAAATCCTCTCAAGCCAATAGAGGACCTCTATAAAAAGAAAAGAACATACATTGAGAAGCATCGTTTAAGCATACTAGGAAAGTGAGATGAGAAGATAATGTACATCCAAACTATGTAAAGGAAGGCATAGCATGCAGGTCGTATTTTTAAAAAACATTCACAACCCTTGTAAAACGAGCCATATTGTTCACCATACCCAAACAATTTTAGAAATTAAAACCACAACAAATAACAATTCATACAATATGAAAAGCAATAAATGTTATGATTATATCGCGCTGTGAATAGTTAACCACAGTGGTACCGCTAATTCCTTATTGAAATTAGGAGTGATCCCAACTTTTAATGAGAATGATCCTATCAATATTAGAAACTAGAGGTATGCTAATTTAGTATGGTTGTCTTCTATAATACTAGCTTCCTCATATTTTGCTTGATTTTCAAGTTTTTTGACACTAGCAGCAGAGGCATCACATGTCTCCAAGAACAATTATGAATCTTCTTTATCTATTCATCCTTAACATTTCATGTAAGATATCCCCACGTTTCTATTCAATATGTTATCCATGAGATTTTGAATATAACAACCCCATAACACAAGAGTACCAAAGCTAGGCCAGGTTTTCTTGGCCTCTTATCCTTCTTGATTAATCTCCATCAATCGAATCCAAAGCAATATATCACACACAACTTATATATCATATATACAATTTATAATCAAGATGAAACCTCAAACTTAACTTAAACACATAATTGACCTGGCCTGATACTACTGTTGGGATTAGTAGGCATAGTGGAAAATTAAAATTCAAAATTTTTCCACTCCCTACTGTGGATCTATCAACAACGTTTAATCAAATAGTAGAGAAGTGTACCTTTCTTATTTGTTTAGTCTTTCTTTTTGATCTCAAGGACCTAATAACTTGGATCAGCTCCGTCTATTGGTATCTACACGAATAGGAATCCAACATAAACAGTGTACTAGCACCACCAATGTCTCTCTCTAGAGTTTTTTTCTCTCATGGCTTTCTATCTTGCTTTTTTCATCACCCGTAGAAAACCCTAGTTTACCCTTTTTTTATAACTATTTAAGGCTTTCTATTTTATGATGGATAATGGATTTTTAAAATTAATCTTAATTAATTTCAAAATCCATATCATATCAATTAACACTTAATTGTCTTTTGATAAGCATATTAAATACATATGGTTTAATTAAATTTGTCTAACAATTTTAATTTAACCTATTTATTTAATCTAAATAAAGAACCAACAGAAATATATTTAACTTATCTTTATAAATTAAATCCATAATATTATATCTTTATCATGTTAGTTATTAAATTTAATTTATCAGATAAAACTAAATTTAAAACTAACACAATATAAAAATATTATCATATATGATACACACACACACACACACACATATATATGTGTGTGTATTTTGTAAATACATATATGTATATATATTATTTTTAATTTTCTTTTTTAACATATATATATATATATTCATCTACCCTAGATTAACCATTACATTCATTAAATCTAGACATATCTTAGAATGAATGAATATGGATATTATAGCTCGTGTTGGACTATTTTTGTGTGCGACCCTATAGACCCATATGAGTTGGCAGTGGGCCAATAACTATACTAACTCACAAGTCGTAAGCGGCCTCTAGCATGACATTAGAAGTACCTAATTCATATGAAGACCAATAAACTGATGCAATGTATCATACAACCATATCATGTCCCTTTTATCACACGATATTTCAATCAAAGATGAGGCATGGAGAATGCCATCCTCTTATTCCTGACCATTACTTTCTCAATCCTTAAGTAGTCTGACTATAGAAATGGAAGCTCATTTCCATCATATGTGGCCATACATTTCTTAGATTCACTCATCAGGGGCCCAGTAATATCTCTCTACTAATGTGAGGGACAAATTCCATCTTGACCATTCGCATTCCGCTACATGAAAACTATAATACCCTTATCTTATTTCCATATTTTTCAAAGTTCTTGCATGCAATTCAGTGGGCACATAGGAATAAAATAAATATGCTGATATATTAATACAAGGTACTTGATTACATTACATGTTTTTCCTGTAGGGTCTTATACATAATACTTACAAACCTTAAAATAATTAAAAGGTTTTTAGATAAAAAACTATCATGATTATGTCCACTGAGCCACTTACTTAAGCTGAAAACATTAAATGTTTTATGGAAAGGGTGAGATTCAAAAGAATCTCAGTAGTAACATGCAATCAGTCAGACAAATGCTACAAATAAATATCCCATACACCATGTATGCAACATAACAATAACACAAAGCACATAAATACTCACATAGTATATGAAAGATAGGGTTACTACCTGGAATTGGCCTTTCTTGTTCTACTTGTCTGTTCAATGCCTTTGATCTGGCTCAGGCCATTGCAAATTCCTATAAAGTTAGAGTTACAAGTAACTAGTTATTACTTAAACTATTACAGCCTTTAATCAAAGTTTGTTGGTTATCTATCATAGTTTCAATAATTTTTGCACAGTACAACTCTGCACAATGCAATTTCACTGTTTTCCAAAAAACTCACAAATTTTTAGTTGACTTAGGAAAATCATAATTAATTCCTGGAAATTTCAAAATGGCCGGTTCTAAAGCCTATATGAAGCGCCTTAAATTTTTTTTCATGAAAAAATACCCAAGGCTGGTTACTGCTATCACATTTTTCCCAGAAATTTGTCAAACTTCCCCTGTTCTAGATTGTATTCCAGAAACAGGGCACAACTTTGAAAAATCATATCACTTACTCTACTCATCCAAAAATCACGTTCTACCCACCAAATTAAACCCCTACATGTATACTTTAATTCTATCAAATTTCATAATATTTGGACTTGGTTTGACTAACGAAATTCATTGTACAACAAAACTACCTCCAGTGAAATTAATCAAACAACACTTCCTCTTAACTTATATAATTATCAAAAAATCATGAATACATGTATTCCTACACAATTTTCCCTTATAAACACAATTAAATCATCAAATTGAATAAATTCTAACTCTAACCCTGTGTTCCAACTGTAACCGAAACTATGGAAAATTTAAGGGTAATTGAGTTCTCTTGATTTCAATCCATTAAATACCTTCTTTACACTACTAATCACTTGTTTAATCACCTAAACACACTTCCCACATGATTATTTCAGATTTGGGTAGCATTAAATTTAGGGTTTCATCATCCAAATTTCACAAAACTAGCTAAATTCCACAACAACATCATATAACACAAGAGGATCAAAGTTTTGGAGATTACCTCTTGATTGTTCACTTTCTCTCTCTAAAACCATAGCTGCCTCTCTCTCTAACATCTTTATTTTGCTTGCTCCACATATTTTTCATGAAGATATAGAGGTTAGGAGAGGTATTACAAAAACTAGAGACTTCAACACCAAGATTCCAACCTCTTACCTTGGATTTTTGCTTAAACCCTAGCTTATTCATGTTCTTGAGTTCCCTTTCATCCAACTCCCTTCCTCCCCCCTCTCTCTCTCTATCTATTTTCTATTGTTGGACTAAAATATGTTCATAAAAGAGGATGATAATCACTTAAAATATCATTTCTTACCTGTAATATCCCGAATTTTAGGATTGAAGGCTTAGAAATAAGCTTAAATTAAGCGGATAGCTAACCCCAATTTAGCTGGTACCCCAAATTTATTTCCTAATATTTCTTATATCTTTTGGGTATTAAAAAAATAAAATGGTGAATTTTTGAGAAAGTTATTATGCTTCCAATGAAATTTCATGCGATGCAATGAATTTGTCATATGATTTTTTATGACCGTATGATGAGCAAAAAATATGAAATTTTACAATATGAAAGTAGACATCCTAAGCTTTAAATTGATATGTTATATGAATTATTTGAAGCTATATAGAAAGAGTTATGAATTTTTGAAGTTAGCCCAGAAAAACTGAAAAGTTTCTGGAGCAGTGTTGAAAGAAAATAAATCTGGGAATGATGTGCTTCCAACAGCAAAATGCTATATTTTTCCTTGAAACTAGACTAAATAAGGGTTATAGCCTTTGGAATTTCTCTTATATGATATCTACAAAATTAGTTATAATGTTTCAAAGTTCGGTCAGAAAATCTGCCAACATATACAAAAATGGAAAATTTGTGATAGTAACTTTGTAATTATGAGATAATTTGTGGTTAGCACATTTTGGCACAAACTTGGGCCCCTAGACGTGAAATTTGGCTAACCAAGAGGGGAGAGGAATTTGTTACAAGTTAAATGGGCTTATGACCATATTTTATGTACATAAAAGCTACAATTTGGATTTTTAGGAAATAAGATAATTATGACAATTATGACATAAGCCTAATGTTATAAAAATTATATTTCTTCATCTCTTTCTCCACAAAATTGTGCAACCATGTTCAAGCAAGAAGGGGAGAGAGTTTGAGATTTCTAAAGAGAGAAGGAAGAAGAACTCACAAGGTAAGCCAATTTCTTCGATGATTTGAGTTCCAATTCGTATAATCCTTCCTCTAACCTATTCCTCTACATGATTCAAGATTGTTTTGAAGCAAAACCTGGGGTTTGAAAGGGGAGGAGTTTTAGCCATAAGAAGGATAAGCCAGAG
The DNA here is from genome assembly GCA_963855925.1 of Inga laurina. Classification (NCBI taxonomy): domain Eukaryota; kingdom Viridiplantae; phylum Streptophyta; class Magnoliopsida; order Fabales; family Fabaceae; genus Inga; species Inga laurina. The sequence goes on along the minus strand of OY979706.1, from coordinate 27,360,849 downwards.
GAAGTGAAAGGTAACTTCCAAACCTTCGAATACTGATTGTTGTGGCTGTGGATAATTTAATCAGTGCAATTTCGCCGGATTGTCTTTATTTGTGAAAATGGAAAATGGATTTTTTTGAAGTGTTATGCTGCCAAAATTGGTACTAAAAGGTAGTTGTAACATAATTAAATAGTTAATAAAGTAGTTATGAGTAGAATAGAACACGTCTGCAGAGTCGGAATCGAAAAACCCCAATTTTTTTCAGGAATGTGATAATTTTGGTTAGCTCTATTTAGGGTCCTCAGAGTTGTATTTTCAATGATTTGATTATTCTATTGAGTTCAGGAGGAAAAATTAGGTAAGGTTACAATTGATCACTTTTTCAGAAAAGCTCAAAAAAGTATAATTACAAAAATGCCCCTAAAACCCTCAAAGCGGAGCTGCCAAGGGCACTTTTGTGTTTTGGCAGTGAATTTGGTAATTCTAAGTCCGAAAATGGATTTCTTAAGTGAAAATATATCATAATAGTCCTAGTCAAAATTCTAAGAAAAGTACGATCGGACGGGTAAGGCGGGGCCGGGCCGGGTCCCCAAGGGCATTTTGGTAAATTTTCATAATAGGCCCATATTACCACCAGAACCACTATGTAAGTATTTAAATTATACATTTGGAATTGTAGTATAGAATGTGGAGTTTGAGCTATTTGCACATAGATCGAGGAACTATTTTTGTTTAGCAAAAGGGACCTATGGTAGGGAACTTAACTCTTCTGCATGTATTTGATATTTGTGCTAGTATATTGATGCAAGCTATTGCTTTGCTTGATTATGTGAAATATATATATATGAATGATTGAAGCTCTGTTTCTATTTATGCTATGACCATAAGTATGTTGGTTGAAACATTAAGCACGCAGATGTCATTGTGTGAGTATAAGTTATGTAATACAAGCATGTCATGCATTAAGAACTTATCTTGCATGCATATTAGTATTCTTTTTCTACTGAGATTCTCTTGAATCTTACCTCCCCTACCAATAATTTAGACAGGTTGATGAACCCGTTGTCATGTGAGTTCTTAAAATAAAACTAGGTTTGAAAATGTAGCATAGTAGCTCAACCTAGATTGTTCTTGTAAGGAGATTAATTTCCAAGTTTCTAAATAGTAAAGTGATAAATACCTCAAAATTGTGAGAAATCATTTTGAGAAATTGATTTTAAAACTAATGAAGTAATCTAATCTAATTCAATATTTTTGTATTTTTTGGTTTTCAAGACAAAGAAGCAAATGAAATCAAAATTAACAACAAACAAGCTAAATTCAATAAAATATTATAATGATGAGATGAGATTCCCTTAAATTGAGGCTTTACTCTTCCTTGCTTGCTAATAATATGAATTCCATAATATGAGTCAAGAGGATGGAACTAAGTTACCACTAGCTCAATACTTGCAATAATCATTTAATTCATTCTACCAAAGCAATTAAATGAATACCACCAAATAATTTAAACTCAAGGAGATGAATAATAAACTTCTAATTCTAGCTTGTAATTACAATTACAAAAGTTTAAAGCATTCAGTCTAGTCATTTACAATCCGCTTAACCAAGTTGGAATAAACAACTTAACCTACTCCTAATTTGAATCATACAAAGCTTAAGTAATCAAATCCTAGTTCAACCACCAAGTTTATTCACTTGGCATAGAACAATCTAGATCATAATCACATACTTAACCAAGCCATATAATTATGAAATAGAAAGAGAGCTTAAGGAATTACCATTACCCAACTCATGGAAATCACCAAGACTTAGCTACTCATGGAAGAGGAGGAAGATGAAGCTTGATGGAAGGATGAGCAATTAGCCATGGAGAAGAATGGAGAACACCGAATAGCCCCTCTAATTCTTTGTGCCCAGCGCCTCCTCCTTCCTTTCTCTCTATATCACGTGTCTCTTCTCCCTTCTCATTCTCGGTTGTAGCTCCCTCATCCTAGCCTTACATCATCCCTCTCTATCCTTTTCTTTATTCCTTTCAGTGCTCTCCCTTCCTCTCAATTATTTTAGTCCAACTTCTTCTATTAATTTGGTCCACTCTTCTCCAATTTGTTAGTCAAGATTTTTGGCTCTTTCTCCTTTTTCTTCATTTCCTCATTTGGTTCACACCTCCTTCTCTTTAATTTCAATTTGTTTTCGGTTCAACCCTCTTCACACAGCGCCAATCCCTCCTTTCTTCATTATTCCCTCACGATCCAACTGCTACTCTCATTTGGTCATCTTCTTTTTCCTTTTCTCTATTCCTTTTCGATCCACCTCTAAAATCTATTCGGTCTACTAGCTCTTTCCTTCTCTTCATCAATTCAGTCGAGCCTCACACATTCATTTTGGATCCCTTCTTTTCTTCAATTCAATTTAGCTTTCTAATTCTTCACAGCCGCCACTCTATTGCCAAACAGTGGTCCCTACATCCTTTTTTTTGCTTCTTTAATTCTCTCTAGGTTAAAAGTGAGTTGTGCCATGTTTGGATAAGAGATAAAAATCTGTTTTGGTAATAGGCATACAATTGCAACAACTAAACAAGACCCTTACTTATTTAACCTCCTCTTAGAAAAAATGTGAAAATAATTTCTGCACTTGTGATGTTCCACTCTTATCCTTCATTAAGCTCCAAAATAACATCTTTGACCTTGAACACTTGAAAAAAAAATTGTGCCACATCATCACCTACAAAATTAGATTCACAAAGGTAATATCTTTTGCTGACAATTAAAGAATAATGGGAATAACAAATATTAATTAAAAATATAACAATTTAACTACTATAATTCCCAAATTATCCTTTCACTAAAGTCTCATATTAACACTTGATTATGCCTAAAATATTTAATTAAGTTCCACAAAAGCCTAAGATTAATCAATACAAATATATAAATATATTAAAGATATAAGTACTAAAGTTAGACTAGCTTGTGATAGACTTAGTGTTCATGTTCTGATCAACTTGAGGAGTAGAGAAGAACGTGAGAAACATTTATGGGTAGTACTGGGAGTTAAATGTTAGCTTTGGCTTTCAGGGATTAACTTACTGAGTGGCCTATGGTGATGTGATCTGTGTGGTCTACTATAAGATAATCTATGTGGTATGACCTATGTGGTCTAAATGAGGTGAACTATATGGTACAAACTGTGTGGTCTGATGTGAGGTGAAATATGTGGTACACTGTATGGTGAACTCTGACAAGACTTGTATGGTGAACTGTGTGGTGACTTATGTGGTCTTCTGTGTGGTGAACTATATTGTGACTTGTGAGGTCTGCTGTGTGTTGACCTGAGTAGTGAACTGTGTGGTCTGCTGTGCGTGACCTGTGTGGTCTGCTATATGGAAACTAATGTGATCTTTGTGGGGTATAATCTATGTAGTATGTAATCTCTGTGTGGTATGTGATATGTGAGGTGCAAAATGTATGATAGGTAATCTGTAGAGTCGAGAAATCGAGTCGAGCTTGTGATTTAGGGAGAAAAAAGGAGGTGGGCCTAAAAGGGCCAGCCCTTTTAGGCTCGGTTAACTTTTCTTTTTAACTAGGCATAAAGCAGCAAGCAGTGGTCAGGGGGTAGAGTTAACCTAATCTAACCCTCATATCAGAAACACTCTCACACTTACTCAAACCTCTTCTGAAGCTTCCCTTCTTTGATTTTCTTTTTTCTTTTATTGTATGTGTACGCCAAAATCCAAATCAGTATTCTATTATTGCTGACATTTGAAGCTTGTACACTTGCTTGATTATGGCTGTGGACTGTTTGATTAGTTTTCAACATTAATTATGGTTTAGACTTAAGTCTTAGTGTTTGTGTTCTATTAACTTTTAGGCCTGTTTAGGCCCGAGCCCATCACAGGCAGGCCCTATTGGATTAGGCCGGCCTGTTTGCCTAGCTATAGTGATCTATGTGGTTTATAATGATGCAACTTGTTAGGTTTATAGTAGCATGAATTATGTGATCAATAGTGCAATATGTGGGCAGGAATAGATTAAATATGTGTTAGAATCGGTAGGCACAGCGGAAGAATTTTAAAATTTTCACCGATCCTAATTGAGGATCTATCAATGGCGTTTAAACCAAGTTGGAAGGATTCATACCTTTTTGATGATTCAGAGTTTTCACGATCTCTAGGAGCCAACACGTCAGGTCCGCTCTCTGTGCCGGTATCCACCCGAATGCTCTCCAACCGAGACTACGTGCTAGCGCCTCTAATGTCTCCTAGGGTTTCACCTGCGGCTCTCAATTCTCATGTACGTATTAATATATCTGCTCTATCAAGTTTATAACCTATGAGGGCTATTTTCAAATTTCAAAATTAATCATCATTAATTTCAAAATTAATTAACAATTAATTATCTTGATGAGCTAATTAAATAAATTCAGTTTAAATTAAATCTGTCTAATAGTTTTAATTTAACCTATTTATTTAATCCAAATAAAGAGCCAATAGATTTAATTTATCTTCATAAATTAAATCTGAGATACTATATCTCTATCATGTTAGTTATTAAATTTAATATATCTTAATAAATTAAATTTAAAACTAACACAATATAATAATATCATATAATATATATACATATATATATATATGTAAGATATATATTTTGAAAATATATATATCTATATAATATTATTAAATATAATAATATCATATAATATATATATACATATAGATATAAGATATATATTTCAAAAATATATATATCTATATAATATTATTAATGAATTTTATATTATATATATATAAATATAAAATTCGTCCACCCTAAATTAAACATTATCTCGTGTTGGGCCATTCTTGTGTGCGACCCTGTAGGCCCATATGAAGTTGGCAGTGGGCCAAGAACTATACTAACCCAAAAGTCGCAAGCGGCCTCTAGCAAGACATTACGACTACCCAATTCATATGAGGATCGTTATCACGATGTAACATGTCATACAACCATGTCACGTCCCTTTTGTCACATGATATATCGATCAAGGATAAGGCATAGATAATGTCATCCTCTTGTTCCTAACCATTACTTTCTCGATTCTTGAGTAGCCTAATAACAGAGACGAAAACTCCTTTCATCATAATATGGCCATACATTTCTTAGACTCACTCATCGAGGGGCCCAGTAATATCTCTCTACTAATGTGAGGGACAAATTCCATCTTGATCATTCATATTCCTCTGCATGAAAAACCACTAAGCCCGATCGTAGCCTTTATCATAACTCAATCAAAAGTGACTTTTGACTAGTTCAAAGCTTAGCAACTCTCATGTAGGAATCCATGATGACCTCAGGTCTAAGGGCATTGTGATGTGGTTATATATGAAAAAGCTTATGACTTGATCTATGTAGCTTTCTCATAGTGGGTCGGTTAATCACCTTGTACTCTTACAAGTGCCTAAGACTTTGATCCATATCTCCATATCTTATCAAAGTCATACTGGTCTTGTTTCATCTATGCTCCCGCATAGATGACCGACCAGGGACATTTTAGGACAATCTTTATGAATTATCCAAGGATACAATTATCACAGTTAACATGCAAATAATATGATAACAGAATGGAGAAATTTCATTAAAACAATAATGTTCAAAGTACAATGATTGGCCCTTAGGGCACAATTTCCAACAATATGATTATTAGGTTGCACGGCTTGTTAGCCTGTACATGAAAAAGGATGGATCGAGTGATAGGGATTGATCCCCAAGTTGTAGACATTCAAATTTCAAGGAAGAAATTTATTGAAGCGGGCAGAAATGTAATATCCCAAATTATGGAATTAGAGGCTTGGGAATAAGCCTAAATTAAGTAGACTACTAAGCCCCAGTTTAGCAGGTGCCCCAAATATATTCCTCAAGTACGGTCGAACTGGGTACGACGAGGCTGGGACAGATCCTCAGGGGCATTTTGCTAAATTTTCATAGTAGGCTCATATTACTACCAGAACCACTATGTAAGTGTCTAAATGGCATATTTAGAATTGTAGGATCGAATGTGGAACCTGGGCTATTTGCACGTAGATTGAGGAACTATTTCTGTTTAGTAAAAGGGACACATTGTACGGAATTTACCTTTCCTACATGTATTTGATATTTGTGCTGGTGTACTGATGTATGTTATTGCTTTGCTTGATTATGTGAAACATATATGAATGATTGAAGCTCTATTTCTGTTTATGATATAGCCATGAGTATGTTGGTTGAAACATTGAGCATGCAGATATGTCATTGTATGAGCATGAGTTATGTAATGCAAGCATATCATGCATTAAACACTTATCTTGCATGCATATTGGTTCTATTTTCCTACTGAGATTCTCTTGAATCTTACCCTTCCCTACCAATAATTTTAGATAGGTGAATATAGAAGGCATGCAGAGATCAAAGATGAGAACTACATGAGAGGATTGTGTAGTGAGTGAAGACGGGAAGATAAATCTATTTCGCTGGGACGAGTTTAGACACCCTAGTAGCCCTATGCAGCTACATTGATGATAATTACCATGCATGAACCCCTATGGGGAATTTCTGCAATCATGCACATAATATCAATATATATATGTTATTCCTGTGTTAACCATTGAACCGCATATTATTTTCCGTGAATACTATCAAAAACGTGAAAATAAGATGAGGGTGTGACATTACACTTCGTCATCATAATATATTTTAATAGTAATTTCCATGTCCATTTTTGCTTTTATGACTACATCTCTTTTACTTGGCTTGAGATTATTCCACATGGCAGCTTTAGCTACCAAGTAAACATTTTCTCCTCTTTTATTTCCCTCTTGACCGAAAGTCACATGAAAAAGGGGAATAATTAATAGCTCTTGCTTTATCACAATTTGCCTTGTTGATTATAAAGCACTTCTAGTTGAAATTGTTGACCTTTTGACTTTCCCTTTTACTTGGCATAATTGTTTCTCTTTCTTCTTGCCAAACTGACGTAAATGAAGGCACGCTGAAATAACAAAGTATGCTTCTTCACCTTGCTTCATCCATCTCTTGAAACTAACGTGTAATGGACAATTTATTACTAACTTGTTTTTTTGACTTTTCAAACTTCAATTTGCTTGGTCCATATTGCTTCAACTTGTGGCATATTTATCACCTAATGATCATTTCCTTCTTGTTCACTCATTTTGGATGTCCACACATATGAGAAATAGGGAAAATATGGGCTGTGGATTTAATTTAGTCAAATGACTATTTTGCCCATACCTTTTTTCCATGTTTGCAGTTTGCTGGAAATATGGCAGAATTTTTCATCAAATTTTGAAAATTCATATCTTTATTTATAGATATCCAATTGGTGTGGTTTCAAAGGCTATGCTTATTAAGACTATTTTTAGGAAAAAAATATAGCATTTAGCCAAATAAAATATCATAATTCCAAGAATTTCCATATTTGGACGCTGTCATAGAAACTTGCCGGTATCACTGGGCTAATTTCAAAAATGCATAACTCATTGTGTACAGCTCTAAATGACTTATATGACCTATCAAATTAAAGCTTCATAAGTCTACTTTCTTTCTGGAAACTTTAATAGGCATTGGACATTATTTGCCTATTTTAAAAAATCAAACAAAAAGACTTCTACATAGGGAAACTCACTGGTAGCAAATTCAAATGTTTACAATTTTTGTTCCAAACATAATCATATTGTTAGAACCGGCTGACACCCAAGATGGGGGTGAATTGGGTGTAAGATAAAAATCTTAAGAACTTTGAAAATCTTTTTGCATCATAATTCCCAAAATTTCCATATTTGGACGATGTCACAGAAACTTGCCGGTATCACTGGTCTAATTTCAAAAATGCATAACTCATTGTGTATAGCTCTAAATGAATTATATGACCTATCAAATTAAAGCTTCATAAGTCTACTTTCTTTCTGGAAACTTTAATAGGCATTGGACATTATTTTCCTATTTAAAAATATCAAACAAAAAGACTTCTACATAGGGAAACTCACTGGTAGCAAATTCAAATGTTTACAATTTGTGTTCCAAACATAATCATATTGTTAGAACCAGCTGACACCCAAGAGGGGGGTGAATTGGGTGTAAGATAAAAATCTTAAGAACTTTGAAAATCTTTTTACATCATAATTCCCAGAATTTCCATATTTGGACGCTGTCACAGAAACTTGCCGGTATCACTGGGCTAATTTCAAAAATGCATAACTCATTGTGGACAGCTCTAAATGACTTATATGACCTATCAAATTATAGCTTCATAAGTATACCTTCTTTCTGGAAACTTTAATAGGCATTGGACATTATTTTCCTATTTAAAAATATCAAACAAAAAGACTTCTACATAGGGAAACACACTGATAGCAAATTCAAATGTTTACAATTTGTGTTCTAAACATAATCATATTGTTAGAACCAGCTGACACCCAAGAGGGAGGGTGAATTGGGTGTAAGATAAAAATCTTAAGAACTTTGAAAATCTTTTTACATCTTAGAGGAAGTAATAAATATGAAAGTAATGAATCATAAATCAATAGTTAATATATGCTAGAAATATAAGAGTTTAAGGAAGAAGTGTGTAAACTATGATTTATCCTGGTTTGGTCCAATCTGTGATGGCCTACGTCCAGTCCTCAGGCTCCTCCTGAGATTTTCAAATCCACTATCTTCTTGTTTAATACAGGCACAAGAAAAACCTTTACAACCCATAAGTTTAGCCGGGCACTTGCGAAGCCTTGTACAAATCTCTCATCAAGTTACTCCCCCTTACACACCGTAAAGTTACAACCGAGTTACTCTCCCGTACACACCCCGTAAGGATACAACTTTAATGATGAAAGATTACAGTCAATCTTCTCTCTCAGAAGTGAATAGATGAATACTGAAGTACAATGAAAATAATCTCTCTCTCAAATATACATGATATAGAAAATGGATAAGAACAGAGAGTAGTTGGGTTGGAGTAGATAATTCATGATCTTTGCATGTTTCTCGTTGGTGTTGTTCTTTGTTGAATGTTCCCATATTTATAGATGAGCTATGATAGCCGTTGGAAGCATTTCAACCTATTCGTTTGAGTGGCGTAGCTTTGTTTGACAGTTCTTCAATTTTGAAAACTAGCCGTTATGGTTGGTGAACGCTCCGATTTCGTAAAGTCAAATTTTGTCTCTTCACATCATCTCTTCATTGTATTCTTGGAGGCATACATTAAACACTAATATAATGAAGTGTAAGAATGAGTTTCATAATTAATCCCATGATTTTTGAAAACTTCAGTACGAGTTATATTCTCCTGGGAAGCATTACTTGAGTGGTCACTCGAGTAAGCCTGGGTCATTACTCGAGTGATCCCTCGAATAATCCAGTTCAAAATCTGGCCGAGAGCATTTCCTACTTCATTACTCGAGTGATCCCTGAAGTAATGTTACTTTTTCTTATCTAGTTACTCGAGTAATCCCTCAAGCGATGTGAGTCATTTCTTGGCCGAGAGCTATTGGAAGATTTCTTCTCTGGTTACTTGAGTGATCCCTCGAGTAAGCTCTTAAATAACTTTACAGATTACTCGAGTGGTCCCTCGAGTGATATCTTTCAAATCTTGGCCGAGAGCATTTCCAACTGCATTACTCGAGTGGTCCCTCGAGTGAGGTTTCAAATAATTATGCATATTACTCAAGTAAGCCTTTCAAGTGAATTCTTGATTTTGTAACATAGGAAAGCCCTTTCATCTACATTCCAATGCAATAAGAATTACCTCCAAACTCATTTTGTATAGAAAGTTATGATCCAATAATATCTTCTACATTTAGACAAAGTCTAAAATCACGAGCATCAACTTCCAGAAGGCATAGATCTTAGTATATAACTTGAAATGTGACAAATTATATATCCTTAGAAATCTCTTTGAGTCTACTTTCATATGGAACCAGTTTTGTCTCAATCCAATATGTATTTTGAGAGTTATATCCAAAATACCGAACCTTGTTCTGGAATATGATGCTGATTCATGTGTCAAATTCAACAGATCATATCTCCCTCATCTAAACTCCTTTGAATCTGATATTGGTGTCCATAGTTCGTGTTGGGAGTCTAGTCTCATATTCCACCAGTTTCAAATCAATCTGACATGTGGTTAGAGAGATATCATCAAAATACCAAACCTCTATCCTACTACGCAAAAAATGAAGCGTCATTACTCGAGTAATCTTCAAGTAACTCTGTAGATTACTCGAGTAGCCACTCGAGTAATCACCTCCAAAATGTGGCAGTGCCATATTTCTCGAGTGATTACTCGAGTAATCATCCCCGGAGGTACCATAACTTCTGTATATATCATTTTAGCTTCGTATTGACCCATTCCAACTTCCGTTTGACCATAGAAACCTCCAATATCATTTCTAATATCTTGGATCTTGATATTCTCATGTGATCTTGCAAGTTCTTCTTTCTTCAATCTCTTTCTTCTTGTTTTGCCACTTGATGATCATTCTTCATAACCCAACAAGATATCTTCTTGAGTTGATTATCATTCTTCATAACCCAATTAGATGTCTTCTTGAATATCTTCAATCTTCTTCAATCTTTGCGCGATATTCCCATTAGTTCTTGCAATGCCTTCTTTCTTCAATCCCTTGTCTCTTGATTTTCTTCTTGATGATCATTCTCCACATATGAGGCATTATAACGTCAACCCACCATTGGGTTTATGACTAATCTATAAGATATACAACATTAAATATAGTAGTTAGTTAATGTAGAGAATAAGTATATCATACAAACTTTTTGCTCTTAATGCTTGACATCTATATTTGACATCATCAAAACTATTCATTTCTAACACATATTGTATGTGACCACTAATTGCCTTATTTTGTCTTTCCATATGCTCTTTTTAACACCCCAATTTTTATTCACCAAGAATGTATTGTAATTATTTCATATTTCAATAATAGAGTGACTATTTACGACCATAGGAGTTTAAATATTGGAAATTGAAATGTGAAAAGTATTTTCAGTGAAATCGCTTATGAGGCAATGAGTTTGTCATGTGGCTTTAGATGACCAAATGATGACAAAAATATATTAGAATTTTAGAATGAAAGTAGATGTCCTAAGCTTTACTTTGATAGGTAATGGGTAATTTCTGGAGTTGTATACAAAAGAAGAAGTGTTGAGCAATAGAGGTGGCTTACAAAGTCAAAATCTAAGTTAAAGAGCTCACCTTAACTTTGGCTTCTTTCTCTTTCCTCTTCCCTTGCTTGGCCGACCTTGAGAGCTTAGAGAGAAAGAGTGTGAGATGTGATAAAATGACTTCACTTCAACCCCTCTTATCCCTTTGATCGAAATTAAGATGAGAAAATCAGTATTAGATGCTTATCCTTATCTAATTACACTTACTTAGCTCAAATTATGCCACTTGTCAAAAGCCTATGGTTTCTTGAAAAAGTAAGGAACTAATTACTTAATATAACTAGTTTAGTAGCCAGTTAGTCCTCCTCCTTCTTCTAATTAATGACCAATTTCTTCTTCCAAGAGGAGAGGAAATCATCAACTAATTGACCAATAATTATTTTCTTCCCCTTTTTGCCCTTGACTATGGCAATATTAATTAAATTGTCATTTGGTGTTTTATCCAATTCTTTTTCTCTTTTTATGCGACATTCCCTCTTTTCTTTTAATTCCAAATTAAGTACCATAACTCAAAGAAGAAAGTATTTTCTAACATTATTTACGACTAATTCATGTCATAATTTACACTTTATTCCAAAAAGTTTTTTTTAACATTATTTACATTTTTGAGCCATTAAGCCCTTGAATATATTTTGGGAAACTACAAGAGAGGTTGGAGGAGTCTTTATAGTTAGGGATGGCTAGTATGGTTTGGTAAAGAAGGGAGAGGCTTGGTCTTCTTTTGAAGGCTTTTTAGGGTTGTGTCAACGATTGAGTGGAGTGAGGCTTTCTAATGTATCTAAAGATTGGATAGGACATCCTGAAGATCTTCCTATAATCCAATTCTTTTGGATAAGAGGCTAAGGATGTAGTATAAGGAGGATTGTGAAAACTAATTGGGTATAAGTCATATATTGCCTGTGAATGTTCTTTTGCAAACTCTTCCTCTATTCTCTGTAAGTCCTTTTTTATTTCTATAAGTTCCTTTTCCTTGGTCGATAAACCTCATAAGATCTGCATCCAATTGGCAAGCTTGTAATAAAAGCTTCTCATAGAGTTGTTTCACCTTATCATTTCACATGGTTGACTTACAAACCTAGATCATCTATTCTAAGAGACAAACAAACAATCAAGTTTACTGTCAATCCGATGTAGGACTTTATTTTAAGTGATAGCATTTAAGTCTGTCAATTCAAAACTTTTTCTGCTGCAGAGACAGGTTTATAAGCGCCTTGGTAGGTGATCTCATAAGGAATAACATAAGGTTTGGAAGAGACCTTAGTATCTTCATTTATCCTCACTCAAGAGGTAGAAACTAATGGTTATATGATTGCAACATTGCTATACAGGCAAGAGGTCGAGGTTAGGTGGAAGGGATAGCAGGTATGATAGGTTTTTGGTAGAAGATTAGAGTGGTTTATTTCTTTAAATAACTCAAAAAGAGAGCATTCATTAGATAGCTAGTTCAAGCAATCCCTTCCAACATCGGGTTTTGGTATATTGTTTTGGACCATAATCTTCATCGTGATAGTGATGATGAGATTTCTTATGGGAATAAGAAGTCTTGTTAGAACTGAACTTTCTTTAAGACGTGTTCTTCTTAGAGTTACATTGCTCATTCTCATCATCCAAAGCTTCCCACTAATATGGCATATAACATTCATAATCTCGATCACACAACCATAAGGCGGCATCCTAGATAAATTTCCCATTAAGATGAGATACATAACATAGCTTAACAAGCTTGTAGATCATCTACTAATGTAGGGTAGCCATGATGGCTCAAGGATCTTTGTCTACTCTGACTATCTGAACCTAGACTTTAAGTCTGTCAGAAAGTGTTAGATCTAAAAGTTTGATATTGAAGTCTAGAGCAATGGTTAGAATTACAGTTCTATTACTAAGAGTGGTCAAGAGTGTACCAATCAAAGCATTACTTTAGGATGTGTAAGTAGTGTCCAGAAAGGAAACTTTGGCTATATAGGGACTCCTTTTCTCCCGTGAAAAGTGAGAATTAAATGGACAACACCTACTAAAGATGAGTATATCCCTGGTTAATCGAGGAATTTACTAGAGGTTGAGGAATCTCAAGAAGGACATATTGTTCAGCTGTAGTTGCTTAGATGCCACACTGGTCACATTTCGTGGTTTGGACTATTTCTGGCTTGGGGCCACCAGGTAGATATGATGGATCTTATATTTCAAAAGAGACAATTTGTGTGATTGTAGAGGCTAGAAGGACTAAAAAGAGGTAGATGTGTCTTAGACTCTAACATCTTCTGGTAAGTGAGTAATTTGTACAAGGTTTTCTATTTTGTTAGACAACATTGACATTTCCTTCTTTCTTCTTGAAAATCTACATACCATTTCATGTAAGGAACCCTTAGGAGAAAATGGTATCTATTGGTGACATTACTATATTTGTAGTGCCAAACAAAACCCCAAGAGATGGATAGATTGAAGCAATAATAAAGCGTTAATGGAAAAGGGCTTCTTGAGAGGTTAACATAAGATTGGGAATATTTCTTTTGTAGGACCAAAGTAAACCCATTAATTAATGAACCATTAACAAAAATTATAAGTGATTTTTTGGTCAAAATAAAGGATCAGGTATGGTATTTATATTTGTTTTGGTACAAAAAGGTTCCACCAAGCATCAATACAGTTCCAAAATGTATGATCTTGGGTACAATTATTGGGATCAATATAAAGCAATAAGGTATTGGGATTACAATGATACGTTCCTTTATTTTTCAAAAAAAAATCACTTATAACTTTCCACGATGTTTCATTAAATGGTGGGATTACTTTGGTCCTACAAAAGGAATATTTCCACCTGCATTTGAATAAGGATTGAAATATTTCCAATCTCATGTCAACCTCTTAAGAAGTCATTTACCATTAACCCCTCATTATTGCTTCAAACTATCCATCTCTTGGGTTTTTGCTTGGCTCTAAATATAGTAATGTCACCAATGGATGCCATTTTCTCCTAAAGGTTCCTTATATGAAATGGTATGTAGATTTTTAAGAACACCGAGGCAATGTCAATGCTATCAAAGGATGACTCACTAGATGATAACCACAAAGCATAATTTTGAACTAATAAAATCAAATTCATGCTAACCTTATTAGCAAATCAGACAAGCAATCAAACATTGACCATATGAAATATGTACTACTTCTATAAAAGGAACAAAGGCTATCATCCTCATTGACTTCAAACATGAACTTGAAAGATTATGCGCAAGAAAATGAGGATGATTGTTACATTAACCTACCTGATGATTAAAAAATGTTTTCTGAAACTATTCACCATTTAATTTTGGCCGCATTATTCACCATTTTTTATTTTGATTTTTCTATTCAATTCTAAACCATCAAATGAAGAAAAGAAGATGAAGACCATTAAATAATAAAAGTTAGATTAAACCCTATTGATTGAATCAATCCTAGATCTATTTACAACTTATATCTAAACTAATGTAAGGTCCCTTTCAAGGGCAAGATTTAGAAGCGAGATTTTGATAGAATTGATGAAGACTATTTACAACTTATATTTACAACTTATATCACCATTTTGTTTTCTAAAACTATTCACCATTTTTTATTTTGATTTTTCTATTCAATTCTAAACCATCAAATGAAGAAAAGAAGATGAAGACCATTAAATAATAAAAGTTAGATTAAACCCTATTGATTGAATCAATCCTAGATCTATTTACAATTTATATCTAAACTAATGTAAGGTCCCTTTCAAGGGCAAGATTTAGAAGCGAGATTTTGATAGAAAATTTAGAGAAAAAGAGAGAGTGTGTCCTCTTTGTAAGCAAGTCTCTTTCTTTTCTTACTCTTTATTTATTATATCTTTCATACAATAAAATTTTTTATTAATCAATTTTTGTCATTTACATTTTTGCACTTTAGTTTTTTAGCATCTTTACTGCTATGCCATCCATTAATGGACTACCACTACTCAGGCATCCTTTTAATTCTAATCATTACTTTCTTGCATTTTGTTGTTTAAACTGTATGAACTTCATCATCTGGCATTTTTATCTTCAACCTTCCATTTACTTTACATCTTTTTATTTACATACTATTTTTAACTTCAAGAAAGTAAAGAATTAGAGATTTAGAGAAATTTCTAAGAATTTATTTGAAGATGGGTAATGGTAAGTGTTCTCTTGTGTTAAGAATTATATCGGGCTATCATAGAAGATTGCCATTAAAATTGGGCTCTTTAGCCTAAAAGATGAAGACTTGAAAGCCCAAATTAATTAAAAATATTAAAATAAGTAATATTATTTTATAATGAAAAGGTAGTAGGTAGGAGTAGGTGAACGCTCATACTTGTTTACATGCTTTTTAAAAGTTGTATGAAAAGCCCTTTCTTTTTGTTATCCCAATATTAGACACCCATAAATGTAATGTCCTAAATTTTGGGGCTAAAGGCTAGAGAATAAGCTTGAAGAAGGAAAACTACTAAGCCAAGATTGGGAAGAGTCCCAAGAATGATGGAAGATAGAAAGACTCTCAGAGACTATGTGATTTGGCCGTACTAGGCAGAGGGCACGGTATTTGTAGGCAGTATGATTAAGTATAGGTGCAAATATACTCGAGACACATATATGGTGCCATTGAGTTTGTTGAAAGATGCCACCCAGCTATATCATGAGGTAAGGGACTAATTGGTCGAGCGAAATATGCTGGTGTAGGTATGCATATGGCATTTTCAGGAAAGACATGTGTACCTTGCGTTTTTAGAGTGGACGACGATGTATGGTGCCATGTGGGGACCATACACACATACTCCGACTTGGCCTCATCTTGCAACCTTTGATACACATGACCCAATCCCAAGTAAATCCCAAGTAAAAACCTGAGTAAGGATTGATAAAGTAACTTTAAAATAGTAAGAAACCATAACTAGCTTTTGTGTTGGCTAAGCAAGAGGATGACAAGTGTCCCTTAATCATTACAAAGGACAATGACACTTTTTGTATTGGAAGAGTAAGGAGGTGACAAGTGTCCCTTATCATTACCATCACCTTTATGCCTTTTGAGTTTTCATCACTGGGGTGCCACCTCAGCCCGAGCTGGGGAAATCCACCGATCTCCCATTCAATCAGCCGACTAACTTTCTCGAATGTCGTGCCCGGGAGATAGGGAAAATCATTAGACCCCTACTTTCTGTGACAAAAAGTATGGCTAAAAGCCTGAGAAAAGAGGCAAGACCCATTTTATTAAAGTAGGTGACACATGTTACCGAACTAGTGGATTACCGAACAAATGGCGCTTGAGAGCTTAATACTTAGCATAATTTCTTCAAGACTCCTCCCTAGCCATAAATTTCATCCAGCCACTCAAATAAATAAGAAACCTTACCAAAAATATCACAAAATTGGTAGAAGAAAGATGAAGATGAAGATGAATAGTGTTTTCTAAGAACTTCAATCCACTGAAACACTACCGAATCAGCCGTTTCTCTCAAAATACCTTTCATAAACCTTCTTCTACTCAACCCAAGCTTTATTTCTACAGTTTCAAATTTTCATTTGGAGGGGTTTGGTGCCATCTCGCTTGGTGGAGTACTGTCGGATTTCTGAACCGATTGCAAAAAGATTAGAGGTAAGTGTATGCTTCATTTTGAACTGATTAGTTTCTTGTTTGGATGAGTTTTTATGAGAATCGGGTACTGTTCATTTTTCATCTAGGGGTAGTTTTGAGGTTAAATCATGGTTTAATCATGTGTTTATGATTAAATGATGATTTTTGATGATTCTAGAAGTTTGTGTTCAAGTTTGCCTAAATTCATTTTTCTGGAGACGGAGAACATGCAACGTAGTTTTGATCAGTCAAAATGCTATTAATTTTATAGGATTAACATAGACATCTTGGCCTTTAATTTGATGGGGAATTTGAGCCATTTGGACTGGAAGATTGAAAGTTATGATTTTCTAATATTTGACCTTGATTTTGGAATGAAATCTGTAGCAGTCTATGCTTGACGAATTTCTGGGAAATGTGTGGCTATAATCAATGCTCTTTGATATTTTTCACTGAAATTGCACTTAAAGATATTTTTATAGAACTCAGAACCAACCCATTTGGATTTTTGTAGAATTAATTATGAATTTCCAAAATTTGGTTTGGAAAACTGGCAAATTCTAGGGGTAGTGATCAATTAAGTGAGATATTGTGTTGATATACGTCTAGAAGTGTAACGGCTATATTTTCACTAAAGCTAGACTAATTAGGGGTTACATAGCCTTTGGAATTATCACATTGGACATCTGTACAATTAGTAATGAATTTTCAAATATTGCTGAAAATTCTGGCATAATTGGGTATATGTGCGAAAATGGGAAAAGATAATGGCACAATGTAATTACCTTGAACTCTAAGGGTAGAAATTAGTCCGTTAGGATAATTTGACCACTTTAACTCATTGGTTGACTTGGTAAAATGACCATAATGAGCCTAATGGTATGATTATATATCTAGGGCTATGAGAAGTCAAGAAAGAAAAGAATTGAAGAATTTCCAAGAAGCCTCAGTGGTTGGAAGATAAGGAGGACACAAAGACAAGAAGTAGTTAAACTCTTCTAACTTGCATGTATTTGATATGTGTATGCTTGTGTGATGATATGTGTTATTGCTTTAATGAATTGTATGGAACATACATGAATGATTGAAGCTCTATTTGTACTTATACTATGGCCATGAGTATATTGTAAAGCATTGAGCATGCATATGTCATTATGTTGGCATAAATTTTTAAAAGCAAGCACATCATACACTAAGTATTATCTTGTATGTATAGTTAGCATTATTTACTACTGACATTCACTTTGAATCTCACCCTCCCCCAACCAACCATACAGGTGTGATGAAGTACAGAAAAGTACTACATGGAGTTGCACAAGAGGGAACTATGTTAGAGAAGTAAAGATTGATTTGTAGTGTATTATATTAGACACTTTGGCAGACCTGGTGGCTTCACTGTCTGTATAAATATACAAATGAATAAACTAAGAATGAGAAGAGGAATAATCTGGCTAAATAAATGAGCAATAAATCACACTGATTGAATTAAATAAAGATAAAAATCAATGAGTAGTAATGAAGTTGTGAACCATTGGATGATGTAACCCCTACCTTGATAGCCATTAATATGGTTCGAAAACGTGTCATTAATTAAAACCTGAGACCAATGGAAAATTCAAAACTTATAAAAGGTCCCAACTTTAAGATAGAATTTGATCCTGTGGTATAATGGGTTTTTAAAATTTTTCAGAATTTGTTAAATACGATCTTATTTCCACTTTTTGAATCTATTTGGCCTGTTCAATTCGATTCCATTCATAAATATCAGAGTATTAAACCAAAATTTCCTGACAACTCTTGGGTCATATTCATTCACCAAAAGGATTATATACAATTCCACATGTTTACATCATATACGATATATAAATTTTCCCCAAAAAGCTCATAACCAACAACAAAAAACCAAATCTCCTAGCAGGGAGCACTAGCAGCCCTTTATTACCTGCTTATCCTTTGATCTATTTGCCCTGGCTATAGGTTAGTCATTGGAAAAAGTGAGATTCATACAAACCTCAATAGCAACATTTTCACTCATATGATATATAATAAACAAGCATTAAGCAATTATCATAAAATTGCAAACACAATGGCATCAACAATAGCAATCACACAATGTGTGACTTTCATCACATATACGACAACTTCCGTTGTATTCACATATACCTCAGCTTTCACTGTTTTCAAAAATACCTCAGCTTTCATTGTATGCACATTACCTCATCTTTCGTATTCATCACAACTCAATGATAAGCATAAATATGGAAACATTATACATGATATAAGAAAAAGAGTCACTACCTTGTTCTTTCCATTCCAATTTTTGCATTGATCTCTTGTGATCAGGGCAGATATCAAATCATATAAATTAGAGTTTAAGGATGATAAGTTATTACCTATTCCAATTAAAGTGGTTAATTAACCCAAAAGACCAATTTTCTAACCTTAGAGTTCATAGTTATTACCATGTACCATTACCTTTGAATTTTTGCACACTTGAACCAAATCTACCAAAATTTTCTTTAGAATTTGAAACATCATAACTAATTCCACAAAAATCAAAATGGGGTAAATCCAAGTCCTACTTGAATATTTTTAAATCCTCTATAAAGGAAAAATATGAACCACACCAACCACCACCATAAAAATACATACTTAAACAAAATTTCATACTGCTCCAAAATTGATTCTAGTTTCAACCTTAAATTTTGGAAATACATAACTCCCAGCATACACATCAGAATGTCACCCATAATATATATTTGAAGTTTTCAATGTCTACTACAAAACTAGAAAGTTTTATAACTTTTTGACATCATTTGCTATTTCAAAACACCATGCAAACACGTTGCTCTGCACAAAATTTTCACTTAAAAGAATTTCCAGTTTTTTAACAAATGTTTCCAAAGGTCAAAATTCACAACCGGGGCTATTCCCCACATAATTGTTCACATAGAATCCAATGGAAATATCAAAAAAAAACCAAATTCACATTCATTTCACAAGCTCTATTTTGGGGAAGAAATTCAACACAAAACTCACAATTGCCTAACTTCTAATTTAAGCCCCTAACTAGCTTCGTATGCCCTCTAAGTATCATAAAACACCATGCACATAATCAAGTAACCATAACTCTTCAAAACCCTAGCTTGGACTAAATTAGGGCAAAATTACTCATGTTAAAATACTCTTTCAACCTAAACAACCCATAGCTTAAATTGAAACTAATACTCACCTCTTACTCTTCCGTAGGTTCTTTCTTTGAATCTACAACTTTTGTTCTTGGAAGATGACTCAAAACACCTCTTCATGAAATTCTAAACCATAGAAATGAAGCTCTCATCAAGAGGAACAATTTTTATGAAGGGCATTTGTGCCATAGAAGTGATCTACTAGGTCAAAATCAAGGAAGAATATCCTACCTTCACTTTGTTGATCCAAGAAAGAGTGAGATGAGTTCAGATTTTTTTTCTCTTCCCTTTACCCTTAATACACGGCCAAAAATGAAGCCAAAGAAAGAGATAAAGAGCCTTTAAAAAAATATCCTAATCCACCTCCTTCAACTATTATATTTAATTGCAATAAATATGTGGCACATACTTTAGATCATCATCTTTCTCTTGCTCTATTTATGTCATACGTACTACCCCACTTTTTAATGCATGACACCATCTTTTGTTTCTTTATTTCCTTGGCCATGAAGTTTCCAACAAAATATGGCTCTTGAAAAAGATAAAAAGGCTTCTTCAATTATTATATATTTTGCCTACTCACAATTTCATATTTTAGTTGAAATTGTTGACCAAGTCTTCACTTGTTCTTGGTCTTAATTGTGTTTCTCTTTCCTTCCCTCTTATCATACAATTTATGGCTCTTAAAGGGGAAAAAATTGCTCCTTATATTCTCATGGTTTTTGCCTCCTCTTATATTACTTTTAGCGTGATATATATGACCAAAGCCAAAAAGCCTTCATATGCTTTATTTGTAAGCCAAATATCATTTCTTCTTGGCTTTCCTTTATGTTGGACGAAATATCACTCAAGAAGGAAGGGAAAATGTTGACCAATTTACTCTTCTTGCTTTCTTTATGTCTAGCCATAATTTTGCCTTTTCAAGCTCTCTTTTTGAACTTGTCTCAAATAACTTCCAAGTGACACCCTTTTTTTTAATCAATTATTTCCTTTTCCTTATGTCCATAAAGTGACATAAATGGGCTCCTCTCAATAACCAAATATATTACTCCAATTGCCTCTACAAATGTCACAACTTTAGCCTACAATTTTTTACTTTTCTTCTTATCTTTTCCACTTGACTTTAATGGCTTCCCAAGGTCACCATTTGAGTTCATATACTCATTCTCTCTCTTACCTCATGTTAGACAAAATTTATGGCCTATTGGAAGACGATAATGATCTCTCAAAATATCCCAATTAGACTTTGTTAGCAAAATTAAATTTTTGATAATGGGTTTAGGCATTTTTCACTGCTAATTCATATCATAACTCACACTTTATTCTCCAAAGGTGTTTGTTTAACATTAATTACATTCTCCTTTGAAGTCAGTAGCCCTTATACACATTTTAGGGCATTACAATGCTCCCCCCGTTTGATAAATTTTATCCCCAAAATTTGTCACACATCTTGAGACATAAACTCTGAGTTTGAGGGTAGGGCTATTCGGTATACTACTGGTGTGATTCTTGCAAGAATCTCAAATGGACCAATATATCATAGGCTTAGCTTCCTTCACTTAATCGCTCTACGAATTCTCATGACTAAAGACACTCTCATAAACACATGATCTTCAACTTCAAACTCTAGAGCTCTTCACCTCATTCGATCATTGTTCGGATGAACTGTGCTCGTTCATCTCACCTTTGAGCCTCTTCAATCTCAGACCTCAAATCACTTTCCCTTATTGTATCATCATAGTTGTAACTAGCACCAATTTTCAGCTAAGTACAACAATGACGACATTAGCTTTAGCCGGATGATACTTGATCTTTAGGTTGTAATCTTTTAGCAACTCCATCCCCTTGCGCTGTCTCATATTCGATGTTTTCTACTCATACAACCCTTGAGATTTTTATGGTTGCAATACGGTTCTACCATCACACTATATAGGGAATATCGCCATATCTTTAACACAAACACTAACATAAACTCAATTGCCGCAAGCTCCAGATCATAGGTGGGATGTTCCTTTCACATGACTTCAGTAGTCGGGAGGTGTAAGCCACTCCGGGAACATCTCAAAATACCGCAGACTCACTGAAAACTTATAGTAAACTCACAGTAGACTCTAATTTTATGTACCACCTCTCACCTGGGGTTAACACCAGTGCAACCATGCTAGCCATGTTAGGGTAAGTGCCCTCACATCATCCAATGAAAACCCTCAATCATGTAGTCAAATTCACCATCAGTTGAACTAGCTATGCTCTACTGCATACAGCCATACCCTAATCTCAGCTTATTCTCATCACAATACACAACATAAGTCAAGCTAGGTAGGGCACACCCTAACCCCTGCTTATTCGTATCACAATACACAACACAAGTTAAGTTGGGATCGAGTATAATCAAACTATCACCGTCGTCCACCACACCTTCAGCTCAGTGAAGCCCTTCACACACCATTATCGTCATTAATCCCACTCAAATGGTTGATCCTTTCATGTGATTTTGGTCATCGGCAAAATGATCCAAGAGAATTCTGAATGAATCTCTGGTAATAACCAACAAGACCCAGAAAACTACACATCTCAACAACAATTCCACTTCAATGGGATCTGCTGAGACCCCTTCTCGTGAGATGACATGACCTAGAAGGTTTGCCGCTAAAAGCCAAACTCACACTTGCACAATTTGACATAGACTTGCTTTTCTTTTCACGTAAGATTTCCAATACTATTTTCTTGTTCCTGCAATATAGCAACACATGACTCATCATCAACCAATCAAAGCCTAGTATGACTTCTAATTGAGAAAGTGACAATCAAAACAAATCAATCATGAGCTCATGCCCTTCAACAGTTATCACACAATTCACGTAAGTATCAACAGTCATAGCCTCGATGCCCATCGACGTTGACACAACCATATCAAATAGTAGTTTATACACACGCAATCCTAGGCTCTTCACAAAGTCATAGTCAATAAAGGAATAACTAGCACCCGAATCAAATAAAACTCACAGTAAACTGCCATTGAGAAAAAATTTATCTAGAATCAGATCAGGGGACTTTTGTGCTTCTTCGTGTGTCATAGCAAACACCCTGCTCTGATTTATAGGCCTTTAATCTACTGGTAGTCACTGGTATTTATTGGCAATGTGTCTTATCTGCCTACATTTAAAGCACATTACTTGCCCCAAACACATTCTACCACCATGCGCCTGCCACAACGAGGACATACCCATGTTGCTATGATCTCTGGTTCTTAGAATCCTCAAGTCAGTAGGGTTTTTATCGTCACCCTTGTATGAGGATTCTTGCCCCTTACGCTTCTAGGAAGAAGTTACCTTATTGGGCTCACTTCGGCTGCTAACGCCCTTGGTTGGGTACAAATCCCTTATGTTGTTTTCGATGATTCTGCAATCCTCCATAGCTTTATTGAATTCAGTAAACTAATGGGCAGCTAACCTTTTCCTCAGCTTATGCCTTAAACCTTAAATCAGCATGTCATAGCTCTATTCCTCATCATCCATATGCCATAGATAAGAGGAATATCTAGCCAATCAGATGAAGTGAGACAAGTAGTCATCAAAGGTCTCTGTATCACCCTGCTTAATGGACAGGAACTCAGATTCCTTCTTGAGCCTCACTGACTTAGGAATGTATTTATCATGAAATTTTTCTTGGAACAGCTCCTAGGTTAAGGGCACATCACAGTTTTGCAATGTCATTGCAATATTCTGCCACCACCGGTCAGCATCCCCCTCCAGCTTGTAAGCCGCTAAGTGTGCCTTCACCTCAGTTGGGTAATCTAGTACTTTAAAGATCTTCTCTAGGCAGTTCAACCAATCTTCAACTGCTTGGGGATTAAACCTTCCCCTGAAAACTAGAGGTAAATGTTTATAGAATTTAGAGACCTAGTACTATAAATCTCTCTCATCTCAGGCTGGTACCCATATGACTCTAGTTTGGTGCATATAAGGAAAGGACTCATGAGCTTGAATCAACCCTTCTATTGTCTCTTCATGATGTGTCTCTTCTAGGGTTGATTGAACTCTATTAGAGTTGCGTTTTTCTTTCTCCTCTCAAAGCTCTTCCCTTAGCTCATTGATCATATCCCATTGCTCCATTAACATGCCCATCTCAATTGCATGGGATCAGGTGGGTTGTCATTAATCTCTTCCACCTCTAGTTCTACATGTTGAACCTTTGGGCAAACCATTATTCCTTTTCACTTTACAAATGATTCACCATGTCAATATCATAGTAAATGTATACACATATTCCTTAAAACTTATATACCAGCAATAACAGGAACATTCATATGTATACTATGAATAGCCATAAGTGAACTATCATTACTAAGTCAAGAAACTATGGCATTTATCCCAACAAATCTACTCTTGTCAGGAACTACAGCTCAGATACCATAAATGTAGCCCTATGCCTTGATAGCCGTTAATATGGTTCAAAAACATGTTATTAATTATAACCGGAGGCCAATAAAAAATTCAAAACTTATAAAAGGTCCCAACTTTAAGACGGGATTTGATCCTGTGGTATAGTGGATTTTCAAAACTTTTCACAATCTTTTAAATATGATCTCATTTCCACCTTTTGAATCTATTTGGCCTATTCAATTCGGTTCCATTCATAAATATCAGAGTACTAAATGTAATATCTCAAATTTTGGGATCGGAGGCTTGGAAATAAGCCTGAATTAAGTGGACTCCTAAGCCCCAGTTTAGCATGCACGCCAAATTTATTCCCTAATATTTCTTATATCTTTGGGGTATTAAAGAAAGTAAAATGGTGAATTTTGGAGAATATGATTATGCTTCCAGTGAAATTTTCTGTGAAGTAGTGAGCTTGTCATATGATTTTGTAACCAAATGATTATTAAAATTATGAAATTTTACAAGGTGAAAGTAGACATCCTAAGATTTAATTTGATAGGTCATATAGATCATTTGAAGCTATATACAAAAAGATATGAATTTTTGAAGTCAGCAAAGAAAAACTGAAAAGTTTATGGAACAGCATGCAAAGATTTAAATTTAGGGATTTTGTGCTTCCATTTGGCTAAATTCTATATTTTCCCTCAAAACTAGACTTAATAAGTGTTTTATATCCTTTAGAATCACTCTAATTTGATATTTCTAGAATTAGTTATGATTTTTCAAAGTTTTGGCAGAAAACTGCCAAAATTTTGTAGAGGGATAAAGGGATAGATTGTAAAAATTAATTAATTAAATTGGGATAGATTATTAAAATCATCATCCTCCTTCTTCAAGCTATATCTGAAATGAAGTTCAACTAGAGGAGAAAGGAACTACAACAATTTTCTAGAGGGATAAAGGGAAGAGAAACTTGTACGATAGGTTGATTTCTTTGGTAAATCTCTACCTAACGTGTATAACTCCGATTCTAAGCTATTTTTATATGTGGATTAAGGTTTTGAAGCTCAAATTTTAGTCTTGGGGGCTTAGGGCTTTTAGAAAGTCGAGAAAAGCTAATGGGAGCTTGAGATAACTTCAGTCCTTTGTATATTAACTATTCTGGTTACTATAGGCAATTTAATCGATGAAATTTTATCGGATTGCCATTAGTTTTAAAATTTTGAAATTGACTTGCCTAAGGGTTATGCTACCCAATTTTGATTCAAATGGTAGTTATAACCTAATGTTAGTTAATAAAGTGGTTAGGAGTATAAAGGAACGCGTTTACAGAGACGAAATTGAAAAACCCTGATTTTCCCTGGAGTATTCCATATTTCGGCCAAAGCTCTATCTTGGGGTAAGAGTTAGAATTTCAATGATTTGATTACTCCATTGAGTTCAGGAGGGAAAATTAGGTGGGATTACAGTTGGGCACTTTTTTGAAAAAGGCAAAAAAAACATAATTACAAAAACACCCTGAAACACTAGAATAAGGGCTGCCAAGGGCATTCTAGTCTATTGGCAATGAATTTGGTGATTCTGATTCCATAAATGGGTTCCTTGGGTGAAAATATGTTAGGATAGCTTAGGTTAGAATTTCAGGAAAAGTCCAGCCGGAACGATCACAATGAGGCAAGGGCGGGGTCCAAGGGCATTTTGGTAAATTTTTACCATAGGCTAATATAACCATTATAAACACTATGGAAGTGCCTAAAATGGTACATGGATAGGTTTTAACCTAATTCTTGTACATTTGATAGTTTAGGACCAAGTTAAGAGCCTGAGGGGTTGGCACACAAATCGAGGAGCCTCTTTAAGGATCAAGCAAGGGTGATTAAGGTAGGGAACTTACCTCTCCTGCATGTATTTGATATTTGTGTTGGTGTATTGATGCATGTTATTGATTTACTTGATTATATGAAACATATATGAATGATTGAATCTTTGTTTCTATTTATGTTATCACCATCAATATGTTGTTTAAAACACAAAACACGCAGATATGTCATTATGCGAACATGAGTTATGTAATGCAAGCATGTCATGCATTAAGCAGTTATCTCTTATGCATATTAGTACTGTCTTCCTACTGAGATCCTCTCAAATCTCACCCATCCCTACCAATAATTTAGACAAGCAAATACAAAAAGATATGCATAAATCAAAGAAGAGAACTGTATGAGAGAGAGTTGCAATGGTGGAGTGAACCCTTATGGGGATTTTCTGTAATCATGCATATAATCTTATTACTCTTATCTTGAAATATCTTGGTCTCTCCTTTCATTCCTTTTCTTTCTCTTACTTGAGCTCATTTTCCTCTCGTTCCTTGCCTGAGTTGCCTCAAACCTTCCAGCCGTTCACTTTGGTAACTCACTTCATGCTATCCGCTAACCAAAGATCACCAAGAAGCCCGATTCCTAAGGTAATATTTTCTTTCGTAAAGTTATGGGCACACCTTTTTTAATGTTAATTTTGGTCTAATTAAGATTGAAAATCAAATCTTCAGAACAGAATCTCTTCCATTCTAGCACATCCTAGTATTTGTTAGAGTTTATTTCTCATATATGCACAAAATCTTAAGATTTGTTGTTCGCTAATGGTAAAATGTAGTATTTTGAAGATAGTGTTCTTTTCGGTTTTCTTTGAAAATTTATTTCTCAAGCCATGCTTTAAGTTTGTCACCTAAGGTTTGTGACACTCGTTCCTTATACCCCTTTACTATGCATCGAAAGCGATATCTTTATTATTATGGCTCAGGAGAATCAATAAATAAAGCTCCCAGCCAAAAACCTTCACAATTATTCTTAAGGCACTCTTCATTCAGTAAAACCATATTTACCATATTAATTAATGTAAACCCCGAATTTTGAGACTTGACCTTAGAGAATAAGCCTGAGATTAGTGGACTGCTAAGCCCCATTTTAGCAAGATCCTAAATTGTGATTAAGAGATAATGACTCCAAAAGTGGACGTGGTTAGTGATTAATGAACCCTTTTAGAGAATATAAAGTGGATTGTAGTCGCTTGTGTTATGAGCAACGCCAAAACCCTGTATTTGAGTTCAATTGTGTATTAACATCCAAATTGACTTAGAATAGAGGGAAGAATTGAATGGGTTATTGTGATGGAAATGGTGTCATGTTGTGGTATTTAATCATTGGAATTGATTTAAATTGGATTGGACACATTGGTTGCAAAACTGGAAATGCTGTCCAGTGTGAATTCTGTCTGGGCAGTCTTCTCGTGTGGACGTTTTTACTAGGAAAATGATGTCAGAAAATTATGAAACTTTCCAGTCTTAAATTTCACATACCAAGCTTCAAAATGGACATATAACTTGTGCCATTTCATGTTGGGAACTGGGAGATATGACTGTCCAAAGTTTGAGGTTGAAAATGGACTCTGTTTTGGGGCAGTGATGAAATTTGTGTAATTCTGGAATTGTGAGGTGATTTCTAGTATTGGTAAATATTTTTCCTATAAATAGGACTTAAATAAATTTCATTTGGCTTTAGAATCATCTCATTTTGATTTTTCTAGAATTATTTATGATTTTGCAAAGTTTGGGCAGAAATCTGCCAAAAATCCGAAAATTGAGAATTATGACATCATCATACATTGATGACATAAGCATGGGATATGTTATTAAACGGTTTTTTCCTTCTTCCTCCTCATTTCTAACGCTGAGAACAGCTGAAATAGAGAGAGAGAGCATATGGGATCTTTAGAGAGAGAAAGAGGAAGAAATCTCGTAAGGTAAGCCCATTTCTTCGACGATCTAGCTCCTAACGCGTATAACCTTGTTCCTAAGCTTCTCTTCTACATGGATTAAGGTACTTGAAGCTTAATTTTTCTGTTTAAAATGGGCTAGGGTTCAGCCATATTGAGCAAAAGCCAGAGGAAGCTTGAGGTAACTTCCGAAACTTCAATCTTTGATTGTTCTGGCTGCTGTGGTTGATTTAATCGGTGAAATTTCACCGGATTGTCTTTGTTTGTAAATTTGGAAAATGGGTTGGCCTAGGGGTTATGCTGCCCAAATTGGGTCTTAATGTTAGTTGTAACTTAATGTAATGGTTAATAAAGTGGTTAGCAGTAGAAAGAAAAACGTTTACGGAGCCGAAACCGAAAAACCCCAATTTTCCCTAGAGTACTTGTATATTTCGGTTATGGCTATAAATGGGTCTTAGAGTTGGATTTTCAATGATTTTATGGTTCCATTGAGTTCAGGAGTGAAAATTAGGTGGGGTTACAGTTGGTCACTTTTTCGGAAAAGGCCGAAAAAGCATAATTACGAAAACGCCCCTGAAACCCTTAAAGTGGCGCTGCCAAGGGTAAATTTGTAAATTGATATTGAATTTGATAATTCTGAGTCCGGAAATGGATTCCTTGGGTGAAAATATGTCAAAATAGCCCATGTCAAAATTTTAAGAAAAGTACAGCCGAACCGGGTACGGCAGGCCAGGCCGGGTCCTCGGGGGTATTTTAGTAATTTTTCCATATAGCTTCATATAACCCCCAGAAACACTATGGAAGTGTCTAAATAGTACATTTGACATTGTAGGATCGAATGTGAAGCCCCGAGTTGCTGGCACGCAAATCGAGGAGAAAAGACTGGAGATAGGGAACTTATCTCTCCTGCATGATCTGATAATTGTATTAATGTGTTGATGCATGTTATTGCTTTACTTGATTATGTGGAACATGTATGAATGATTTAAAGCTATGTTTCAATATATGCTATGGCTATATGTGTATCGTTCGAATCATTGAGCTTATAGATTTGTCATTGTATGTGTGCATGAGTTATGTGATGCAAGCATGTCATGCATTAAACACTTATCTTGCCTACATATTGATAATGTTTCCCTACTGAGATTCTCTCAAATCTCACCCTCCCTTACCAACAATTTAGACAGGGCAAGTGGCTTGTGGAGGGAGCGGCTAGGACTCCTTCGAGATAAGATTGTGTAATCCTCATTTGAAGAATTGTAATGGGCAATTGTGCCCTGTGTATCTTTAGCGAAGGTATATACCCGGGATTGCCAGGATGATTATATTGTGCACTCTGATATTTATATGAATTTGATTTATCTTCGCGTAGTAATTGTATTCGAAATGTGAATATGAGATCAAGTTAACTAGATTTTAAAAGGTATTTTTGAAAACCCTATCTCAAGGATGGGATTTTAAATGAGTTTTGATTATTATTGGTCTCTATTTCATTTTAATCGCGTATTTCGAATATAATTACGGACGGGGTTACAATTAACTTTAATCACATGTTACTATTCACTTTAACTTTTCAATTATACCATTCATTATTATCAAGGTTTTTCTTGGCTTATCATTTCCTTGGAGTACTTAACTAACGCGCTCGTACTGTGCAATTTCCCATTCTTAGTTCAATTTTGCGCTTACAAATTCATCTATCATGCAAATTATCCAGTTAATCACCTGGCACATTTTCCTGCATACTCAATAATAATCTTCAATTCTTCTTTGCAACTTCTTCACCTTGCACATTGTCCTACACTCATCTTCTATGCTCATGTGCCTCAATTGAGGGAGGGTGAGATTTGAGAGAATCTCAGTAGCAAACAATACTAAATAATGCATGTAAAATAAATGCTAGTGCATTACATGCTTGCCTTACATAGGCTCATGTTAATATAATGTGACATACCTACATGCTCAATGTTTGACATTTCTTACATATGGCCAAAGCATCAATAGAAAACAGAGCTTCAATCATTCAACTATGTTACCCATAGACAAGTAAAGCAATCATGCACATCAATACACAAGCATACATATCAATACACACAAGTAGGGTAAATTCACTACCTTTCAACTTTGAGTCGCTTTTTGTACCTTTTCTTCCAACCATTGAAGTTGCCTCCATTGTCTCTTCTTTGGCATCTCATGGTCCTAAATAAATGGCCTTATTATTATAGCCATAACAAATAAATGTCCAATGGGCTACATGGGCCTTCAACAACTTTAAGAGCCTAATCCTAACCCTCGGAGTTCTTAATTATTACATTTGTGCCATTAAGTCTTAAATTCGCATAAGACATAAAGTTCACATATTTTTCACTGTACTTTGAAAAATCATAACTAATTCTAAAAAAATCCAATTGGGTTGGTTCAAAGATCAATGTGATCCCTGCTAAGTCCACTTTAAGGGGAAAATATTTAGCACTGCCAGTTACACTCACATTCCCATAATTCTTAATTATTCACTTCTGTCACAAAATTCTGCTCAGAATTAATGCCCAACTTCCAATAATCATAACTTTTTTAATACTTACCTAATTAGAACAAATTAACCATCAAATTAAATTTTATTGGGTATACTTTATTTCTGGAAATTTTCATGGACATTAGAATTCATTTGGCCAAACAAAAACACGTCACCATCAGTCTACTACAGAACAACTTCCAAGTTCAATGCATAATTTTCAAAAATCATAATTAATTCTAGAAAACTCCAAATTGACTGATTCTAAGTACATTGTAAACCTCTTTAAGTTTAATTTCAAAGACAAATATCATTTTCTAGAAACTTTTGCCACACAATTTCTAGAAATTCGTCAAACCATATCCGTTCCAGAATTGGTTCCAGAAACAGGGTCCAACTTTGAAAAATCACAACTTTAAATATACTAGTCCAAAAATTACATTCTACCTATCAAAATGAATCTCAAGATGTCTACTTTCATAATAAAAAGTTTCATAGCATTTGGACTAGGTTTGGCCACTCAAAAATATGACCAAACTTTATTGCCTCCAGAAAACGAATTTTGGCAGCACTACTCTTAAGTTCCAAATTTGTGATTTCTCATTTCTAGACCTTATTTAACATCATTTACATGACCAAACCACATGAACTCTAAGAATAACCATATAACTAAAAATTAGGGAAAAAATACCCATTCTAGAAAGCTCAACCAAACCACACAATATATTGTTCAAAAGGAAACCTTCCTCACCTCTTGCTTCTTTCAGGCTTTATTCTTTGATTCAACCACTTTGGGTCTTGAAAGATTCTTCAAAATACCTCTTCTTGAAAACCTAAAACCATATAAATGAAGCTTAGACCAAGTGTAACATCCTGGATTTTAATCAAGGAATTATGACTTCAAATGATGTAATTAATGTTAATTAATCATATTTGAAGTATATGTTGTGTAATGTGATAATAAGATCATTATTCATGATTTAATAAGTATTGTGCTAAACAGGGGTAAAACGGTAAATTTACCAACTGTCTGGTTAGTTATTGATGAGAAAACCCTTTGGTAATCAAGATCAATAGTTGAGATTGGAAGATCAAGGGGTGGAATCTAGTGTGAATGAGTTTATATGCACTCATAAGTGGGAAGGATGAGATGGTGACAAGTGTCCAAATGAGAGCCATTGGATGAGTCAACATTTTCAAACTCTTTCTCTCTCCCTCTTAGTAGGCTAAGAGCATGGGAGGAAGAGAAGGAAATGATCATTATCATTCTCTCTCCATTTTCTTCCATTTCCGGCGGTGTAAGCAAGAAAGAGAAATTAAGGGCTTGAAATTGGTCAAGGTAAATGATCTTATATGCTTAGCTACCCTTCATTAATATTGATCAAGAGGTCAAGAGCATTATTTCTATGATTTCAGAATTTCCATTGGTGGTGTTTGATTGTGGGATAAATCTGGAAGTTGGTGGAATCAAGGTGTTGATTTCAGCAAGTTAAAGAGGTAGGTTTGTAATGCATTTTGATATATATGTCAAGATGTTTGCCTAATCAATGAGAATTCTGGAAATTTGACCTAATCATGATGTTAATTAAAGGGTAGGCTTGGATTAGTGGGTCACTGTTCATTTGGTCAGTTTTGACATTTGGAAGTGATTAGAAATCGATTTGAAGTTGAATAAGGGAAGTTGTTAGAAGGAGGTTTTGAGTGATTTGATGATTTAGAGAGAGAATGTGTTGAATGAGTTGAATTTGGGTTGTTTGTGGTTGCCAATGGGTTCCTTGTGTTGAAATAAGTGATAATGAGCTTTGACACAAGTTTAAGAACCCTTGGAGTCCATTTGGTGGATTTTGGAGAAGTTTACCAGTTGCTGCGATCTAGTTTCTGAGGTGATTTCTCGAGTGAGGGAAGAACTCACTCGAGCACAGGATGAATGTGCTCGCGAGTAAGCATGTTGTGCTCGAGTGAGGGTGCCTGAAATCACTGGGGGTGAGCGTCTCGGGTGATCACTCGTGGGTGGTTGCCAAGAGTGCGCTGGCACTCGCGAGTATTGGGAGCAAGCATTGGGAGATCACTCGAGCACTGGAGTTTGTGCTCGAGTGAATCTGTTGCCTGGGAGTGGAGTTGCTCTCGGGTGGACACTCGCGGGACCTCACTTCCTTGTGCTCGCGAGCATTGAGGATCAGTGCTCGAGCACAGGTGTTTGTGCTCGAGTAAATGTGGAGGAAGATGTTGAGGGATGCTCTCGGGTCGTCACTCGCAGCCTCACTTCCGTGGTGCTCGGGTGCTGGCGAGGTCTCTGCTCGAGCACAGCCTCTTGTGCTCGAGTGAGAGGGTAGGTTTGTCACGGGAGTTGCTCTCGGGCAAGCACTTCCTGCATCTCACTCGCATGTGTGCTCGAGTGAGAGGAGGGGTCATGCTCGAGCACAGCCTTCTGTGCTCGAGTGAAGAGACCAAAAATCAGTGGTTAGCTTTCTAAAGGGGGATCTTTGGGGATAATTAACCCAACCCTTTAGGCATATGTTTAGGCATTTAATGGCCATCTAAAGAGTCCAAATGAATACCAACTTAGAGTGTTATTGAATTAAGAACTTGGAAAAGAAATTAACCAAATGTCCCTATTTGATTATAGGATTTGACATCTGCTATCCTCGTGAGCCTACTGTGCTAGCAACCGTCAGGAAAGGATCAGGTAGTGAATTTTCTTTCGTACCATATATGATGCATTGCATGTGTGTGATATCGTTGATTGGAAATGGATTCGTATGCTGTGATCTTTGTGGATTTGTGTTAGCACTGTCATTCCAATAGTCCCTGAGTAGCTAACAACGGTTCGGGTTTAGGCAGTGTGCCTTCCCGGCGGAGAAAGGGGATGAGGATGAAGTGTGATATATGTGATATGTGAGCCGAAAGGCTATTTGTGAGGCCGACGGGCCATTTGCGAGAGCCGGATAGCTGTATGAGCTGTCAGGCTATGTTTATGCACTGCCACGCCAATAGTCCCTGAGTAGCTAGCAATGGTTCGGGTTAGGACTGTGTGCCTTCCCGGCGGAGAAAGGGGATGAGAGTGGAGTGTGATATGTGATGCTGCTGCATGATGATTTGCTTACATGTTATGTGCTTATGTGTGGTATAAATGTTCAGTTACTACTGGGATTCTCTTGAATCTCATTCTTTCCTTTGAACTAACCTTTCAGACAGGGCGACAGGCTCCAAGGAGAAGCGCGTGACCCGGAGCGGGTAGAGTTCCGTAGGGACATTTATTTTTGGACATGTTAGTTAGATAGTTTAATTGGGAATTACTGTATAACATTTTGAGATGTATATAATTGGAATACTTGGTTTTGTAATTCCCTAAACAGGATTTGAACTCTACATTTATAGTTGAACCCGAGGGTTGCCGGGATTTTGGTTATACACTCTGTCATACGTAAATGTAGATAAACTGCACAGGTGATTATATTCGATAATTGAACTGGAGACCGGAAGAGGAATGAAGTTTTGAAAATTTCGTAAAATCCCTACTACAAAAGGGAACATTTTATGGGTTTTGAATTATTTGACGGTCTCTAATTTCATTTAATTACCTAATATCGAATTATAATTACGTGATTAAAGGCAGGGTGTTACACCAAGAGGAATAGTGTTTATGAAGACATTTTTACTAGAAAGGTGAGTAAGAAGATGAAAATTTAGAAAGAAGTCTTACCTTGTTCTTAAACTTTCAGATTTACTTTCTCTCTCGTCTTCCTTCAATTGGCTGACCACAATGAAGCAAATGGAAGAAAATAAGGTGGTTTAATCACTTATCTTCTCTCTCTCTCTATGTGGGCTGGCTAAAAATTTCAAGAGAAAGGGAGGGAAAAAGTAAAAAATAATTATGTGTCATAATGTGGTGGCCTTCTTGAAAGTTACTTAGTTAGCCTAACTAAGTGGAGTTTGGTTAAGCCAACAAGATAATTCCTCTTCCTTTTGCCTTTCTTTATCAAAATTAGAAGGAGGGAAAAGAGAGAATGCTTTACCTAATGGTTCATGACTTCTTATACACTAGGTAGTTCATTAACCATTGGTTTATTGGATAATTCATCTTGTCTCCCTTGCCTTTATCCAATGGTTCCTTAGTGAATTTTCTTGTCTTCCTCCTCTTAGGGCTCCAATTTTAAGATCAAGATCCAATAGCAAATATCTCTTTTGCCCTTGATTATGGCAACATTTACTAGGTTGCCATTATTTCTTTTATTTCATTTTATTTCTCTTCCTTCTTTCTTCCAAGACGCCTTTCTTCTTCTTTTAAGATCCAGATTAGGCTTTATACAATTTTTACCTTTAGAAAAAAGAATTGGGTATTTTCTTTAGATCTTGGGAACCAAATTCCATACTTTGTTCTTCCTAAATTAGTCCCTAAAAGACATTCTATCTCTTGGACATTCTTGCGACTTTTGCAAACTAGGGCTTAGCAGTCGGCTTGAGTTAGGCTTAATCTCAAACTTCTGATCCCAAAATTTGGGATATTAAAGGTTTACTTCTTATTTATTTTATTTGTTTTATTTTATGGTTTTCTGTTTAGAAATAGTATAAAGGTGAATTTTTTCTTAGTTGAAACTTGAAATACAGCTCAGCCACCAATAATAAATAGTCACATGAGGTTTGCATGTTTTTGTCAATAAGTGCTCCCGGGTGCGAGTTTTTTTTACTTGAGACCAATATTAGAATCTACTTGCTTGTAAGTTTCATATAAGTAATATATTTATTTCATCACATACCAAGATTGCTTTGGGCTTCCTTCTAATCATAGTGTTATTCTCATATGTTTCTCAAATCTTTATCTTCCCTTTTGACCCTAATTCCTTTGCTGTAGAGACCTTTCTTATGTTGTAGATATTTAGTTATTTAAGTAATTGTTATACTTTTTTGAAATATGCAGCACAACATAATACAAACATTCATGTATTTTAATTTTTGTCCAAAATTTTGATATTTTGCATTTTGCTGAGATACAAAATAAGCAAGTATTGCATTTCACATTCTATTTTTTAATATTGTGTATTCTATCCAAATAAGTGTGTATTGCATTTGCTGAGACATTTTCCCTATATTTTATATTTTAATATTTTGAATAAAATTTTGTATTCATCTTCCAATTTTGATTTTGCCCAAAATTACAGGTTTAATGGATGATCAAAATTCTATTACATCACGATCCCCTATTGAAATATCTCATAGTGCTTTAACTTCTATTCAAACACCAACCCCTATTGGACTGAGTCAAATACCAACTCCTAATCCTAATGGACCTGGTGAAGCTCCTTTCCATAATCCTAATCTTTCTCCTCCTGCTCTATCTCTTGCTCAAATGTTCATCCCTCCCTCTTCCCCTTCTTCCTCCTCCAAATCCAACACAAACATTGACTGAACCTATCACCCAAGTCATAAATGTTGAAAGTAAGGGTACCAAGAGAAAAAGAAAGAGAACCCAAATACACATCAAAGGTGTGGGACTATTTTATCAAAATGCCAATTGAAGAAACTAATAAGGAGTGTAACACCCTTTATTCATGCCCCTTTAGTACACATACGAAAGCCCTAATGTTTTTGCTATGGTTTAGGAGAAATGATAATTAAAACCCCGAGCTAAAATTTATACAATTACTTTCTTAGGGCACTATTCATTTGGTAAACATTGTACTTTCAAATTTCTCAACTTAACTTCGAGAAAATCATAACTTTTACCATTTCCATTCTTATTCATATTTATATTTATATATATAATAGATGTCATATCTAGAAATTTCATTCCTCTCAATGTGTTTACACAATTATTGACCTTACATAATAACTTACATAATCACAGACTATCGCATATCAATCTTCAATTCTTTCTTTGTAATGTCATGATTTTCAAAGCATATAGATGAGTTTAAATAGGTAATGTCTTCAAACCAGAGACTAGAAATTTCTTGTAAATAGTTGGAATCTCGACTTCAATACAGGGTTCAAACCTACACTTAAGTGGGCTTTAAAAAAACTTTCTAAAATATTTTTAGTATGGTCTCATAATGGTTTGCAATGTCATTACTACCCATCCATTTTTAGTTCCATTTGTTAATATCATAATGTTTACCGAAGAGTTCTCCGTTGAAACCCACGTTGCATTTGTTAACTAATGAGCACTAAGTATGCTGTTATCCAATTCTAGTTCAATGATCACATTACAGTAGTAATGACCGAGGCTATGGTTATCGCATCTATTACTACTGCTAGTTCTAGTCTTACTATATATTTTTACACATCATATACAATTCAAAAATAAGATAACCAATGGAATGTAAATCTTCAAGTCTTGTTCTCTATTCGTTCTTGATTACCTTCCTCCCTTTTGAGCTGCTTGCCCGCATTATAACTTGGTACTTAGAAAGCGGTGAGATTCAAAAGAATCTCAGTAGTAATAGGTATCACTCAAATAAAATGCATACATAAAACATGCTAGATCAATCACCATATCATAACATACAACACATTCAACATTCAGAGATATTCTATGCAGCATACAATTCATTTAAGGACACACTGGTCCCTTCCCATAGCACTAGGTATTCTACTAGGCCTTCACCCTTCTCAATCTGAATGCTTAATAGGTTTCACGACCCAAAGACTCACTGGTCTAGTAGGCCCTACTACTTATCTCGTGTTCACAACACTGGTATTCATAATAGTAAAAAAACATTCATGTAAGAGCATGCAAAGTATTTGAGAGAAAAGTTACTACCTAGCAGCCTTTCCACATCTCATACTTGTTCCCAATCCCTCAGGCGACCCAGGTAAATATCAAATCCTATAGGGTATAATTTACGGACGGACGAGTTATTACTTATCCAAGTTCTTTGATAACTCAATATACTTAAGTTGGTTATTTTAGGGTTAGTGCATTATGCCAAATAAATTGTCAATGTGCCTACACAAGCCCAAAGTGCTTACTTTTGCCTTGGAGTTCAAACTTATTACCATTTGCCCTAAATGTCTTAAATTCGCAAGTTAACCAAAAGCTGCCAGAATTTTCACCAAACTTTGAAAATTCATAACTATATCTAGGAATATCCAATTATAGTTGTTCAAAGTTCTCATGTCCCTTATTAAGTCTATTTTAAGGAAAAAGTGCCTCTAGCTGCTAGTTGTATGCACACAGTTCTAGAACTCCCAATTAATCCTCACTGCCACAAACATTACTCCATATTCAATGCCTAACTTTAATCGATCATAACTCTCAATATACTAATCTAATTGCCACATATTACATACCAATTTAAAGCTTATAATGTCTACTTGAAATATGAAAAATTTCATAATCATCAATCAAGGTATGACCATTAAAATTTTTGTCATAAGTAATCTACCACTTAAAAACACAACTCTAGTAGTACTATTTCACAAGCAACTTAAATTTCCAATTTTAGAGTCCTGAATCCAGTCCACTTAAAATCATAGGTAGGTACCTGACCGAAACTTGTTCCCAAACCAACAATCAACAAGTTTGCAATTTTACCAATAAACCAGTCTTATACTATCATTAAACACCAACTTTATCACATCCATAATCATAACAATAATGGACCCTAATTTCCCTTAATGACTGAAATCTAGGGTAGCCACAAAGCTTCATGAAACTTAGCAAATACTCAAGATATACCAATTAAATTCAAGCTTAGGCTTACCTCTATGTGATACTACAACTAGTTCTTAATTTTGGTAGCACTCTGAACAACTAGACGGCTCCAAACTCCACCAATCAGAAATCTGACATTGTAGAAATAAAGCTTACACTGACTAGAAGAAGGTTTATGAAGGCTTCATTGGCTGGAAATGGCGAATAGGCGGTAAAATCAGAGATTGAGTTCAAGCACGCTATGGTTTTCTCTCCTTCTCTCCTTTTTATTTTCCTTAGATTTTCTCCAATTTTCCTCTAATTTTTGGCAGTTGGCCAAAATCTTAGTGTGCCATATGTCAAGGGAAAGAAATCCCTAAGTGCCATTTGTCCTAAAAGAAGTGGGTCATACTCTCTTCCTCCTCCTAGGCATCCTATGGTGTTAGGGGAAGGGACGCCTGATGAATTCCCTTGACTCCCAAGTTTGGTATTCGAGAAAGTCAAGTACATGTCCAAACCAGGGACCGATGAATTTCGTTGACCAAGGTAACATGTGGTGACTCATGAGTATGTCAACACAAAAGTCAAAAAGTGATTCTCATGATTAATGGATATGTGGGCCTCATAGGTGTTCCAACATAAAAGTCAAATTGTGTATCTTATGATAAGGGACATGTGGTGCCTTCTTATGGTGCCCCCCTAAAGTTAAATCATCATTATCTACTTTATTAAAACTCCATTTGCCCTAAATAGAGTTTCATTCACTTGTGAGTTGGGTCTCTAATATGGTCATATTAGGTTCTCATACATGTCTCTACTCTTGGACACCATACTTGTCACAATTTACCTCAAATGCCACAAGTTCATAGGTTATCCCTAATCTAGAAGATTTGTCACCCAGCCTTGAAAATTCATACTTTAATCTAGAAAATTCCAAATGGCATGTTTCTAAGCCCTATGGAAAGCTCTTTAAGTACTCTTTAAAGAAAAAATACCACTCAATGCTAATTATAGGGATAAAACTTTAAGAATCCTCGACCAACCTTACTGCCACATAATGCTTTCCAGTGTTGGTACCTCAACTTTGACAGATCATAACTTACAATTTACTATGCAAAATTGCGCATTCTATAGCTTATTGTAAAGCTTAGGATGTCTACTAATGTAACCCCTCACTAGAAAGCCGTTAATAAGGTTCAAAAATGTGTCATAAAATAAATAGGAGACCAAAGGATAATTTAAAACTCATTAAAGGTCCCGACTTCAAGACAGGATTCGATCCTGTGATAAAGTGGGCTTTCAAAAACTTTTCAAAACCTATTTAATACAGTTTCACTTCTACTTTTTGAATCTATTTGGCCTATTTGGTTCTGTTCCATTTATTAACACCAAAGTACTTAACAAAAATTCCCAACGGACTCTAAGGTTATATCCAATAACTAGTGGGGTCTAAGGGCATATTCACTGGTTTTAGTTCCCATACCGGGGATTACATACAAATTTACAGGTCTATATCAGATACGTCTACCTCTACTACATTGATATTTCATTTAAATCATATACAACATATAAATTTATCCTAAAGTTGATAACCAACACAAAACTCTAATATTCTAGCCATAAGCACTAGCTGCCCTTGATTACCTGCTTCTCCTTCAATCTACTTGCCCACCAGTAGGTTAGTCATTGGAAACAGTGAGATTCATATGAATCTCAGTAGTAACATTTCACTCATATGACATATAATAAACAAGCAAGTAAGAAATTATCACAAAGCAACACTCACAACAAGATTCACAACAGCATTCATAGTGGCATTCACATTCATGACCTTTGTCACATTCGTCACAATACGTGACATTCAAGACAACTTTCATAGCTGTATACACATTCATGACATTCGTCACATTACATGATATTCACAACAGCTTTCACAGCTGTATACACATTCGTGACATTCGTCACACTTGTCACACTTTGTGACATTCACAACAGCTTATACAGCAGCATTCATGTTCGTCACCATTCAATGATAAGCACATACATACAAGCATTATACATGATATAAGAGAAAGAGTCACTACTTTGGCCTTTTAGGTCTTGTTCTTGCACAGATTTCTTGCGCTCAGGGTAGATATCGAATCCTAGAATTAGAATTACGGATGACAGGTTATTACCTATTCCAATTCTTTAATAACTCATAATACTTGGGTTGGTTATCATTATGGTCATTCAATCAAGTCAACTAAGAAGCTAAAGTGGTCAATTAACCTAAAAGACCAATTTTCTAACCTTATAGTTCATATTTATTACCATGTGCCATTACCTTTAAATTTTTGCACACTTGAACGAAATCTGCCAGAATTTTTCATCAAATTTGAAAAATCATATCTTTATGTAAAAAAATCTAATTGTAGTGATTCCAAAGACTATGTGACCCTTATTTAGTATATTTTCAAGGAAAAATATCACCCATAGCCAGTTAGAAGCACAACATTCCTAGAATTGTCATTTATTGCATACTGCCAGAATTCAACCCAGTTTTCATGACCTAACTTCAACCTAGTGTACAATTCAAAATGACAAAAATGACCTATCAAATTAAAGCTTGATATGTTTTCTTTTATTCCGGAAATTTTCACCTTCATTGAACATCATTTGGTTATCTAAAAAATACCACACAATTAAGGTACCTCGCTAGAATCCTGTTCGGGCAGAAAATCCAGTTTTGCATTTTGATTTTCAATGACCCAAAATTCACAACCCGGGGTTATTTCCACACCATTTTTCATGCAGAACACAATGGTAACATCAAAATAAACAAATTCACACTCATTCCTCATGTCTTATTTTAGCAACAAAATGCAAAATAAATTAGAATAATTACCAACTTCCAATATCAGCACCAAACTTGTGTCATATAGTTTCTAATCATCATAAAACACCAAATACATAACCAAAACACCATGACTTCTCCAAACCCTAACTTGGACAAATTAGGGCAAAATTACACATGTCAAAATACTCATTCAACCTACACAACCCATAGCTTAAATTAATGCTAGTACTCACCTTTTGCTCCTCCTTAGGTTCTTTTTTTGATTCTACAAGTTTTGTTCTTAGAAGATGACTCAAAACACCTCCTCTTGAAATTAAAACCATAGAAATGAAGTCCCCCCATCAAGAGGAACAATGTTTATGAAGGGTATTTGAGTCATAGAAGAGGTTAAGAAGGTGAAAATTAAGATTAAAGAGCTCACCTTCACCTTGCTTCATCTTTTCTCTTTTTGTGCAACACTTAAACCGACCTGGAGAATGAGAGAGAATGAGAGTGATTAAATAATCAAACTTCTCTTCCCTTGTCTCTTAAAGAGTTGACCAAAAAGTTGGACAAAGGAGGTGGAAAAATTGTGGTCACAAATGATTTACTTTGGTCAACCAATTATAGCAATTTAACTTGAGTTTTTCCTTTCCTCTTCCCCTAATTTTTTACCGTAAATTACTGCCCAAAAAGGTGTCCAAATTAATTCAATCTTCAGCCCCTCTTCTCTCTTCATTTGACCAAAATATATGTCCCAAAAAGGTGACAATTTGAATAACCAATCTTTGTTGCAATTAACTTGCTTTTTGGTCAAAATTTCCAACTTGTAACAAATTGCAAGTCTAGTTGAATTTTCTCCTCTTCTTCTTTCTTTCTTTTTGACTTGTCATTGGTTATGATTTAAGTACATGTTTTCTTTCTCTTTCTTTGGGATCTTGAACGAAATTAATGAAAAGAACAGGACAAAGATATAGTGATCCATTGATCTCTTGGTTTTCACTTTATTTATACCTAGCCACAATTGTTGACTTTTCATACAGAAAAGATGAAGAAGTATATCATTTAAATTCTCTTTTCGTCTGCCTATGGTCTTGAACATTTTTTTCCAAGGGAAAAGGAAGGGAAATTAATTTAATCTTCTTCATCATTACCTCTACTTTTCAAGAATAAATCTTAGCCCTTCATTTTGGTTTCCAACTTTGATCTCAATATCAAGTAGCAATTGTCTCTTTTGCCCTTGATTATGCCAATATTATTTCTTGTGCCATTAATCCTTTTATTTCACTGTCTATTACATTTAGCCCTTGGATGTATTTTGGGATATTAAAATTAACACCCTATACAATAACATAACCATTGGACAACATTTGGTCAGTAAAAAGCAAGGCAAAAGCAATTTGGTTCCAGAAAACAAATCTGGCGATAATTATATTTCAATTCCAAAGTTAGGGTTTTCTACCAAATCATCCAAAATTATAACCACGAGCTATACCTACACAATTTTGTGTGTAGAATCCATTTCTAACCTCAATTTTAACAAAATTCAACTCTTTCTCCATGAACTAGTCTAGGCCGAAACTTAACCCTAATTAGCATAAGGTGAGTTCTTACAATTTCTCCTTCAAGACTTGTTATTTATCATCATAAAACCCTATCTAACATCATATTCATGATTTTAAGAAAATTAGAACCCTAATTTTCTCTCTTGGATGAAATTAAAGGGAGCCATAACTTCATAAAAACTTATAAAAACTTCAAGACATTATACTTAAATCGAAGCTTACGATTACCTATATTCAATTCTATGATCGGTTCTTGATTTTAGTAGTACTTCTACCTTGTAGATAGCGCCAAACTCAACCTTGCAAGATTCCAAAACCATAGAAACATAGCCCTCGATGAATAGAAGAAGATTCATGAAGGATCTATCAGCTAAAAACTCAAATTCGGTGTCGAAATTCGGCAAGAACATTAAGAACACTCAAACTTCTCTCTGTTAGATCCCAAGTTTTGATGATAACAAAAAGACAATTGTGTACAAATCATGGTTTTATAAGTTTAAGAAATGTTTACAAAGTTACCAAATGCATACAGCAATGTTTTCTAGTATCTGCTGTCAAATTGAACTGGAGTGCTCGAGCATGAGCTTTGCACTCGAGCATAGATCCCTTCTGTGCTCGAGCAGGTGCAAGTGAAAGCCAGAAAGTGTTCACCCGAGAGGCATGCCACTGTTATGTTCACTAATTCACTCGAGCACTGGAGTTTGCACTTGAGCAGAGAAGCCATTCTCACTCAAGCACATGCGAGTGAAGGTCCGCGAGTGCTTCGCCGAGAGCAAGTATTATCATTTCTCCCTTGATGCACTCGAGCAGAGACATCAATGCTCGAGCATGAGTATTCTATACTCGAGCAAGAGACTGCGAGTGTTTGGCCGAGAGTCATGAAGTTCAGAGAAGCGCAAGTGTGCTCGAGCACAACTTCATATGCTCGAGTGAC
Source organism: Inga laurina (assembly GCA_963855925.1). Taxonomy (NCBI): domain Eukaryota; kingdom Viridiplantae; phylum Streptophyta; class Magnoliopsida; order Fabales; family Fabaceae; genus Inga; species Inga laurina. The sequence continues at coordinate 27,317,271 of OY979706.1, read as the reverse complement.
ACATCAGCACTTGCGGGTGTAAAATCTATCCCTCTCAAATATGATGCGGGTGCTTGTATAAATGGTATATTTCTTGAGAATATTCTTCTCACTCGAGCAGGGGTCTGTGTGCTCGAGTGAGGGCCCACATCACCTGCGAGTGATAAATTTATCCCTCTCCAATTCTGATGCGAGTGTTGGTATTGAGAGCATATTCCTTGAGAATATGCATCTCACTCGAGCAGGAGTGTGTATGCTCGAGTGAGGGACCACATCACCCACGAGTACAAAATCTCACTCTTGCTAAAATGATATGCGAGTGATGACCCGAGAAGACACTCCCAGTGGAAAATGCAAGATCACTCGAGCAAGAGGAGTAGTGCTCGAGTGAGACCCCACATCACTCGGGAGTGAGAATTCTGTCTCTCTGAAATCCTATGTAAGCACAACCCGATAACTGAAGCACAAAGAGGAAAATAGGAAGATCACTTGAGTGAGCCTCTTCATGCTCGAGTGATGCTCTGCCAGATCACCAAAATACCAAGTCTCACAACGTTTAATCCGAATATGGTTTATTGTTAAGTATACATATCATCATTACTTATTATCATTGTCTAACATCATTTTAAATATATTATAAGTGTGATACAGGAGGATGAACGTTGAAATAAACAGACAGAAGGAAAGTCAAACAACGGCAGACAACGTTACGACAAACACACACCTACTACATTAGAAGTTTTCAAACTTATACATGTCATTCTACAGTTGCAAAGCCCCGCTCCTCAAATGATGATTACTCAAACGGGCAAAATCTGAACACCTATAAATACAGAGATTCAGAGATCGTCAAGTTTAACGAAGTACAAGAATTCACAAGCTTATTCACAAGTCTCTGTTATTCACAAATTATTCTCTGTATACACATTGTTCTTCAGTGTTTATTTATTTACTCTGTAAGAGAGTCTTCATTCAACTCAAACTTTATGCTTATTTGATCTCAAGGTATTGGGACCTTGAGAGGGTAGATTTCCTTACGAGGGAAGCAGTTGAGAGAATTCCTTGTTAAACCTTTCACTCATAAGTCTTATAAGATACAAGCAAAAGAGAATGTTGCTGCTCATAAGACTTACAGTGGTGTAAGCAGGAGAGAACGTTGCTGCTCATAAGTCTTGTATACATAAGCAAGTGAGAAGGGTCATAGGTTATTTTTCTGCACGTAAGACTTGTCGTAAGGGGGAGAGAAATTTCTTAGTGAGACAATATTTCTGCTCGTAGTCCTTTCAAGGACAATTGGTGTTGTGTGGCGTTCTGAGAGCCCATTGAATCTTGGAGGTATAGTGAAAATCTCAGTAGGTCTTGATCTCTGAGGACTGGACGTAGGCCTGGTTGTTAGGCCGAACCAGTATAACTCTCTGTGTTCAAATCTTCTCAACTCTACTCTATCTACTATATTTTTCATATCTCCATATCAAGCAAAAAATTTATAACATCACCCAATTCACCCCCCTCTTGGGTGAAGCTTGCCTCTTTCATTTGGTATCAGAGCAAGGTCTTCTCCGAAGAGCCTAACAGCTTGAGAAGGATCCGATAAATGGCAACAATGGGTGAAAATATCCTTCCCGATGGAGCTTCAATCACTAGACCTCCTGGTTTTGCTGGAGAACATTTTTCATTCTGGAAAGCTAAATTCAGAGTGTTCGTGATGGCTAATGAGTACGGTTTATGGAATGCAATACAAGATGGTGACTATGTTCCAATGAAGAAAATCGAAGATAGAGCTGTTAAGAAGAGTCCAGAGGAGTTTGACGAGAATGATAAAAGGTTAGTAACATTAAATAGTAAAGCTATTTTAATGATACAGAGTGCTCTTAGTCAAAAAGAATACTTTCGTATATGTACTCTACCAACTGCCAAAGATATGTGGGATGCTCTTGAAATTGCTCAGGAAGGTACATCTGGGATCAAAGAAAATAGAATTAATACTCTAATTACAGAATATGATTTATTTCGTATGAAACCTGGAGAAGGTATATCAGAATTCAAACTCAGGTATACTCATCTTGTTAATCAATTATCTACTCTTGGAAAGTCGTTTGATCAAAATTCCCAGGTAAGAAAGATTCTTAATATTCTTACGAAAGAATGGGAAGCGAAGGTGACAGCTATCGAAGAAGCCAAAGGAGAATCTATGAGATCCGTAGCTGCTCTCTTTGGAAGTCTTTCCGAGTATGAAGGTAAGTTGAGATTCAAAAAGGAACTTGAAGAATTCGATGATAAAAAGAAAAAGGGAGTTGCACTTAAAGCTCTCAAAGAAGAAGAAGAATCTTCTGAAAATGAAGATGTCCCTAATGATGATGAAATGGGAATGATCGTGAAAAAATTCAAGAGGTTCTACAGAAGAGGTCAAAAGAATTTCAAAAACTATCAAGGTGGACCAAGCAAGAAAGAAAACAAAGAACAACAGATAGTATGTTATGAATGCGGGAAACCTGGACACATCAAATCTAAATGTTTCAGAAACAAAGACAAAAAGAAGCTGAAAAAGAAAGCATATATATCATCTATATGGGGTGATAGTTCGTCAGACGAAGAAAGTGACAACGATGAAGTAGCAAATCTATGCTTAGTAGCCAAGGAAGAAGAATCAGACTCTGAGGTAAGTGATTCTGAACCTTCCTATAATGAGTTGTTATCTGAATATAATGCATTGCATACAGAGTACATCAAAGTAGCTAAAGGAATGGTTAACTATAAGAAGAAAGTAAAAGAATTAGAAAGTACAGCCATATCATCATATGAAATGTGTAAAGAGAAAGATAAGAAAATAGATGATTTAACAAAAATTGTTGAAAAGTTTACTAAAGGAAGTGAAACTCTTAAGGTTATTTTAAATTCTCAGAAAGTTTCATATGATAAATCTGGAATTGGATATAATTCTGTTCATGATAAGAATAAAGGATATAAGAGGAATAGTAGAGCATATCTTAATATTTCAGGAATTCTGTGCATACATCAAATCCATTCGCATCATGCAATTATTGTAACAGGAAAGGACATTATACTTCATCATGTTATTTCAAAAAGGGACAAGTTGTTGGAACATATAAATGGGTTCCGAAAGGGACACATACATCACATACTAACCACAAAGGACCCAAGAAAGTGTGTGTACCTAAAACTTGATCATTTTATTCTAGGTTTGTCTCAAAGCATCTCGAGCGAACAAATGGTATATTGATAGTGGATGTTTGAGACACATGACTGGTGACAAAAATAAGTTCACCATGCTAGAAACGAGAGAAGGAGGAAAGGTAACATTTGGAGGTAATCAATCTGGACGTATTGCTGGAATTGGTGAAGTGGGAAAATCCGATGGTGTTCAAATCAGCGGAGTGTATTATGTTGAGGGATTATGCCACAATCTCTTGAGTGTAAGTCAAAGCACTGACAAAGATAACTGGGTGATTTTTGACTCAAAAGAATGCTTGATAGTGAACAAGAAAGATCTACCACTAAACAAAGAATCTATCAAAGCAAAGATCCGAGCTCAAAGGGACGGTAATTGTTATACTATTGATTTAAATTCAAATTCTCTTGAAAATTGTTTTCTTAGTCGATCAGAGGAAAGTTGGTTATGGCATAAGCGTCTGGCTCATGTCAATATGAATCAACTTGATAAATTGATTAGAAAAGATTTAGTTGTTGGTCTTCCCAAACTCAAATTCAAAGATAATATGGTGTGTGACGTATGTCAGAAAGGAAAACAAACTAAATCCTCTTTTAAAACAAAGTATGAGATTTCTACTTCAAAACCTTTACAATTACTTCATATGGATTTGGTAGGACCTGCAAGAGTAAAAATTTTTGGAGGAAATTTATATACGTTAGTAATTGTTGATGAATTTACAAGATTTGCATGGACTATATTTATTGCTTCAAAAGATGAAACTTTTGCTGAATTTATTATGTTTGCCAAAAAGGTTCAAAATGAGAAAGGTATTTCTATTGTTTCTATTAGGACGGAGCATGGAGGAGAATTTGATAATCAACTATTTGAAAACTACTGCAACAACGAAGGAATAGATCATAACTTCTCTGCTCCTAGAACAACTCAATAAAATGGAGTAGTGGAAAGAAAGAACAGAGTTCTTACAGAAATGGCAAGAGCATTACTTAATGAAAAAGAAATGTCACAAGTATTCTGGGCAAATGCAATGAGTACTGCTTGCTACATCTCAAACCGAGCATATATTCGCAAATCACTTGGAAAGACGCCATATGAACTTTACAAAGGAAGAAAGCCAAATCTTGCTCATCTACATATCTTCGGGTGTAAGTGTTTCATTCAAAACAATGGTAAGGAAAACTTAGGTAAATTTGATTCAAAGTCTGATGAAGGTATATTTCTAGGATATTCTAATAGAAGTAAGGCTTATAGAGTTTTCAATTAAAGAACATGTACTGTTGAAGAGTCTATTCATGTTGTGTTTGATGAAATTGAATCTCAGACAAAACTTATTGATGAAGAAGAAATGGATTCAATCAAGAAAAACAAATCTATTTCAAAACAAGATGATTTTGAAACAAATGATTTTCAAAATTTAGAAGATGTCGATGATCATGCTCAACCAAAAGCATGGAGACATATGAAGGATCATCCAATTGATCAAGTTATAGGAGATATTCATGAAGGTGTCAAAACCAGAAACAGAATCCTTAATGAGGTAACCTTCTCTGCATTTATTTCTAAAATTGAACCTTCTAATATTGAAGAAGATTTATCTGACAATGATTGGGTGATTGCTATGCAGAAGAACTAAATCAGTTTCAAAGAAATCAAGTTTGGGATTTGGTTCCACGACCTAAAGACCATACGGTTATAGGAACCAAATGGGTTTTCAAAAACAAACTTGATGAATCAGCAATCATTGTGAGAAACAAAGCAAGATTGGTTGCCAAAGGCTATAATCAAGAAGAAGGTATTGATTATGAGGAAACATATGCTCCAGTGGCAAGATTGGAGGCAATACGAGTACTCCTAGCCTTTGCTTGCATTAAAGGTTTTAAACTTTATCAAATGGATGTGAAAAGTGCTTTTCTAAATGGTTATATTATAGAGGAAGTATATGTAGAACAACCCCCTGGTTTTGAAGATGAAACAAAACCTGACCATGTCTTCAAACTTAAGAAAGTACTATATGGTTTGAAACAAGCACCTAGAGCTTGGTATGAAAGACTAAGCAAATTTCTTCTTGATCAAAGTTTTGTCAGAGGTAAAGTTGATACAACTCTATTCATCAAACATAACAAAAATGATATTCTAATTGTTCAAATTTATGTTGATGATATTATTTTTGGTGCTACTAACGAATCTATGTGTCAAGAATTCTCTAAGATTATGCAGGGAGAATTTGAAATGTCCATGATGGGAGAATTGAACTTCTTTCTTGGACTTCAAATCAAACAAAAGAAGAATGGTATATTTATATCTCAGACAAAGTATTTGAAAGAGTTGTTAAAGAAATATGGATTAGATAATGCTAACGGAGCTGATACTCCAATGAGTTCTACAACACTGTTGGATGCTGATGTAAAGGGACCTAGCTTCAACATCACTAAGTATAGAGGAATGATTGGCTCATTACTCTATCTCACAGCTAGCAGGCTAGATATTCAGTTCAGCGTGGGAATGTGTGCAAGGTATCAATCCGCTCCTAAGGTATCACATGCAGAGACAGTAAAAAGAATCTTCAAATATCTAGGAGATACTTCAGAGCTTGGTCTTTGGTATCCGTAAAGAGGGAACGAGTATTTATTGGCATATTCAGATTCAGATCACGGAGGATATAAAACTGACAAAAAGAGTACCAGTGGTCAATGTCAATTTCTGGGAGGCTCTCTAGTATCATGGTTCACAAGAAGCAGAACACAGTTTCATTATCCTCGACTGAAGCTGAATATATAGCTGTGGCAAGTTGCTGTTCTCAAGTGTTATGGTTAAAACAACAACTTCAAGATTTGGGAATTTATTTAAAAGAAATTCCAATGTATTGTGATAACAATAGCACGATAAGCTTGGCCAAGAATCCTGTACAACATTCAAGGACCAAGCACATAGACATTCGACATCACTTCATTCGAGATCACGTTCAAAAGAAGGATGTCAAAGTGGAATTCATACCAACTCATCTTCAACTTGCGGATATTTTCACAAAGCCAATTGCAAAAGATCAATTCTTATATATTCGAAGAGAATTGGGAATGGTTTATCCCAATGAGTTGTAAGTTTTCTTGTTAAATATTTTAATTAAATGTTCCTTTTGATGATAACCTTACTGACTTTGGCATCGGAGTATTAAAAGTCATTTTGCAGGTCTGTCACTCAAGCATTGAGAGTGCTGCTCAAGTGATAAGTAGTTTCACTCGAGCACAAATAGCTCTGCTCGAGCACAGCACTGTTGAAAATACTCTGCTTCTTGATATGTAAAACAGAGGTTAATAGAGGAAATAAGAATACCAAGAGTCTATCTCAGAAGCAACAGTGAGAATCAAACTCACTCACGAGTGAGGAACTCTCACTCGAGCATGATATGAACATGCTTGAAGTGAGGAGTACCTGCTCGAGTAGAGAGGAAGAATTTCTTTCAAAAAGCAATCCAAATCATGGTTACTCAAAGATCTTGGAGGATTTGAGTACAAAGATACAAAATATAGCAAGAAATCCATAATCCAGGTACGCTTTTACATGTTTTCTTAAATTTTCCAGAATATCACTCGAGCACAGATAGAACACACTCGAGCACAGTATGAACATACTCGAGCACTAGGGTTTATGCTCGAGCATTGTCACTTATATCAGTTACACAGAAGATCAGAACGTCGCACTTCCTGCTCTCACTCGAGGTGTCTCGTCACTCGAAGGTCACATCTCTTCATCTCCAACCGTTTCTCTTCAATCAATCACATCCACTTGCCTCAAATCACCGTTACAACTCTCCAATCTTCTATAAAAGGTGATTCTCATCCACTGCATTTCTCATTCGGTGCCCTAATTTCTGTTTCCTCGTTTCTTCACTCACAAAAATTCTGTGAGTTCTTGCTTCTCTTCACTCTCACTACAATGGCAAGAACTAAAATGACTTTTATCTCTCAAAGATCTCACTCTCCTTCTCCTACTCATGCTGCTGCCAGTGCATCTGGTACCCCAGAACCAACACCTCCCTCTCCCAAAATCTCTTCCTCACCGTCACCTCCTCCTAAACCCAAAACCAAAAAGAGGACTCCGGCTAAGAAACCTCACCCAAAGCCTCAAATCTCAAAGAAAATCCAACCTCCTCAAAAGAAACCAAAGGGTGTGGTGTTCAAGGAACCTATTATTACCCAGTCTCAATCCAAGGAAGTACAAGGAAAAGGGAAGAAAAAGGAAACAGAGCAACCAGAACAATCATCTTCTTCCTCTGGTGATTCATTCAACAAACAACTTCGGGAAGCATTGGAGAAGTCCAAACTTGACAAGATAGTTGGAAAAATCGCTTCTCAAGCCGGTGTTTCAAGTTCACACCAAGTGAGGCAACCAAGTGCCTCTGCTTCAGGAGCCCCTTCTGCTTCACAAGCACCAGTGGATGATCACATCACCAGTCCTCCTGAGGGATTTATTGTTGAGGAACTAAAGGCATTGTCTCAAAAGGTATTTGATGATAAGTATATTCATAGGCATTTCTGTCCAGTTGTGTATGTGGATTTAGATTATTTGAAGAAGAATTGCCATTTGGACTTATATCCTTATCTTCAATACTATGCTTCCTGGCTGAATATCCATATGCCATACTCACCCACTGTCGTAAAAACTTTTTATTGCAACATAAAGTCCCATAATATTAAATCTAGATCTGGTGAATTAATTGAGGAAGCAGTGTCTACCACTGTGAGAGGAAAATTTATTATGATATCTGCTAAGATCATAAATGACTTGCTTGGGTATGTTGCACCTCCTTCTGAACCACCTTCTTTTTCAGCCAATGAGGTTTTCCAGATTTTGAGACCAAAAGATCCCAGAGGCATTCTAAACTTTAAACCTATTGATATGCCTGATATTCATAGAGTCCTTCACTATATATATTCCCGGAGCATAGTTAATAAGTCCAAAAAGTTTACCTATTTTGCTCAAAAGGATTACTATATGTTGGTCTCTTTAATTGCCGGGCAACAAAGGAATGTAGGGGAGATTATCTTCAACGAGATGAGAAGATTTCGATTTTCTTCATCAAAATCCACAACCATACCATACCCTCAGCTTGTATCCTTCATTCTAATGAAAAACAAGATTTGGTATTTGGAAGGAACAGGGTGGGTGATTATATCAAGGTTTGGTAAGACTCAATTAGCTCATATGGGTATTAATCTTCCGGTGAGTCGAACCAAAGCCACATCTAAGAGGGAAGTCACTCCATCAAGAGGTGATGAGGAGCAATCATCTGCTCAGGGTCCTATTCCTCCTCCTTCCTTCATTAATGCCTCTTTTTCCAACCATGTGACTGAGGCAATCAATCAAGCTGTATCAAGTCTGAAGAAGGAGTTAGTAACTGAGTATGAGAAACTTATGGAAAAGATGGAGTCACAGGTCATCAAGTTGGTAGATAAGGCCAATACCAACTTTGATTTAATGTTCAAGACTCAGGATGAGATGTCTCAGAGGATAACTAATATGGAGACCTTCTTACGCTCTCATTTCCCATCTTCATCTTCAGAGGTACCTCCTGAGACCACTCACACTTCACCTCCTCAACCACAGACACATGTACTTTTCACCGATCCAGATTCTAATGTTGATATTACTTACGATCGGTCGCCTTCACTACCTCCCTCATCCTCTGTACCACAGCCATCATCTCCTCCAATTGACCCTCTCACTGCCATAGTTTCATTTGTTCCACCTCCTGGTACCACTTTTCCTCCGCCCCCTTCTGATGCTGACAAAACGGGGGAGAAGGATGTGTGATGATTCTGAGTTAAGCTTCTGAGTGGGTGTATTGGGTGTTTGGGTAGATTTTCTGTATGCTGAGTGGGTGTATTGGGTGTTTGGGTAGATTTTCTGTATGGGGTAAGATTTGATGTTATTTTGGATTATGAGTTATTGACTTAGTAAAAATTTGAATTCAAGTTTAATATTAATGACTATTTTCATGTTTCAAGCTATTCTGAGTTATTAAGTTATTTGCCTCATACTATGCTTATCTTGGTTGCTAAGTGTCCAGAGGAAGTATTGCAGGCAAACTTGAACTTGAAACTAAAACTTGATATGCATTTGGAATTTTCAATCTTAAATCAATCTTTCTTAAACTTCCATCACAAAGGTTTTGTCATCATCAAAAAGGGGGAGAATGTTAGATCCCAAGTTTTGATGATAACAAAAAGACAATTGTGTACAAATCATGGTTTTATAAGTTTAAGAAATGTTTACAAAGTTACCAAATGCATACAGCAATGTTTTCTAGTATCTGCTGTCAAATTGAACTGGAGTGCTCGAGCATGAGCTTTGCACTCGAGCATAGATCCCTTCTGTGCTTGAGCAGGTGCAAGTGAAAGCCAGAAAGTGTTCACCCGAGAGGCATGCCACTGTTATGTTCACTAATTCACTCGAGCACTGGAGTTTGCACTTGAGCAGAGAAGCCATTCTCACTCAAGCACATGCGAGTGAAGGTCCGCGAGTGCTTCGCCGAGAGCAAGTATTATCATTTCTCCCTTGATGCACTCGAGCAGAGACATCAATGCTCGAGCATGAGTATTCTATACTCGAGCAAGAGACTGCGAGTGTTTGGCCGAGAGTCATGAAGTTCAGAGAAGCGCAAGTGTGCTCGAGCACAACTTCATATGCTCGAGTGACACATCAGCACTTGCGGGTGTAAAATCTATCCCTCTCAAATATGATGCGGGTGCTTGTATAAATGGTATATTTCTTGAGAATATTCTTCTCACTCGAGCAGGGGTCTGTGTGCTCGAGTGAGGGCCCACATCACCTGCGAGTGATAAATTTATCCCTCTCCAATTCTGATGCGAGTGTTGGTATTGAGAGCATATTCCTTGAGAATATGCATCTCACTCGAGCAGGAGTGTGTATGCTCGAGTGAGGGACCACATCACCCACGAGTACAAAATCTCACTCTTGCTAAAATGATATGCGAGTGATGACCCGAGAAGACACTCCCAGTGGAAAATGCAAGATCACTCGAGCAAGAGGAGTAGTGCTCGAGTGAGACCCCACATCACTCGGGAGTGAGAATTCTGTCTCTCTGAAATCCTATGTAAGCACAACCCGATAACTGAAGCACAAAGAGGAAAATAGGAAGATCACTTGAGTGAGCCTCTTCATGCTCGAGTGATGCTCTGCCAGATCACCAAAATACCAAGTCTCACAACGTTCAATCCGAATATGGTTTATTGTTAAGTATACATATCATCATTACTTATTATCATTGTCTAACATCATTTTAAATATATTATAAGTGTGATACAGGAGGATGAACGTTGAAATAAACAGACAGAAGGAAAGTCAAACAACGGCAGACAACGTTACGACAAACACACACCTACTACATTAGAAGTTTTCAAACTTATACATGTCATTCTACAGTTGCAAAGCCCCGCTCCTCAAATGATGATTACTCAAACGGGCAAAATCTGAACACCTATAAATACAGAGATTCAGAGATCGTCAAGTTTAACGAAGTACAAGAATTCACAAGCTTATTCACAAGTCTCTGTTATTCACAAATTATTCTCTGTATACACATTGTTCTTCAGTGTTTATTTATTTACTCTGTAAGAGAGTCTTCATTCAACTCAAACTTTATGCTTATTTGATCTCAAGGTATTGGGACCTTGAGAGGGTAGATTTCCTTACGAGGGAAGCAGTTGAGAGAATTCCTTGTTAAACCTTTCACTCATAAGTCTTATAAGATACAAGCAAAAGAGAATGTTGCTGCTCATAAGACTTACAGTGGTGTAAGCAGGAGAGAACGTTGCTGCTCATAAGTCTTGTATACATAAGCAAGTGAGAAGGGTCATAGGTTATTTTTCTGCACGTAAGACTTGTCGTAAGGGGGAGAGAAATTTCTTAGTGAGACAATATTTCTGCTCGTAGTCCTTTCAAGGACAATTGGTGTTGTGTGGCGTTCTGAGAGCCCATTGAATCTTGGAGGTATAGTGAAAATCTCAGTAGGTCTTGATCTCTGAGGACTGGACGTAGGCCTGGTTGTTAGGCCGAACCAGTATAACTCTCTGTGTTCAAATCTTCTCAACTCTACTCTATCTACTATATTTTTCATATCTCCATATCAAGCAAAAAATTTATAACATCACCCAATTCACCCCCCTCTTGGGTGAAGCTTGCCTCTTTCATTTGGTATCAGAGCAAGGTCTTCTCCGAAGAGCCTAACAGCTTGAGAAGGATCCGATAAATGGCAACAATGGGTGAAAATATCCTTCCCGATGGAGCTTCAATCACTAGACCTCCTGGTTTTGCTGGAGAACATTTTTCATTCTGGAAAGCTAAATTCAGAGTGTTCGTGATGGCTAATGAGTACGGTTTATGGAATGCAATACAAGATGGTGACTATGTTCCAATGAAGAAAATCGAAGATAGAGCTGTTAAGAAGAGTCCAGAGGAGTTTGACGAGAATGATAAAAGGTTAGTAACATTAAATAGTAAAGCTATTTTAATGATACAGAGTGCTCTTAGTCAAAAAGAATACTTTCGTATATGTACTCTACCAACTGCCAAAGATATGTGGGATGCTCTTGAAATTGCTCAGGAAGGTACATCTGGGATCAAAGAAAATAGAATTAATACTCTAATTACAGAATATGATTTATTTCGTATGAAACCTGGAGAAGGTATATCAGAATTCAAACTCAGGTATACTCATCTTGTTAATCAATTATCTACTCTTGGAAAGTCGTTTGATCAAAATTCCCAGGTAAGAAAGATTCTTAATATTCTTACGAAAGAATGGGAAGCGAAGGTGACAGCTATCGAAGAAGCCAAAGGAGAATCTATGAGATCCGTAGCTGCTCTCTTTGGAAGTCTTTCCGAGTATGAAGGTAAGTTGAGATTCAAAAAGGAACTTGAAGAATTCGATGATAAAAAGAAAAAGGGAGTTGCACTTAAAGCTCTCAAAGAAGAAGAAGAATCTTCTGAAAATGAAGATGTCCCTAATGATGATGAAATGGGAATGATCGTGAAAAAATTCAAGAGGTTCTACAGAAGAGGTCAAAAGAATTTCAAAAACTATCAAGGTGGACCAAGCAAGAAAGAAAACAAAGAACAACAGATAGTATGTTATGAATGCGGGAAACCTGGACACATCAAATCTAAATGTTTCAGAAACAAAGACAAAAAGAAGCTGAAAAAGAAAGCATATATATCATCTATATGGGGTGATAGTTCGTCAGACGAAGAAAGTGACAACGATGAAGTAGCAAATCTATGCTTAGTAGCCAAGGAAGAAGAATCAGACTCTGAGGTAAGTGATTCTGAACCTTCCTATAATGAGTTGTTATCTGAATATAATGCATTGCATACAGAGTACATCAAAGTAGCTAAAGGAATGGTTAACTATAAGAAGAAAGTAAAAGAATTAGAAAGTACAGCCATATCATCATATGAAATGTGTAAAGAGAAAGATAAGAAAATAGATGATTTAACAAAAATTGTTGAAAAGTTTACTAAAGGAAGTGAAACTCTTAAGGTTATTTTAAATTCTCAGAAAGTTTCATATGATAAATCTGGAATTGGATATAATTCTGTTCATGATAAGAATAAAGGATATAAGAGGAATAGTAGAGCATATCTTAATATTTCAGGAATTCTGTGCATACATCAAATCCATTCGCATCATGCAATTATTGTAACAGGAAAGGACATTATACTTCATCATGTTATTTCAAAAAGGGACAAGTTGTTGGAACATATAAATGGGTTCCGAAAGGGACACATACATCACATACTAACCACAAAGGACCCAAGAAAGTGTGTGTACCTAAAACTTGATCATTTTATTCTAGGTTTGTCTCAAAGCATCTCGAGCGAACAAATGGTATATTGATAGTGGATGTTTGAGACACATGACTGGTGACAAAAATAAGTTCACCATGCTAGAAACGAGAGAAGGAGGAAAGGTAACATTTGGAGGTAATCAATCTGGACGTATTGCTGGAATTGGTGAAGTGGGAAAATCCGATGGTGTTCAAATCAGCGGAGTGTATTATGTTGAGGGATTATGCCACAATCTCTTGAGTGTAAGTCAAAGCACTGACAAAGATAACTGGGTGATTTTTGACTCAAAAGAATGCTTGATAGTGAACAAGAAAGATCTACCACTAAACAAAGAATCTATCAAAGCAAAGATCCGAGCTCAAAGGGACGGTAATTGTTATACTATTGATTTAAATTCAAATTCTCTTGAAAATTGTTTTCTTAGTCGATCAGAGGAAAGTTGGTTATGGCATAAGCGTCTGGCTCATGTCAATATGAATCAACTTGATAAATTGATTAGAAAAGATTTAGTTGTTGGTCTTCCCAAACTCAAATTCAAAGATAATATGGTGTGTGACGTATGTCAGAAAGGAAAACAAACTAAATCCTCTTTTAAAACAAAGTATGAGATTTCTACTTCAAAACCTTTACAATTACTTCATATGGATTTGGTAGGACCTGCAAGAGTAAAAATTTTTGGAGGAAATTTATATACGTTAGTAATTGTTGATGAATTTACAAGATTTGCATGGACTATATTTATTGCTTCAAAAGATGAAACTTTTGCTGAATTTATTATGTTTGCCAAAAAGGTTCAAAATGAGAAAGGTATTTCTATTGTTTCTATTAGGACGGAGCATGGAGGAGAATTTGATAATCAACTATTTGAAAACTACTGCAACAACGAAGGAATAGATCATAACTTCTCTGCTCCTAGAACAACTCAATAAAATGGAGTAGTGGAAAGAAAGAACAGAGTTCTTACAGAAATGGCAAGAGCATTACTTAATGAAAAAGAAATGTCACAAGTATTCTGGGCAAATGCAATGAGTACTGCTTGCTACATCTCAAACCGAGCATATATTCGCAAATCACTTGGAAAGACGCCATATGAACTTTACAAAGGAAGAAAGCCAAATCTTGCTCATCTACATATCTTCGGGTGTAAGTGTTTCATTCAAAACAATGGTAAGGAAAACTTAGGTAAATTTGATTCAAAGTCTGATGAAGGTATATTTCTAGGATATTCTAATAGAAGTAAGGCTTATAGAGTTTTCAATTAAAGAACATGTACTGTTGAAGAGTCTATTCATGTTGTGTTTGATGAAATTGAATCTCAGACAAAACTTATTGATGAAGAAGAAATGGATTCAATCAAGAAAAACAAATCTATTTCAAAACAAGATGATTTTGAAACAAATGATTTTCAAAATTTAGAAGATGTCGATGATCATGCTCAACCAAAAGCATGGAGACATATGAAGGATCATCCAATTGATCAAGTTATAGGAGATATTCATGAAGGTGTCAAAACCAGAAACAGAATCCTTAATGAGGTAACCTTCTCTGCATTTATTTCTAAAATTGAACCTTCTAATATTGAAGAAGATTTATCTGACAATGATTGGGTGATTGCTATGCAGAAGAACTAAATCAGTTTCAAAGAAATCAAGTTTGGGATTTGGTTCCACGACCTAAAGACCATACGGTTATAGGAACCAAATGGGTTTTCAAAAACAAACTTGATGAATCAGCAATCATTGTGAGAAACAAAGCAAGATTGGTTGCCAAAGGCTATAATCAAGAAGAAGGTATTGATTATGAGGAAACATATGCTCCAGTGGCAAGATTGGAGGCAATACGAGTACTCCTAGCCTTTGCTTGCATTAAAGGTTTTAAACTTTATCAAATGGATGTGAAAAGTGCTTTTCTAAATGGTTATATTATAGAGGAAGTATATGTAGAACAACCCCCTGGTTTTGAAGATGAAACAAAACCTGACCATGTCTTCAAACTTAAGAAAGTACTATATGGTTTGAAACAAGCACCTAGAGCTTGGTATGAAAGACTAAGCAAATTTCTTCTTGATCAAAGTTTTGTCAGAGGTAAAGTTGATACAACTCTATTCATCAAACATAACAAAAATGATATTCTAATTGTTCAAATTTATGTTGATGATATTATTTTTGGTGCTACTAACGAATCTATGTGTCAAGAATTCTCTAAGATTATGCAGGGAGAATTTGAAATGTCCATGATGGGAGAATTGAACTTCTTTCTTGGACTTCAAATCAAACAAAAGAAGAATGGTATATTTATATCTCAGACAAAGTATTTGAAAGAGTTGTTAAAGAAATATGGATTAGATAATGCTAACGGAGCTGATACTCCAATGAGTTCTACAACACTGTTGGATGCTGATGTAAAGGGACCTAGCTTCAACATCACTAAGTATAGAGGAATGATTGGCTCATTACTCTATCTCACAGCTAGCAGGCCAGATATTCAGTTCAGCGTGGGAATGTGTGCAAGGTATCAATCCGCTCCTAAGGTATCACATGCAGAGACAGTAAAAAGAATCTTCAAATATCTAGGAGATACTTCAGAGCTTGGTCTTTGGTATCCGTAAAGAGGGAACGAGTATTTATTGGCATATTCAGATTCAGATCACGGAGGATATAAAACTGACAAAAAGAGTACCAGTGGTCAATGTCAATTTCTGGGAGGCTCTCTAGTATCATGGTTCACAAGAAGCAGAACACAGTTTCATTATCCTCGACTGAAGCTGAATATATAGCTGTGGCAAGTTGCTGTTCTCAAGTGTTATGGTTAAAACAACAACTTCAAGATTTGGGAATTTATTTAAAAGAAATTCCAATGTATTGTGATAACACTAGCACGATAAGCTTGGCTAAGAATCCTGTACAACATTCAAGGACCAAGCACATAGACATTCGACATCACTTCATTCGAGATCACGTTCAAAAGAAGGATGTCAAAGTGGAATTCATACCAACTCATCTTCAACTTGCGGATATTTTCACAAAGCCAATTGCAAAAGATCAATTCTTATATATTCGAAGAGAATTGGGAATGGTTTATCCCAATGAGTTGTAAGTTTTCTTGTTAAATATTTTAATTAAATGTTCCTTTTGATGATAACCTTACTGACTTTGGCATCGGAGTATTAAAAGTCATTTTGCAGGTCTGTCACTCAAGCATTGAGAGTGCTGCTCAAGTGATAAGTAGTTTCACTCGAGCACAAATAGCTCTGCTCGAGCACAGCACTGTTGAAAATACTCTGCTTCTTGATATGTAAAACAGAGGTTAATAGAGGAAATAAGAATACCAAGAGTCTATCTCAGAAGCAACAGTGAGAATCAAACTCACTCACGAGTGAGGAACTCTCACTCGAGCATGATATGAACATGCTTGAAGTGAGGAGTACCTGCTCGAGTAGAGAGGAAGAATTTCTTTCAAAAAGCAATCCAAATCATGGTTACTCAAAGATCTTGGAGGATTTGAGTACAAAGATACAAAATATAGCAAGAAATCCATAATCCAGGTACGCTTTTACATGTTTTCTTAAATTTTCCAGAATATCACTCGAGCACAGATAGAACACACTCGAGCACAGTATGAACATACTCGAGCACTAGGGTTTATGCTCGAGCATTGTCACTTATATCAGTTACACAGAAGATCAGAACGTCGCACTTCCTGCTCTCACTCGAGGTGTCTCGTCACTCGAAGGTCACATCTCTTCATCTCCAACCGTTTCTCTTCAATCAATCACATCCACTTGCCTCAAATCACCGTTACAACTCTCCAATCTTCTATAAAAGGTGATTCTCATCCTCTGCATTTCTCATTCGGTGCCCTAATTTCTGTTTCCTCGTTTCTTCACTCACAAAAATTCTGTGAGTTCTTGCTTCTCTTCACTCTCACTACAATGGCAAGAACTAAAATGCCTTTTATCTCTCAAAGATCTCACTCTCCTTCTCCTACTCATGCTGCTGCCAGTGCATCTGGTACCCCAGAACCAACACCTCCCTCTCCCAAAATCTCTTCCTCACCGTCACCTCCTCCTAAACCCAAAACCAAAAAGAGGACTCCGGCTAAGAAACCTCACCCAAAGCCTCAAATCTCAAAGAAAATCCAACCTCCTCAAAAGAAACCAAAGGGTGTGGTGTTCAAGGAACCTATTATTACCCAGTCTCAATCCAAGGAAGTACAAGGAAAAGGGAAGAAAAAGGAAACAGAGCAACCAGAACAATCATCTTCTTCCTCTGGTGATTCATTCAACAAACAACTTCGGGAAGCATTGGAGAAGTCCAAACTTGACAAGATAGTTGGAAAAATCGCTTCTCAAGCCGGTGTTTCAAGTTCACACCAAGTGAGGCAACCAAGTGCCTCTGCTTCAGGAGCCCCTTCTGCTTCACAAGCACCAGTGGATGATCACATCACCAGTCCTCCTGAGGGATTTATTGTTGAGGAACTAAAGGCATTGTCTCAAAAGGTATTTGATGATAAGTATATTCATAGGCATTTCTGTCCAGTTGTGTATGTGGATTTAGATTATTTGAAGAAGAATTGCCATTTGGACTTATATCCTTATCTTCAATACTATGCTTCCTGGCTGAATATCCATATGCCATACTCACCCACTGTCGTAAAAACTTTTTATTGCAACATAAAGTCCCATAATATTAAATCTAGATCTGGTGAATTAATTGAGGAAGCAGTGTCTACCACTGTGAGAGGAAAATTTATTATGATATCTGCTAAGATCATAAATGACTTGCTTGGGTATGTTGCACCTCCTTCTGAACCACCTTCTTTTTCAGCCAATGAGGTTTTCCAGATTTTGAGACCAAAAGATCCCAGAGGCATTCTAAACTTTAAACCTATTGATATGCCTGATATTCATAGAGTCCTTCACTATATATATTCCCGGAGCATAGTTAATAAGTCCAAAAATTTTACCTATTTTGCTCAAAAGGATTACTATATGTTGGTCTCTTTAATTGCCGGGCAACAAAGGAATGTAGGGGAGATTATCTTCAACGAGATGAGAAGATTTCGATTTTCTTCATCAAAATCCACAACCATACCATACCCTCAGCTTGTATCCTTCATTCTAATGAAAAACAAGATTTGGTATTTGGAAGGAACAGGGTGGGTGATTATATCAAGGTTTGGTAAGACTCAATTAGCTCATATGGGTATTAATCTTCCGGTGAGTCGAACCAAAGCCACATCTAAGAGGGAAGTCACTCCATCAAGAGGTGATGAGGAGCAATCATCTGCTCAGGGTCCTATTCCTCCTCCTTCCTTCATTAATGCCTCTTTTTCCAACCATGTGACTGAGGCAATCAATCAAGCTGTATCAAGTCTGAAGAAGGAGTTAGTAACTGAGTATGAGAAACTTATGGAAAAGATGGAGTCACAGGTCATCAAGTTGGTAGATAAGGCCAATACCAACTTTGATTTAATATTCAAGACTCAGGATGAGATGTCTCAGAGGATAACTAATATGGAGACCTTCTTACGCTCTCATTTCCCATCTTCATCTTCAGAGGTACCTCCTGAGACCACTCACACTTCACCTCCTCAACCACAGACACATGTACTTTTCACCGATCCAGATTCTAATGTTGATATTACTTACGATCGGTCGCCTTCACTACCTCCCTCATCCTCTGTACCACAGCCATCATCTCCTCCAATTGACCCTCTCACTGCCATAGTTTCATTTGTTCCACCTCCTGGTACCACTTTTCCTCCGCCCCCTTCTGATGCTGACAAAACGGGGGAGAAGGATGTGTGATGATTCTGAGTTAAGCTTCTGAGTGGGTGTATTGGGTGTTTGGGTAGATTTTCTGTATGCTGAGTGGGTGTATTGGGTGTTTGGGTAGATTTTCTGTATGGGGTAAGATTTGATGTTATTTTGGATTATGAGTTATTGACTTAGTAAAAATTTGAATTCAAGTTTAATATTAATGACTATTTTCATGTTTCAAGCTATTCTGAGTTATTAAGTTATTTGCCTCATACTATGCTTATCTTGGTTGCTAAGTGTCCAGAGGAAGTATTGCAGGCAAACTTGAACTTGAAACTAAAACTTGATATGCATTTGGAATTTTCAATCTTAAATCAATCTTTCTTAAACTTCCATCACAAAGGTTTTGTCATCATCAAAAAGGGGGAGAATGTTAGATCCCAAGTTTTGATGATAACAAAAAGACAATTGTGTACAAATCATGGTTTTATAAGTTTAAGAAATGTTTACAAAGTTACCAAATGCATACAGCAATGTTTTCTAGTATCTGCTGTCAAATTGAACTGGAGTGCTCGAGCATGAGCTTTGCACTCGAGCATAGATCCCTTCTGTGCTCGAGCAGGTGCAAGTGAAAGCCAGAAAGTGTTCACCCGAGAGGCATGCCACTGTTATGTTCACTAATTCACTCGAGCACTGGAGTTTGCACTTGAGCAGAGAAGCCATTCTCACTCAAGCACATGCGAGTGAAGGTCCGCGAGTGCTTCGCCGAGAGCAAGTATTATCATTTCTCCCTTGATGCACTCGAGCAGAGACATCAATGCTCGAGCATGAGTATTCTATACTCGAGCAAGAGACTGCGAGTGTTTGGCCGAGAGTCATGAAGTTCAGAGAAGCGCAAGTGTGCTCGAGCACAACTTCATATGCTCGAGTGACACATCAGCACTTGCGGGTGTAAAATCTATCCCTCTCAAATATGATGCGGGTGCTTGTATAAATGGTATATTTCTTGAGAATATTCTTCTCACTCGAGCAGGGGTCTGTGTGCTCGAGTGAGGGCCCACATCACCTGCGAGTGATAAATTTATCCCTCTCCAATTCTGATGCGAGTGTTGGTATTGAGAGCATATTCCTTGAGAATATGCATCTCACTCGAGCAGGAGTGTGTATGCTCGAGTGAGGGACCACATCACCCACGAGTACAAAATCTCACTCTTGCTAAAATGATATGCGAGTGATGACCCGAGAAGACACTCCCAGTGGAAAATGCAAGATCACTCGAGCAAGAGGAGTAGTGCTCGAGTGAGACCCCACATCACTCGGGAGTGAGAATTCTGTCTCTCTGAAATCCTATGTAAGCACAACCCGATAACTGAAGCACAAAGAGGAAAATAGGAAGATCACTTGAGTAAGCCTCTTCATGCTCGAGTGATGCTCTGCCAGATCACCAAAATACCAAGTCTCACAACGTTCAATCCGAATATGGTTTATTGTTAAGTATACATATCATCATTACTTATTATCATTGTCTAACATCATTTTAAATATATTATAAGTGTGATACAGGAGGATGAACGTTGAAATAAACAGACAGAAGGAAAGTCAAACAACGGCAGACAACGTTACGACAAACACACACCTACTACATTAGAAGTTTTCAAACTTATACATGTCATTCTACAGTTGCAAAGCCCCGCTCCTCAAATGATGATTACTCAAACGGGCAAAATCTGAACACCTATAAATACAGAGATTCAGAGATCGTCAAGTTTAACGAAGTACAAGAATTCACAAGCTTATTCACAAGTCTCTGTTATTCACAAATTATTCTCTGTATACACATTGTTCTTCAGTGTTTATTTATTTACTCTGTAAGAGAGTCTTCATTCAACTCAAACTTTATGCTTATTTGATCTCAAGGTATTGGGACCTTGAGAGGGTAGATTTCCTTACGAGGGAAGCAGTTGAGAGAATTCCTTGTTAAACCTTTCACTCATAAGTCTTATAAGATACAAGCAAAAGAGAATGTTGCTGCTCATAAGACTTACAGTGGTGTAAGCAGGAGAGAACGTTGCTGCTCATAAGTCTTGTATACATAAGCAAGTGAGAAGGGTCATAGGTTATTTTTCTGCACGTAAGACTTGTCGTAAGGGGGAGAGAAATTTCTTAGTGAGACAATATTTCTGCTCGTAGTCCTTTCAAGGACAATTGGTGTTGTGTGGCGTTCTGAGAGCCCATTGAATCTTGGAGGTATAGTGAAAATCTCAGTAGGTCTTGATCTCTGAGGACTGGACGTAGGCCTGGTTGTTAGGCCGAACCAGTATAACTCTCTGTGTTCAAATCTTCTCAACTCTACTCTATCTACTATATTTTTCATATCTCCATATCAAGCAAAAAATTTATAACATCACCCAATTCACCCCCCTCTTGGGTGAAGCTTGCCTCTTTCATTTGGTATCAGAGCAAGGTCTTCTCCAAAGAGCCTAACAGCTTGAGAAGGATCCGATAAATGGCAACAATGGGTGAAAATATCCTTCCCGATGGAGCTTCAATCACTAGACCTCCTGGTTTTGCTGGAGAACATTTTTCATTCTGGAAAGCTAAATTCAGAGTGTTCGTGATGGCTAATGAGTACGGTTTATGGAATGCAATACAAGATGGTGACTATGTTCCAATGAAGAAAATCGAAGATAGAGCTGTTAAGAAGAGTCCAGAGGAGTTTGACGAGAATGATAAAAGGTTAGTAACATTAAATAGTAAAGCTATTTTAATGATACAGAGTGCTCTTAGTCAAAAAGAATACTTTCGTATATGTACTCTACCAACTGCCAAAGATATGTGGGATGCTCTTGAAATTGCTCAGGAAGGTACATCTGGGATCAAAGAAAATAGAATTAATACTCTAATTACAGAATATGATTTATTTCGTATGAAACCTGGAGAAGGTATATCAGAATTCAAACTCAGGTATACTCATCTTGTTAATCAATTATCTACTCTTGGAAAGTCGTTTGATCAAAATTCCCAGGTAAGAAAGATTCTTAATATTCTTACGAAAGAATGGGAAGCGAAGGTGACAGCTATCGAAGAAGCCAAAGGAGAATCTATGAGATCCGTAGCTGCTCTCTTTGGAAGTCTTTCCGAGTATGAAGGTAAGTTGAGATTCAAAAAGGAACTTGAAGAATTCGATGATAAAAAGAAAAAGGGAGTTGCACTTAAAGCTCTCAAAGAAGAAGAAGAATCTTCTGAAAATGAAGATGTCCCTAATGATGATGAAATGGGAATGATCGTGAAAAAATTCAAGAGGTTCTACAGAAGAGGTCAAAAGAATTTCAAAAACTATCAAGGTGGACCAAGCAAGAAAGAAAACAAAGAACAACAGATAGTATGTTATGAATGCGGGAAACCTGGACACATCAAATCTAAATGTTTCAGAAACAAAGACAAAAAGAAGCTGAAAAAGAAAGCATATATATCATCTATATGGGGTGATAGTTCGTCAGACGAAGAAAGTGACAACGATGAAGTAGCAAATCTATGCTTAGTAGCCAAGGAAGAAGAATCAGACTCTGAGGTAAGTGATTCTGAACCTTCCTATAATGAGTTGTTATCTGAATATAATGCATTGCATACAGAGTACATCAAAGTAGCTAAAGGAATGGTTAACTATAAGAAGAAAGTAAAAGAATTAGAAAGTACAGCCATATCATCATATGAAATGTGTAAAGAGAAAGATAAGAAAATAGATGATTTAACAAAAATTGTTGAAAAGTTTACTAAAGGAAGTGAAACTCTTAAGGTTATTTTAAATTCTCAGAAAGTTTCATATGATAAATCTGGAATTGGATATAATTCTGTTCATGATAAGAATAAAGGATATAAGAGGAATAGTAGAGCATATCTTAATATTTCAGGAATTCTGTGCATACATCAAATCCATTCGCATCATGCAATTATTGTAACAGGAAAGGACATTATACTTCATCATGTTATTTCAAAAAGGGACAAGTTGTTGGAACATATAAATGGGTTCCGAAAGGGACACATACATCACATACTAACCACAAAGGACCCAAGAAAGTGTGTGTACCTAAAACTTGATCATTTTATTCTAGGTTTGTCTCAAAGCATCTCGAGCGAACAAATGGTATATTGATAGTGGATGTTTGAGACACATGACTGGTGACAAAAATAAGTTCACCATGCTAGAAACGAGAGAAGGAGGAAAGGTAACATTTGGAGGTAATCAATCTGGACGTATTGCTGGAATTGGTGAAGTGGGAAAATCCGATGGTGTTCAAATCAGCGGAGTGTATTATGTTGAGGGATTATGCCACAATCTCTTGAGTGTAAGTCAAAGCACTGACAAAGATAACTGGGTGATTTTTGACTCAAAAGAATGCTTGATAGTGAACAAGAAAGATCTACCACTAAACAAAGAATCTATCAAAGCAAAGATCCGAGCTCAAAGGGACGGTAATTGTTATACTATTGATTTAAATTCAAATTCTCTTGAAAATTGTTTTCTTAGTCGATCAGAGGAAAGTTGGTTATGGCATAAGCGTCTGGCTCATGTCAATATGAATCAACTTGATAAATTGATTAGAAAAGATTTAGTTGTTGGTCTTCCCAAACTCAAATTCAAAGATAATATGGTGTGTGACGTATGTCAGAAAGGAAAACAAACTAAATCCTCTTTTAAAACAAAGTATGAGATTTCTACTTCAAAACCTTTACAATTACTTCATATGGATTTGGTAGGACCTGCAAGAGTAAAAATTTTTGGAGGAAATTTATATACGTTAGTAATTGTTGATGAATTTACAAGATTTGCATGGACTATATTTATTGCTTCAAAAGATGAAACTTTTGCTGAATTTATTATGTTTGCCAAAAAGGTTCAAAATGAGAAAGGTATTTCTATTGTTTCTATTAGGACGGAGCATGGAGGAGAATTTGATAATCAACTATTTGAAAACTACTGCAACAACGAAGGAATAGATCATAACTTCTCTGCTCCTAGAACAACTCAATAAAATGGAGTAGTGGAAAGAAAGAACAGAGTTCTTACAGAAATGGCAAGAGCATTACTTAATGAAAAAGAAATGTCACAAGTATTCTGGGCAAATGCAATGAGTACTGCTTGCTACATCTCAAACCGAGCATATATTCGCAAATCACTTGGAAAGACGCCATATGAACTTTACAAAGGAAGAAAGCCAAATCTTGCTCATCTACATATCTTCGGGTGTAAGTGTTTCATTCAAAACAATGGTAAGGAAAACTTAGGTAAATTTGATTCAAAGTCTGATGAAGGTATATTTCTAGGATATTCTAATAGAAGTAAGGCTTATAGAGTTTTCAATTAAAGAACATGTACTGTTGAAGAGTCTATTCATGTTGTGTTTGATGAAATTGAATCTCAGACAAAACTTATTGATGAAGAAGAAATGGATTCAATCAAGAAAAACAAATCTATTTCAAAACAAGATGATTTTGAAACAAATGATTTTCAAAATTTAGAAGATGTCGATGATCATGCTCAACCAAAAGCATGGAGACATATGAAGGATCATCCAATTGATCAAGTTATAGGAGATATTCATGAAGGTGTCAAAACCAGAAACAGAATCCTTAATGAGGTAACCTTCTCTGCATTTATTTCTAAAATTGAACCTTCTAATATTGAAGAAGATTTATCTGACAATGATTGGGTGATTGCTATGCAGAAGAACTAAATCAGTTTCAAAGAAATCAAGTTTGGGATTTGGTTCCACGACCTAAAGACCATACGGTTATAGGAACCAAATGGGTTTTCAAAAACAAACTTGATGAATCAGCAATCATTGTGAGAAACAAAGCAAGATTGGTTGCCAAAGGCTATAATCAAGAAGAAGGTATTGATTATGAGGAAACATATGCTCCAGTGGCAAGATTGGAGGCAATACGAGTACTCCTAGCCTTTGCTTGCATTAAAGGTTTTAAACTTTATCAAATGGATGTGAAAAGTGCTTTTCTAAATGGTTATATTATAGAGGAAGTATATGTAGAACAACCCCCTGGTTTTGAAGATGAAACAAAACCTGACCATGTCTTCAAACTTAAGAAAGTACTATATGGTTTGAAACAAGCACCTAGAGCTTGGTATGAAAGACTAAGCAAATTTCTTCTTGATCAAAGTTTTGTCAGAGGTAAAGTTGATACAACTCTATTCATCAAACATAACAAAAATGATATTCTAATTGTTCAAATTTATGTTGATGATATTATTTTTGGTGCTACTAACGAATCTATGTGTCAAGAATTCTCTAAGATTATGCAGGGAGAATTTGAAATGTCCATGATGGGAGAATTGAACTTCTTTCTTGGACTTCAAATCAAACAAAAGAAGAATGGTATATTTATATCTCAGACAAAGTATTTGAAAGAGTTGTTAAAGAAATATGGATTAGATAATGCTAACGGAGCTGATACTCCAATGAGTTCTACAACACTGTTGGATGCTGATGTAAAGGGACCTAGCTTCAACATCACTAAGTATAGAGGAATGATTGGCTCATTACTCTATCTCACAGCTAGCAGGCCAGATATTCAGTTCAGCGTGGGAATGTGTGCAAGGTATCAATCCGCTCCTAAGGTATCACATGCAGAGACAGTAAAAAGAATCTTCAAATATCTAGGAGATACTTCAGAGCTTGGTCTTTGGTATCCGTAAAGAGGGAACGAGTATTTATTGGCATATTCAGATTCAGATCACGGAGGATATAAAACTGACAAAAAGAGTACCAGTGGTCAATGTCAATTTCTGGGAGGCTCTCTAGTATCATGGTTCACAAGAAGCAGAACACAGTTTCATTATCCTCGACTGAAGCTGAATATATAGCTGTGGCAAGTTGCTGTTCTCAAGTGTTATGGTTAAAACAACAACTTCAAGATTTGGGAATTTATTTAAAAGAAATTCCAATGTATTGTGATAACACTAGCACGATAAGCTTGGCCAAGAATCCTGTACAACATTCAAGGACCAAGCACATAGACATTCGACATCACTTCATTCGAGATCACGTTCAAAAGAAGGATGTCAAAGTGGAATTCATACCAACTCATCTTCAACTTGCGGATATTTTCACAAAGCCAATTGCAAAAGATCAATTCTTATATATTCGAAGAGAATTGGGAATGGTTTATCCCAATGAGTTGTAAGTTTTCTTGTTAAATATTTTAATTAAATGTTCCTTTTGATGATAACCTTACTGACTTTGGCATCGGAGTATTAAAAGTCATTTTGCAGGTCTGTCACTCAAGCATTGAGAGTGCTGCTCAAGTGATAAGTAGTTTCACTCGAGCACAAATAGCTCTGCTCGAGCACAGCACTGTTGAAAATACTCTGCTTCTTGATATGTAAAACAGAGGTTAATAGAGGAAATAAGAATACCAAGAGTCTATCTCAGAAGCAACAGTGAGAATCAAACTCACTCACGAGTGAGGAACTCTCACTCGAGCATGATATGAACATGCTTGAAGTGAGGAGTACCTGCTCGAGTAGAGAGGAAGAATTTCTTTCAAAAAGCAATCCAAATCATGGTTACTCAAAGATCTTGGAGGATTTGAGTACAAAGATACAAAATATAGCAAGAAATCCATAATCCAGGTACGCTTTTACATGTTTTCTTAAATTTTCCAGAATATCACTCGAGCACAGATAGAACACACTCGAGCACAGTATGAACATACTCGAGCACTAGGGTTTATGCTCGAGCATTGTCACTTATATCAGTTACACAGAAGATCAGAACGTCGCACTTCCTGCTCTCACTCGAGGTGTATCGTCACTCGAAGGTCACATCTCTTCATCTCCAACCGTTTCTCTTCAATCAATCACATCCACTTGCCTCAAATCACCGTTACAACTCTCCAATCTTCTATAAAAGGTGATTCTCATCCTCTGCATTTCTCATTCGGTGCCCTAATTTCTGTTTCCTCGTTTCTTCACTCACAAAAATTCTGTGAGTTCTTGCTTCTCTTCACTCTCACTACAATGGCAAGAACTAAAATGCCTTTTATCTCTCAAAGATCTCACTCTCCTTCTCCTACTCATGCTGCTGCCAGTGCATCTGGTACCCCAGAACCAACACCTCCCTCTCCCAAAATCTCTTCCTCACCGTCACCTCCTCCTAAACCCAAAACCAAAAAGAGGACTCCGGCTAAGAAACCTCACCCAAAGCCTCAAATCTCAAAGAAAATCCAACCTCCTCAAAAGAAACCAAAGGGTGTGGTGTTCAAGGAACCTATTATTACCCAGTCTCAATCCAAGGAAGTACAAGGAAAAGGGAAGAAAAAGGAAACAGAGCAACCAGAACAATCATCTTCTTCCTCTGGTGATTCATTCAACAAACAACTTCGGGAAGCATTGGAGAAGTCCAAACTTGACAAGATAGTTGGAAAAATCGCTTCTCAAGCCGGTGTTTCAAGTTCACACCAAGTGAGGCAACCAAGTGCCTCTGCTTCAGGAGCCCCTTCTGCTTCACAAGCACCAGTGGATGATCACATCACCAGTCCTCCTGAGGGATTTATTGTTGAGGAACTAAAGGCATTGTCTCAAAAGGTATTTGATGATAAGTATATTCATAGGCATTTCTGTCCAGTTGTGTATGTGGATTTAGATTATTTGAAGAAGAATTGCCATTTGGACTTATATCCTTATCTTCAATACTATGCTTCCTGGCTGAATATCCATATGCCATACTCACCCACTGTCGTAAAAACTTTTTATTGCAACATAAAGTCCCATAATATTAAATCTAGATCTGGTGAATTAATTGAGGAAGCAGTGTCTACCACTGTGAGAGGAAAATTTATTATGATATCTGCTAAGATCATAAATGACTTGCTTGGGTATGTTGCACCTCCTTCTGAACCACCTTCTTTTTCAGCCAATGAGGTTTTCCAGATTTTGAGACCAAAAGATCCCAGAGGCATTCTAAACTTTAAACCTATTGATATGCCTGATATTCATAGAGTCCTTCACTATATATATTCCCGGAGCATAGTTAATAAGTCCAAAAATTTTACCTATTTTGCTCAAAAGGATTACTATATGTTGGTCTCTTTAATTGCCGGGCAACAAAGGAATGTAGGGGAGATTATCTTCAACGAGATGAGAAGATTTCGATTTTCTTCATCAAAATCCACAACCATACCATACCCTCAGCTTGTATCCTTCATTCTAATGAAAAACAAGATTTGGTATTTGGAAGGAACAGGGTGGGTGATTATATCAAGGTTTGGTAAGACTCAATTAGCTCATATGGGTATTAATCTTCCGGTGAGTCGAACCAAAGCCACATCTAAGAGGGAAGTCACTCCATCAAGAGGTGATGAGGAGCAATCATCTGCTCAGGGTCCTATTCCTCCTCCTTCCTTCATTAATGCCTCTTTTTCCAACCATGTGACTGAGGCAATCAATCAAGCTGTATCAAGTCTGAAGAAGGAGTTAGTAACTGAGTATGAGAAACTTATGGAAAAGATGGAGTCACAGGTCATCAAGTCGGTAGATAAGGCCAATACCAACTTTGATTTAATGTTCAAGACTCAGGATGAGATGTCTCAGAGGATAACTAATATGGAGACCTTCTTACGCTCTCATTTCCCATCTTCATCTTCAGAGGTACCTCCTGAGACCACTCACACTTCACCTCCTCAACCACAGACACATGTACTTTTCACCGATCCAGATTCTAATGTTGATATTACTTACGATCGGTCGCCTTCACTACCTCCCTCATCCTCTGTACCACAGCCATCATCTCCTCCAATTGACCCTCTCACTGCCATAGTTTCATTTGTTCCACCTCCTGGTACCACTTTTCCTCCGCCCCCTTCTGATGCTGACAAAACGGGGGAGAAGGATGTGTGATGATTCTGAGTTAAGCTTCTGAGTGGGTGTATTGGGTGTTTGGGTAGATTTTCTGTATGGGGTAAGATTTGATGTTATTTTGGATTATGAGTTATTGACTTAGTAAAAATTTGAATTCAAGTTTAATATTAATGACTATTTTCATGTTTCAAGCTATTCTGAGTTATTAAGTTATTTGCCTCATACTATGCTTATCTTGGTTGCTAAGTGTCCAGAGGAAGTATTGCAGGCAAACTTGAACTTGAAACTAAAACTTGATATGCATTTGGAATTTTCAATCTTAAATCAATCTTTCTTAAACTTCCATCACAAAGGTTTTGTCATCATCAAAAAGGGGGAGAATGTTAGATCCCAAGTTTTGATGATAACAAAAAGACAATTGTGTACAAATCATGGTTTTATAAGTTTAAGAAATGTTTACAAAGTTACCAAATGCATACAGCAATGTTTTCTAGTATCTGCTGTCAAATTGAACTGGAGTGCTCGAGCATGAGCTTTGCACTCGAGCATAGATCCCTTCTGTGCTCGAGCAGGTGCAAGTGAAAGCCAGAAAGTGTTCACCCGAGAGGCATGCCACTGTTATGTTCACTAATTCACTCGAGCACTGGAGTTTGCACTTGAGCAGAGAAGCCATTCTCACTCAAGCACATGCGAGTGAAGGTCCGCGAGTGCTTCGCCGAGAGCAAGTATTATCATTTCTCCCTTGATGCACTCGAGCAGAGACATCAATGCTCGAGCATGAGTATTCTATACTCGAGCAAGAGACTGCGAGTGTTTGGCCGAGAGTCATGAAGTTCAGAGAAGCGCAAGTGTGCTCGAGCACAACTTCATATGCTCGAGTGACACATCAGCACTTGCGGGTGTAAAATCTATCCCTCTCAAATATGATGCGGGTGCTTGTATAAATGGTATATTTCTTGAGAATATTCTTCTCACTCGAGCAGGGGTCTGTGTGCTCGAGTGAGGGCCCACATCACCTGCGAGTGATAAATTTATCCCTCTCCAATTCTGATGCGAGTGTTGGTATTGAGAGCATATTCCTTGAGAATATGCATCTCACTCGAGCAGGAGTGTGTATGCTCGAGTGAGGGACCACATCACCCACGAGTACAAAATCTCACTCTTGCTAAAATGATATGCGAGTGATGACCCGAGAAGACACTCCCAGTGGAAAATGCAAGATCACTCGAGCAAGAGGAGTAGTGCTCGAGTGAGACCCCACATCACTCGGGAGTGAGAATTCTGTCTCTCTGAAATCCTATGTAAGCACAACCCGATAACTGAAGCACAAAGAGGAAAATAGGAAGATCACTTGAGTGAGCCTCTTCATGCTCGAGTGATGCTCTGCCAGATCACCAAAATACCAAGTCTCACAACGTTCAATCCGAATATGGTTTATTGTTAAGTATACATATCATCATTACTTATTATCATTGTCTAACATCATTTTAAATATATTATAAGTGTGATACAGGAGGATGAACGTTGAAATAAACAGACAGAAGGAAAGTCAAACAACGGCAGACAACGTTACGACAAACACACACCTACTACATTAGAAGTTTTCAAACTTATACATGTCATTCTACAGTTGCAAAGCCCCGCTCCTCAAATGATGATTACTCAAACGGGCAAAATCTGAACACCTATAAATACAGAGATTCAGAGATCGTCAAGTTTAACGAAGTACAAGAATTCACAAGCTTATTCACAAGTCTCTGTTATTCACAAATTATTCTCTGTATACACATTGTTCTTCAGTGTTTATTTATTTACTCTGTAAGAGAGTCTTCATTCAACTCAAACTTTATGCTTATTTGATCTCAAGGTATTGGGACCTTGAGAGGGTAGATTTCCTTACGAGGGAAGCAGTTGAGAGAATTCCTTGTTAAACCTTTCACTCATAAGTCTTATAAGATACAAGCAAAAGAGAATGTTGCTGCTCATAAGACTTACAGTGGTGTAAGCAGGAGAGAACGTTGCTGCTCATAAGTCTTGTATACATAAGCAAGTGAGAAGGGTCATAGGTTATTTTTCTGCACGTAAGACTTGTCGTAAGGGGGAGAGAAATTTCTTAGTGAGACAATATTTCTGCTCGTAGTCCTTTCAAGGACAATTGGTGTTGTGTGGCGTTCTGAGAGCCCATTGAATCTTGGAGGTATAGTGAAAATCTCAGTAGGTCTTGATCTCTGAGGACTGGACGTAGGCCTGGTTGTTAGGCCGAACCAGTATAACTCTCTGTGTTCAAATCTTCTCAACTCTACTCTATCTACTATATTTTTCATATCTCCATATCAAGCAAAAAATTTATAACATCACCCAATTCACCCCCCTCTTGGGTGAAGCTTGCCTCTTTCATTTGGTATCAGAGCAAGGTCTTCTCCGAAGAGCCTAACAGCTTGAGAAGGATCCGATAAATGGCAACAATGGGTGAAAATATCCTTCCCGATGGAGCTTCAATCACTAGACCTCCTGGTTTTGCTGGAGAACATTTTTCATTCTGGAAAGCTAAATTCAGAGTGTTCGTGATGGCTAATGAGTACGGTTTATGGAATGCAATACAAGATGGTGACTATGTTCCAATGAAGAAAATCGAAGATAGAGCTGTTAAGAAGAGTCCAGAGGAGTTTGACGAGAATGATAAAAGGTTAGTAACATTAAATAGTAAAGCTATTTTAATGATACAGAGTGCTCTTAGTCAAAAAGAATACTTTCGTATATGTACTCTACCAACTGCCAAAGATATGTGGGATGCTCTTGAAATTGCTCAGGAAGGTACATCTGGGATCAAAGAAAATAGAATTAATACTCTAATTACAGAATATGATTTATTTCGTATGAAACCTGGAGAAGGTATATCAGAATTCAAACTCAGGTATACTCATCTTGTTAATCAATTATCTACTCTTGGAAAGTCGTTTGATCAAAATTCCCAGGTAAGAAAGATTCTTAATATTCTTACGAAAGAATGGGAAGCGAAGGTGACAGCTATCGAAGAAGCCAAAGGAGAATCTATGAGATCCGTAGCTGCTCTCTTTGGAAGTCTTTCCGAGTATGAAGGTAAGTTGAGATTCAAAAAGGAACTTGAAGAATTCGATGATAAAAAGAAAAAGGGAGTTGCACTTAAAGCTCTCAAAGAAGAAGAAGAATCTTCTGAAAATGAAGATGTCCCTAATGATGATGAAATGGGAATGATCGTGAAAAAATTCAAGAGGTTCTACAGAAGAGGTCAAAAGAATTTCAAAAACTATCAAGGTGGACCAAGCAAGAAAGAAAACAAAGAACAACAGATAGTATGTTATGAATGCGGGAAACCTGGACACATCAAATCTAAATGTTTCAGAAACAAAGACAAAAAGAAGCTGAAAAAGAAAGCATATATATCATCTATATGGGGTGATAGTTCGTCAGACGAAGAAAGTGACAACGATGAAGTAGCAAATCTATGCTTAGTAGCCAAGGAAGAAGAATCAGACTCTGAGGTAAGTGATTCTGAACCTTCCTATAATGAGTTGTTATCTGAATATAATGCATTGCATACAGAGTACATCAAAGTAGCTAAAGGAATGGTTAACTATAAGAAGAAAGTAAAAGAATTAGAAAGTACAGCCATATCATCATATGAAATGTGTAAAGAGAAAGATAAGAAAATAGATGATTTAACAAAAATTGTTGAAAAGTTTACTAAAGGAAGTGAAACTCTTAAGGTTATTTTAAATTCTCAGAAAGTTTCATATGATAAATCTGGAATTGGATATAATTCTGTTCATGATAAGAATAAAGGATATAAGAGGAATAGTAGAGCATATCTTAATATTTCAGGAATTCTGTGCATACATCAAATCCATTCGCATCATGCAATTATTGTAACAGGAAAGGACATTATACTTCATCATGTTATTTCAAAAAGGGACAAGTTGTTGGAACATATAAATGGGTTCCGAAAGGGACACATACATCACATACTAACCACAAAGGACCCAAGAAAGTGTGTGTACCTAAAACTTGATCATTTTATTCTAGGTTTGTCTCAAAGCATCTCGAGCGAACAAATGGTATATTGATAGTGGATGTTTGAGACACATGACTGGTGACAAAAATAAGTTCACCATGCTAGAAACGAGAGAAGGAGGAAAGGTAACATTTGGAGGTAATCAATCTGGACGTATTGCTGGAATTGGTGAAGTGGGAAAATCCGATGGTGTTCAAATCAGCGGAGTGTATTATGTTGAGGGATTATGCCACAATCTCTTGAGTGTAAGTCAAAGCACTGACAAAGATAACTGGGTGATTTTTGACTCAAAAGAATGCTTGATAGTGAACAAGAAAGATCTACCACTAAACAAAGAATCTATCAAAGCAAAGATCCGAGCTCAAAGGGACGGTAATTGTTATACTATTGATTTAAATTCAAATTCTCTTGAAAATTGTTTTCTTAGTCGATCAGAGGAAAGTTGGTTATGGCATAAGCGTCTGGCTCATGTCAATATGAATCAACTTGATAAATTGATTAGAAAAGATTTAGTTGTTGGTCTTCCCAAACTCAAATTCAAAGATAATATGGTGTGTGACGTATGTCAGAAAGGAAAACAAACTAAATCCTCTTTTAAAACAAAGTATGAGATTTCTACTTCAAAACCTTTACAATTACTTCATATGGATTTGGTAGGACCTGCAAGAGTAAAAATTTTTGGAGGAAATTTATATACGTTAGTAATTGTTGATGAATTTACAAGATTTGCATGGACTATATTTATTGCTTCAAAAGATGAAACTTTTGCTGAATTTATTATGTTTGCCAAAAAGGTTCAAAATGAGAAAGGTATTTCTATTGTTTCTATTAGGACGGAGCATGGAGGAGAATTTGATAATCAACTATTTGAAAACTACTGCAACAACGAAGGAATAGATCATAACTTCTCTGCTCCTAGAACAACTCAATAAAATGGAGTAGTGGAAAGAAAGAACAGAGTTCTTACAGAAATGGCAAGAGCATTACTTAATGAAAAAGAAATGTCACAAGTATTCTGGGCAAATGCAATGAGTACTGCTTGCTACATCTCAAACCGAGCATATATTCGCAAATCACTTGGAAAGACGCCATATGAACTTTACAAAGGAAGAAAGCCAAATCTTGCTCATCTACATATCTTCGGGTGTAAGTGTTTCATTCAAAACAATGGTAAGGAAAACTTAGGTAAATTTGATTCAAAGTCTGATGAAGGTATATTTCTAGGATATTCTAATAGAAGTAAGGCTTATAGAGTTTTCAATTAAAGAACATGTACTGTTGAAGAGTCTATTCATGTTGTGTTTGATGAAATTGAATCTCAGACAAAACTTATTGATGAAGAAGAAATGGATTCAATCAAGAAAAACAAATCTATTTCAAAACAAGATGATTTTGAAACAAATGATTTTCAAAATTTAGAAGATGTCGATGATCATGCTCAACCAAAAGCATGGAGACATATGAAGGATCATCCAATTGATCAAGTTATAGGAGATATTCATGAAGGTGTCAAAACCAGAAATAGAATCCTTAATGAGGTAACCTTCTCTGCATTTATTTCTAAAATTGAACCTTCTAATATTGAAGAAGATTTATCTGACAATGATTGGGTGATTGCTATGCAGAAGAACTAAATCAGTTTCAAAGAAATCAAGTTTGGGATTTGGTTCCACGACCTAAAGACCATACGGTTATAGGAACCAAATGGGTTTTCAAAAACAAACTTGATGAATCAGCAATCATTGTGAGAAACAAAGCAAGATTGGTTGCCAAAGGCTATAATCAAGAAGAAGGTATTGATTATGAGGAAACATATGCTCCAGTGGCAAGATTGGAGGCAATACGAGTACTCCTAGCCTTTGCTTGCATTAAAGGTTTTAAACTTTATCAAATGGATGTGAAAAGTGCTTTTCTAAATGGTTATATTATAGAGGAAGTATATGTAGAACAACCCCCTGGTTTTGAAGATGAAACAAAACCTGACCATGTCTTCAAACTTAAGAAAGTACTATATGGTTTGAAACAAGCACCTAGAGCTTGGTATGAAAGACTAAGCAAATTTCTTCTTGATCAAAGTTTTGTCAGAGGTAAAGTTGATACAACTCTATTCATCAAACATAACAAAAATGATATTCTAATTGTTCAAATTTATGTTGATGATATTATTTTTGGTGCTACTAACGAATCTATGTGTCAAGAATTCTCTAAGATTATGCAGGGAGAATTTGAAATGTCCATGATGGGAGAATTGAACTTCTTTCTTGGACTTCAAATCAAACAAAAGAAGAATGGTATATTTATATCTCAGACAAAGTATTTGAAAGAGTTGTTAAAGAAATATGGATTAGATAATGCTAACGGAGCTGATACTCCAATGAGTTCTACAACACTGTTGGATGCTGATGTAAAGGGACCTAGCTTCAACATCACTAAGTATAGAGGAATGATTGGCTCATTACTCTATCTCACAGCTAGCAGGCCAGATATTCAGTTCAGCGTGGGAATGTGTGCAAGGTATCAATCCGCTCCTAAGGTATCACATGCAGAGACAGTAAAAAGAATCTTCAAATATCTAGGAGATACTTCAGAGCTTGGTCTTTGGTATCCGTAAAGAGGGAACGAGTATTTATTGGCATATTCAGATTCAGATCACGGAGGATATAAAACTGACAAAAAGAGTACCAGTGGTCAATGTCAATTTCTGGGAGGCTCTCTAGTATCATGGTTCACAAGAAGCAGAACACAGTTTCATTATCCTCGACTGAAGCTGAATATATAGCTGTGGCAAGTTGCTGTTCTCAAGTGTTATGGTTAAAACAACAACTTCAAGATTTGGGAATTTATTTAAAAGAAATTCCAATGTATTGTGATAACACTAGCACGATAAGCTTGGCCAAGAATCCTGTACAACATTCAAGGACCAAGCACATAGACATTCGACATCACTTCATTCGAGATCACGTTCAAAAGAAGGATGTCAAAGTGGAATTCATACCAACTCATCTTCAACTTGCGGATATTTTCACAAAGCCAATTGCAAAAGATCAATTCTTATATATTCGAAGAGAATTGGGAATGGTTTATCCCAATGAGTTGTAAGTTTTCTTGTTAAATATTTTAATTAAATGTTCCTTTTGATGATAACCTTACTGACTTTGGCATCGGAGTATTAAAAGTCATTTTGCAGGTCTGTCACTCAAGCATTGAGAGTGCTGCTCAAGTGATAAGTAGTTTCACTCGAGCACAAATAGCTCTGCTCGAGCACAGCACTGTTGAAAATACTCTGCTTCTTGATATGTAAAACAGAGGTTAATAGAGGAAATAAGAATACCAAGAGTCTATCTCAGAAGCAACAGTGAGAATCAAACTCACTCACGAGTGAGGAACTCTCACTCGAGCATGATATGAACATGCTTGAAGTGAGGAGTACCTGCTCGAGTAGAGAGGAAGAATTTCTTTCAAAAAGCAATCCAAATCATGGTTACTCAAAGATCTTGGAGGATTTGAGTACAAAGATACAAAATATAGCAAGAAATCCATAATCCAAGTACGCTTTTACATGTTTTCTTAAATTTTCCAGAATATCACTCGAGCACAGATAGAACACACTCGAGCACAGTATGAACATACTCGAGCACTAGGGTTTATGCTCGAGCATTGTCACTTATATCAGTTACACAGAAGATCAGAACGTCGCACTTCCTGCTCTCACTCGAGGTGTCTCGTCACTCGAAGGTCACATCTCTTCATCTCCAACCGTTTCTCTTCAATCAATCACATCCACTTGCCTCAAATCACCGTTACAACTCTCCAATCTTCTATAAAAGGTGATTCTCATCCTCTGCATTTCTCATTCGGTGCCCTAATTTCTGTTTCCTCGTTTCTTCACTCACAAAAATTCTGTGAGTTCTTGCTTCTCTTCACTCTCACTAAAATGGCAAGAACTAAAATGCCTTTTATCTCTCAAAGATCTCACTCTCCTTCTCCTACTCATGCTGCTGCCAGTGCATCTGGTACCCCAGAACCAACACCTCCCTCTCCCAAAATCTCTTCCTCACCGTCACCTCCTCCTAAACCCAAAACCAAAAAGAGGACTCCGGCTAAGAAACCTCACCCAAAGCCTCAAATCTCAAAGAAAATCCAACCTCCTCAAAAGAAACCAAAGGGTGTGGTGTTCAAGGAACCTATTATTACCCAGTCTCAATCCAAGGAAGTACAAGGAAAAGGGAAGAAAAAGGAAACAGAGCAACCAGAACAATCATCTTCTTCCTCTGGTGATTCATTCAACAAACAACTTCGGGAAGCATTGGAGAAGTCCAAACTTGACAAGATAGTTGGAAAAATCGCTTCTCAAGCCGGTGTTTCAAGTTCACACCAAGTGAGGCAACCAAGTGCCTCTGCTTCAGGAGCCCCTTCTGCTTCACAAGCACCAGTGGATGATCACATCACCAGTCCTCCTGAGGGATTTATTGTTGAGGAACTAAAGGCATTGTCTCAAAAGGTATTTGATGATAAGTATATTCATAGGCATTTCTGTCCAGTTGTGTATGTGGATTTAGATTATTTGAAGAAGAATTGCCATTTGGACTTATATCCTTATCTTCAATACTATGCTTCCTGGCTGAATATCCATATGCCATACTCACCCACTGTCGTAAAAACTTTTTATTGCAACATAAAGTCCCATAATATTAAATCTAGATCTGGTGAATTAATTGAGGAAGCAGTGTCTACCACTGTGAGAGGAAAATTTATTATGATATCTGCTAAGATCATAAATGACTTGCTTGGGTATGTTGCACCTCCTTCTGAACCACCTTCTTTTTCAGCCAATGAGGTTTTCCAGATTTTGAGACCAAAAGATCCCAGAGGCATTCTAAACTTTAAACCTATTGATATGCCTGATATTCATAGAGTCCTTCACTATATATATTCCCGGAGCATAGTTAATAAGTCCAAAAATTTTACCTATTTTGCTCAAAAGGATTACTATATGTTGGTCTCTTTAATTGCCGGGCAACAAAGGAATGTAGGGGAGATTATCTTCAACGAGATGAGAAGATTTCGATTTTCTTCATCAAAATCCACAACCATACCATACCCTCAGCTTGTATCCTTCATTCTAATGAAAAACAAGATTTGGTATTTGGAAGGAACAGGGTGGGTGATTATATCAAGGTTTGGTAAGACTCAATTAGCTCATATGGGTATTAATCTTCCGGTGAGTCGAACCAAAGCCACATCTAAGAGGGAAGTCACTCCATCAAGAGGTGATGAGGAGCAATCATCTGCTCAGGGTCCTATTCCTCCTCCTTCCTTCATTAATGCCTCTTTTTCCAACCATGTGACTGAGGCAATCAATCAAGCTGTATCAAGTCTGAAGAAGGAGTTAGTAACTGAGTATGAGAAACTTATGGAAAAGATGGAGTCACAGGTCATCAAGTTGGTAGATAAGGCCAATACCAACTTTGATTTAATGTTCAAGACTCAGGATGAGATGTCTCAGAGGATAACTAATATGGAGACCTTCTTACGCTCTCATTTCCCATCTTCATCTTCAGAGGTACCTCCTGAGACCACTCACACTTCACCTCCTCAACCACAGACACATGTACTTTTCACCGATCCAGATTCTAATGTTGATATTACTTACGATCGGTCGCCTTCACTACCTCCCTCATCCTCTGTACCACAGCCATCATCTCCTCCAATTGACCCTCTCACTGCCATAGTTTCATTTGTTCCACCTCCTGGTACCACTTTTCCTCCGCCCCCTTCTGATGCTGACAAAACGGGGGAGAAGGATGTGTGATGATTCTGAGTTAAGCTTCTGAGTGGGTGTATTGGGTGTTTGGGTAGATTTTCTGTATGCTGAGTGGGTGTATTGGGTGTTTGGGTAGATTTTCTGTATGGGGTAAGATTTGATGTTATTTTGGATTATGAGTTATTGACTTAGTAAAAATTTGAATTCAAGTTTAATATTAATGACTATTTTCATGTTTCAAGCTATTCTGAGTTATTAAGTTATTTGCCTCATACTATGCTTATCTTGGTTGCTAAGTGTCCAGAGGAAGTATTGCAGGCAAACTTGAACTTGAAACTAAAACTTGATATGCATTTGGAATTTTCAATCTTAAATCAATCTTTCTTAAACTTCCATCACAAAGGTTTTGTCATCATCAAAAAGGGGGAGAATGTTAGATCCCAAGTTTTGATGATAACAAAAAGACAATTGTGTACAAATCATGGTTTTATAAGTTTAAGAAATGTTTACAAAGTTACCAAATGCATACAGCAATGTTTTCTAGTATCTGCTGTCAAATTGAACTGGAGTGCTCGAGCATGAGCTTTGCACTCGAGCATAGATCCCTTCTGTGCTCGAGCAGGTGCAAGTGAAAGCCAGAAAGTGTTCACCCGAGAGGCATGCCACTGTTATGTTCACTAATTCACTCGAGCACTGGAGTTTGCACTTGAGCAGAGAAGCCATTCTCACTCAAGCACATGCGAGTGAAGGTCCGCGAGTGCTTCGCCGAGAGCAAGTATTATCATTTCTCCCTTGATGCACTCGAGCAGAGACATCAATGCTCGAGCATGAGTATTCTATACTCGAGCAAGAGACTGCGAGTGTTTGGCCGAGAGTCATGAAGTTCAGAGAAGCGCAAGTGTGCTCGAGCACAACTTCATATGCTCGAGTGACACATCAGCACTTGCGGGTGTAAAATCTATCCCTCTCAAATATGATGCGGGTGCTTGTATAAATGGTATATTTCTTGAGAATATTCTTCTCACTCGAGCAGGGGTCTGTGTGCTCGAGTGAGGGCCCACATCACCTGCGAGTGATAAATTTATCCCTCTCCAATTCTGATGCGAGTGTTGGTATTGAGAGCATATTCCTTGAGAATATGCATCTCACTCGAGCAGGAGTGTGTATGCTCGAGTGAGGGACCACATCACCCACGAGTACAAAATCTCACTCTTGCTAAAATGATATGCGAGTGATGACCCGAGAAGACACTCCCAGTGGAAAATGCAAGATCACTCGAGCAAGAGGAGTAGTGCTCGAGTGAGACCCCACATCACTCGGGAGTGAGAATTCTGTCTCTCTGAAATCCTATGTAAGCACAACCCGATAACTGAAGCACAAAGAGGAAAATAGGAAGATCACTTGAGTGAGCCTCTTCATGCTCGAGTGATGCTCTGCCAGATCACCAAAATACCAAGTCTCACAACGTTCAATCCGAATATGGTTTATTGTTAAGTATACATATCATCATTACTTATTATCATTGTCTAACATCATTTTAAATATATTATAAGTGTGATACAGGAGGATGAACGTTGAAATAAACAGACAGAAGGAAAGTCAAACAACGGCAGACAACGTTACGACAAACACACACCTACTACATTAGAAGTTTTCAAACTTATACATGTCATTCTACAGTTGCAAAGCCCCGCTCCTCAAATGATGATTACTCAAACGGGCAAAATCTGAACACCTATAAATACAGAGATTCAGAGATCGTCAAGTTTAACGAAGTACAAGAATTCACAAGCTTATTCACAAGTCTCTGTTATTCACAAATTATTCTCTGTATACACATTGTTCTTCAGTGTTTATTTATTTACTCTGTAAGAGAGTCTTCATTCAACTCAAACTTTATGCTTATTTGATCTCAAGGTATTGGGACCTTGAGAGGGTAGATTTCCTTACGAGGGAAGCAGTTGAGAGAATTCCTTGTTAAACCTTTCACTCATAAGTCTTATAAGATACAAGCAAAAGAGAATGTTGCTGCTCATAAGACTTACAGTGGTGTAAGCAGGAGAGAACGTTGCTGCTCATAAGTCTTGTATACATAAGCAAGTGAGAAGGGTCATAGGTTATTTTTCTGCACGTAAGACTTGTCGTAAGGGGGAGAGAAATTTCTTAGTGAGACAATATTTCTGCTCGTAGTCCTTTCAAGGACAATTGGTGTTGTGTGGCGTTCTGAGAGCCCATTGAATCTTGGAGGTATAGTGAAAATCTCAGTAGGTCTTGATCTCTGAGGACTGGACGTAGGCCTGGTTGTTAGGCCGAACCAGTATAACTCTCTGTGTTCAAATCTTCTCAACTCTACTCTATCTACTATATTTTTCATATCTCCATATCAAGCAAAAAATTTATAACATCACCCAATTCACCCCCCTCTTGGGTGAAGCTTGCCTCTTTCATTTGGTATCAGAGCAAGGTCTTCTCCGAAGAGCCTAACAGCTTGAGAAGGATCCGATAAATGGCAACAATGGGTGAAAATATCCTTCCCGATGGAGCTTCAATCACTAGACCTCCTGGTTTTGCTGGAGAACATTTTTCATTCTGGAAAGCTAAATTCAGAGTGTTCGTGATGGCTAATGAGTACGGTTTATGGAATGCAATACAAGATGGTGACTATGTTCCAATGAAGAAAATCGAAGATAGAGCTGTTAAGAAGAGTCCAGAGGAGTTTGACGAGAATGATAAAAGGTTAGTAACATTAAATAGTAAAGCTATTTTAATGATACAGAGTGCTCTTAGTCAAAAAGAATACTTTCGTATATGTACTCTACCAACTGCCAAAGATATGTGGGATGCTCTTGAAATTGCTCAGGAAGGTACATCTGGGATCAAAGAAAATAGAATTAATACTCTAATTACAGAATATGATTTATTTCGTATGAAACCTGGAGAAGGTATATCAGAATTCAAACTCAGGTATACTCATCTTGTTAATCAATTATCTACTCTTGGAAAGTCGTTTGATCAAAATTCCCAGGTAAGAAAGATTCTTAATATTCTTACGAAAGAATGGGAAGCGAAGGTGACAGCTATCGAAGAAGCCAAAGGAGAATCTATGAGATCCGTAGCTGCTCTCTTTGGAAGTCTTTCCGAGTATGAAGGTAAGTTGAGATTCAAAAAGGAACTTGAAGAATTCGATGATAAAAAGAAAAAGGGAGTTGCACTTAAAGCTCTCAAAGAAGAAGAAGAATCTTCTGAAAATGAAGATGTCCCTAATGATGATGAAATGGGAATGATCGTGAAAAAATTCAAGAGGTTCTACAGAAGAGGTCAAAAGAATTTCAAAAACTATCAAGGTGGACCAAGCAAGAAAGAAAACAAAGAACAACAGATAGTATGTTATGAATGCGGGAAACCTGGACACATCAAATCTAAATGTTTCAGAAACAAAGACAAAAAGAAGCTGAAAAAGAAAGCATATATATCATCTATATGGGGTGATAGTTCGTCAGACGAAGAAAGTGACAACGATGAAGTAGCAAATCTATGCTTAGTAGCCAAGGAAGAAGAATCAGACTCTGAGGTAAGTGATTCTGAACCTTCCTATAATGAGTTGTTATCTGAATATAATGCATTGCATACAGAGTACATCAAAGTAGCTAAAGGAATGGTTAACTATAAGAAGAAAGTAAAAGAATTAGAAAGTACAGCCATATCATCATATGAAATGTGTAAAGAGAAAGATAAGAAAATAGATGATTTAACAAAAATTGTTGAAAAGTTTACTAAAGGAAGTGAAACTCTTAAGGTTATTTTAAATTCTCAGAAAGTTTCATATGATAAATCTGGAATTGGATATAATTCTGTTCATGATAAGAATAAAGGATATAAGAGGAATAGTAGAGCATATCTTAATATTTCAGGAATTCTGTGCATACATCAAATCCATTCGCATCATGCAATTATTGTAACAGGAAAGGACATTATACTTCATCATGTTATTTCAAAAAGGGACAAGTTGTTGGAACATATAAATGGGTTCCGAAAGGGACACATACATCACATACTAACCACAAAGGACCCAAGAAAGTGTGTGTACCTAAAACTTGATCATTTTATTCTAGGTTTGTCTCAAAGCATCTCGAGCGAACAAATGGTATATTGATAGTGGATGTTTGAGACACATGACTGGTGACAAAAATAAGTTCACCATGCTAGAAACGAGAGAAGGAGGAAAGGTAACATTTGGAGGTAATCAATCTGGACGTATTGCTGGAATTGGTGAAGTGGGAAAATCCGATGGTGTTCAAATCAGCGGAGTGTATTATGTTGAGGGATTATGCCACAATCTCTTGAGTGTAAGTCAAAGCACTGACA
The DNA here is from genome assembly GCA_963855925.1 of Inga laurina. Lineage (NCBI taxonomy): Eukaryota > Viridiplantae > Streptophyta > Magnoliopsida > Fabales > Fabaceae > Inga > Inga laurina. The sequence continues at coordinate 27,274,420 of OY979706.1, read as the reverse complement.
AAGATAACTGGGTGATTTTTGACTCAAAAGAATGCTTGATAGTGAACAAGAAAGATCTACCACTAAACAAAGAATCTATCAAAGCAAAGATCCGAGCTCAAAGGGACGGTAATTGTTATACTATTGATTTAAATTCAAATTCTCTTGAAAATTGTTTTCTTAGTCGATCAGAGGAAAGTTGGTTATGGCATAAGCGTCTGGCTCATGTCAATATGAATCAACTTGATAAATTGATTAGAAAAGATTTAGTTGTTGGTCTTCCCAAACTCAAATTCAAAGATAATATGGTGTGTGACGTATGTCAGAAAGGAAAACAAACTAAATCCTCTTTTAAAACAAAGTATGAGATTTCTACTTCAAAACCTTTACAATTACTTCATATGGATTTGGTAGGACCTGCAAGAGTAAAAATTTTTGGAGGAAATTTATATACGTTAGTAATTGTTGATGAATTTACAAGATTTGCATGGACTATATTTATTGCTTCAAAAGATGAAACTTTTGCTGAATTTATTATGTTTGCCAAAAAGGTTCAAAATGAGAAAGGTATTTCTATTGTTTCTATTAGGACGGAGCATGGAGGAGAATTTGATAATCAACTATTTGAAAACTACTGCAACAACGAAGGAATAGATCATAACTTCTCTGCTCCTAGAACAACTCAATAAAATGGAGTAGTGGAAAGAAAGAACAGAGTTCTTACAGAAATGGCAAGAGCATTACTTAATGAAAAAGAAATGTCACAAGTATTCTGGGCAAATGCAATGAGTACTGCTTGCTACATCTCAAACCGAGCATATATTCGCAAATCACTTGGAAAGACGCCATATGAACTTTACAAAGGAAGAAAGCCAAATCTTGCTCATCTACATATCTTCGGGTGTAAGTGTTTCATTCAAAACAATGGTAAGGAAAACTTAGGTAAATTTGATTCAAAGTCTGATGAAGGTATATTTCTAGGATATTCTAATAGAAGTAAGGCTTATAGAGTTTTCAATTAAAGAACATGTACTGTTGAAGAGTCTATTCATGTTGTGTTTGATGAAATTGAATCTCAGACAAAACTTATTGATGAAGAAGAAATGGATTCAATCAAGAAAAACAAATCTATTTCAAAACAAGATGATTTTGAAACAAATGATTTTCAAAATTTAGAAGATGTCGATGATCATGCTCAACCAAAAGCATGGAGACATATGAAGGATCATCCAATTGATCAAGTTATAGGAGATATTCATGAAGGTGTCAAAACCAGAAACAGAATCCTTAATGAGGTAACCTTCTCTGCATTTATTTCTAAAATTGAACCTTCTAATATTGAAGAAGATTTATCTGACAATGATTGGGTGATTGCTATGCAGAAGAACTAAATCAGTTTCAAAGAAATCAAGTTTGGGATTTGGTTCCACGACCTAAAGACCATACGGTTATAGGAACCAAATGGGTTTTCAAAAACAAACTTGATGAATCAGCAATCATTGTGAGAAACAAAGCAAGATTGGTTGCCAAAGGCTATAATCAAGAAGAAGGTATTGATTATGAGGAAACATATGCTCCAGTGGCAAGATTGGAGGCAATACGAGTACTCCTAGCCTTTGCTTGCATTAAAGGTTTTAAACTTTATCAAATGGATGTGAAAAGTGCTTTTCTAAATGGTTATATTATAGAGGAAGTATATGTAGAACAACCCCCTGGTTTTGAAGATGAAACAAAACCTGACCATGTCTTCAAACTTAAGAAAGTACTATATGGTTTGAAACAAGCACCTAGAGCTTGGTATGAAAGACTAAGCAAATTTCTTCTTGATCAAAGTTTTGTCAGAGGTAAAGTTGATACAACTCTATTCATCAAACATAACAAAAATGATATTCTAATTGTTCAAATTTATGTTGATGATATTATTTTTGGTGCTACTAACGAATCTATGTGTCAAGAATTCTCTAAGATTATGCAGGGAGAATTTGAAATGTCCATGATGGGAGAATTGAACTTCTTTCTTGGACTTCAAATCAAACAAAAGAAGAATGGTATATTTATATCTCAGACAAAGTATTTGAAAGAGTTGTTAAAGAAATATGGATTAGATAATGCTAACGGAGCTGATACTCCAATGAGTTCTACAACACTGTTGGATGCTGATGTAAAGGGACCTAGCTTCAACATCACTAAGTATAGAGGAATGATTGGCTCATTACTCTATCTCACAGCTAGCAGGCCAGATATTCAGTTCAGCGTGGGAATGTGTGCAAGGTATCAATCCGCTCCTAAGGTATCACATGCAGAGACAGTAAAAAGAATCTTCAAATATCTAGGAGATACTTCAGAGCTTGGTCTTTGGTATCCGTAAAGAGGGAACGAGTATTTATTGGCATATTCAGATTCAGATCACGGAGGATATAAAACTGACAAAAAGAGTACCAGTGGTCAATGTCAATTTCTGGGAGGCTCTCTAGTATCATGGTTCACAAGAAGCAGAACACAGTTTCATTATCCTCGACTGAAGCTGAATATATAGCTGTGGCAAGTTGCTGTTCTCAAGTGTTATGGTTAAAACAACAACTTCAAGATTTGGGAATTTATTTAAAAGAAATTCCAATGTATTGTGATAACACTAGCACGATAAGCTTGGCCAAGAATCCTGTACAACATTCAAGGACCAAGCACATAGACATTCGACATCACTTCATTCGAGATCACGTTCAAAAGAAGGATGTCAAAGTGGAATTCATACCAACTCATCTTCAACTTGCGGATATTTTCACAAAGCCAATTGCAAAAGATCAATTCTTATATATTCGAAGAGAATTGGGAATGGTTTATCCCAATGAGTTGTAAGTTTTCTTGTTAAATATTTTAATTAAATGTTCCTTTTGATGATAACCTTACTGACTTTGGCATCGGAGTATTAAAAGTCATTTTGCAGGTCTGTCACTCAAGCATTGAGAGTGCTGCTCAAGTGAAGTAGTTTCACTCGAGCACAAATAGCTCTGCTCGAGCACAGCACTGTTGAAAATACTCTGCTTCTTGATATGTAAAACAGAGGTTAATAGAGGAAATAAGAATACCAAGAGTCTATCTCAGAAGCAACAGTGAGAATCAAACTCACTCACGAGTGAGGAACTCTCACTCGAGCATGATATGAACATGCTTGAAGTGAGGAGTACCTGCTCGAGTAGAGAGGAAGAATTTCTTTCAAAAAGCAATCCAAATCATGGTTACTCAAAGATCTTGGAGGATTTGAGTACAAAGATACAAAATATAGCAAGAAATCCATAATCCAGGTACGCTTTTACATGTTTTCTTAAATTTTCCAGAATATCACTCGAGCACAGATAGAACACACTCGAGCACAGTATGAACATACTCGAGCACTAGGGTTTATGCTCGAGCATTGTCACTTATATCAGTTACACAGAAGATCAGAACGTCGCACTTCCTGCTCTCACTCGAGGTGTCTCGTCACTCGAAGGTCACATCTCTTCATCTCCAACCGTTTCTCTTTAATCAATCACATCCACTTGCCTCAAATCACCGTTACAACTCTCCAATCTTCTATAAAAGGTGATTCTCATCCTCTGCATTTCTCATTCGGTGCCCTAATTTCTGTTTCCTCGTTTCTTCACTCACAAAAATTCTGTGAGTTCTTGCTTCTCTTCACTCTCACTACAATGGCAAGAACTAAAATGCCTTTTATCTCTCAAAGATCTCACTCTCCTTCTCCTACTCATTCTGCTGCCAGTGCATCTGGTACCCCAGAACCAACACCTCCCTCTCCCAAAATCTCTTCCTCACCGTCACCTCCTCCTAAACCCAAAACCAAAAAGAGGACTCCGGCTAAGAAACCTCACCCAAAGCCTCAAATCTCAAAGAAAATCCAACCTCCTCAAAAGAAACCAAAGGGTGTGGTGTTCAAGGAACCTATTATTACCCAGTCTCAATCCAAGGAAGTACAAGGAAAAGGGAAGAAAAAGGAAACAGAGCAACCAGAACAATCATCTTCTTCCTCTGGTGATTCATTCAACAAACAACTTCGGGAAGCATTGGAGAAGTCCAAACTTGACAAGATAGTTGGAAAAATCGCTTCTCAAGCCGGTGTTTCAAGTTCACACCAAGTGAGGCAACCAAGTGCCTCTGCTTCAGGAGCCCCTTCTGCTTCACAAGCACCAGTGGATGATCACATCACCAGTCCTCCTGAGGGATTTATTGTTGAGGAACTAAAGGCATTGTCTCAAAAGGTATTTGATGATAAGTATATTCATAGGCATTTCTGTCCAGTTGTGTATGTGGATTTAGATTATTTGAAGAAGAATTGCCATTTGGACTTATATCCTTATCTTCAATACTATGCTTCCTGGCTGAATATCCATATGCCATACTCACCCACTGTCGTAAAAACTTTTTATTGCAACATAAAGTCCCATAATATTAAATCTAGATCTGGTGAATTAATTGAGGAAGCAGTGTCTACCACTGTGAGAGGAAAATTTATTATGATATCTGCTAAGATCATAAATGACTTGCTTGGGTATGTTGCACCTCCTTCTGAACCACCTTCTTTTTCAGCCAATGAGGTTTTCCAGATTTTGAGACCAAAAGATCCCAGAGGCATTCTAAACTTTAAACCTATTGATATGCCTGATATTCATAGAGTCCTTCACTATATATATTCCCGGAGCATAGTTAATAAGTCCAAAAAGTTTACCTATTTTGCTCAAAAGGATTACTATATGTTGGTCTCTTTAATTGCCGGGCAACAAAGGAATGTAGGGGAGATTATCTTCAACGAGATGAGAAGATTTCGATTTTCTTCATCAAAATCCACAACCATACCATACCCTCAGCTTGTATCCTTCATTCTAATGAAAAACAAGATTTGGTATTTGGAAGGAACAGGGTGGGTGATTATATCAAGGTTTGGTAAGACTCAATTAGCTCATATGGGTATTAATCTTCCGGTGAGTCGAACCAAAGCCACATCTAAGAGGGAAGTCACTCCATCAAGAGGTGATGAGGAGCAATCATCTGCTCAGGGTCCTATTCCTCCTCCTTCCTTCATTAATGCCTCTTTTTCCAACCATGTGACTGAGGCAATCAATCAAGCTGTATCAAGTCTGAAGAAGGAGTTAGTAACTGAGTATGAGAAACTTATGGAAAAGATGGAGTCACAGGTCATCAAGTTGGTAGATAAGGCCAATACCAACTTTGATTTAATGTTCAAGACTCAGGATGAGATGTCTCAGAGGATAACTAATATGGAGACCTTCTTACGCTCTCATTTCCCATCTTCATCTTCAGAGGTACCTCCTGAGACCACTCACACTTCACCTCCTCAACCACAGACACATGTACTTTTCACCGATCCAGATTCTAATGTTGATATTACTTACGATCGGTCGCCTTCACTACCTCCCTCATCCTCTGTACCACAGCCATCATCTCCTCCAATTGACCCTCTCACTGCCATAGTTTCATTTGTTCCACCTCCTGGTACCACTTTTCCTCCGCCCCCTTCTGATGCTGACAAAACGGGGGAGAAGGATGTGTGATGATTCTGAGTTAAGCTTCTGAGTGGGTGTATTGGGTGTTTGGGTAGATTTTCTGTATGCTGAGTGGGTGTATTGGGTGTTTGGGTAGATTTTCTGTATGGGGTAAGATTTGATGTTATTTTGGATTATGAGTTATTGACTTAGTAAAAATTTGAATTCAAGTTTAATATTAATGACTATTTTCATGTTTCAAGCTATTCTGAGTTATTAAGTTATTTGCCTCATACTATGCTTATCTTGGTTGCTAAGTGTCCAGAGGAAGTATTGCAGGCAAACTTGAACTTGAAACTAAAACTTGATATGCATTTGGAATTTTCAATCTTAAATCAATCTTTCTTAAACTTCCATCACAAAGGTTTTGTCATCATCAAAAAGGGGGAGAATGTTAGATCCCAAGTTTTGATGATAACAAAAAGACAATTGTGTACAAATCATGGTTTTATAAGTTTAAGAAATGTTTACAAAGTTACCAAATGCATACAGCAATGTTTTCTAGTATCTGCTGTCAAATTGAACTGGAGTGCTCGAGCATGAGCTTTGCACTCGAGCATAGATCCCTTCTGTGCTCGAGCAGGTGCAAGTGAAAGCCAGAAAGTGTTCACCCGAGAGGCATGCCACTGTTATGTTCACTAATTCACTCGAGCACTGGAGTTTGCACTTGAGCAGAGAAGCCATTCTCACTCAAGCACATGCGAGTGAAGGTCCGCGAGTGCTTCGCCGAGAGCAAGTATTATCATTTCTCCCTTGATGCACTCGAGCAGAGACATCAATGCTCGAGCATGAGTATTCTATACTCGAGCAAGAGACTGCGAGTGTTTGGCAGAGAGTCATGAAGTTCAGAGAAGCGCAAGTGTGCTCGAGCACAACTTCATATGCTCGAGTGACACATCAGCACTTGCGGGTGTAAAATCTATCCCTCTCAAATATGATGCGGGTGCTTGTATAAATGGTATATTTCTTGAGAATATTCTTCTCACTCGAGCAGGGGTCTGTGTGCTCGAGTGAGGGCCCACATCACCTGCAAGTGATAAATTTATCCCTCTCCAATTCTGATGCGAGTGTTGGTATTGAGAGCATATTCCTTGAGAATATGCATCTCACTCGAGCAGGAGTGTGTATGCTCGAGTGAGGGACCACATCACCCACGAGTACAAAATCTCACTCTTGCTAAAATGATATGCGAGTGATGACCCGAGAAGACACTCCCAGTGGAAAATGCAAGATCACTCGAGCAGGAGGAGTAGTGCTCGAGTGAGACCCCACATCACTCAGGAGTGAGAATTCTATCTCTCTGAAATCCTATGAAAGCACAACCCGATAACTGAAGCACAAAGAGGAAAATAGGAAGATCACTTGAGTGAGCCTCTTCATGCTCGAGTGATGCTCTGCCAGATCACCAAAATACCAAGTCTCACAACGTTTAATCCGAATATGGTTTATTGTTAAGTATACATATCATCATTACTTATTATCATTGTCTAACATCATTTTAAATATATTATAAGTGTGATATAGGAGGATGAACGTTGAAATAAACAGACATGAAGGAAAGTCAAACAACGGCAGACAACGTTACGACAAACACACACCTACTACATTAGAAGTTTTCAAACTTATGCATGTCATTCTACAGTTGCAAAGCCTCGCTCCTCAAATGATGATTACTCAAACGGGCAAAATCTGAACACCTATAAATACAGAGATTCAGAGATCGTCAAGTTTAACGAAGTACAAGAATTCACAAGCTTATTCACAAGTCTCTGTTATTCACAAATTATTCTCTGTATACACATTGTTCTTCAGTGTTTATTTATTTACTCTGTAAGAGAGTCTTCATTCAACTCAAACTTTATGCTTATTTGATCTCAAGGTATTGGGACCTTGAGAGGGTAGATTTCCTTACGAGGGAAGCAGTTGAGAGAATTCCTTGTTAAACCTTTCACTCATAAGTCTTATAAGATACAAGCAGAAGAGAACGTTGCTGCTCATAAGACTTACAGTGGTGTAAGCAGGAGAGAACGTTGCTGCTCATAAGTCTTGTATACATAAGCAAGTGAGAAGGGTCATAGGTTATTTTTCTGCACGTAAGACTTGTCGTAAGGGGGAGAGAAATTTCTTAGTGAGACAATATTTCTGCTCGTAGTCCTTTCAAGGACAATTGTTGTTGTGTGGCGTTCTGAGAGCCTATTAAATCTTGGAGGTATAGTGAAAATCTCAGTAGGTCTTGATCTCTGAGGACTGGACGTAGGCCTGGTTGTTAGGCCGAACCAGTATAACTCTCTGTGTTCAAATCTTCTCAACTCTACTCTATCTACTATATTTTTCATATCTCCACATCAAGCGAAAAATTTATAACATCACCCAATTCACCCCCCCTCTTGGGTGAAGCTTGCCTCTTTCACTCTCTTCTTTCTTTTTCTCTTAATTTGCTCTATTTTTCCATTAATTTTTAATGGTGACATGAATTTAATAAGGGTTGGGAGAGTCTTGGATGGTCTTATGATGAAATGTGTTTAAGTGTAAAAATCCCAAGGTTCCAGCTCTCCTTCTTAAAAATCCGACCAACTAACTCACCAAGAAATTCATCTGGCCTACCTAAGGAGTGTTAGGGGAATGGACATGTGTCAAGACATAATCATTATCTTCCCTCTTTCCTCTTGGCCAACTTTAATGCTAGGGGAGGGAAATTTGGTGATTTCATCTGGCTTTCATGAATAATGTCGAGGATAGTTAGATATATGGCCGAACTAAAGACTGGTAAGCTGTCTCGGCTAATTGCACACTGATTCTTATGTGCTAAGTGATGCCTTTATATTGGGTCAGCTTAAAACTAAATGCTAGGTGGAATCGCTACATCATTCCACCCCAAAACTTATTTTATTAAAGCTACTTTATCAAAGTCTCCTCGATTTAATGCCATGTTTCCCCTGTATCTCATGATTTGGCCATATACATGCTTGGGTGTCCCAAACAAATGATACTAAGCTAGTGTCCCTTCAAAAATGCAGGGTACATAGACCTATCGGGAAAATGCCATATGTACTCACACACCAGCATATTCTATCTGACTAATTAGTCATATATGTCTATGTCTACAAGAATGCACCACATATGTGCTTGTGTGGCATAAGATAGCGCCACATATGTCAAAGACTACCATGTATAAGCCTGTGTGTCTTATGGCACACCAAGTATATATAAACACAAATAACTTTCATCTAACTACCAATACATAAGGCAGCTTCTCATTGTGCTACCTTAAAAGCTACTTTATGGATATGGGACCCAGATAGCACCACATATGCCTCTAAGTGCCACTAAATGGAACCAAGCATGCCTAAGTGCCCATACACCGGCATCTTATATCTAACTACTTATACACACTGAGCCTCATATAATCAAGAGACTTGGTCCTAACTCAGAGGGCTGAATCATATAGTCCCATGAAACTCATTCTATCTTTGGGACTCTTGCCAAACTGGGGTTAAAAGTCTTCTTGACTTAGGCTTATTCTCAAGCTTCTAGACCTAAAATTCAGAATATTATAGGGAGCACTTAGTAGCTTGCAAGTATTATCATAAGACTTATAAACTGATCCAAATCACCATGGAACAACTCTATGCTGAGGCATATCCCAAAGAGTTAAGAAAATACACATAAGGCCCCTGCAGATAAAAAACAATCCATGTTAAATATTTTTTTAATAGAATGAGCAGGCAAGAAAAATCTTTTATCCCACATAAATATGATGAGAAGCAATGCAGAAGAGTTTTAGATGATTTATTGTATGTGACGAGCAGCTATTAAGAATTGTCGAAAAGCCTTCATTTATGAAGTTGTTAAATTAGGTTGAAAATTGCTTTCCCATCCCTTCAAGAACAACAATTGTAAGGGATGTGTGGCAGTGTTATCTTGGAGAAGTTAAAGTATTGAAGACATTCTTGAAGAAAAGTTCTAAACGTGTTTGTCTTACAACCGATTGCTAGACATCGAACTAACATTTCAACTACCTATATCTGACAGCACATTTTGTTGATTATTGTTAGGATCGGCATGCACAGCGGAAGAATTTTAAAAATTTTCACCGATCCTAATCGAGGATCTATCAACGGTGTTTAAACCAAGTTGGAAGGATTCATACCTTTTATGATTCAGGTTTTTCACGATCTCTATGAGCCAACACGTCAGGTCTGCTCCCTCTACCGATATCCACACGAATGCTCTCCATACGAGACTACGTGCTAGCGCCTCTAATGTCTCCTAGGATTTCCCTTGTAGCTCTCAATTCTCATATGTATTACAGTATATCTGCTCAATCAAGTTTATAACCTATAAGGGTTATTTTCAAATTTCAAAATTAATCATCATTAATTTTGAAATTAATTAACTTTTAATTATCTTGATGAGATAATTAAATAAATTCAGTTTAAATTAAATCTGTCTAACAGTTTTAATTTAACCTATTTATTTAATCCAAATAAAGAGCCATTAGATTTAAGTTATCTTCATAAATTAAATCTGAGATACCATATCTCTATCATGTTAGTTATTGGATTTAATTTATCTTAATAAATTAAATTTAAAACTAACACAATATAATAATATCATATAATATATATATACATATATATAAATATATAATATGTATTTCGAAAATACATATCTATATAATATTATTAATGAATTTTTATATTACATATATACATACATATATAAATATAAAATTTGCCCATCCTAATTAAACATTATCTCGTGTTGGGCCATTCTTGTGTGCGACCCTGTAGGCCCATATGAAGTTGGCAGTGGGCCAATATCTATGCTAACCCATAAGTCGCAAGCGGCCTCTAGCAAGACATCATGACTACCCAATTCATATGAGGATCGTTAAAACGATGCAACCTGTCATACAACCATGTCACATCCATTTTGTCACATGATATATCGGTCAAGGATAAGGCATGGATAATGTCATCCTCTTATTCCTGACTATTACTTTCTCAAATCCTGAGTAGTCTGACAATAGAAATGGAAACTCCTTTCCATTGTAGTATGGTCATACATTTCTCAGACTTACTCATCGAGGGGCCTAGTAATATCTCTCTACTAATGTCAGGGACAAATTCCATCTTGATCATTCATATTCCTCTACATGAAAAACCACCAAGCCCGATTGTAGCCTTTATCATCACCCGGTCAAAGGTGACTTTTGACTAGTTCAAAACTTAGCAACTCTCATGTAGGAATCCATGATGACCTCAGGTCAAAGGGCATTGTGACGCGGTTATACATGAGAAAAGCTTATGACTTGATCCATGTAGCTTTCTCATAGTGGGTCAGTCCAGCACCTTGTACTCTTACAAGTGCCCAAGACTTTGATTCGTATCTCCATATCTTATCAAAGTCATACTGATCTTGTTTCATCTTTGCTCCCGCATAGATGACCCACCAGGGACATTTTAGGACAATCTCTATGAATTATCCAAGGATACAATTATCATAGTTAACATGCAAACAATATGATAACAGAATGGAGAAATTTCATTAAATTAATAATGTTCAAAGTACAATGATTGGCCCTTTGGGCACAATTTCCAACAATTATATATGGAAGCTACATAAGAGGATTCTAAATTTTTTTTATCAATGAAAATCATATAGGTGATATTATAGGGAGGGCAATTGAGAAATGCTTATTGGATTGGTAAATTGAGGTGGTGTCCACAATAACCATAGATATCGCCTTATCTAATGTTACATTTTTGGGATATCTTAAAAGGTGTTTAAGGAGTTGGAATAGTTTACTATGTGGTGGTGATTATCTACAATTAAGTTGTTATGCCCATGTCCTTAATTTTGTGGTGAACAAAGGAATTAAAGAGATGAAAGATAGCTTTGAAGGTATTAAAAGTACTATTAGATATGTTCATTCTTCTCCTTCCTGCTTTCTTAAATTCAAAACTTGTGTTGGATTTGAGAAAATAGACACTAAAAGCCTTGTTTACCTTGATGTAACCACTCGATGGAATTCAACATACTTAATGTTAAAAGTTTCCATGAAGGGTCATAAGGTATTTAATTATATGCATGATCAAGATTCTAACTATTTTTAATACTTTAGCTTAAGCAATCTAGGCTCGAAGCATGAGTGTAATGCTTCTAGTGGTAATAGGCATGAGCATCCTTTTCTAGTCTTATTATAAATGAATGGGATAACACTAAAGTCTTCATCAAATTCTTGAAGGTCTTTTATGATATAACATTGAAGTTTTCAAGTTCCTTTCTGTGACATCAAATGAATATTTCTACCAGATTGTTCGTGTTTAGAAAATGTCGTGAAAGAATGTTACGAATAAAGCTAATAACTTCTTAGGAGAAATGAGCACTAGCATGCAGGTGAAGTATGAGAAGTATTGGGGTCAAGCAGATAATATGAATCCATTGCTATTTGTGGCTATAATTTTAGATCCTTAGTATAAACTCGCATATGAGAATCATATGTTTGACATCCTTTACATTGACCCTAAAGTATACTTGCTTATGAAGGAAAGGGTCAAAAATTGTGTGTATCAGTTGTTTAATGAGTACTCTACAGGGGTTTCTATTGACTCAAGAATTGCCTCAACAAGTACAACAGGTGCAACTTTATTGCCATCATTTTATGATGATAATGAAGAAGATACTGGTTATAAGTAGTTAGAATCTATGAAACAAAGAACATAAACATATCCTTAAACTGAGTTAGATAGATATATTGCAACTGACTCAAGAGATGAAATCCCTTGTGCAACTAAGTTTGAGATACTATCATGGTAGACAGCTAATTTTGAAAAATATAAAATTCTCTCCCACAGGTATGAGATGTATTGGCAAAGCTGGTTTCCACAGTGGCTACAGAAGGACATGTCATTGATCATTATAGGAGCTCTCTGTCTCCTAAAATGATAGAAGTACCAATTTGTAGCCAAAATTGGCTACAATCTAGGCAATCTATCTCTGAATTTGTTGGCAAGCTTTGTGAGTTTGATAATTTTGATGAGACAAAAAATGCCATTCATCTTGCAAGTAAGCTTTGATTTTAAAGCTAAAAAATTCATATATACACACATGAACATTGATAGTACTTCATAATTTGTAATGTAATTGTCATTTTATTTTCTTCCTAGATGCTGCATGATGTATTCTTTTTGTCATTAAAGCAATCAATTAATAACTAGGACAACCTACTAATGCAATATAGTGGCAACCTAGGTCATTCTCCCAAGGAGCAATCTATGGGTTTTTCTTTAGATTGAATTTAAGTAATGAAAAATGCAATAGAATGAACCTAAACTAAAATGTACAACTCTACTACCTAAAGGCAAAATTCAATTTTTAGGGGCTTTTCTTTATAAAAAGGGGAATTAAAATCCTAAGGACAAGAAATAGACTAATATCTAAGAGAATCAAATAAGAAAAGGTAAAGAAGGTGTGCTATAGGTACTATAAAGGGAACAACTTAGGATTTACATGGAGTTAGCTTTCTTAGCTCAAATTAATTAATTAGACCAAAGGGAGATTGATAAAAGAGAGGAATTAATAAGAAACCCTCAAGCTCAATAACACTTATTCCCCTAGAAAACTCATAATAAAATAAGCGGTGGCTAATTAAACTCATTAAAAACCAATCACAATTTCAAAATAATTTTGAAAATCTTGGTTACAATTGTCCAATTGAACAATTAGACAATTAACAAATCTAGTTAAACAATTAAAAGGATAAATCAAATTGACAATCAAATTAATAATGAAAACTCGATCAATAATTCAATGACAGTCCATAGGTTTGCAAATAAATATCCCAACAATTGTTTCAAATACAAATCAATCCAAAATATCAATCTAATTCAAAACAAATATGTCTAAAATATAAAAATAGATTGTTCTCAAGAAATACAACTCAAAAATTATTTAAAACTAAATAATCTCAAGTCTTGAATTAAAAAGATAAAAGGAAATTTACTTCATTGTAGCCTTCAAGTGCAAGTCCTAGGCTCTAACTTCCTCCATGCTTCTCCCAAGTTGCCTCCCAAATAGCTCAAGCTGCATGGAATTTTCCTCCTCAAACTCCTTATAAATTACCATCGCTGGAAGTAATTGTCAAAGGAGAAAAAGATGAAGATTGAATTTAGAATCAATTCTTGCACCAAGAGAGTACGTGGCAGAACGAATGGATAATGGGAAGGGATTAAGTTGGTGGATATTTTATGTGCATGGTAGCTGGATTAATTAACTAGGAGATCATGAATAATGAAGCACGCCGAATTGTGATTGGAGATTAGCGTTTTTCATCCCCATCGTCTAAGAATGCGCCATTCATTTATGTTGTGGAGGCTAGGTTAATTAAAAGGGAGGAAGAGAGAGCTTTGGGGTCAAAACTCAACCTCATTAAAATTTAGGTAGCCCAATAAAATCCAACCATTAATTCTCTTTTAGCTTCTAAGAAAAGTTCAGAACTATAAGATCTAATCTACTTTTCCTTGCCATGCAAGACTAAAATAAAATCGTGATCTATCATATATTTGGAAATATTATTCAATCACAATATAGCAATTAGAATATTAACAATTTTGAGCTGACAAATCTCATGATCAATTCAGATTTATATTATTTCCTAAATTTGCTAACAATCCAAATATTATCTAATAAATCCAAATTAGCATAAAATAGTCCCCAAAATAAATGAACAAGGTGGGATAAAATATATTAAATTTGGGATTTATCAAATCCCCCACACTTATCATTTGCACTCCTGGGCAAAACAAATCAAGATCAAGGGAGAATAACAAAACAAACAAGGCTTCAAAAGTGAATGTCCCAATCATAAGCAATAAGTAAACAAAAGCATTTCAAAACCTCTCTTATCCAAGTGATTTTCTCAAGAATCAAGAAAACAAACATCATGGCAATTTATTTGACAAAGGGGAATCTAAGCTAGAAATCCCTCACCAAGGATAATGTGTACGTCATTCATCATTCAAAAGTTATAGGCTTGTGTTTACACACAAATCCACCCTATCCAATACTCTTTCCATAGGCTTGACAAGAATCTAAGTTCTCCACTACTAACAAAGCAAATGCAAGCATAAATCAAAAGGACTTTTATTATGTTGTAATGGGGTAAAGGTTAAGAAAGAAAGGATATAGTGTTTGGGAAACAAAGTTGAATATCTTAGTAGATGAAGAGAATTAAGCAACAAAAAATATAGGATAAAAGAAACCAAACCAACTTTCTATTTTTTTCCTTTTTTCCAACTTTCTTAGGTTGTGTTACATATATGCTCTTTTGATGCGAATATTTATATTGGTGATGCAAAGGCCCAGTTATTCAAACATTTATAACTCAATAGCTCCAAAATGCTACTAGCACGCTCAAACCAGCAGAACAAAATCTTATTGCATCTCTTTTTTTTGCTTTTTCTTCTTTTTTTTCCTTTTCAAGACAACCTACCATACTTTTCACAATAACCAAAATTCCTAATTTTATACATGTTCTTCCACCCAAAGTAGACATAATGCAATGCTCTTCAACTCCTCAGACATTCAAAAGGGTAGGAATTTTTTTTCTTGTGTTATGGGGTTAGAAAAGGAAAAAATATAAAATAAAGGATCAAAGGGGCTAAGCAAAAGATATATATATATATATATATATGAAAATGGTAGGCTTTTTGTCTTATCTGGCTAACATGAAATGAATGCCTTTATCCTCTTTATGAATACACATGTATCAAATGTGGCCTCAAATAAGATTCAAGTCAAGTTCTAAATCAAGTAAAGGGATAAGGGTTACATGTAACACACTTAATTTATTTTGACTTGTAGTGGAATTTTATTGCATGGCTTGGTGGGTAACACAGGAATAGCATAAATATACTGATAATATTCGCATAATTATAGATATTTCCTATAAGGATTCATACATGATAATTACAATCAAGGTAGCCGCACAAGACTACTAGGGTGTCTAAACCCATCCCAGTGTAATGGAGACATCCTCCCTTCTTCGTTCCACCACTGCAATCTTCTCGTGTAGTTCTCATCTCTGATCTTTACATACCTTCCGTATTCACCTGTCTAAATTGTTAGTAGGGGAGGGTGAGATTCAAGAGAATCTCAGTAGAAAACAGATACCATAATGCATGCATGATAGATGCTATATGTATGACATGTTAGCTTTAACTAGATGTATGCCCCATAATGACATTTTTGCATGCTCAATGTTTCATACAATAGAACTATGGCCATAGTGTAAACAAAAATAGAGCTCATTATTCAAATATGCTCTACACAATCAGGTAAAACAATCACATACATCTCTATAAAAGCAAATATATCAAATACATCCAAATAAGGTAACTCCCCTACCTTTGGTCAATACCTTAACTAGGCTCCTCAAACTTTATGCCACAGCTTAGGCTATCAATCGGGTCTTAAAATTCCAAATGTACAATTTAGACACTTCCATAGTGTTTCTGGTGGTTATATGAGTCTATATTGAAAAATTTTCAAAATACCCCTAGGGACTCGGCCCAGCCCCACCGTACCCAACCGACCATACTTTTTTCAAAATTTTGACATGGGCTATTCTGACATATTTTCCCCCAAGAAATCCATTTCAAGACTCAAAATTACCAAATTCACTGCCAAAAGAGAAGAATGCCATTGGCAACCCTTATTTCAGGGTTTCAGGAGCGTTTTCGTCATTATGCTTTTTAGCGGTTTTTTCAAAAAAGTGTTCAACTGTAACCCTACCTAATTTTCCCTCTTGAACACAATGGAATCATCAAATTATTAGAAATCCCACCATAACCCCTCCAAATAGTACTGGCTAAAACCTAAAATTTTTAGGGGAAAATTGGGGTTTTTTAATTTTGACTCTGTAGACTTGCTCCTTTCTACTTGTTAAAACCACCATTTAGACTCAATTTTACCAGCATAACATTCGGGACACAACGTTTACCAAATTCTATAATCACAGCAATTTAACCAGAAATTCACCAATTAAATCATCCACAACAGCAGAATAACCAAAGATTGAAGTTTAGGAAGTCACCTTAACTTCTGTTTGGCTTTTCCTTTCTTAGTTGAACCCTAGCCTCCTCTCAACAGTGAATTTGGAGATTTAAAAATTCATAACTCTTTGCATACAACTCCATAAATAACCTATTACATATCAAGTTAAAACTTAGGATGTCTAATTTCCTCCTGTAAAATTCCATAATTTTTAATCATCATTTGGTCATCCAAAGCCGCATGATAAACGTACTACCTCGTAGAAAATCTCACTAACAGCATAACCAAATGTTTACCATTTGTGTTCCAAGTATAATCATGTCATGTGAAATCACTAATTGTTTGGTTTTGTCATTTCATGTGCTCTTTAATTCACCATTTTATTCCCTTGAATATAAGAAATTTTGGTGACCAAAATTCAGGATGTTACATTTCTCCCCCCATTTCAATAAATTTCGTCCTCAAAATTTCAATGTCTACAACTTGGGGACCAATCCTATCTCACTGTGTAACTCATCCCTAAGTTATGCATACACCTCAAATCACCTAATATGTGTGGATGAACAGCTTATCAATACTTACACATTTAGCCCATTTTGTACTGATGGATCACCTAACCCATTATTGTATTGATTGTCCATCAGGATACTCGGTATATTATTCTAGTCCTCTTTGCCTTGTCGAAACACTGCCCCAATATACTTAGCCTTATAACATATCTGATTCCATTCTTATAGTACTGAATATTCTAGCCTTATTGCCCTGTACAAACATGTATACTATGACTTACCGCCAACAGGCCTGTCTGTAGACATGACTATCTATAACTGTGTTCATTATATGTAATCGTGGCTACCTGTTTGGTGTTCAGGATCAAACAACCATTTGACCCTTGCTAGCCATACTGTATATTGTCTGATCCAACTATATGTTTTGCTCAGGATCATATGACTATTTGCCCCTTTACTAATCATACTGTGTGTACTGGTCACTATGTGAACTATTCAATTCTAGTCCTCTTTGCCTTGTCGAAACACTGCCCCAATATACTTAGCCTTATAACATATCTGATTCCATTCTTATAGTACTGAATATTCTAGCCTTATTGCCCAGTACAAACATGTATACTAGGACTTACCGCCAACAGGCCTGTCTGTAGACATGACTGTCTATAACTGTGTTCATTATATGTAATCGTGGCTACCTGTTTGGTGTTCGGGATCAAATAACCATTTGACCCTTGCTAGCCATACTGTATATTGTCTGATCCAACTATATGTTTTGCCCAGGATCATATGACTATTTGCCCCTTTACTAATCATACTGTGTGTACTGGTCACTATGTGAACTATTCACTATATGCACCATCCATTATATGCACTATATCATTAGTGGGTGATTCATTCTATAAGGCTATAGTTCTTGAGAAGTATACTCCACCATTATGCCCTACGACACTAGGGCTCATTTCAGTTTGCATGTGTCACCATAAACCACAAGGGTTGTGTGACTGTTGACCAAACAGAACATTGCATTATACACTACGTAGGATGTAATACTATCCACCACTCTAGATGTAATACTGTACAGCATGTAGGATGCAATACTGTACACCACTCTGTATGTAACATTATTGACCACACAAGTTGTGTCACTGTAGACGACACGAGTCTAAACATAATTTGGGATGACCAATACTGGTGTGACTGTCAGCCTCTCCTATATCACTCAAAAGTCACACATAGGTTTACCACGTTTCCATGGTGCCTACTCTAATGTGTTACACTGACAAATACAACTTATGTGAAGCCACACTGCTTGATCACACTTGTCTGACTACCTCAGTTGGATCTCACTTGGCCTCCAAAGTAACACACAATTCTTCATAGAAAATGTGATAAATAAATATGCCATACACCATATAGGTAACAGAATTATAACACCATAAATCTGACTGTCTATTGGCATTCCTGTACAAACCTAGTTTATGCCCCTACTGACCCGACTACATGCATTATTCAGAATCATATGACGTATGGCCCTTACTTGTTACCCTCACTGCCTGCATGCATTATTCAGGATAATATGACTATATGACCCCTACTTGTCCCCTTCACTGGCTGCATGTATTATTCAGGATCATATGACTGTATGACTGCTCCTTATGCCCTATTTTGGAGCAGAATACTACCTGCCCAAAATATTTCATTATCCCGGCATAGATAACTGGCTGTCTAAAAATGTTGTTTCACTGTCCTAATTGGGTTATGTGCCCCAACCAAGTTGTGTCTACAACTCGTGTACCAAAACATGGCATATAAGGCATATAGATAATTACATAGTGTATGCAACTAAGAGTCACTACACTAGCCTTTCCTGAATGATTTTAAATTTCTAATTTTCCCCTAGTCTATGATTTTCTTTTGTTGTACCTCTTATAATTGTCCATTATGTATCACGGTATTGGCATTTGATAAATTCTATTCTGTGAGACAACATGTCTTAGCACTACTCTTAGGTACTCCTCATATTCTTCTCTACTCTTCAAGCAGGTTAGAATATTGACACTAGATCTATAACCAGTCCTCTCTCAACTAGAGATCAAACCTTCCTTAGAAGCTAGGGGTGTTAGCCTTTGTCAACAATATAAGCCCTGTTAATTGATCCATGTTGTTCATGTCTACAAACTATCTCCCTTAGGAGCAAGTGTAAACAGAGGCTCCCGTTCGGGTTCCTCAGACTGTTATTCATATTCTTGTTTACCAGGATAGTCCCTATCTATGTTCTATTCATGTACACTTCTCGAAGTTCATTCCTGATGATCATGATTCATTATTTGCTGTTCTATTAACTTACCCTATATTTGTTATATTGGGTTAGGTCCAACTTCCTAACCCTGCACAGCACCTATACCTCCCGGTCTCATCACCTTTATGTTTCACTATGTGAAACAAAGAAGAGGTAAGTATCTCATAATCACAAGGGCATATATGTCATTGCATAATGTGTTGGGTACACAGGTACTCCTAAAATTACACATAATAGAGTTTTACTGTAGTTAGGGAAAACCTGTAACAATATACAGCCTCTAAACTACCGTGCAACATATTGTTGCACTCTTATGTTACATAACATAACATGTTCATGTAACTTCCCAGGGGGTCACCCATTCTCAACTTTTCCTGGGTTGAGCAAACTTAACTTTTGTGTACCTATGTTAAAATGCAAATACTGGCTTTAGCTGTCTCTGACCATGCTACCCTGTTACTGCCCTTTCTTCACTGAGTCATGTCGCTGTCGTTGGCTAACTAAACATTGTGTGTGCGCACTGACTGTATTGATATATAATCCCAGTATATTTGCCTAAAAGCGTACCCTGGTATGTTCCTTATCCATAAAGTTGTCAAGTGGGACCCCAATCTATAGTCTCATTCTTCTTCTGGCCTAACATACTCTGTCCGGATAGGAGAATAGTTTTGTGTGGATTCCAATGTCATCCGAGATCCACAAATAAAACTATCCCTAACCACCCCCCACTGGGGTCAGTCTATCCATGTATGCTACATTCTGGGCCACTAGGATGTCATACTCACGAACAACCCATAGGCATATGCTCCGGACATCCTCACATAATCTTCGATCCGGTTGTAAACCATGCATCACGTATACCTTTCTAACTTTGAGATCGGTAATGAAACCTGAATATGGCTCTATTTTGTCTGTTTGTGGCTTATCTGCCTGATACTTAACAACCCGTAACTGTGGCTGGATACTGATTAACCTACTAGTGATTCTGTTCCAAGATGAGGGTAATGCTCAAGCCTTACTCAGACCTGCTTCCTCGGCATTTATGTCATCTTTGTACCATTATTCCTATGATATGGTATTACGTGCTACCTTTCGGGTATTCCACTATTTCCTCAAGTCTTGTATGTTCCTTTCATAGGCTTGTAAACTAGCCGAAGTTGTTAGAATCCAATTTTTGAGGATAACAAAAGGTGATTATGTGTTTTGGTAAGAAACTTATGTTTTAAAGTCATAAACATTGATTCAATTGATTACCAAATGCATTTCACAAGGTTCAGTGATAGTTGTTGTGATTTTAACTTATGCACTTTAGTGATAAAGCTCGTACTCGAGTGAGAATCCATTTTGCACTCGAGTTCAAGAAGTGTAAGGCTGAAAGTGTTTTACAGAGAGCTACACAGTTCAGACATTTTTCAGCCATACTCGAGTGAGAGGCATTGCACTCGAGTGATGACCAAATTTGTACTCAAGCATGAAGGCGCACTCATGGAAGTTTTTGACAGAAAGCAAAATCAGAGAAAGAAAATGATCATTGCACTCAAGCACGGACTCAATACTTGAGTGAGAGCCTCATGCTCACTTGACTCCTGCAAGTATGGAACAGGAAGTATTTACCCAAGAGCAAGGAAGAGTTGAAAGTAAGAAGTGCACTCGAGCAATGACTTTGGCACTTGAGTTATGAAGCGACACTTGCAAGTAAGAAAACAGACTTCTTTTGATTTTGGTGTAAGTACAAAGCCAAAGGCTGGCCAGAGGCAAATAATTTTTTACGCACTCAAGTCAAAATCAGAGATGCATATGGTAAGTTGAAAATGGCGGACATAATCATTTTGTTAAAAATCAACTAGATAAGCATGCACGTTACAAACCTACTATGATATATTGTCCGGAGATTTCAAACGCACACATGCCACTATATAATGCTATGCTCTGCTCCACAATGCCTATCATTCAACTAACCAAAACCAATATGCTAAAAATACAGTTTCAATATACTAGAAAGATGAACATCATACAAAAGCTTACAGCAAACATTCATGAGAGTCTCTGTATTCATATTGTACTTTAGTGTTTATCATATTTGCTCTATAAGAGAGTCTGTATACATGCAAAATCATATTTTCATTTGATCTCAAGGTACTGGAACCTTGAGAGGGTAGATATCCTTACGAGAGAAGCAGTTGAGAGAATTCCTAAGAGTACTTTCTGCTCGTAAGAATTACAAGGTGTAAGCAAGAAAGAACATTGTTGCTCGTAAGACTTGCATATATAAGCAAGCGAAAAGGGTTATAAGATTGTTTCTGCACATAAGACATATCATAAGGGGAGAGAAAATTCTAGGTATTAGAATATTTCTATTCGTAGTCTATACAAGGACGATTGTTGTCTTGTGGCGTTTTGAGAGCCCACTGAATCTTGGAAGAATAGTGAAAATCTCAATAGGTCTTGATCTTTGAGGACTGGATGCAGGCCTGGGTTTTGAGCCAAACCAGTATAACTCTCTATGTAGCAAATATGAGAAAGCTACATGGATCAAGTCATAAGCATTTCTCATGTATAACCACGTCACAATACCCTTTGATCTGAGGTCATCATGGATTCCTACATGAGAGTTGCTAAGCTTTGAACTAGTCAAAAGTCATCTTTGACCAGGTGATGATAAAGGCTATAATCGGGCTTGGTGGTTTTTCATGCAGAGGAATATGAATGATCAAGATGGAATTTGTCCCTCACATTAGTAGAGAGATATTACTGGGCCCCTCGATGAGTAAGTCTGAGAAATGTATGGCCATACTACAATAGAAAGGAGTTTCCATTTCTATTATCAAACTACTCAGGAATCGAGTTAGTAATAGTCAGGAATAAGAGGATGACATTATCCATGCCTCATCCTTGACTGATATATCGTGTGATAAAAGGGACGTGACATGGCTGTATGACAGATTGCATAGTGTTAATGATCCTCATATGAATTGGGTAATCGTGATGTCTTGCTAGAGGCCGCTTGCGACTTATGGGTTAATACAGTTATTGACCCACTGCCAACTTCATATGGGCCTACAGGGTCGCACACAAGAATGGCCCAACACGAGATAATGTTTAATTAGGGTGGACAAATTTTATATTTATATATATATGTATATCTATATATGTAATATAAAAAATTCGTTAATAATATTATATAGATATGTATTTTTGAAATACATATTATATATATATATATGTATATATATTATATGATATTATTATATTGTGTTAGTTTTAAATTTAATTTATTAAGATAAATTAAATCTAATAACTAACATGATAGAGATATGGTATCTCAGATTTAATTTATGAAGATAACTTAAATCTAATGGCTGTTTATTTGGATTAAATAAATAGGTTAAATTAAAACTATTAGACAGATTTAATTTTAAACTGAATTTATTTAATTAGCTCATCAAGATAATTAATAGTTAATTAATTTCGAAATTAATGATGATTAATTTTGAAATTTTAAAATAGCCCTCATAGGTTATAAACTTGATAGAGCAGATATACTATGATACACATGAGAATTGAGAGCCACAAGTGAAACCCTAGGAGACATTAGAGGTGCTAGCACGCAGTCTCGATTGGAGAGCATTCGTGTGGATACTAGTAGAGGGAGCGGACCTGAGTGTTGGCTCCTAGAGATCGTGAAAACTCTGAATCATCAAAAGGTATGAATCCTTCCAACTTGGTTTAAACGCCGTTGATAGATCCTTGATTAGGATCGGTAAAAAATTTTAAAAATTCTTCCTCTGTGCCTGCCGATCCTAACAGTGGTATCAGAGCTAGGTCGAATGTTTAAACGAGGTTTCTCTTAATGTATTTCTTTTCTTATTTAGAGAAGTCCTCTCATTGGCTTGGGAGGATTTTAGGTTAGGTAAGCATGTTTTGTCACGTTTAAATTATGCTTTTGATTAGATCATTGCTTTTGCATTTATATGTATTTATATGTATGAGATACGACCAAGATTGCATCCATATAAACAAAGCTAATTAATTAAGCCCTCTGAATCAAATCTTAAGTCATAATGCCGTCAATTAATGAATACTTGTCAAAACCTAGATCGCTCAATTGTGGAAACCACCAAAGTGGATGCACTTAAGTTATCTTGATGAGACAAGCATGAGTAATGGTGCTGCTCATAATATTCATTATTGTTTGGACTTAATTGAGATTAACAAAACAGTTTTGCATCTCAAGGCATTTGATCATGTGATTGTCAAATCCCATAAATATCTAAGAGTTACATGTGATGTAATTGGTAAATAGGTTACCTACCTAAATGACTTGAATTTAAGCGTCTTGCCAAAGCGGACTTAAGTTTAACCCAAATATGGATCTTAGCCCACTAATTATTATTTTGAGGGTTGTTAACTTAGTGGGAGATTACTAACTAGCTAGCTTTGCATATTTTAATTGTAGAATTATGTCAACTAGTAATACTGCTACACTATCATTGCGATCGGTCCTTGAGAAGGACAAACTCAATGGGACAAACTTTCTTGACTGGTTCAAGAACTTGAGAATTGTTCTCAAGCAGGAAAGAAAGGCTTATGTCCAAGATCAACCCATTCCTGAGAAGCCTGCAGCCAATGCTCCAAGAGCTCAGAGAGATGCTTACACAAAGCATAAGGATGACTCTGTGGATGTAGGTTGCCTAATGCTTGCCACTATGGTTCCAGAGCTCCAAAGAGATCTGGAACTTATGGAGGCTCATGAGATGATTGTCTATCTCAAGGAAATGTTCGAGTAACAAGCAAGGCAAGAAAGGTATGAGACCACAAAGGCCTTATATTCCTGCAAGATGGCTGAAGGTGCATCGGTTAGTACTCATGTGTTAAAGATGAAAGGCTATATTGATCACCTTGAGAGGCTTGGATTTCCCATGAGCCAGGAGTTAGCTACGGATTTGATCCTTAACTCACTCCCGGAGAGTTATGACCAATTTGCTATGAACTACAACATGAACAACATGGAGAAATCAATTTCTGAGCTGCATGGGATGCTCAAAACTGCTGAGCAAAGCATTAAGAAAAAGCCCAGTACAGTTTTGATGGTTCAGAAAGGAAAATGTATGAAAAATAAAGGGAAGGGTAAATGAAGGGTAATGGCTCAGGTAGTAAGACCAAAGAGTCAAACAAGCCCGAAACCAAGCCTGCACCCAAGAAGGCAAAGCCTCCAAAAGAAGGAGTCTGCTACTTCTGCAATGAACCCGGTCACTGGAAGAGGAATGCAAACTCTACCTGGAAGATTGAAAAAGAACAAGAAGGATAGCGCGGCTATCGCTTCAGGTATTTATGTTATATACATTCATTTTTCTATTTCCTCTACATGGGTATTAGATACTGCATGTGGTTCTCACATTTGTACAAATATGCAGGGTCTAAACAGTAGAAAGTTGAAGAAGGGCGAGGTGGACCTATGAGTTGGAAACAAAGCAAGAGTTGTTGCTTTAGCCGTAGGCACTTATGAATTAGTTCTGCCCAGTGGGCTTTTGTTAGTTTTGAACAATTGCTATTATGTTCCTGCTTTGAGTTATAACATTGTTTCTCTTTCTTATTTGGATAAGGAAGGTTATACTTCCATTACTAGGAATGGTAAATGTTCTATTTATCGTAATGACATTTATTTGCATGTTGGTCATTATATATTAAATTTGGAACATCCTAATAATGGGAATATCTATAACGTAACTACTAAGAGGATAAAATCAAATGATTTGAATCCGACCTACCTATGGCATTGTCATCTAGGCCATACAAATGAGAAACGCATTTCTAAACTCCATCAAGATGGATTTCTAAACTCATTTAATTTTGAATCATATGATACATGCAAATCTTGCTTATTAGGAAAGATGACGAAGGCACCTTTCACTGGGCACAGTAAGAGGGCCACTAAATTATTGGGCCTCATACATATAGATGTATGTGGACCATTAAATATAGCTGCTAGAAGAGGTTATGTCTACTTCATTACATTTATAGATGACTTTAGTAGATATGGCTATATCTATCTAATGAAACATAAATCTGAATCTTTTGAAATGTTTAAAATATTCCAAAATGAAGTATAAAACCAACTTGGTAAACAATTAAAGCACTTCGATTTGATCGAGGTGGTGAATATTTGAGCTAAAAATTCATTGACCATCTTAGGAGTTGTGGGATAATCTCACAATTGACTCCTCCAGGAACACCACAATGGAATGGCGTTTCTGAACGGAGGAATCGAACACTATTAGATATGGTTTGATCTATGATAAGTCCAACAGATCTTCCACCATCCTTTTGGGGACATGCCCTAGAGACAGCTGCGTTCACACTAAATCGTGTTCCATCTAAGGCAATTGAAAAGACACCGTATGAGATATGGACTGGAAAGAAACCAAGTTTATCTTTTCTCAAGATCTAGGGATGTGAGGTATATGTTAAGCAACAAGCCTCTAATAAATTAGCGCCCAGATCCACAAAGTGCCTTTTCGTGGGGTATCCTAAAGAAATGAAAGGATACTATGTCTACAATCCCACCGATAACAAAGTGTTTGTTATTCGAAATGGTAAGTTTCTAGAAAGAGAGTTTATTCTCTAAAACAACCAGTGGGAGCGACGTACATCTCGAAGAAATTTGAGAGTCACAAGATAGTACAGAACCACAGATGGAAATTAGAGAAGACTCACAACAAGTTGTTGAGCCTTCTCAAGTAACACAAGGTCCATGAAGATCTGATAGGACACGGCATCAGCCTCAGAGATATGGATTTTTTATTACTGAAGGCCGTGATGTGTTGCTCATTGAGCAAAATGAGCCCACCACCTATCGAGAAGCCATAGTGGGACCAAACTTTGAGAAATGGCTAAATGTCATGAAGTTTGAAATGCAATCCATGTACGACAATCAGGTATGGACCTTAGTCGATCCACCTGAAGGTGTAAAAACCATCGGGAACAAATGGGTTTTCAAGGAGAAAACTGACATAGATGGCAATGTAAATGTCTTCAAGGCACGACTGGTTGGAAAAGGATTCACTCAAACTCATGGTGTAGACTATGATGAAACCTTTTCCCCAGTTGCAATGGCTAAATCAATCAGAATCTTTCTTGCCATTGTAGCATATTATGACTATGAAATATGGCATATAGATGTCAAAACAGCCTTCCTTAATGGAAAGCTGCTTGAGGATGTGTACATGACACAACCTGAAGGTTTTATGCATCCAAAAGACTCTAGTAAAATTTGCATGCTTCACAGATCCATTTATGAATTGAAGCAAGCATCTCAAAGCTGGAATCATCATTTTGATAAAGTAGTCAAAGAGTTTGGATTCATTTAAAACATCGATGAACCTTGTGTTTACAAGAAGGTTAGTGGGAGCATAGTTGTATTTCTAGTGCTTTATGTAGTTATATTCCTACCTTGTAGAGTGTCAAGTCTTGGTTAGGAAAGTCCTTTTCAATGAAAGACTTAGGTGAAGTCACCTATATCCTAGGGATTATGATCTATAGGAATAGATCCAAAAGAATAATAGGCCTAAGTCAGAGCACATAATAGATAAGATACTGTATAGGTTTAGTATGCAGGATTCAAAAAGGGGTTACATGCCCATGTCTTATGGCATCCATCTTAGCAAGGATCTGTGTCCTAGTACACCTGATCTGCGAGATTGCATGAGTAAGGTTCCATATGCCTCGGCCATTGGATCCATCATGTATGCTATGTTATGTACTCAACCAGATATCTCATTTGCTTTAAGTATAACCAGCAGATACCAAAAAGATCTTGGTGAGGGTCATTGGACTGCCGTCAAGAATATCCTAAAGTACTTAGGAAGGACTAAGGACTTATTTTTTGTCTATGGTGGATTGGATTATGAGCTCTGCATAACCGGTTACACAGATGTAAGTTTCCGGACTGACCAAGACGACCTTAAATCGCAATCTGGATATGTATTCCTCCTGAATGGTGGAGCAGTAACCTGGAAGAGCTCCATGCAGAGCACTGTAGCAGATTCTGCAATAGAAGCTGAGTATATAGCAGCATCGGATGTAGCTAAAGAAGCCGTTTGGATCAGAAAGTTCATTACTGAACTAGGGGTGGTGCCTACCATCTCAAATCCAATAGATTTGTTCTGTGACAATAGCGGTGCTATTGCACAGGCCAATGAGCCTAGGTCACATCAAAGGACCAAGCATATACTCAGGCGATTTCATCTTATTAGAGAAATCAATGATAGAGGTGATATAAAGATATGCAAAGTAGCAGGAGAAGATAATATTGCTGATCCTCTTACTAAGCCGCTTGCACAGGAAATTAATGATTGTACCTAGGGCAAGTGGGAGGATGTTGGAAATTGTGCCCAAATGGCCAATCATTGCACTTTGAACATTATTAATTTAATGAAATATCTCCATTCTGTTATCATATTATTTGCATGTTAACTGTGATAATTGTATCCTTGGATAATTCATAAAGATTGTCCTAAAATGTCCCTAGTCGATCATCTATGCGGGAGCAGAGATGAAACAAGATAAGTATGACTTCGATAAGATATAGAGATACGAATCAAAGTCTTAGGCACTTGTAAGAGTACAAGGTGCTGGACCGACCCAATATGAGAAAGCTACATGGATCAAGTCATAAGCTTTTCTCATGTATAACCACGTCACAATGCCCTTTGACCTGAGGTCATCATGGATTCCTACATGAGAGTTGCTAAGCTTTGAACTAGTCAAAAGTCACCTTTGACCGGGTGATGATAAAGGCTATAATCGAGCTTGGTGGTTTTTCATGCAGAGGAATATGAATGATCAAGATGGAATTTGTCCCTCACATTAGTAGAGAGATATTACTGGGCCCCTCGATGAGTAAGTCTGAGAAATGTATGGCCATACTACAATGGAAAAGAGTTTCCATTTCTATTGTCAAACTACTCAAGAATCGAGAAAGTAATAGTCAGGAATAAGAGAATGACATTATACATGCCTCATCCTTGACCGATAAAGGAAAGTTCATTTCTGAGTATAAAGGAAAGTTGAAATTCAAGAAAGAACTAGAAGAGTTTGATGACAAAAAGAACAGAGGAGTCGCCCTCAAAGTCATCAAGGAAGATGATTCTTCAGTAAATCAAGATGTTCCTGATGATGATGATATGAGAATGATCGTGAGGAAATTCAAGAAGTTCTATAGAAGAGGCCAAAAGAACTTCAAGAATTTCCAAGGTGGACCAAGAAAGAAAGAAAATAAGGAGCAACAAATAGTATGCTATGAATTATGTCTTCTTGCACAAGCTCAAAGTTAATTAACCATGTGTGGTTGACTCACTTTTGACGAAGCTTTCTCTTTCCTCTTCTCTTCTTCTTTTTAGATGAAAATGTGTTGCCTAAATAGAAGAGGAATTGTTGACCAATTGCCTCACACTGTCTTGCCATTGGTCAATAATTTTTCAAGTTGTAATTGTTGACTTTTCTTCTCCTCTTCTTTTTTTCTTTTCTTTTTGACTTGTTAACGGATACAAGATTGCTTCAATTTAAATTCTCTCTCTCCCTTGGCTTGACTGAATTGCCCACACAAAAAGAAGAAACATGTTGACCAACAACTCATGAGTATTTACCCAATTTGACCAAGTTTTCTTGAAAAAGTTGGTTGACATTTTGACCAACTCCTCTTTTCTTCCCCTTTAGCTTTTTTGGACGTTTTTAACAACATAAGGGGAGGAAATTAATTTTCTTTTCAACCCTCATAATTGCTCTTTCTTTTTAAGAGCAAATCCAAGCCTTCATCTTGGTTTCCAACTTTAACCTCAAGATCAAGTGGCAATTGTCACCTTTGCCCTTAATTATGGCAACATTAACTAAGTTGCCATTAGTTTTTTTATTTCTATCCTTTCTTCTTCCAAGATGTCGTTCCCTCACTTTTGGATCTAAGTTAGGCTTGAGATCCTATTTGACTTTAGATAAAGGGGTTGGGTATTTTCCCTTGACTATTTGGAACAAAATCTCATACTTTAGTTCCCAAACTAGTCTCTTAAAGTCATTATGGCTCTTGGACATTTTTGGCACTCTTCTCGAACTGGGCTTCGTAGTCTACTTTATTCAAGCTTATTCTCTAGCCTTTAGTCCAAAAATTTGGGATATTACAAAAAGGAACAAGAGAAGGACTTAAAAATAAGAGGTGGTAAGACTTTCCTGACTTGCTTTTCCTTTATAAGTATGCTTATATATTGATGTATTTAATCACTTTGATGAATGGTATGAAGCATATATGAATAATTGAAGCTTTGTTTTAACTTATGCTATGGCCATAGGTGTAATGTGTAAAGCATTAAGCATGCAAGTATGTCATTATGCTAGCATGAATTTACAAAGCAAGCATGTCATGCAGTAAGCTTGTATCTTGTGTGCATAGTTAGTAATATTTGCTACTAAGATTCTCTCAAATCTCACTCTCCTTCACCTGACCATATAGGTGCAATGAGCACTAAAGAGGAATGCATGAAGAAGTGTAAGAGGAAGTATGACGAAGAATTGCAGATTATTGTGTAATAATCTATTATGTATTAATTATTGTGCAATATTAATAATTGTATAATTACACACATGTATCTAAATGGATAATTTCCCTAGCATGGTAATTGACTAAGAATGGGTGTAATATCCCAAATTTTGGGCCTGGAGACTTGAGGATAAGCCTGTATTAGGCAGACTACTAAGTCCAGTTTGAGAAGAGTCCCAAAAATGATAGAGATAGGAAGATTCTTGAGGACAGTATGAATTAGCTTTCCATGACAAGAATGGTTCTCCCAATGATATGAGGGCTTAGAAGTTGTAGTTAGTTGGAGAAATAGACCGACGAATGTATTTGAGTACATGTGGCGCCCTTAGGGGGCAGAAGGGCACTTGGCACCATTTTGAATGGCAAACACAAGTATTTATGGAGCCAAGTGGGTCCTATGTATAGCATACTGACATTTAGTAAACAATGTGTTGAATGTGTAATCAATCAGATAGAATATTTAGACGCCATTATGGGATGGCATGCATAATAGCACATGTGATGCCATGTGGGCCCCACATGTAGCATACCAATATTGGTGACCGGTATTTTGAATATATAGTCGGTTGGGTAGAGTATACCGGCACATAGACACATGGCACAACCTGAAGCCTATACTGATAAAGTAGCTTTATTAAAGTAACTTTAATAAAGTAACTTTTTCAAAAGAAGCTTTATGGTTGGCCATGGAAAAGTGCCACCTAGCATTTGCTTTTAGGTTTCCCAAACAATAAGATGACACATGTCCCTCATCATTACCTCTACTTTATGACTTTTGTGTTGGCTCAAAGAGGAAGTGCCACTTAGCATTATTGGTCAGGGGAATTCATCAAACTCTTCCTTTCCCTTGATAAAGTAGTCAGCCAAGTCATAAAGAAAAGGAAAGAAGAAGAACTTGGGTCCCACATAAGGGGCACATGGTGCAACAAGAGCCAGGAATCCATAAAGTGACTTTTTGCTTTATATGTGTTGGCACCATAGAGAAGGCGCCACCCAGCCTTTAGCCAAGAAAACTTGTCAATCACTGATTCTACCATTGGGGGAAAAAGGAGCTTCTAGCACCATGAGATTTTAAGACTTGGACACATGTCATTAGATCAAGTCCAATACCTCCCCAAAACTCTTTAAATTTCATGCAACCCTTGGAAAATAAGTGAAACATAGAGAAAATCATGAAAAAAAGAAAGAGGAGAGAAGGAGGAATGTTCTTGAGATTTCAAGTGTTCCCAAGCCGATTTCACCTCTGATCTCGCATTTTTGACCGATCGAGCCTTTATGAATCTTCTTATATTCGTCAAGGGCTACATTTCTACTATCTCGGATTTCTGATAAAAGGTGTTTGGTGATATTTACAAGGTAAAGATGCTATCAAAACTAAGAAAAAGCAATGGCACTGACTAGAGGTAAGCCTAAGCTCTAATTTGAGCATAAAACTCTAAGTTTTGGTTAAGTATTTCATGAGATTCTCTACTGTCCAAATTTTGGTCAATAGTGATAATAGAGCATTGATGATCATATGAATATGAGTATGGTACTAATCAAGGTTTAGACACAATAGGAATGGAATTTAACGAATTTTATGGCTAATAGTGGCAAAATCATTTTTATTGAGCCTTATGTAATATTTCAGCCAATGTAGCGCAATAAGAAGCAAAGGGATTTTGATGATTTTAATGCTTCCAATGAGTTTAGAATGGAAAACTGTGTAGGATAGCAATGAGAAACTAGTCCCAAAAGTATTAGAATCAAAAACAAAATTTTGGCTTAAAAAACCCTTCAATTTCAGCCAAACCTAATTAATGGAGAAAGAATATGATTTTGGTGTTTTTGAGGTTAGAAATGGATTCTACACATGAAATTGGGTAGGAATAAGTTGTGAGCATAATTTTAGAGAGGTCGGATTGAAAACCCAAAAATTAAAGTTAAAGGAGTGGTATGCCAGATTGCATTTTTGGGAGTCAGATTGTTTGTGATGTGTTTTTAAATGACCAAATCTTATCCAATGGTCATGAAATTTTCCAAAATGATAGTAGCCATTATAAGATTTAAATTGATATAAAATATGTGGCCTTTGGATTAGTATATTGTGAGTTATGATTTATTGAAGTTAGGCATTGAATCTGGAATGATTTCTGTAGCAGTGAGGATTGATTGAGGTTTCTGCTATGGTGTGCATGTAATTGGTAGCAAGATATATTTTTCCTTTAAAATATACTTAAAGAGGGACACATAGGACTTTGAACCACCTCAATTGTAGATTTGTAAAGTAAGTTATGATTTTTCAAAGTTAAGTGGAAATTCTAGCAGCATAGGCTTATCATGCAAATTTCAGATACTTAGAGTGAATTGTAATAATAGTGACTTCCAAGGGTAGAGTAATGTCCTAGAGGCTAATGTAGCCATATAGGATATTTATTTGTCATGGCTCTAATGATGTAGATATATATCTAGGGCCATGAGATATCAAAGAAGAATAATGGAAGGTTCTTCAAGCAATATCAATGGTTGGAAGAAAAGGTACAAGAGGAGGACATAAAGCGAAAGGTATTAAAACTTTCCTGACTTGCATATATTTGATTAGTATGCTTATGCTTTGATGTGTGTAATTGCTTTGATGAATGGTATGAAGCATATATGAATGCTTGATGCTCTGCTTTTACTTATGTTATTGCCATAGATATAATGTGTAAAGCATTGAGCATGCAAATATGTCATTATGCTAACATGAATTTATATAAGCAAGCTTGTCATGCATTAAGCTTGCATGTGTATTCATAGCTAGAAAAGTTTGCTAGTGAGATTCCCTTTAATCTCACTTTTCCTCAACCAACCACATAGGTATGATGAGTAAACAAGTGGAATGCTTGAAGATGTGCATGAAGAGAATGTAACGGAGATTTGAAGATAGATACATGATAATATGTTGTGTATGACTTATCATGTATCTTATGTTTATTTTGTATAGACATGTCAACTTGGATGATATATGTATGTATATACATAGATGCGACTCTAATAATTATAGAACAAGGTTGAAGACTGAAGGTAAAGTTTTACCAAATGAAAAATGCCCCAAGAATAATTGGAAAAGTTTTTGGCAGGACAGGAAATTTTAATTAATGTTTTTCCTAAGCCATTACAAGAACAATAGCACTTTCGTATACGTAGTAAAGGGGCATAAAGTTAAGGTGTTACAATGGGCAACCGCGTGATGAGGGCTCAGTAATTAATGCACTGTCTATGGGTTATGAGCATAGACGTACTCTGGTAATTATAAAAGGAATTAAGAAGTGATGAGTCACTAAGTTATGAACCACTATAATGGTTTTTAAAAAGTTTTAAATTATTTAGAAAAACCCACTCAACTACGGGTTTAAATTATGTCTTGAGATTCGGAATTGAAAGAACTTTACAAAGGAATATCACTAAGTGGTTCGAATTTGCTACTTAAAACTCATCAGATCAATTACGAAAATAAGATGTTACAAATTCCATATGCAACCACTTGGAGTTTTGGGTGACTACAAGGCCTTAATTACAATTTTTTGAGGCCTTGTATTTAATGGATTATGGATGTTATTTAATTCTTCAAGTATAAGTATTTGACTGTTTGTTAAGACATATGCTAGTCCTTTTAATTTGAAGACTCAGGTTGTAGACTTATTTTGGAATATTCCAAAGTGCAGAATTATGAATTACATTAGAAGTTTACAATATTGTTTATCAAGTATGATTGAAGCTATGTACAATATTGTTTATCAAGTATGATTGAAGCTATTTCTTTTCCACATAAGGTGTGGTAGGGTATCACCACTTGGGCAGGGAAGCCTGCCCTACCCAGCCCAAAAATGTTGGGATTCTACCTGGTATGGATGGGCAATGCAGCCCAATGATCCTTCAGGCAAGAGCCTCGCCCAGCCCAACCCTGCCCATGAGGACCCCTATTTATGACTCTTGAAAGCAACCTCATCATAATTATTTTTTGCATTTTCTCCTCTTGCAAGTTTCCCTATTTTTCCTTTTCTTGCTCCAAAGTCATGCCTAGATCAAGGTAAAGAGGGGGAATAAGTTGTCTTGATGATAGAAATAGAGATCTATGATGACATAAGCAAATATTAAGGAGTGCTTGGCATATTTGCTTGATTTAAGGAAAATAGTGCCAAATGTTACCTATTCTAATTCTTTTATCTTACTGGGCCATCAATTTTTTTCTAGCAAGCTTTCACATCATCATTGGCCTCACATTTCTATGACATTTCCTTTTTCCCCCTTCCATTGTTTTTCTTACAATGGCCATGCCTTTTTGTAAACTGTAATATCCCAAATTTTGGTCACCAAAATTCCTTTACACCTTTGAGGTAATAAAGGGAATAAAATGGTGATTATTGACACCTTGAATTAGCCAAACAGTGCAATTAGTGGCCACACTAATTTTGGGCCAACATAAGACATAAAGTCCAATTTTTGTCATCTTAAAAGCCCATTTTTGTAGCCCAAAATGGGATAATGGAAGAACACAATTTTTGGGCCAAATTAATAGTGATTTTCGACTAAACACAAAGGGAAAGAAGACGGCCCAATTTAATTACAAAAATATAAGGGCAAAATGGTCTTTTGGCCATAAAGCAAGAAACAAATATTTTTCCCAATAATTAAGGGTCAATTTCAGCCAACAAGGGGAAAAGCAAGGGAAAAATAAATACTTGGTCCAAAATTAATAAAAAATGGAGCAATATTGACCAAGTAAAAATAAGAAGGAAAAGTCAAAGTAAATGTGTAAAATTAGCAATTGAAATAATATTAATTAAAGAAGTGTAAGAGGATATTTTTGAGAGATTATCCTCTTCCAAGAAGCTATATTTCGTCCAAACATGAGAAAGGAAAGAGAAAATACACATTTGAACATAATGGTGTCATTTGGAACCACTTTAAGCCAAGTTCAAAAAAATGAAGCTTAAAGTCAAAACTTACATGCTAATTGGCAATAACATATTATATTTTTAGAGGTTGGAAGGTGATTTTTATTTTTAAAAAAATATAAATATATATATAAGGGCATTTGTGTCATTTCCTTTAAATTTTAAAAGGACAAATCAAGTGCTAACTGTTAGGATCGGCATGCACAGCAGAAGAATTTTAACAAATTCACAGATCCTAATCGAGGATCTATCAACTGTGTTTAAACTGAGTTAGAAAGATTCGTACCTTTTTCAATTCAGGGTTTTCAACCTCTAGGAGCCCACACGTCAAGTCCGCTCCCTCTACTGATATCCACACGAATGCTCTCCAACACAAACTACGTGCTAGCGCCTCCAATGTCTCCTAGGGTTTTCCTTGACGCTCTAAATTCTCATTCGTGTATGAGTATATCTGCTCTATCAAGTTTATAACTTATGAGAGCTATATTCAAATTTCAAAATTTATCTTTATTAATTTCGAAATCAATTAACAATTAATTATTTTGATGAGCTAATTAAATAAATTCCGTTTAAATTAAATCTGTCCAACAGTTTAATTTAACCTATTTATTTAATTCAAATAAAGAGCCATTAGATTTAATTTATTTTTATAAATTAAATCTGAGATACTATATCTTTATCATGTTAATCATTAAATCTAATTTATCTAAATAAAATTTAAATTTAAAACTAACAGAATATAATAATATCATATAATATATATACATATATATATAATGTGTATTTCGAAAATACATATATATATATATATATATATATTATTAACGAATTTTATATTATATATATAAATATAAAATTCATCCAATCTAGATTAAGCATTATCTCGTATTGGGTCATTCTTGTGTGTGACCCTGTAGGCCCATACAAAGTTGGCAGTGGGCCAATAACTATACTAACCTACAAGTCACAAGCGGCCTCTAGCAAGACATTATGACTACTCAATTCATATGAGGATCGTTAACACGATATTACCTGTCATATAACCATGTCATATCCCTTTTATCACATGATATATCGGTCAAGGATGAGGTATGGATAATGTCACCCTCTTGTTCCTGACCATTACTTTCTCGATTCTTGAATAGTCTGACAATAGAAATGAAAACTCCTTTCCATTATAGTAAGGATATACATTTCTCAAACTTACTGATCGAGGGGCCTAGTAATATCTCTTTACTAATGTAAGGGACAAATTCCATCTTGATCATTCATATTCCTTTACATGAAAAACCACCAAGCCCAATCGTAGCCACTATCATCATCCGGTTAAAAGTGACTTTTGACTAGTTCAAAGCTTAGCAACTCTCTTATAGGAATCCATGATGACCTCAGGTCAAAAGGTATTGTGACGTAGTTATACATGAGAAAAGTTTATGACTTGATCCATGTAGTTTTCTCATAGTAGGTCGGTCCAGCACCTTTTACTCTTATAAGTGCCTAAGACTTTGATTCGTATCTTCATATCTTATCAAAATCATACTGACCTTGTTTCATCTCTGCTCCTACATAGATGACCGACCAGGGATATTTTATGACAATCTTTATGATTTATCCAAGGATACAATTATCACAGTTAACATGCAAATAATATGATAACAGAATGGAGAACTTTTATTAAATTAATAATGTTCTCAGGATAATGATTGGCCCTTAGGGCATAATTTCCAACACTAACATCTATTTGGTATGATGAATATTCAAAACATTATCTTGTCCTTTCCTATTTTTAAAGTTCTTTTTGTGAGATTTTCCCTATTTTTAATAAATTCTTATTTAGACTAAAATGGACTAATTAGGAACTTTTTAAATCTTGTTACATGATCACATTGCCTCTTTTTTTCCCTCAAAGGCGCCTCTTTTTTCTTGAACCCCTGCCACCCATTAGCAATAGTTGTCAGCAACAACTTTTTTTTTTCTTTTTTCTTTTCGGTAATAAAGGGGCAACAAGCCCAAGAAATCAACTAAGAAACAATATAACTTCTTGGGGCAGTAGCTCCCACCAAGCCATCGAATAGCAACCCAGACAAATCTCTAGATGGAGGATACACCTTGCGCAGATCCTCTCCACAATCCAAACTGTAGTTGGCAAGCCAATCAGCTACTACATTATCTTTCCTATGGGGTGGGAGAAGGGTACTTGGATGCCTCTGTGTCAGCAACAACTTTATTATAAAATTTTTGTTGTGAAATAGATTATAAAGTCTAGTAAATTACTAAATTGAATTTGTAAATTTCTAAACATTCAGGGTCATGGTCAAAAAAAAATATTCAAAGGCATTGAAGTAAATTTACAACATTCATAACTCTTCAATTATCCTACTTAACATTTTGTTAAAGGTGTAGGGTTGAATCTACCAACAAGTTATTGATTGAGCCACTTCACAAGAAAGGGGAAAGCTAAGGCCTTGTTTGATACATTGGAATTGGCCTCATGGAAATAGAATTGGAATTAAATTCCGTTACTATGGCACGTTTGGTACATATATGGAATTGATTTCCACATGGAAGCCAATTCCATCAAAATTGATGGAATTCATAACCTATGAAATTCTTACAAATTCCATGGAATTCTCCTTTTACCCCTCTCTTCATCTCCTTCAACCTATTACTGCCGGCAACTTCTAGTTTTATGTTTCCAGGTTTTTGTCATTCTTTCCCACCTCACCTTGCCGCCAACGATATACCCTTATGAGACGACGACTCCAACGCCCACCACAAGCTAGGTTCATGTGCTTCATCTTCTTCCCCACACAAATCTGAAACATGGATCTATAACGGTGGCTGAAGGTCAACGACAGCTTATCCTCTTGGCCTTTATGTTGAAGCATGACGATGGCCTTCATCTTCTCCAACCTTGACTCTGAACTTATCATTGACAAAGACCCACCTTTTGTCCGATAGCCTAAAGATGGCAGCAACCTCTTTCGGACCTCAGCAACAGAGTGCTCTTTAGTAAGTCCTCACAGTCTCTACACTCTTGGTTATATTCAGCCCAACCCAACTACCTTTTCCTTCGATCTATTCATTGACCCAGCCACCCAATCCTCATGTTTATCTAGTTTGTTCTTGTTGGTCTCCTCTAATTAGAAATCTATGACAGTGGTGACTCATTTTCTCCAAGTTCAGTGGCCAGATCTCTATCTTGTCAACCTCATCTTCGTTTATCACCTAATCTTCTTCCATTTCCATTTTTTTCAAGTTCTTCTTCAATTTCAAAGAAAGTATTTTGTTTTAATTCAATTATCTGTATGTTTATTGAACTAATCTTTTAAGTTTGATTTAATATAAGGCTGATAGTTTGCTGGCAAAGGTCCCTAGCTACTGATGGTGGTGAACAATGGTTTGCATATTTGAGGCCCTAGCTGGTGTTTTTTTGAAGTAAGGGTATATTAGTAATTTCATATTTTAAAAACAAATATTAAATATAAATAATATTTGAATTCCGTGCACATACTAAAGACACTTTTAAACCTTATTTCCATCTCCATATCCATCACTATATTCATCAAAATTAATTCTAGTGGATCAACGGGCCCTAAATCAAATAAAAGAAAGAAGTGTAGGGCTCACTTAATAATTTAATTGGATTGTCCTGGGCTTTGTTTAAATATATTTAATTTAATTATTTATGCTCTAGTATCGTTGTTGCAATCACATTCTGTAGGTGGAGATGGCCGGACGGAAGCATCGGAGCCGGCGAGACGGCTCGAAACGCCGTGAAGTCTCCTTAACCCGCGACGGAGGATCATCTCTCCATCGCTCAATTCCCTCAGCCGACGAACATCTTCTCCGCCGTCGCCCCCCTTCTCCTCCATCTTCCCCCTCAGCGCTCCAAGACCGCATCGCCACCAAGAACCGTGAGATTCAATCCCTCCTTCTCGACAACCAACGGATGGCAGCCACGCATGTGGCGCTCAAGCAAGAACTAAGCGCCACTCAGCAAGATATCCGGCTCTTGTCCTCTGCGGCGGCCGAAGTAAAGGTTCAGAGAGACATTGAGGTACGCGGGATTTACGAGAAGTCGCTGAAGATGGACGCCGAAGTTCGCGCCATTGAAGCCACGAGTTCGGACTTGGCTCAGGTGCGGTCGGACATACAGGAACTCATTGAGGCCAGGAAGGACCTCGCATCGCACTTGCAGGCGATTGAGAGCGACCTTGCGAGGGTTCATGAGGAGGCCAAGCAAGTTCCTACAATCAAGGCAGATATTGAGACTATGCGCCGTGAGATTCAACGAGGAAGGTATGTGTCTGCCACGCCTAATTCTTGGACCAGTTTTCTACATTTTTATCAGTGTAGCATTATTTGTTTATCTTCTCCATCAGCATCATTTATGTGTATGAGAGAAAGCAAGGTTGAAATGATCATCCTTGTCCTGGGTGAACAATTGAATGGCATTGTATGTATCAAATGGAACATATGCTATTATATGTTTTATGCCTTTAAGGACATGTGTAGTTGGATGGTTTGTTTTCCAAAAATCGGTTTGCACAAAGAAATTGATAATATATGTATAAGTATAATACCGCACTCATACTTTCAAAAACAGGGTAAACATATGCAATTCACATACTGTTAGAGAGGGTATGCGACCATTCTTATTGGTTCACACCCATACATCTCTATTCTTCTGGGGTGGGTATGGGTGTGTGTGATAATGTGATGCATCTACATTATTTTGGCATAATGATAGTTCATGACTTAAGAAGAAAGGGCAAATATTGTATTTGTAAGTTATGGATATCTTATTCGTGTTTGTAGTTTGTGTTTTCATTTACATTATGGCTTTTTGTATATTCAATACACATTTTTACTTTTTAATTAGTTGATTTGTTCATTAAATATGCATGTATGTGTTTGTGTCCTTATATATTTTTGTACCATTGCCTTAAAATTTTTTAAAATTGTAGAATCCTATCTATTGTATCATGTCATATTCAATAAGTACTCACCCATATCAGTACAACTTAGAGGAAAAGAACATTTTTTATCAGAAAAAAAAAGGTAACATTATGTGATATACCAAACAGAGGAGAAAAGACCCAGCGGTGGGAGATCAAAGATTAATTTTAATGCCTTATTGACTAGAAGATTGAAATGAGTGTTGTTTGATTGTTGTGGTATTTGGATACAGTATGGTCATTGAGCAAGTGTTTATACTTATCTAATGACTGGACTAGCAGAGACCTGGTCTAATGCTTACTGTATTTAAATAATGAAATCTATGGTATTTGCAAGTTTGTATCACCGATTGGTGTCATACACATTTCTTCCACTTCTCATGACTACATTCATTGGTATAATATAGTTGTTCGAGTCATGTCCATGAAGGTATGCATTATTAGTGAACAAATTCAAGATGCCATAAAAGTCTGCTTTATTCAGTGATGTTTGCACTGCATATAGGTGCACACCCTAGGCTAAAATTGAAAACTAGGGTTTTTTCCAAACCAACTTGAAGATTACAATCAGGAGAAGATTACTCTAGAATAAAAACATATGATCATATATCTAAAAAAATATTTATGGCAGAAATAAATTACTGCAGTAAATTAAATGCTTTTGGGCCCTTTCGGTTTTTAGAATTGTGTCACACCGACAATTATCTATGGCCTCCGTTTATTTCCATGTATCTCTGAAAAATGTTTAAGGGCTTATTCAGTGCGAGAAACACGCCGTTAAGGAATGGAAAAAGAAAGGATTCTGCTAGCTCAAAAATTGGGTTGTGGCCATAAATATGAGAATGGAAACTCCTGCCATAGGAATGAGTATTCCCATTATGGAATCAGAGTGGGATGCCAAAAATGCCCCATTGCCCCTTTAGTTTGCCTTCCCTCTTCCTCACATTTTAAGCATCTCTCTGTTGCTGTTCTGTTAAACACCGAACAGGGAACGTGAATTGTAGTGAATGAAATAGAATTAAATGACTCTATAATAGAGGGATAGCAAGTATCTCACTAATCTCTCTAAAATAGCCCAGGAGGATCTCCAAACTTTAGTAACTTTCTAAAAATATTCGATGCTTTATTGAGTAGGCAATAAGCCAAATTTATAGAAATACAGAGAGATAAAAATCTAATCCAAAATTCAAACTAGGAAATCCAAATAATATCAAAAATACTAAAATAATATCTAAATCTAAAATACTAAAGAATATCTAAAATCCTACTTGTGGATATTCCACTTATTCTGAAATATCTAGAATAATATCTAAACTAATATTGCTGGAATTATTAAAAATACTAAATATTACTAAGTAATTCCTAATTAGTCCGAAGACGCTTATTTTGTCTAGAATAAATCAGCCCATAGTGATTTTGATTGCTATCATATCTTCCCCCTTGGAAACTCGACTTGTCCTCAAGGTGAAATTGAGGAAATTGTTTGGCAACAAGATCGTACTCCTCCCAAGTAGCTTCCTCTAAGCTCCATATCTGCTGAGAGTGGAAGAGGAGGAGGAGGAGGAGGAGTAGGTGCTTGCTGGCCATATGCAGGACGAAGTAGAGAAACATGAAAGACAGGATGGATTTTGGCAGTTGAAGGGAGGTCTAGTTCATAAGCTACCTTGCCAATACGTCTGGCCACCATGAATGGTCCGAAGAAATGTGGAGACAATTTCTGAAACCTTGATCGAGCCAAAGATCATTGTTGATATGGTTGAATTTGTAACCAAACAGCGTCCCCTGGGTTAAATTCAAGGTCCCTATGATGTTGATCGGCATGTAACTTCATCCGATGTTGAGCTTTAAGGAGGTTCCCTTTTAAGACCCGTAATATAGCGTCACATGTTTCGAGTTTTTCTTCTAATTCAGCAACCTGTGTCTCGCATTTGATATAAGGAAAGAGAGGTGGTGGGTCACGAGCATAGACCAGTTTAAAAGGGGAAGTATTAGCGGCCACATGGAACCCAGTGTTGAAAGAGAATTCTGCCCAGCAAAGAAACTTACTCCATTGTTTAGGTTGTTCATGTGCAAAGCAACGTAAGTAAGTCTCGAAGCATCGATTGACTACCTATGTTTGCCCATCGGACTGGGGGTGGTATGATGTGCTCATGTTTAAGCGGGTTTGACTTAAACGAAATAAGTCCTGCCAGAAGTGACTAAGGAAAAGAGGATCTCTATCAGAGACGATAGACCTTGGTATGCCGTGTAAGCGAACAATTTCTTGGCAAAAGGCGGTGGTGACGGATTTGGCAGTGTAAGGGTGAGTGAGGGCAATGAAGTGGCTGTATTTACTGAGACGATCCACCACCACGAAGATCACATCAAAACCTCGGAATTTAGGGAGCCCCGTAATAAAATCAAGAGAAATATTCTCCCAAATACGCTCTGGGATAGGAAGTGGCTGCAAAAGTCTTGCAGGGGCTAAGGTTTGATATTTATTCTGCTGACAAGTATAGCAGCGTTGGATATGGTGCTTGACATCATTCTTCATCCCCCGCCAATATACTTGATCATTTAACCGCTGCAGGGTTGTAAGGTACCCACCATGCCCCCTGTTGGCGTTGCATGAGCTTCGGCCAACAATTTTTCTCTGAGGGGGATATTATTGGGTATAACTAAACGTGTCTTGTAGAATAACCAACCATTTACAAAGTGGAAATGAGAGTGACGATCAAGTTGTGTCTGCAACTCCTCTATCTTTGCCCTTGTTTCAGGGTCCTCCAATAGTGCTTGCGGAAGTTGATCTAGGTCATGGGCCATGGGAATTACCAATTGGAAAAGTTCTGCCTGCTGAGGCCACCTAGATAAAGAGTCAGTTGCTGCATTCTCTCTCCCAGGTTTATAACGAATGGTAAAATCAAAGGGAAGTAGTTTGACCAGGAGTCGTTGTTGGGAAGTAGTCACAATCTTTTGGTCTAACAAGTGTTTCAGGCTGTGATGGTCGATTTGTACGTAAAAATGGTTACCCAATAAGTAGTGATGTCATTTTTGTAATGAGAGGACCAAGGCAAGTAATTCCCAATCATAAGCTGATTTGTAACAATTTAAGAAGGAGAATCCCTTACTAAAGTATGCTATAGGATGACCATTTTGCATGTGTACGGCCCCAATTCCGTTCCTAGAAGCATCTCATTCAACAATAAAAGGTTGTTGAA
Organism: Inga laurina; assembly: GCA_963855925.1. NCBI lineage: Eukaryota > Viridiplantae > Streptophyta > Magnoliopsida > Fabales > Fabaceae > Inga > Inga laurina. The sequence continues at coordinate 27,231,355 of OY979706.1, read as the reverse complement.
AGTCCGGTAGGTGAAGAACCGGAGTGGTAGTGAGATCTATTTTGAGTTCTTCAAAAGCTGTTTGAGAAGCATCCGACCACTGAAAGGCCCCTTTTTTTGTTAAGGCGGTGAGAGGTCTAGCAATGAGGCCATAATTTCTCACAAACCTCCGATAATAGCCGATGAGTCCTAGAAAACCGTGCAAATCTTTAACGGCTTGTGGAACAAGCCAATGGGCGACGGTCTTAATTTTTTCAGGGACGACTTCTACACCATTACTGGTAACAATGTGCCCCAAGTAGTGAACCCTCGTTTGTCCCAGAAAACACTTTTTAGCATTGGCAAAGAAAGTGTTGTAGGATTTGAAAAATAATCCGGAGATGCCTGAAATGATCTTGTGCCGAAGTACTATAGATTAAAATGTCATCAAAGAAGACGAGTACAAATCTCCCCAAGTATGGGCGGAACAGGTTGTTCATGATAGCTTGGAAAGTTGCTGGGGCATTAGTGAGACCAAATGGCATGACTTCAAATTCATAATGACCAAAGTGGGTTCTAAACGCCATTTTATGAATATCGAAAGTTAATATCCGGATTTGATGATACCCAGATCATAAATCAATCTTCGAAAAATATCTAGCACCATGTAGTTCATCTAATAATTCATCAATGTTAGGTATAGGGTACTTATTTGGAACCGTAATTTTGTTGAGATGACGATAATCAACACACAACCGCCAAGTGCCTTCTTTCTTGCTAACCAATAAGCTGGACTGGCAAATGGACTAGAACTAGGGCGAATGAAACCTTGGTCTAATAAGGTGCGAACCTGAGACTCAATCTCATCCTTTTGGGAATGAGGATAACGATAGGGTCTCAAATTTGGCAGAGACGCCCTTGGCATCAACAAGATCATGTGATAGTGGCCACGGAGGGTGGCAGTGAAGTCAGCTCTTCAAAAACAATAGAAAAGTTTTGAAAGATCTCTGATACATCTAAGGCCGTACATTTTGCTGTTTCTGTTTGGTGAAACTCTAAGCTCTTGAGACAAACCTGAGGGGCAGCCTTTGGAGGTTCTCCTTGCAATTTGTATTTTTTTCCTCCAACCCAGAAAATCATGAACATGTCGTTCCAGTTTGCCTGCACTGTGTTGAGTGATGCTAACCATTTAATTCCCAACACTAAATCTGATCCGGCTAAGGAGAAGAGGTAGAAGTCCTGTGTAATCGTTAATCTTGACAGTTGGACCTCCATATCCTTGCAAACCTAATTACAACGAATAATCCTGCTATCCCCAATTTGAAAGCCAAACGAAGATACTGTACTGGTGAAATACCAAGTTCTCGTATTCAGGTGGTTGAAATAAAATTGTGGGTGGACCCACTATCTACCAACAGTAGTATCTGTTTAGAATGAAGGAAACCTTTTAACTTCATAGTGGAAGCCGAAGGTGTGCCCAAGATGACATTAAATGCGACCTCGGTTTCCTCCGTTTCCTCATATTCAACGATTGGTTCAAGAGACTCAGGAAGAGGGTTGTCGTCGTCATCCACCTCCATTAAGGAGAAGGAGGTGCTGCATCTATGACCTGGTTGGAAGGGCTCGGCACACCTAAAACATAAGCCTTTCTCACATCGCCGTTGACGTTCAGGATCCACAGCCGACATGCGTCCTGAGGAAGGGATTGATGAAGAGGAAGAGTTCAGCGCGGAATATTTCCTTGTGGTTGCTGATGACGTAGCGAGGCTTCGGTTGGAAGAGCCAACTGTATTCCCCCGAGCAATTGTTAATTGTTTCTCAAATTCTGAAGTGACACTAGCGGCTCTGTAAACACTCCGTGGTTTTTCAATTCGTACGTGTGATTGTAGTTCCTCCTTGAGACCGTTCATGAAGACGCCAAGAAGACAGTGTTCCGGCCAATTGGCAACTAGCACTACCTTTGCTCATTCCTTCCGATAGTCTTGAACAGATCCGGTTTGCTTAATGCTACACAGTTTCTCATCAGGATTAAGATATTCCAGTGGCCCAAAGTGTTCTTGGAATGCCGTCACCAATTCATCCCAGTGCAGTATTGCCCGCTGTGAATTAAGCCATGAAAACAAATCTAGAGCATCGCCTTCCAAGTATATGGCTGCGACATCAACCTTATCATCCTCTGGTGTGTCATAATGATGAAAAAATTTCTCAGCCTTCAGAACCTAGCCGTGCGGGTCGCCCCCATCAAACTTGGGAAATTCGATTTTGGTATATGGGGTTCGGAGATTGCGCCGAGAAGCCGCAGAATCATCATCACTGTCCTCGGCCGACACGTGCGACCAGCCTCTGTTTCGGTTTGGTCGCGATCTCCCTCTGTTTTTGTTTGGCCGAGACGCTGAAATTTCCAATGCGTTGATTTTTTCCCTCAACTCGTTGAGAGCCTCGAGTTGTGCAGCGATGGTGGCGAGATGAACAGCGGAAGTCGTGAGTGGATCGGTTTCAGCCGATTGTGTTGGGTTCGTAGGTGGATTGGCTTCGGGAGATTGTGCCATGTGAGATGAACGTGTTTTGGCCATTGTGGATCACAATTGGCTCTTATGACAAATTGTTAAACACCGAACAAGGAACGTGAATTGCAATGAATGAAATAGAATTAAATGACTCTATAATAGAGGGATAGCAAGTATTTCACTAATCTCTCTAAAAATGGCCTAGTAGGATCTCCAAACTTTAGTAACTGTCTGAAAATATTCGATGCTTTATTGAGTAGGCATAAGCCAAATTTATAGAAGTATAGAGAGATAAAAATCTAATTCAAAATTCAAACTAGGAAGTCCAAATAATATCAAAAATACTAAAATAATATCTAAATCTAAAATACTAAAGAATATCTAAAATCCTACTTGTTGATGTACCACTTATTCTGAAATATCTAAAATAATATCTAAAATAATATTGCCGAAATTATTAAAAATACTAAATATTACTAATTAATTCCTAATTAGTCCTAAGACGCTTATTTTCTCTAGAATAAATCAGCCCACAGCGATTTTGATTGCTATCATGTTCCTTCCAGATGGATGAAAGCAAACTCATGAATACTTGCAGAATTCACCTGCCACATATCATAAACACACTTCAAATTGAGGAATATTGAACAAATCTCTTGCACCAGTCACCTCAGATCGATCATGAAGTATATCATCCAAAGAAGAAATCAAGGAATTTGGTAAACAAGAAGCAGAATTTGCAGAACACATAAACTTCTCTGGCGCTTAATAATCATCACTGGTTATCACTGTTCTTGAATCTGCCATTACTAGATCTCCATATTTCAGAATGTCCAAAATCACATCCAATTTGAAATTGGCCTCCTCGAGATCTGGCCTGAACAGAAAACCAATGTCACCCAAAAATCTTCACACTCCATTACTGAATATGCCCAATTAGTTGCCATTAAAATATCCAGAGCTTGAAATTTGGAGAACCCCATGAAGATCGTAGAATGGAGGACCTCAGTCATGGCTTGCAATAAGAAATAAAATATATTTGCTTTTAAAATTGAAAGTTTGCTTGGAGAAAAAGATGAGGATTGCTGATTGAAAATTTGCAGTGCGGTTCAGTGACAAGTGGGCTTGAAAATTGGAGAAGGGTTTTACATTATCAGGGGAAACTTGTCATTTTGCAGCATTCTTTTTTCCTTTTATCTAACCAAATATAAAAAGAATAAAAATATTCTCATTCCTCCCTTATCATACCAGATCCCTTTTCCTCTCTTTTCCAATCATAATCTTCCCAGTATTAAATGGGGCCTAACATGCATAAATGAAGACTGGGCAGAGAAAATAGCCGAAATTGACGGGCTCCTAGAAATTCTTCTGGATGAGCTGTAGAAATGTGACTTTTTTCTCAAGAAAACAGGCATATACGAAGAAGAAAGAAAAGAGCAAGAGATACTCTAGCACTTCGTGCTAAATGTCTGCAAGATTACAAAACCAAATTCCGAGTGCCATCTTGCATAATCTGGTTTGAGTTGTATGTTGACATCTGAATTCCTTATTGCTTCAAAAATCTATATATCCATATAGTTCATAAACTTCCTGATGCAGTGAATCTAAGAGAGTTCACTGGGACCTGTTCAGTGCTCTGCTCTACTACTTTTCTACCACCTAGTTAAACTGTTAAAATACCTGGCAGTCTAGAATATGCAAATTTCCAACTGGCTCTAGATCTGAACTACCAAAATTTTCAGCTATTCTATATTCCCTCCTTTAGAAAAGTGATTTTTTAGCTCTACATTACTTGGAAACCATAAATTATTTGTTTTTTTTTGAAAAAAAAATGTATGACTCATTCATGTGGGTTTTTGATAGAGGATATTGGCATAGGGTGATCTAGGTAACCGACCCTACCAACTGAGATGAGGCTTTTTGTTGGTGTTGTTGCATAACTCACAAGTGTGAAGGAGATTTAGAGCAGCAGCTCTTATACCATGCGTTCTTTTTATCTTTGGGATTGACATGGTTATATCTTCCTTCTCATTTCTGGAAGAACTCCACTCTATAGATAGGTCCCATATGAGCACTTTCTGTGGGATATGTTGAGTCTGATGTTGTTTTTGTTGAAAAAACAAAGACAGTAGGAAGCATTTTGATACGTAATTGTAATGGTTCTGCCACATCCCAAGAATGTGACAGCATCAAGAAGGGCCAAGAACTCCAAGTAGTTGACAGTGATGTCGATGCAGGTTCTTTCAGTCATGAGTCCTGAGATTCTTTCAGCCAAGATTCTTTTGTAACTAGTGGTTGCGGTCTGTCATCTGTTCTAAGTTCCTCTCTTTGGTTTCAGATTTTGTACTCTACCTTGTACATGACCCTTGAGGACAAGGGTCTCTTGGGAGGAGGGTATATTGTGATAAATAAGAGAAGGTAGTTGGGGTTTGTTAGCCGTTAGTGATGTTAGACCGTTAGCAGGGTATAAATGAGAACCAAAGGCATTTGTAATTCAGGTTGTTGATGGTCAGTAAAGTGAATTCATTGAGTTTCTCTCGTCTCTCTGTTTCTACTTTCTACTCTCCTTCTGTCTCTCTCCTTTCTCCCTCTCTTCCAAATCTCTCTTTCTCTCATCCAGATTACAATTCTCCATCACATTTGAAGTATGTAGGATATTATTTGATCAATGTAGCATCTACTTGCATGTGAATTTCTTCTTTCATTTGCCCATTCTTTTGACAATCAGATGCTAAAAACTTCTTACGTCGCTGCAATAAATAAAATACTTTTGTTTATTGATGAACATAGGGATGCAATTGAATATGAAAAGAAGACATATGCTAGTAACGTTGAGCATAGACAGACAATGGGCAAAAATATTATCATTATGACTCGCGAAGTTGAAAAACTACGAGTTGAGCTGTCTAATGCAGAGAAGAGGGCTAGGGCCACAGCTGCTGCCTCTGCCGTGACAGTGATGAATCCAAGTAACTATCTTGATCATGTATCTTGAAGTTTTCTATATACGACAGAAGTATAACATGAAAGTTAAAATTGCACCCTCTTTCTTTTTTAACTTTGTTTAACATTTTTGGACTTCTACGCATTCAGGCCCTGGGTATCCTCCAAACTATGACAGTCCTGAAATGGGATATGGAGGATTTGCATACTCTGACTCTTATGGCATGCATCAGGTATGTATCAAACTTCTCTGTATTTATTTCATATTTTCACAAGCTACTCCAAATATTAAAGTTATAATATTGAGAAAACTTAGAGTAGGGGCTTTGCTTCTGAAATATTACACACCACTATTTTGTTGCTGCACAAGTAACCAAAAGAAAACAGGGAGAAGGAACAGCACTGCGTAATACTTTTAAATGTGAAAACATAAACAATATTAAACAAGATGATATTGTATACCGACTACATACTACATATGGTACTTAAAGACAGCATAATCAGTATAACTAAGCTGTTACCACCTCTGGTCCTTCCTATAAGAACCTTTTGGGTTTGGATTGGTCCTTTTTAGAATAGCCCTTCCAAATAGTCTACTACATTTTAGGCATACGCGCACACCCTTAATTACTCCACTTTTTTTTTTTTTTTTTTGCCCTGCTGGAAGTCATTACTTAGGCGGAGATGGGTAGATTGGTGATGGAAAGAGACAGAGAGTAGAGTCCCTATAACTTTTCAAATTTTGAGAAGTTATACAAATTACCGCTAACTGAATTAACTGTATTCTGTAATTCTAGTGAAGTGGTTAAAAGAGGGAGTTATTGGCAATTGCATTGATATCTTGTTATTTTTTAGTTTTTCTTAATGCAAAAGATCAAGTGAACTTACCCCTTTTTGGTAACTCTGAAACTATGATTTGAGAAGTCCTTTTTCGCTAGCCGAGATAAAATTCTTCTCACATACTTATCTCGTAAATTGTTAAAGCTATTCTCCAAAAGCTAATCCAAGCACACACTTACCACTGGCATAATTCAGAATCATACTAGTATTTGTTTAAAAAATACTTGCTCTTCCAAACTTGAATATTGTTTGAATTAGGTGAAAGCGAAGTGATTGAATGAGAACTTGAAATGAAAGTTGTATTACTTGATGAACTGGAGAACATTTAATTTACACCCCACCAACATCTATTTCTTGTAAAAAAAAAAATGAATAGAAATTAAATATAGTAGAATATTTATAGTAATAATACCAGGAAAATAAGTGTTACTTTCTTTATACGAAAATAAGTGTTGCTATATAAAACATATTATAATTTTTTCTCCATTCTTCCCTCCTTTTTAGCCGAACATGAAAAATGGATAGTTAGATATAATTACTTTTCAAGTCGATGGATTCTGGAATAACAAATCGCATATTTTGGTTAACATTTTCAGATTCAAGGTGGGGTTAATGCTCGTCCTCAATATGCGCCTGGAGCGACTCTACATCACCCCTATGAAGTGCAAAATATTCATAGATAGCCATCCTGTAAATGTACAACACTCGGACAAAATCTGTTAAGCAGACGATATTACCAATGGTTTTCAAGAAATTATCTAACAACGGTTAGTATGATTATGGTGATATTTTGAAGGGGAAAAAGTTCCTAACAAATATGCTTTCGTGAAGTTGTCTAGAGAAAGGCATATATTTTCGTGAATTTGATAATGGAAAAGTGTATATTTATTAATTTTATGTTAAATTCGATATTAAAAATATACAGATACAAACATAATCGTTTTGGGAATTAGTTGACTGGGTGAGGTCATCATTCATCACTGTGTGGATCGTTATTTGCACGTAACTTATCGGCAATTTCACCGAAAGTTGAAAAAAAAAAACTAGGAAATAAATAAATGTTTTTGGCAATTTTTGCGTTCCATTTTAGTATGCACAAACTATATATATTATCATAAAAAGTTATATTTATGATTTTTGTTGAATTAGAATGCATAGTTATTACTGAAAAAAAAGTTCTGAAGTATGCTATACTTCAGAACTTCTTTTACATTTTTGTTTAATTTTATCTTTTTATAGTTCTTTGTTGAAAGTAAAAAGAGTCGTTTTAAGGGGCTATCAAGTATCATCAGACCATCTGATACAAGAATAAAATGATATATAATAAATAAAATTTTTTTACAAGCGAAAATATTGGGTGTTGATGAATGATGAAAATTATGTACCGTTGTTACGAAAATTAAAAGAATATAAAAACATAATAGAGGTAAGAAAACATATGTTGAAACAAGAAAAAAATTTATTTGAAACGAGAGAAATGTAGGGAAACAAAAAAAGAGAATTCTTATACATTACAGGTACTAAAAAAATTAGTCTATAACCTCTATGGCTGCCAGACAAAATTGCAAGGATTAAGGTGCATATTTGCCTAAGAAATTTTCACTAAGGAGAGATAATTTTTTGGATCAATGTCGCTGCAAAAGTTTTAAAATATAATAATGATGTCTTACTCTGTCAAAAAAAAAAAAAAGGTTGATCATTAACATTTTTAAAGGTAAAAGATAACATTATTTCATTTTAATACTTTTAAGGTAACATTAAATCTGAAAAAACTTTCCGAGAGAACATTACACCTAAAAAATGAAAACTTTTAGATTAAATTTGCACTTTAACCCAAATTACAGTAACATCAAATTGTAACAAAAATTAATGTTGAGTACTACTAAAAAAAATATTTTAGGATGTTAGCTGCAACTGAATTATGAATTCATGATCTCCACTTGATAGGCTTTTTGGGAGTTAACAAGGAGGTTGAAATTAGTATGAGGGTAAAACTTTAAGAACAAAATTATACCAAAAATTACTTTAGTATTAGTATTGAGTGTTAAAAAAGAAAAACTTTAGTGTGCTTTATGCAACTTAACCCTATTAAAAAATTTGTGAATTTAGGGTAAGTTAATTTTACTCTAAGGCTTTTATTGATCAATTGTGATACGAATTACGGAAATTACCCAATGGCAGAGGTGTTTGGATCTCAATACCTCAAGTTTTGTGTAAGCAAAGAATGAAATATAATTTTGGTTTATTCTTTCATGCACCTAGAAATAACATGTTTTGTACAATACTACTTCAACATCCATCGAACCGTTGATGCTGTTTCACATCAAGGGCTTGTAGCAGACAGATAATGACTTGTCAAACTTGATACTTATAGTTCGTCTAGAAATTTAATTTCGGGAAATCCATATGGTGGTTTAATATTACAAACACGAAAATTCATATTCAAACACCATGAACAACATATCTCAATTACTGATTTAGAAAACTTGGTGCAAATCACTTATAAATTGCAAACAAGTTATAAATTCTAAACATTGGATAAGTCCTAAAAATTCAAATATAAGTATTCGAAGTTTAGTTATTGATTTAAGAACATCGTAAACAGGTTGAAAATTACAAAATTAATATAAAACTCGTGTTGCATAATTTATTATTTAAACTAATCATCAAAAATTTATAATTAAACCTCTAGAATTTACGACTGATCCTGAAACTTATAAAAAAGGAGCGCTTCAAAAGAAATTCTGCATTAAAAACTTTGGATAACTCTAGTCAACAAGCATAGCCTGATATTTCTTGTAGTCGTTTAATGCAAGGTACGTTTGAGGCATCATGATACTTGAACACTTCAACACAATTTCTATTACCAAATAATGTTTTTATTCCTTCAATTTTCATCATACATAAGTTGATATTTTATAACTTTTTAATTAATTGTTTATACTTTTTACAAAGCTTTTTAGGAAGGGAAAAAACAATTTTATTATTAATAACCAGGAAAAAAGCCACTCGGCAACTGAAGAAAGCAGCCAGGGGATGCAAAGCAGTAAAACTAGGATAAAACCTGCTAAACAAAAGCAATGAAGAATCTTACATTGAAAAATAACAATAGCAAACAATCATAACCTGTCTATCAGGAAACGGAGTACAGCTCTTACGTTTAAAAGATCTCATCATTCCGGGTTTGTTGATTCAATATTAAAAACAGGATGTAAACCATACATACCAACAGCTTTCCTCTCTCCACGTGCAAGAAAACACGTTACAATGTGTTCTCAATAAATCTATAATAGGCATTACCAAACGGAAAGCTATTTGCCTTGGAAAGTCCCAAATCCCAATATTTGCAAGCCATCTTGAACTTTTCAGTTCATTGATGCTTAGGGCAACACGAGCTAATTGACCATGAGGCCAAAGCCCATAGTGTAGTTACCCATTGGTATAACAGAAACAATGGGGCTTGAAAGCAACGGGAGGTGTCCATAAATATATGCTCCCCTTTCAAAGAAATGCTCAAATACAAGCCATGATCATAATTCTATTCTCTGAAACCACGCCCGAGACCGGTAGGAAAAATATAGCAACAAACAATCGATGACCCACCAAAAGCATACCCAAGAAAGCATACTCTATGCACAAGCTCGCTTGCTTTCAAGTGATTTGATAGTACTCTATCTAAATGATGCATTTCCTACTTTCGCAACTCAGTTGATAAAATTAATATATATAAAATATATTTTGATTTTATGCAAGCCACACTATAGGCAACGAACAAACATGACTCGGGCAAAGAGAAAACAAAAACAACGACACATTCTTCATATTTTATGCACCGCATAAAGCCTTTGTTGAGTTAAAAATAATGCAATTCTATTTTAATGTTACTAACGTTATCAATATTATCACCATGACCCAGACAAAAATGCTTTTTTCTAGAAGACCATAAAAAAAATTGAATGTAATGTTATCAATATAGTTTATGCAAAATAAATAATATTGTTTTCATAGCTTAGTTTTACAAATTTCAAATATAGATGTTACTAAAGCACTGTACTACAAACCAAAAACTGATTCACAACATGTTAAAACAGCAGAGAAGTTTTCCACACACTAACATATTAAAACAGCAGATAAGTTTTCCACACACTCATCTCGTAAACTGAACACGAAATGAGATGATGACTCTAGTCCTCAAGACCATCATGACTTTATAGCTTGAAGTTAAGAGTTGGCCATAATAGTCAATAAAAATACCCTGTAACGGATAGATAGTAGCATAGTTTTCCTGGAAAACTGAATCAAACTCCAAATACCTTTTTAAATTAGGATCCATCGTAGATATACGAAACTGTGGCATGCCTTCCATTATATACATGTCAATTTCCAAGCATGTATAAAAGCATGACTATAGGAAAGTTGCACTCACCTTAAAACTCAACCTACCTTAGCAGCAAGTTGGAGACTATCCACCTGGCTCTAAAAAACAAAATCGACATAATTTAATTAACCCCTGCCTAAAAGGCATAATCCTCCAGCTAGAAGTGACAAATGGAACAAAAAGGAGCAAAGAGGTTGCTAGTATTAACCTACCTCTTTGCTTCCATTTCAAGAGACCAGCCAACTGAACATAACAAATCCCTCAGACCACAAATCATAGTACATAAACAGCTTCTTGCTGAAGTTCTCAGTAGGGACGTGATCGGTTTCCACCATAGTTGTCACGCCTATCAGGCCCTCCGCTATCTCTGTAGTTATCTCTGCGTTTATCTCCACCATATCCACCCCTATTGCCCCTACAATAGAAACAGAATCAAGTGTTTTATATTTAAAAGAAAAATATTGAAAGTCGACTGGCTAATCAGCCACATTCATAAAACAGTTCATAAACTAATTATTATATTACAAGTAAACAGAAAATGGCCATTACATAGTTCCAGTTGACCTATAGAGAATGAGAGTATTAACATTTTTCTACTTGTTTCATGTGATAGGAAAAGAACAAACACCAAATGGAAACTGGTCTAAGCTTACACTTCCTCAAAATTTAAGTGGACACAAACAATCACAGATAGCATTCTACTCTTGTTTCAGTAACAAGGATGCTTTAATAGCAAAAAGAGATTAGAAGGTACAAATTAGAACAAAGTCAAGGTATGCTGTAAAAAGAACTAAAAAGCATCCTTCGAAGAGGCTAAGAAATATAGTGGAATCAAATAACTTATATCACAATATCATTACTTCATCACTCTGCGATTGTTTTGAAACATCACTGATTTTTGCCTTACAACAACACCACCAAAGCAGATTTATTGTGTTCAAGCACGTGAGAAGTGCAGTGCAACAGATGTTGCCAATGATTTATTAGATATTAAAAACATTATATTTGACCCAACCAAGAAAATAGGAACAAACTTCTGCACCTTTTAATAGAATTCTAAGTAGTACAACACATAACACCAAAGAAATAATCTGAGTTTTCTTCCAATGAGAATACTACATGAAAATACAATATTCTAAATTTATTCTAATAATTGAAGACAGATAAAACAACTCAAGAAGTTTAATCATTCTTGAAATAATTAAAAATGCATTAAATTATTAATGCAACTATAAAAGGTGAATAAGTTTCAATACCTCAAAACATCAATCATAAAAATTAAACATAATTAAGCCAAAACCATAAACTAAAACCCCAACAGACTGAAGCTGCCATGCAGTCAGGACAGTCACAGATGAAAACAGAGAGTATCACCCAGGGCACAAAGAATGGAAGCATTAGCAACCATCACAACAACCGCTCATTTGACATCATTGCAAATAGACCATCCAAGATTTCAACAAATAAATCATTTGCAACTGCTAACACAGAACTAAGAAGATTATAAGAAAATGGAGGGCAAACACAACATTTTCATGTAGAAATTAATCGCCTAAAATGAATTGACATGACAATCACAACTCCACTTGTCACAAACAGCAACAATCCCCAAGGGCACATCAATAATATCAAAATTCAGTGTGCATGGGTGTCCAATAAAGAATGTAGGAAGATAGATCAAGGATACCCAAAAGCAGGAGGAGCCTTCAGTGCGGTTTTCTCTGCCATGGCTACACTAATTTTGTGGCCCCTCAAATCAAAATCTAAAATGCAAGATACATAATCAGTTTCTCTACATAGGAAACAATTAAAAGATATAAAAATTGAACAGAAGAGAAGCCAGATGATGTACTATTGTAGAAACTGCCAGCAGAATGTGCAGCAGATGGATCTTCATAGGTAAGAACAGCATCACCCTTATTGTTTCCTTGCTCATCTGTGTATATTTTTATGTTCCAGGGCCACTGATCTTTATATCCCCTCTTCTGCTTTATCCTGGCAACCTACATCAATGAAGTATATTGTTAGTACAGGGACTCACATTACAACATTAGATTGATAGACACAACAGTAATGCAACAAACTCACTGGCACATTCTGCCTCAACAATGAAAAGGAGAAGTAAATTTCAGATGATTTAGTTATCTTATAAAGAAGAGAGACAAGTTGAATCTCTATCATTTTTGATAACCTACACAAGCATGCATATAGGATACCCAGAAGAAACCTTGCTGAAAAAAAGCACCCTCCATATAATGAGATATGAGCCAGTGGAAAAGTTAACAGATGAAAATATTACTTGTCCTATCCCTCCAAAAAGCTCTCTGAGTTCTTCAATTGCAACATCCAGCGGTAAATTCGATATATAGATTCTAGAGTTGTCACAGGATTCATCGCAATTCTCATCGCACTGCTTCACCTTAGCTGGGGGCTCTGCAGTAGGTCCACCATACCCACCTTGGTTTCCAGTATTATAACCACCATCATATCCAGCTAGAGGCCCAGCCCTACCACCACTCCGTGAATCACCAGAATTATCTCCACCATAACCACCCGTGTTACCTCCATAGGATGGAGGGTGTGAAGTGGGTCCAACAGTATAGGTTGGAGGTGGAGGTACTGCTTCTGAGACATAATTTACATTCCCGTCATATGAATTGTAGGTAGGTGCATAGTTTCCGCCAGTAACATCAAAAGATTGAGCTGTAGGAGGAGGCACTTGATCATAGCCACCATCTTCTCTACCATTGAAATGGTCCCTGTTGCCTCCCCTCCTTCCATCATTGTAATCACCACTTCCCCTACCATAGTCATCACCTCTTCCTCCATCATAGTTGCCAGATCTACCCCCTCGGTTGCTGCCATATCCCCCATCCCTTCCTCCTCTGTTGTAACCCCCAGCACTACCACTGCCACCACGTTCGCCACCACCAGAAGGAGACGGTGTACCACATTTGTTACATTCGGTCCTTCTTGCAAAATTCAGGTTTCCACAACTATATACCCACACATTAAATTTCCATCAAATAAAAAACCGTGAGGATTAATAGGAAAAAATACACATTTTTCAATTATTCAAGACAAGAAAAAGACTTCTCAAATAAAGTATGCAGAATAAATCAAAACGCAAGATCTCAAACCTAGGGTTAGGGCAGCGCCAATCTCCGTCTCTACCACCTCCACCACGGCCACCTCCTCGTCCACCCCGGTCACCTCCTTGATATCCACCACCTGCAATTTACATCTAATTAGGACAAGATCCCGTGAGAAAATAAAATCAAAACTACAATCAACAAAGTACAGACCTCGCCCACCATAACCTCCTCCTGCTCGACCGTCATAACCTCCGCCTCCTCGACCTCCACCGCTACCTCTTCCGCCAAAACCACCGCTTCCCCTGCCTCCGTAACGTCCACCCTCACTACCGCCATAGCCGCCGCCGCTCCTCTTGCCTCCATAACCTCCACCGTCATTACCACCATAGCCACCAGCAGCGTTGCCTCCTCCGTAGCCGCCCCCTTGATATCCTCCTCCACCACCATAGCTGGCTCCTTGATATCCTCCGCCACTATAGCCAACTCCTTGATGTCCGCCGCTAGCTCCGTAAGGCGGAGGCGCAGTACCACTTCCGCCGTCTTGATCGTAGGTTCCAGACATGATCCAACCTAGACTAGGGTTGTCTGGACCACAACGAGCGATATTGAGAAGAAAAAAGTATCCGCCTGGTGAGGTAATTGATTATGCACGGGGGAGACAAGTTAAGATGAGAATATCCCCTTATGATAATAAATTAGCATTGACTCCCACGCGATGCGCAGGATGCTTGTAATTCTTCAATTGTTAAAAACACAATCACACGTAAGAGACCATCATGAAAAACCAATGAACCGGTCATAGGATAGATTTAAAAGTTAATGGGTCAATTGGGGTCTAACTAATAGTTGAACCGGTAGTGAACCGGTCATATTAAAATATTATAATTTATTAATGACAATATATTTTAATGTATTTTTAAACTTCTATAGATAAAAATGAAGATTTTTAAGAAAACAATACTTAAAATCTATTAGTATGAGTTATAATGCCTATACTTATGCAATAATATCTCCTTTTCTATAATTATTATATCTTTTTAAATAATTTTTTTCATTATTTTCTTCATTTTTTTTAGATTTGTTCTTTCTTTACCTATTCATAAGAAACTAGACTTCCAATGCGTCAAATACACACCAAGATCACGTTCAAAGGAGTTCAGTTGAAAGAGATATGAGATTCGGAATATGACATTCAAATCACCATCATATTCCAAATCAGGTTCGATATTGTGGACATAACTCTTAAACTACACATCCGATTGAGATAAAAATGGTGGCATATGAAACTAAACTTAAAGAGCTTTCAATAGATAGGTAATCTGTCAAATTTGGAGTTATACACTAAGAGTTATGCCTTTTGGAAAGTGACACTCAAAATTCAAGTTTTATATGGAAGCTGCTCAGAAACTGGAACTTAGTGAAGAACTCGAGTTTTGGAGCAAAACTCGAGTTATGTTATTAAGAGAACTCGAGTCAAGCAAGTAAACCCCTATAAGGGTGCTTCCGAGAGGAAACAAGAATATAACCAATGAGATGTACTCAAGTTTGGAGGAAGTACTCGAGTCCTGTAAGCTGTAACACTTGAGTTTGATTCTTTACCTTTGCAAGTTTGATGCAGAAGCTGAAGAAGAAACATGGAAATTTACCGATACACTCAAGTTTTAGAAATGCACTTGAGTTATGTGTGCCAAAGAACTCAAATCTAGCAAGTGTGCCTATGGAAGTGTTTCACAGAGAGTCAAGGCAGAAATATAACTATCTGGAGAACTCGAGTTCTAATACAACACTCGAGTTCTGGTCACAAGTACACTCGAGTCCTGCAAGTGAGGTCATGCAAGTGTTGTCCAAAAGTAAAACCTGAAGCTGAAACACTCTGATGCACTTGAGTTTTGGTAAAGAACTCAAGTTTTGGCTGAAAGTTAACATGTACTTCCATTTGCACTTGAAAGTCATACATTGCACTTAAAAGTGATCACGCACTTCTAGTTGGCACTTAAGTTTTGACAGAAAGTGATCATGCACTTCCATTTGCACTTCTAGTACTTCCAGTAAAGTTTTTCCAGCAAAACAGAGCAACGCTACGTAACTTTTGAAAATTATTGGAATGATTGTGTAACTCATTCATCTTGCTTCTAATCACTCTAACACTTCATCATATTAGTGATTAAGCATTTTTTAGGAGATCAAATAAGGATTAATACACACCTTAAAAAATTCATGAGGAAACTCGAGTTTGGAAAATAGCACTTGAAAGTTATCTGTGTACTTGAAAGTGTTGAAGATTTACTCTATACAGCCATGCAAGTATTAGAGTGAACTTGAGTTTTGAAGATGAAACTCGAGTATGGACTCGAGTGTGAAGCAAGAACTCAAGTTCATTAGTTTCAAAAGCAGAATGCATTATAGAGTTACGGCGAACAATCCGAATCTGGTTAAATGTTATTTATTCATTATGCTCTCACTTGTTATTGTTCCTAAATGTTAACTAACATATATTTCAAATGTGAAATAGGAGATTAAACGTTCGGATTACATATTCAAATGAGAGAGTGAATTGCGGCAAACATAATCATTTCATAACCGAATGTCGGCCACTTACCACAACATGTAATTGACCTACCATAAAAGATTGTTTGGAAACTCAAACGAATACATCCTGCTCCATAATGGGACATTTCGCTCTATAATAGACAATCTACAATGGCTAGTATTTCAAATATGAAGAGTGGTCCAAAGAAGTAACAAGACTCTAACAGATGGGATTCTAACGGATGAATGCTGACAATTGTCATCGATCTTCATTCACTATAAATAAGAGCATTCAAAGTCGATGAAAAATAGAGAAACCGAGCAACTATGATAAAATGACAAAATCATGAATCCTCTGTTTCAACCCAAATACTCTCTATTTTTTTAGCTTTAATATCATTTACCTTAGAGAGAGAGATTATTTGTATTGCACTTCAGTGATTATCATATTTACTCTGTGAGAGAGTCTGTAAAAACATTTCAATTGTATTTCGGAATTGATCTCAAGGTAAAGGGACCTTGAGAGGAGTGATTTCTTTATGGGGGAAGCTGTAGAGAAAATTCCTGATAAGATTTTCTGCTCGTAAGACTTACAAGGTGCTAGTAGGAGAGAACGTTGATACTCGTAAGACTTATAGGGGTGTAAGCAGGAGAGAACATTGCTGCTCATAAGACTTGAAAGGGTAAGTAGGAGAGAAAGGTCTTCGGAATTGTTCTGCTCGTAAGACTTTCCATAAGAGGGAGTATCTCAGTGAGAGATTTATAAAAGGCTTCACAAGTGCCCAGCTAAACTTGTGGGATTGTAAAAGCTTCTTTTGTGCAAGGATTAAACAAGAGGATAGTGGATTCAAAATCTTAGGAAGAGCCTAGGGACTAGATGTAGGTTATCAAGGATTGGACCAAACCAGGATAAATCACAGTTTGCATATTCTCTTCCCTAAGCTCTTATATTTCCAACATAATTTTTAATCTAACTATTGATTTATGATTCATTACTTCAGACTTACTGCTTTCACTAAGATGTGAACAGATTTTCAAAGTTCTTAAGTTTTTATCTTACATCTAATTCACCCCCTCTTGGGTGTCAGTTGGTTTTAACGGGAAGATTGACATAAAATTTCTCTTGCCAAATGGGAACAAACACCTAGTATAGACAAGTCAAGTGCTTAGCTTCCAACTTGTTGAAGATTAGGATGTCATCAAAATAGATGACAAGAAACTTTCCTAAGTAAGGTCAGAGGAGGTGGGTCACAACCAGCATGAAAGTAATAAGGGCATTACTAGCTACTCATGCGAGCAATCTTGTGTCTTAACGTAGTCTTCTGCTTATCTCAAGGACAAATCCTAATATGGCGGTATCTACTACCAAGGTCGATCTTAGGAAACCAGCAAGAACCTGATACGAGATCAAGTATATCCTCAAGCCTACGAATGGAAAACTAGTACTTAAGAGTGATCTTGTTAATGGCTTTACTATCGACACACATTCTGCAAGTACCATCCTTCTTGGGTGTCAATAGGGCGAGTATAGCACATGGGCTAAGGCTATATTGGATGTAACCCTTTTCCATTAACCCAATAACTTGCTAATTAAGCTCTTCACCGTCTTTAGGGTTCATCCTATAGTGTGGTAAGTTAGGGAGTTAAGACCTAAGAACCAAATCGGTTGCGTGATGGATGTTCAATATAGGTGGCAATCGGGAGGTAGCCCCATAAGTGTGAGATCTTTCAATTTGTTTAGTAATTAGGATACCTCTTTGGGTAGATCCTTGGCAACAACTGTGGAGGGGGAGATAGCCTTAGATACAACAACAAGAATGATGTTAACCTCCTTACTTTCCTGCACAAACTCTTTCTCTATAAGGAGATGAAGGTTATAGTACTTAGGGGCAAATCCCTTTGTGTAGGTAGGGTCTTTTCTTTTAGGCTTAGGCTTTGCAATGCGCAATAAGATTGTGTTTCCTTTATGCTTAAACACATGGTTTTTTGCTCGACCATGACTGGTGACATAATTATCATAAAGACATATGTGTCTTAAGAGGATGTGGGATAGGTCTATGAGATTGACAATGCAAAGGATATCCTCCTTGTAGTTGCTTAGTTGAAGAGGTACATGACATTGTTGGGTGATTGGAAGGGAAATGATTTGACCCAAGCAACCCAAAATGACTTAATGAGGGGTTTTGTCTTAAGTCCGAGTCAAGTAACACCTCAACTAGAAATCACGTTTCATTCACTTCTACTATCAATGACTAACTTACATGACTTCTTATTGCACATCACGAATGTTTGGAATATACTATTCCTTTTTCATGAGTCATATAGTTCTAGAATAGATAGCAGACATCACATAACTTAAGGTGTTGTGGCTTATATCCTTCGATAGTGATTTCTTTATCAACATTTAAGGGGTAAATTGGCAAGATCGACTATAATGTCAAAAGAATCCTCAGTAGTTATGTCATCATCACGGGACCCAAGGAGTAAGGTATACTGTGGACCCTTTAAAGTAATATAACCCTAAGTAGGGCATTTAAAGCATTCAATAGTTAAGCCACTAGGACAAGAGCTAGACCCTATAGATTTAATGGGCGATTTTAGGGCACCTTTAAGACTAGACATTTAACATAGAAGGAGTTAAGAAATTGCCCTAGACGAGGACCCTATAGTCCTATTAGTGCAAATAAAGTTGCAAGTCTATCGAAACCGTGTGCCCTGTGGAGTAGGACGCCTAAAAGAAGAGTATATGGGCAAAGATTCTAGTCTCTAGGCCTTTTGGTAAGCTTTCTCAAGAGTTTCAGGAAATTTTAACTCAAGCTCCATTTTAATGTCAGGTCTAAAACCATTAATAAATTGAGTCAACAATGACAAAGGCTCTTCCTTCAACCCAGACCTTTTGATAAGTTCACAAAATGGGCTATATACTCAACAACAGTGGAGGTATGTCATAGATTATGGGGCTAGCTGAATAATTTGTTAGAGCAAGCGTTTCACCCAAGAGGGGGGTGAATTGGGTGATATTAAAAATTTCGTTGCAAATATAAAATTTGACAATGAAATTAAAACAGGAAAGAGTAAGGAGAAATATCACCGAAGTGTACACCGGGAGTTATACTGGTTCGGCCACAACCACTTTGACCTACGTCCAGTCCTTAGAACTTCTCTGAGAGTTTCACTATAACTTCCAAGATTCAGTGGGTTCTTGGCACCTCAGTACAAGCAAGTTCCTTCGCCTGGACACTTACTCCCCCTTACAAGTTGTAATCCAATCCCAACTCAAGGTTCCACAACCTTAAGTTATCTCAATAACAAATATTAAGTTTGAATAAAATATCTCTCTCACAGAGTGAATAAGAATCATTGAAGCATAGAATTACAAGTATAATATAAAACAGAGTAATGAACTTGATGATACGTTTGTGTGTGTGTTCTTGTTGTTTTTCTCTGTTTGGATGTTCCCATATATATAGATACGTTGGTAATGATTGCTGGAACATATTTCTTCATGTCCGTTGGAGCGTGCGCAGCTACTGTTGACTTTTCCAGTATTTGAAAGATATACGTTTGTGGTAGGTGGCGGTAGGTGAACGTTGCATTTGACTTTCCTTATTTGGTAATATCTCTTCATTGTTTATCTGCAAATATGCTAAGAATACTAATACAATGAAAGATTAATCATATAGGAAACAAAACAATGAACGTTGGAATGATTTCTGAATTTCTGGGTTTACATACTCGAGTAGCTACTCGAATATTCATTAAGTTACTCGAGTACATACTCGAGTATCATCGGGAAAACTTTCATGAACTGCAAGTCAACAAACAAATATAACATTACTCGGATAGTACATGGAATAAACAAAATATCAAACCTTTGGAATTACTGGTTTACTCGGGTACCTACTCGAGTATTGCATTCTTTTATTAATAGGTTACTCGGATACCAACTCGAGTATACCTTTGAATAAACTTTAGGTTACTCGATGCTTTACTCCAGTAATGTTAGCAGGATTTCAAGGCCGAGAGCACTTCAAGTTTGATTACCTTGTTACTCGAGTACATACTGGAGTAAACTCAATTTATATTCATAACTTACTCGAGTAATGACTTGAAGTTTTTCTTCAAAAAAATAACTCTGCATACTCGAGTACATACTCGAGTAATCCGCTTAAAAAAGAGTCATTAAATACCTGCATACTAGAGTAGCACCTCGAGTGAAGTATGATAAGAATAGATCAAGTTATTCGAGTACTACCTTCAGGTTTTTGCTTAACACAGTGAGTTGCTCGAGTAGCTACTCGAGTAATGTTAGCAGGGTACAAAATGCCGAGAGCAACACATTTTCTGAAACAGAGTAACTCGAGTATCATTGGTAGGCCGAGAGTAACTTGAAAACTTTTACCTGGTTATTCGAGTAACTACTCGAGTAACATTGGTAGGCCGAGAGCAACTTGAAAACTTTTACACTATTACTGGAGTATTGTTGGCAGGTTACTCGAAGGTATCTCTGGTAACTTCAAGTTTTGTCTCATTACTCGAGTACATACTCGAGTAATGCCTTAGAAAACTTACTTCTCATCAAGTTTCTCAGCTTTTTCTCTTGGCCTTTCTTCATTACTCTAATGCTTACTTCAAGTGATGCTTTTCCCTGTTATTACTTTGTTCAAACTTATTTATTCATTAAATCTTTTTCATAATATTCTTTGTTATCATCAAAACATGAGATCTAACATAATTGACACTTATACAGGCTGGCACATACTTCTCCCTCAATTTCATTTTCATTCTAGCCCACGTAGTAATTGGTGGATGACCCTGATGTTCTAGGGTTATCTGAAGAGTATGCCAATACTTGCGTGCAACTCCAACAAAGTTCATCTTGGTGAAACTCACTCATTAGTTGTCATTCATAGCATACCTGTAATATCCCAATTTTTGATTAAGGGATAATCATGATTATTATGGATAATTATGAATTTAATTGGAATTATTATGTGTTTTATGGCAATATTAATTAATATGTCATAATTAATGGAAAAATTGGAAGAATGGAATTATTGGCCAGGAAGTGGTAATTAATGGGGAAATTAATTACTAACTAAGAGAAAATGGAATGTGTGATTAAAATGGCTAATGGAGATATTAGATAAGTTAATTTGTGACTTATTTGGTGAGAGCCAATGGTAGGGTGACATGTGTCAAGATGAGAGAGGTTAAGGAAAGTCAAATTGATAAAAATAAGCTTTCTCTCTCCTCCCTCTCCTCTCTTGTGCAGCTGACTTGGAAGTATGGGGAGTATCATCATTGTCCATCTCTCTCTCGTTTCTCTCTCCTCCCTTCCTCCATTTCCGGCGGCTGAACTAGGCAAGAAAGAGAAAGAAGAACTTGTGATTTGGGTAAGTAAATGCCTTCCATTACTCAATCATCATTCATAAATGTTGATCCTTGAGTGATGAGCTTCATTTTGGTCTTTTTAGTTTGGCCATTGGTTGTGGTTTGTGATCACACAAAATCTTGGAAAGTGGTGAATTAAGAACTCTCTTTGGAGAAGTTGATAAGGTGAGTGAAACTAATATATCTATCTAAGTTTCATGCCATTTGAAGTAGTTTATAAATTCTGGAAATTTTGGCTTCAATCCGAAAATTGAATGCCACTGTTCATTTGGTATGTTTTTGGCATGAGAATGGTGTTTTGGAATGAGTTTTAGATAGATAAATTGATTGGAGGTTGAAATGTTAAGTTTAGTGATTTTGGGAAAATTGATGATTTGCGTTGATTCAAACCAAAACATGAAAATGGAGTTGGATTTTGATCATTTTAATGATTCCATTGAATTCCTTGGGTGTTTTTGTGTGGGAGTAGCTTTGGGTTGGTATTTGGGTTCATTTGGATCACTTGGAAAAATTTCTGGAAATGCTGTCATACCTTTTGCATTTTCTGGTTTCTGATAATCGTGCTTGAGGTGAGAGTGAGTGTGCTCGAGTGAGGAAAGAACATCACTCGAGTGAGAATTTTGTGCTCGAGTGATCCTTTTATGTGAAAATTCTTGTGCTCTCGGGCATGTGCTTTCTGTCTTCACTTCCTTGTGCTTGAGGTGATTTCCGTACTTATGCTCGAGTGATCCTTTTCTGTGAAAATTCTTGTGCTCTCGGGCATGTGCTTTCTGTCTTCACTTCCTTGTGCTTGAGGTGATTTCCGTACTTGTGCTCGAGTGATCCTTTTCTGTGAAAATTCTTGTGCTCTCGGGTATGTGCTTTCTGTCTTCACTTCCTTGTGCTTGAGGTGATTTCCGTACTTGTGCTCGAGTGAGGATTTTGTGCTCGAGTGATCCTTTTCTGTGAAAATTCTTGTGCTCTCGGGCATGTGCTTTCTGTCTTCACTTCCTTGTGCTTGAGGTGATTTCCATACTTGTGCTCGAGTGAGGATTTTGTGCTCGAGTGATCCTTTTCTGTGAAAATTCTTGTGCTCTCGGGCATGTGCTTTTTGTCTTCACTTCCTTGTGCTTGAGGTGATTTCCGTACCTGTGCTCGAGTGAGAATTTTGTGCTTGAGGTGATGTCCGTACCAGTGCTCGAGTGAGACCATTTTCACTCTAGGTGAAGCAGTGAAAAATGAATTTTTGTGCTTCTAAAAGGGGATCTTTGGGATAGTTCTTCCTACCCTTTAGGAGTTTTGTTAGGGGTGTTTAATGACTCTAAAAGAGCAATAATGATAACCAATTAAGTATTATAAAGTGAATTAAATCTTGGAATAGAGAATAACTCTTCGTCCCTAATTGTGAATATAGGATTTGACATTTGCCCTACTCGGGAGAGACCGGCGTTAGGACACGCACGGAAGGATCAAGGTAGTGACTTTTCTCTCATATTTTGTGTGATGTTTTGGTATGCATCACTTATCATTGAACTTGTGAACTGTGTACCATGGTCCATTATGGCGTGAGCACTTCAGCGTGAGCCGTATAGGGAGTGACAGTGGTCATCTCTAGGTCGGCCGTTGAACTGCCGTCGTAATCGCATAGATCTTTGTGAATCCGACCCGTGGGGCGGTGTTTGTGAAACCAGCCGTGGGCTGTGTATATCTTGCCTGTATGGCTTGCGTTATGAAATGCTTTATATGGATCCCAGCTGTGGTGAATTATACTGTGTTGATTGTTGTGATGCAATACAGCGCGAGCAATTCAGCGTGACCAATCGTCAGGGATGACATGTGTCATACTAACCATTGTCGTTGAACTGCCGTTGTAGTTGCTTGTTTGGATAATGATTTGATTTCATGCCTTACTATTTCCCATTATATGATTGATTTGACACTACAGGGATTCTTTAGAATCTCACTCTCCCAAAATTAAACATTTTAGACAGGGCTGAAGGATCTAAGGGAAAGCGGGCGACGAAGAGCAGTTAGAACTCCTGTTTAGGAGTATATTCTGGATATTGGTTATCATTGTATACCTTTTGGATATTTTTGGTAGAAACGATTGTATATAGTAGATTTTGTGTAATCCCCAAGAAAAAGGGTATGAATTGTAGGCTTTGTGCCTTGTGTAAATCCCTTTTTATTAATGAATGGAACCCGAGTGTGTCGGGAATTTATGCTGTACTCTGATATGTATGAATGAAACCAACCGATATAGGCCATATTTGTTTTGTATTATGAATATGAGATTGTTATGATAAGGTTTTGAAAAAGTTTTTGAAAACCTGATTTTCAGAAGTTTAATCTGAATAAGTCCCAAATCATCTTACAGTCTCTAATTCAAACTTAATTACGTGTTACGAACGTAAATCTCGGCCTTAATCGTGAAGGGGGTTACAATACCAGTCAAAGTAATCCTTTAGGTTGGCTGACCAATCTAAGAAGGTAGTTGGGTTTAATCGACCATCAAAGAAGGTGCATCTACCTCAACCTTTGTGGCATCTTCCATATAACCACATCTAAGGTGACCTTTATCATACTTAGAGGGCGACTCTACAACTTCTTCATCATCCTAAAGGTTTTCTTCATCCTCAAATTGTTGGACATTAAGCCTACGTGGGAATGATTGATTGTGGCTAGCCCCAGCACCCATAAAAAGATTATGACAACCTACCTGGGTCAGTCTAACTTGATTAGGTGTAGGGCTTTTTTGGGTTAACCTTTTATCCTTGTTAGGATTTAGATGTAACCCTTCTTAGGATTTGTAAGCTGGTTAGGGTTTGGAATTAACTCTTCTTGAAAATTTGGAAGTGGGTCCTTTTTCTCTTTCCTGCACTACGGTGCCCTAAAAGATAAATGGCTAATGAGTTCTTCTAACTTAGCATCAAGAGCTTCAATCTTACTGTCAGTCTCATAAATCCTAGCATTAGTCCCATGAGCTGATTCACTAACTAAAGGGTCCACATAGTCTATAGTAGCCCTTCCATGGTCATTATGGCTAATCATGGTGGCTATGATATTGGTTATTTCTTTTTCAAGATAGACTTGGCTATCAAGTATGCCTCAAATGGTCATGCAAAGGTGGAGGTGCAATTTGTGCGATCCATGTAGCCGACCCCACCTAGTTGGATAAAGGCTTTATTGTTGTTGTATATATAGGTGTGTAATATTTTTAATTTAATTATGATGTCAACAGTCCGACTGATGGCCCAACTAATCTAACCACTTGAACCATGACCCGTTAGCTTTTCTATCTCGATGTCTAATCCAACTTTTAAAACATTGGTTCAAATCTCAAGAAGCAAGTCTTAAAAGGAATTATACCACTGATCAAATAAAAAAATGGTGAAGGGGCAAAAATACCCATGTCAATTTGTCAAAAGTATAGCTAGCACCATATTAAAACCTTAGGTGCAAAAATGCTTATGATAATCATAAAAAAGTTTAAAAATGCCATAGATGTTAATTACCCCTAACTTCTATTATCTTTTTTTCTATGGGTCCCACTTGTGTCCAACTGCAATCTTCATCATCCTCTTTTACTGTTCAACCCTTTCTCGCTCCACTCTTCAACCTTATCATCGTTATGCATCGGCTTACAACCTCGACCATCCACTCCAAATGGAGGATGTTCGTCAAAAAATAATGTCAATGGTAGCTATGGGCCTCTATGAAGTAAAGCCTCCCTCCTTAACATCTACTTCCTATCCACATTCTCTCTTCGAGGGAACCACTAGATTGTATATTAGATCTGAAAAAGAGATGAGATTGTCGAAGGAGGGACTAGAAGTTGATGATAGAGCAAGAGGAGAATGATGAGCATGGGTTGATAGATGTAAAGCATGGTGGTAGAGACAGGGCAAAGTGTTGGGATTGGTTGGCACGGCGAAGAATTCAAAATTTACCAATCCCAATTGCAAATCTATCAACGACATTTAAATCGAGTTAGAAAGATTCATACCTTTTATATCTTGCCCTTTCCGATCTCTAAGAGCCAACAGCTTAGATATGCTCCCTGTACCGGTATCCACATGAATGCATCTCCAACACAAACTGCGTGCTACCGCTTCCAATGTCTCCTTGGATTTCCTTGCAACTTTAAATTCTCATCTGTACGTGTCTACCCCATTGTTTTATAACTCATGAGGGCTATATTGGAATTTCAAAATTAATCTTAATTCATTTTTGAAATCAATTAACACTTAATTGTCTTGATAAGCTTAATTAAATAAATTCGGTTTAATTAAATTTGTCCAACAGTTTTAATTTAACCTATTAATTTAATCTGAATAAAAAGCCAATATATTTAATTTATCTATATAAATTAAATCTGAGATATTATATCTCTATCATGTTAGTTATTAAATTTAATTTATCTAATAAAACTAAATTTAAAACTAACACAATATAATAATATTATCATATATATCTATAAATATGTATTTCAAAAATACATATATATTATTATTAATTTTCTTTTTTATGAATTTTATATTATACACACACACACACACACACACATATATATATATATATATAAATATATAATTCGTCCATTCTAGATTAAACATTGTATTTATTGAATCTTAGACACATCTTAGATTCAATAAACCCAGACATTATAGCTCGTGTTGGGCCATTCTTGTGTGCGATCCTGTAGGCCCATACGAAGTTGGCAATGGGCCAATAACTGTACTAACTCACAATTCGCAAGCGGCCTCTAATAAGACATTATGACTACCCAATTCATATGAGGATCATTAACATGATACAACCTGTCATACAACCATATCACATCCCTTTTGTCACATGATATTTCGTCCAAGGATGAGGCATAGATAATGTCAACCTCCTGTTCCAGACCATTACTTTCCCGATTCCTGAGTAGTCTAACAATAGAAATGGAAACTCCTTTCCATCGCAGTATGGGCATACATTTCTCAGACTCACTCATTGAGGGGCCCAATAATATCCCTCAACTAATATGAGGGACAAATTCCATCTTAACCATTCACATTTCTCTTCATGCAAACCACCAAGCTGGACTATAGCCTTTATCGTCACCAAATCAAAGGTGACTTTTGACTAAGTCAAAGCTTAGCGACTCTCATGTAGGAATCCATGATGATTTCATGACGAAGGGCATTGTGATGTAGTTATGCATTAGACAAGCTTTTGACTTGATCCATGCAGCTTTCTCATAGCGACTCAATTTAGCACCTTGTACTCTTACAAGTGTAGGCCTTTGATTCGTGTCTCCATATCTCATCAAAGTTATAATGGTCTCACTTCATCTCTGCTCCCGCATAGATGATCGACCAGGGACATTTAGGACAATCTTAATGATCTATCCAAGGATACAGTTATCATAGTTAACATGCAAATAATATGAAAAAAATAGAGAAATTCATTAAATAACAATGTTCAAAGTACAATGATTGACCCCTAAGGCACAATTTCTAACACAAAGATGGTGGTGATAGTGGTGGTTGTGGGTGCGGATTCATTCATGGCAGTCTGGTTTTTATCAGCGATGGCAATGAGTATTAGGTCATTCTTTATTGGCAATATGGTGGTAGGTACTAGGTATGGCAGTGTTCATGGTGGTCAAGTTTTCATTGGAAATGATGCTAGGTGTGGTGGTGTTCAGCCCAGTCTTCGTTAACAGTGATGGTGGGTGCTGAGGATAGTGTTGTTCAGGGTGGTCCGGTCTTCGTTGCAGTGGCGGCAAGTGTTCGGTACAGCAACATTCTCAATAGTTAAGTGCAATGGAAGGTGTTCACCATTGAAGAAGAGATGGGGAAATGTAGAAGGTTCACTATTGAAGAAGGGATGGAGGATTTTGGGGGGTGTCGTAGGGGAATCGAGGAATTGGATAGGCTTTTTTTTTTGCTAAGCTATGTTTTGAGAGGGGAAACAATCAAGATGTGTGATGTGTTATGTTTTTATTAGAGAGCATACTGAGGATGTGGCATATTGACGGACACCTAGATATGAGTGTGGGCCCCACCAAAATAAATTAACAGACATTTAGTAGTGTTTAAGTTTGCACTACTTTTGCCCCATTTTCAAATCTACATTGGCACTTATGCACCCAGTGTTTTAATATGGTGCTAGATGCACTTTTAACAAATTAACATGGTTTTTCCCCTTTCACCCATAAAAAAAATAGTAGGATAACTCATAAAAGTATTATACATACAAAAAAAAGTATGGACCAAATTTAGGTCAAGTTTCTTATAGACATTAGATTTAGTTCACAAATCACACTTTGTCATGGGTATTATTTTTTAATCATCATTGAACCCAAGTTTCCTATAACCATTAGCTTCCTCAATTTTTGTGCAAAATTGACAAGGATTATGCACGGTCTCAATTTATGTTGAACTAAATGCTATATAGAAATTTAGTTTTAATTTTTATTCTTATTGTATGAAGCAATTAATTTTACCACTATGGGATGTGATAGTAATAACCATTTTAGAGATAGTATTGATAACACTAAATTAAATGTCTATAGTGACTAATGAGTCTTGCTAATGCATACTCATAGTATATTTTTTTCTTTGCTAATTACTTTACTAAATCCTCCCATGACATGGAGATAACCTTTGATATATGTGATCACCCTCTACCTTTTAGACAAGAGGTAAAGTCTAATGAGGTGTTAGGATGATATGCAAATGCTTTGTATATTCAATTATGTATTAAACTCTAGAAGATGTATTAGATTTTAGAAGATGGAAGCTGTTATCTCACAAGTTAGTTATAACATATCACAACTGTCATCTATAACAAATTGCTTATGTAAACTTGAGCTTATAATTACAAGCATGGGTCTTAGTGCTAATCAAGTCATTGAGCCCTTTTCACTTAGAATATTTAAACTTTCACTTGGTATCAGGGCCTTTCATTTTTTTCTCACTCCAATGGCCAATTCACTAATCCTGAGCAGTGCATCGACTTCATCTATTTCTCTTCCCAAACTTTTCTCTTTACTACCTTTAGCTTCTTCCTCTTCTCCTTCTAATTTGTTGCTCAACCATCTCCTATCATACTAGATAGAAATAATTTCATGTACTGGCAATCTATGTTTCTTTCTATACTCAAAGGACAGCTTCTTAATGATTTTTTTAACCGGTGTGAAACCTTGTCCTAAGGAGTGGCTTACAGAAGATAAGCCACAAGCTTATCCACTCTTTGAGGAACATATTGATATTGATCAGACTATTTTTGGATGGCTCCTAGCAAGTATGACTCTAGAGATAGTAAGTTAGTTTGCTGTCACATATCTGAAGACATTTGGAAGATAGCCAGAGAACACATTGGAGTAGCCACATAGTCATAAGTGGTGATGCACAGATCTGAGTTACAATGAATTTGAAAGAATTCCATGAGTAAGATGACTATCTTAATCGAGTCAAACACCTAACCAATCAACTGAGACTTGTTGGAGCTCCTATTTTGGATGATGAATTAATCACTATTACTTTATCTGGATTAGATCTAGTATATAATTCAATTGTTTGTACTTTGCCTAGTCAGCATGATCTTACTTGGGTTATGTTATAATCTAAGTGACTTACCTTTGAATGTCATCTTGATCTTAACAAGATTATGGATAATCTTTCTATTTCCACACCTTCTGCTAACATAGCCAGGGCAGAGGGTTTAGACAACTCATGTGATCGAGGAGGATCATCACATCATGGTGGTAGAAATAATAGAGGCCACAGTCGAGGGTTATGTTAGGTGCATAAAGCTTGGTTTGACAAGCTAAAGAATATGTTTCTGAGCTGGGGATTAGAGAATACGAAGTGTGACACTTCTCTTTTCTGGTTTAAGAAATCTAGTGTTATCATCTTGGTCTTGGTGTATGTTGATGATATTATTGTCACTAGTAATAACTCCACAATAATCAAATGGTTCATTTAAGAGTTGCATACGAAGTTTGCTCTCAAAGATATGGGAGCTCTACACTATTTTCTTGGAATAGAGGTAAAACAAAGTTTACCCAGTTGTTCTTGTGTCAGCTAAAATATTTATATGATATACTTAAAAAATATGGAATGCTAAACTGTGCTCCATGTCCAACACCCATAGTTTCTAGAAAATCATTTTCTACTTATGATAGAGAGCCATTGAAAGATTCTACTCAGTATCGAAGTGTAGTTGGAATATTACAATATGTGACACAGACTCAGCCAGACATTGCATTTTCTATAAACAAGTTGAGTCAATTTTTGCATTGTCCTACAACTAATTGTTATCTGAAGGGTACTACAACAATTGGTCTTGAAATCAGGAAGCGTAAGGGTCTTAATTTCACAAGTTATTTATAAGTAGATTGGACGACATGTCCAAATGATATATGTTCTATTAAAGGCATTTGTTTTTTCTTCAGTGACACACTAGTTTCGTGGAATTCTTGAAAGCAACGAGCTATGTCAAAGTCAAACATAGAGTCAGAGTATCGTGCTCTCACTGATCTAGCTTGTGAGTTAATATGGCTTCATTCATTGATGTATGAACAATAGTTCCCTCTTATTCATGTTCCTCAAATCTGGAGTGATAACACCAGTGCCCAAGCTCTAGTGAGCAATCCTACTTTTCATGCTCAAACGAAACATATAGAGTTGGACGCTTTTTTATTCGAGAGCAGGTTCTTGCAAAGTGAGTCATTGTGGATCCTGTACCATTAAAAAGGTCAATTGGCAGATTGTATGATAGAGGCGCTCCCTCGCATGAGATTCTGGATGATTCAAAACAAGCTTGACATTGTCATAACTTCTGTTGTCACTTGAGGGGATTTTAGGTGATATGCAGATGTGTTAGCTTTGCATATTCAATTATGTATTAAACTCTAGAAGATGTATTAGATTTCAAAAGATTATAGTTGTTACCTCACATATTAGTTATAACTTATCATAGTTGACATCTGTAACAAATTACTTCTGTAAACTCGAGCTTATAAATTCAAGCGTGGGTCTCAGTGCTAATTAAGTCACTGAGCCCATTTTACTTAGAATATTCAAACTTTCACTTGAGGGAAGATAGATTTTTCTTGTCTTCATATTGTTTGTTTTAGTATTAACGGAATTTATTAAAAAAACCACGGTTTCCTCCTTCAAGTTTCTAAAAATATATTAAAGTTATGGTATTTGGCTATTTGCAGGTCAACTCTTTTTCCTCCGGAATTGTTTCTTTTTCAACATTTCAATTTCGGGAGATATTTATGTTCTGCTTCAAATACTTTTATTAAGATCTTAGAAGAGGAGGTGAGCAGCATATTGGTCTCTTTTTTTAATTTATTTTTAGAAACGTCAAGAAGATAATACAACAGTTTGACGAGGAGTTTGAGGTTAAATGATAATATGAACAAAATAGGACACATAACAAACTGATTGAAAAATTTGACCTAATTTTTGTCCAAAAATAATTCTGTACTTTGACTTTTAATAAATTGATGGTTTGGGTTCTCTAAAAATCCTTTCTTTCCTTTTCGTCTCAAAATCTTATCCCAACCCTTGAATTAAAAAAAATAGATGGTTCAAATTTTATATTTTATAAAGCTATTATTTTGAACATAAATATATAAATTTAATCGTTTAAAATCTGATCAACACAATTCATAATTTCAACTCAAACAAAATTTTGAAAAAATAAATTATAAAATACTATAATATTTGTTTTAGAAAATATTAAATATGAAGTATTCATTTTTTATATGAGGATGAAGATGAGATTTTAAGAAAAAAAGAAACAGGATTTTAAGAATGTCCTCTTCTTAAACTACTTACATAGTTGGGCACCTTATTTTAAATTATATAAATAAAAACATAAATTTATATATTTATTGATGAAAAATAAAAAAATAGATCTTATAATTACATAAAAAAATAGGGAAAATCCCAAATAAATGCCATGAAAATAATATAAAGGTGACAAGTATCAAATTAGGATTTTAAAGTCTTGATAATTTTACCATTATGCCCATCATTTTTTAAAAAAAGAAAGAAAGGTGCCCTTGCCAGAACACCACCGTCGACCGGCCACCGGCCGGCCTACACCTTCTGGTGGCTGGCCATCGGCTGCCAAAGCTCTGGCACGGGGGGTTGTTTTTTAGGGGGTGGGTGGGATGTAATTATTTTTAAAAAATGGGTACAGGGGGGATTAAATGTAATACCCCGAATTTTGAAACTTGAGGCTAGAGAATAAGCCTGAGATAAGTGGACTGCTAAGCCCCGGTTTAGCAAGATCCTAAATTGTGATTAAGAGATAATGACTCCAAAAGTGGATGTGATTAGTGATAAATAAACCCTTTTGGAGATTATGGTGTGAGTTGGCACCCGATGTGATTCGCATGTGCTGTGAGCGGCGCCAAAACCCTGTATTGAAGCCCAATTATGGATTAACATCTAAATTGACTTAAAATAGAGGGAAGGCGCATATTGTGGCTAAATGAAAAGATGTGAAGTGTTGGTGGTGATTCAATGAGAATTACCGTAATCAGGGGCAAAACGGTAAAGTTACCGACCTATTGGTCAGTTACCGAAGAGGAAACTCATTGGTAACTTCAAGATCAATGGTTAGGATTGATTTGTGTGATAGATCAAAGGGTGGAATCATGTGTGCAAGTGCCTATGTGAGCTCATGAAGATGGATCAAGATCATGACAAGTGGCAACTTATGAGCCTTAGATCTTGGTCAAATGTTCAAAGTGCTTTTTCTCTTCCCTTTCCTTTATTTTGGTCGGCCAACACATGAAGCAAATGGAAAAAAAATCTGATCACTATCTTCATCATCTTCATCTCTCCAAAGCCTCCATTTTCGCCTAGCTCAAGGAAGAAAGAGAAAACTAGAGGTGAGATTTTGGTTGGCTTGTGGTTCTCTAATGCTCTAATCACCTTCTATAAAGTTGTTCATAGTGATGAGAGCTTCATCTCTATGGTTTTAGATTCTTGATTGGAGGTGTTTAATGGCTTGAGGAAATTTGGAAAGATGGAGAATCAAAGAATTGGTTTGGGAAAGAGGAAGAGGTGAGTATTTGAAGACTTTTGATCTAAGTTTTGTGAGTTTTGGTTGAGCTTTGTGAATTTCGAATTTTGCCCTGATTTTCTTGTGATTTTTGGATTGGATGAATTGGGTTGTGTTTTATGTTGAAAATGGTGCCATGTTGTGGTATTTGATCATTGGAATTGGTTTGAATTGGATTGGACACAATGGTTGAAAAACTGGAAATTCTGTCCAGTGAGAATTCTGTCTGGGTAGTCTGTTTGTGATGCCGTTTTGAATGGGCAAATGATGTTGGAAAATTATGAAACTTTCCAGTCTTAAATTTCACATCAAAAGCTTCAAAATGAACATAAATTTTGTGTCATTTCGCTTTTTGAGCTGGGAGTTTGAACTGACCAAAGTTTGGCATCCAAACTGGACCCTGTTTTGGCAAGTCTGTTCTGGACAGTCAGATGACGTGGACGTTTTGACTGGGCAAATGATGTTCTAAAATTATGAAACTTTCCAGTCTTAAGGTTCACATCTCAAGCTTCAAAATGGACATAAATTTTGTGTCATTTCGCTTTGTGAGCTGGGAGTTTGAACTGACCAAAGTTTGGCATCCAAAATGGACCCTGTTTTGGCAAGTCTGTTCTGGACAGTCAGATGACGTGGACGTTTTGACTGGGCAAATGATGTTCAAAAATTATGAAACTTTCCAGTCTTAAATTTCACATCTCAAGCTTCAAAATGGACATAAATTCTGTGTCATTTCGCTTTTTGAGCTGGGTGTTTGAACTGACCAAAGTTTGGTATCCAAACTGGATTCTGTTTTGGCACAACGTTAGGTTTTTGGTAAATCTGGACTTTTGTGGTGATTTCTAGTAATGGCCAATATTGTTCCTAGAAAGAGGACCTAAATAAATTTCATTTGGCTTTGGAATCACCTTATTTCGATATTTCCTGAATTAGTTATGATTTTTGGAAGTTCAGCCAAGAAACTGGATTTTCTGGGCCGCAGCCAACCCCCATTTTCAGCATTTTGAGATTTTGAAAGGGTTCAGTATTCGTTTGGTTAGCGAGTAAGCGGAGCTGGAGCATACGTGGAAAGAAAAGGGTAGGGAACTTACCTCTCCTGCATGTATTGATATTTGTGTTTGTGTATTGATGCATGTTATTGCTTTGCTTGATTATGTGAAACATATATGAATGATTGAAGCTCTGTTTCTATTTATGCTATGGCCATGAGTATGTTGTTGAAACATTGAGCATGCGAATATATCATTATGTGAACATGAGTTATTGTGATGCAAGCATGTCATGCATTAAACACTTATCTTGCATGCATATTGGTATCTGTTTCCTACTGGGATTCTCTAGAATCTCACCCTCCCCTACCAACATTTTAGATAGGTCAAGTGGCTCAAGGAAGGAGCAAGTGACTAGGGGTGGCGAGAATCCCTTATGGGCATTTGTATTTGGTAGTTGGTTATCGTTATATGCTGGGATAATTGTATATGTTCGGATGATAGTTGGGATGTATATTTGGATATTGTATTTGTATATTGGATGAGTAATGAGTATGCATGTATGGAGTTGAGATTTGTGTAATCCCCGTTTGAGGAATTGTAAAGGGCGAATGTGCCCTATGAATTCTATGTAAAGGTATGAACCCGGGAGTTGCCGAGAAGTTATTGTTGTACACTCTGATATTTGTATAAATGTGATATTCCGCGTAATGTAATTGTATTCGAAATTGAATATGAGACCAGGTTAAAGTGATTTCGAAATGTATTTGTGAAAACCCTGTCGTGAAGATGAGATTTTAAATAAGTTTTGTTTCCTGTTGGTCTCTATTTCATTTTAATTGAGTATTTCGGATATAATTACGGAAGGGGGTTACATTAAACCCACCCCACCACTTTGCCCCTTTGATATATATGCATTAGTATATATATGTAAAATATAAATAAAGGTATAATGGCTTTGACAAAATAAGTAATGGAAATGACAAAATGCGTAATGATATTTACTAAACGAGTAATAGGATTGACTAAAGATGTAATAACACTGACTTTGAAAGTAATGGGATTAACTAAACAAGTAATGATATTGGCTAAACAAGTAATGAAATTACTAAAGGCGTAATGACACTGACTCAATGAGTAATGAGATTGACTAAACGAGTAATGGTATTTACTAAACGAATAATGTGATTGATTAAAGGCGTAATGACACTGACTCAATAAGTAATGAGATTGACTAAATGAGTAATGGAATCGACTAAATGCGTAATGACACTGACTTAATGAGTAATAGGATTGACTAAACGAGTAATTGTATTGACTAAAAGAGTAATGGAATTGACTAAAAACGTATTAACCCTAACTCAAAGAGTAATGATATTGACTAAATGAGTAATGGAATTGATTAAACGAGTAATAGGATTGACTAAAAGCATAATGACACTGACTCAATGAGTAATAGGTTGACTAAAAGAGTAATGATATTCACTAAATGAGTAATCGTGTTGACTAAAGGCATAATGGTTTACTCGTGTTCCTTTAATCAATACCATTACTCATTAAATAAGTGTCATTAAGCCTTTAATCAATTCTATTACTTGTTTAGTCAATATCATTACTCTTTTAGTTAATCTAATTACTTATTGAGTCAGTGTCATTACGCCTTTAGTCAATCCCATTACTCGTTTAGTTAATATCATTACTTGTTTAGTCAATCTCATTACTCATTGAGTCAGTGTCATTATGCCTTTAGTCAATCTCATTACTCATTCAGTAAATACCATTACACATTTTGTCATTTCCATTACTTATTTTTTCAAAGCTATTATGTCTTTATTTATATTATACATATATATACACTAATGCATACATATATATATATATCAAAGGGGCTTTGGGGGCCACCAAGCCCTTTTGGCAAAGTGGTGGGGTGGGTTCGATCCTACCCCTTGTCCCCTTGCACCCATTTGTTTTTTGTTTAAAAAAAGATTACACCCACCCTACCTTCAGGCCAAAAAGCCCCCAACATTGGAAGTCTAGCCGCCGGCCGCTAATTTCATACATGTCACATTTATGTCATTTTTATGTGTTAGCAGACTTTTTGGGATTTTATAAATTCACATGGTATTTATTTGGGATTTTTCCTAAAAAATATAAATTTCTTATCAGTCAACAATCCGTTATTTTTAATTTAATTAAATAAAAGTTGAAGGAAAAATCCCATAAAAATACCTTTAAAATACATAAAGGACAAATCAAGGTGGTGGATATGCATAATTTTGGCCGGACCAATTTGGAATATTGATATGTTACCAAAAGACACTAATACCCCTAATTATTATCTTCTCACTCCCCACCGTGCTGACACTCACTTCCCACCTCTCTCACCCACTATCGTACTATCCTTTCTCACTCCCCTTAGCCCTCACGCCGTGGTCTTCCTTAACTCCAACTTGTCATCGCTGCTTCACTGTCCAATTGTGCTTCGACATTTCTCTAACCCTCCTCCTCTTATTTTAGTGTTGTTATTGCTACTTCATGAGTTAAACAAAAGACGAGAAACACAGAGACAGACACAACAATATGTGTTTACACTTATAGATACAAAGATACAGACAACATAACTCGAGTCCTATGCTAGGGGACTCATCATTGAATGCATTCGATTAATCCTTGATTTGATTCTCTTTTTAGGATTGATTAATGTAC
The DNA here is from genome assembly GCA_963855925.1 of Inga laurina. Lineage (NCBI taxonomy): Eukaryota > Viridiplantae > Streptophyta > Magnoliopsida > Fabales > Fabaceae > Inga > Inga laurina. The sequence goes on along the minus strand of OY979706.1, from coordinate 27,194,958 downwards.
AATAAGAGATCTGATTTAGTAAGAAGTTCTTAATTCTGCAACTTTCTCAATTCTTCTGCTTTAATTCTTTTTCTTGTTTTGTGTTGGTGAACTTGCAAGTTAACTGGACCTTTCTATCTGTTAATGTTATACTTCACCTTTCTTTAGTCACACCCCTCTTTTTATCTGGTTGAAGTGGGTATATTAGGAACTTTAAATTAAATTTGAAGAGAGTGGAGGATTTCCATAACCATATTCTTTGGTTCAGAATATAAAACAGCATAAGCTGGTTTTGTGGACCCTACTTTTGGTCCTTTTGTAGATTTCTTGTTGATAAAAATTTTTCAATTGTATACAAAGGTTTGAGTTGCAATGAGAGAGAGTGGTAGTGGGAGAAAGAGTGTGCATACTGAACAATCGATCACGTCTGGAATCAGTTCAGATAGAGGTGAAGGGAAGTCAAAGGAAGAAGATGATCTCCTAGGAAGAAACATCAAAAGAATGCTTGCTGGATGCTTGATAGAAGGTCAAGGAATAAATGGAAGGCATGGGACAGAACATTCGGATGAGGTGATGGAAGACGTGGTGGAATAAAACCAAATAGGGTTAAATGCTTACCCAAGACAGAATGTTAAATACCCAATCAAAAGTCAAATTTCCTACAAGGCTAAACTGTTGGGTGAGGAGGAAAAATCTTTAGATAAAAGCTTTGATGGTCTGATGGCTGAATGGCTCAAGGAAGAAGAAGAGATGGCACCAGTTTGGACAGAAGAATAGAGGGAGAAGATGGGTTCAATTCCTTCCTTGAATATTTCCACTGATAAGCTAAGGGAGCTGGTTCTTCCATGGAAGGATACACTCATTCTGATGATTCTGGGGAAGAAAACGAACCTGCATGTCATAAGGGATAGGATTAAATGGATACTCAAATCAGATAATTTTGAACTCATAGATCTTCCAAGCAATTATTTTGTCTTTAGGACCGCTGAAAAAACATTATGCTCTAAACTGTTATTTGATGGCCCTTGGCTAATCCAGGGACATTACATGGTTGTTTAGAGATAGAGCCCAAATTTCAATCCATATTGTAATAAGGTAAGGAAGGTTGCTGTTTGAATAAGGGTCCCTATACTTCCAATGCACGTTTATTCGGAGGAATGTATGTTTGAGATAGGTATTTTGATCGGGAAAACTCTCAAAGTGGACATGAACACATTAGTAAATCAGGATAATAACAAGCAGATAATAGAAAGGGTAAAATATGCTAGAGTGAGTGTTGAGGTCAACCTTAACAAGAAATTACAGTCCAGATTCAAACTCAGAAATCATGTATACAAGTGGAATATGAGGGCCTAAATACTATATGCTTTAAGTGTGGTTTGTATGGCCATGTTCTGGAAAACTGCCCAACACAACTGCTAGGAGTTAATGAAGCGGAGAAATAGAACTCATTGAAAAACCAACCGGAAAACTCGAGCGTTGGTCAACAGGGGACGAAACAGCCAATTTGTTCTGTACCTGGCATCTCGTTTGAAAAGGACTTTGGTGTGTGGATGCAAGTTAAATCAATGGTCAAATCGTGGCCTCATTTTGCCGAAGTGGGTAAAAGGCAACAGGGGAAGATGTCATCAGCAAGTTGATTAAACGGGAAAGGAGTGGAGAAAGGATCCGATGGATCTCATTTTACCGTACTGCAGGAGAGTGATCTACCTGTTGTTCCCAAGGATAACTCAAACCTTAACAAGAAAAAGGGGGTGATTTGCAGTGGAAGAAGAAAGAAAAGCTGAGCAAGACTATACCTTGTGGTGATCCAAAGCAAGTGCAAGGCATTATGAAGCTAATCTCGATATTTGAGATGGGTGAGTCTAGCGATAGGAAGCTAGTAGCAGAGGAAAGAGAGGAAGAAAGGAAAGATAAGGATCAGAGAAGGAAGGGATCTGTCAACTCATAGGGTAATAAACAAGATGAGGTGGGTCGGGTGCAGCAAAAACAAGACCCGACGGTGGTTAAGAGCGAATATGCACAAGAACCAATTGGGGATGCTAGTGGGCTGAACCAAAATTAGGCCCAGGAGAACAAGGGCTCTAGTGTGGGACAACATAAGGGAATAAGGCTAGAAGATTCAAGAAGTAAAAAGGGGGCCAGTTTATTTAGGCCAAAAAGTTCAATCCCAAATTTTAAAAGGAAGCAGACTGGTAGAACGCACAACTTAGTATTTAGATCACTTTTCAAATAACGGGATAGTTAAACTTGAGCACATGTTGGGTAATACACAAAGTAAGGAAAATGGTAAAAAACGGATTCCACTAAGGGATTTCATAAAGGAAGTCACACAAGAAGCCCCCACAGTCCATTCCCTCCCAAGTGCAAGTCCTATCTCTTCTATAGAACAACCGCTGGTTCCTTTGGCGATACAGGATATGCGAACTAAGAATGATGATAGAGAGGTTATGACTACCCTTGAGGCAGAACAGAACCATGTAGCTGGTGCAGCTGATAATGGGGAGGTTGAGATTATGGAGCTGTCTGACTCAGGCCAATAATGGTTCTCATACTAGGTTTTCCTTTACCTTCCTTGTGTTAATTATGAATTCCATTAATATATTGGCTTGGAACTGTAGAGGAGCTACCTCTAAATCCTTTCCAGGAAGAGTTAAGGATATGATACAAGGGAAAGATATTAAGATTTTGATTATTTGTGAAACCGTGTCAGTAGAAAGAAAGCCAATAAAATTAGTAGAAAACTAGGATTCAACAATTGGATTAGAGTTGAAGCTATTGGTTATGCGGGATGGATCTAGGTCTTATGGAATGTGGAAGAGATTTCCTTGCAATATATATCGTCGTCTACCCAAGCTGTACATGTCAGGGTAATTGTGGTTAAAGAACCTAGAGACTTTGTCCTTTCATGTGTATATGTTGAGCCAACTTCTATTTTTTGTTAAAGCCTAATGAGTAAGCTGAAAGCTTTTAGTGCTTTGGTCGATATTCTTTGGATTGTAATAGGGGATTTCAATGCTTACTTATATAATAAGGATAAAAAAATGGGGGGTGAGCCCAAACATTTGCTCCATGAGACAATTTCAGGAGTGTATTTCCCATTCCCAACTCATTGAAATAGAAATAATTGGTGACAGATTCACTTGGGAGCATGGTCTGCTCAAAGAAAAACTAGATTGGGCTTTCATGAACTCAGAATGGAATTGTGTATATCCCCTCACTAAGGTTCATCATTTGAGTAAATTTGGATCGGATCATCATCCAATTTTGCTTAAATCATCGCCTAGTATTGATGTTAAGCATACTAGAAGATTTTTTTGATGCCAAGCTGCTTGATTCTTAGAGGAAGGATTCGGTGGTATGGTGAAACAGTCCTAGAGTAGGGGTGATTGGAATGATAAAGTGAGTAAGTTTGCCAAGGATGCGGGAGAGTAGAATAGGAGGAAGGTAGGAAACTTAACGGAAAAAAGAAGAATGTCTTTCAAAGGATTGGAAGTATTGAAAGAGCAAGGGCAAGAAGGGATAGTCAATACTTAGCCCAAGCAGAAAATGAATTATGGAAGGAATATAAGAAAATCCTGGCTCAAAAAGAGCTTATGTGGTACCAGAAGTCTCGTTGTAGTTGGTTAAAGTGGGGGGACAAAAACAGTAAGTTCTTTCACACTGCAGCTATAATAAGGAGAAGAAAAAACAGAATCGAAGGGCTTAAGAAGAGTGATGGGGAGTGGACCTTTAACCAGGAGGAGCTAAAAGGATTAGTCGTAAACTACTATAAAGATATGTTTACAACTAAAATAAATACCATTGTGTGTCAGAATACGATTAGCCGATTTCCGAGGTTGAGATATGAATTAGAATAGGATAAATGTGGATGTGACTACAGAGGAAGTTAGAAGAACAACTTTTGACCTTGGTGCCTTCAAGGCTCCGGGCCCTAATGGATTACAGGCAGTTTTCTACCAAGAGTATTGGCCCATTGTTGGGGAGCATATTCTAAAGTTGGTAACAGATATCTTTCAAGACCCTACCCGAATTAGTGAGATAAATGATACAAACATTGTCCTTATCCTGAAGATGGAAAACCCAGAGTTAATTACAGACTTCAGGTCGATCTCCTTTTGTAACGTCAACTATAAGATAATTTCCAAGATACTAAGTAGCTAACTTCGAGAGGCTATGGGAAGGATTATTGGGAATCACCAATGTAGTTTCATTGCAGGCCGCCAGAGTAGTGACAACATAATCATTACTCAAGAAGTGATTCATTCTATGAAAACTAAGATAGGAAGAAAGGGGTGGATGGAGTGAAGGTGGATCTTGAAAAAGTCTATGATCGCCTTGAGAGGCCTTTCATTCTTGATTCACTCAGAAATGTGGGAATTGAGGGGAATATATGTGAGCTCATCATGGCATGCATATCAAGTCCGCATTTCCAAATTCTTTGGAATAGGGAAGCCACCGATAACTTTAGTGCTTCTCGGGGTATCAGACAAGGGTATCCCCTTTCCCCTTATATTTTCACATTGTGCATAGAAATGTTAAGTCATATCATTCAAGATTCTGTTAATGGTGGTATGTGGAAGCCTTTAAGAGTTAGCAGAGGGGGTCCTACCATTTCTCACCTCTTTTTTACAGACGATCTTATTCTATTCGGCAAGGCTTCAGAAAGCCAGGTGGATCACATGTTGAATTGCATACAGAACTTATGTGAGGTGTCTGGCTAGAAAATGAACAAAAGAAAGACTAGGGTGTGCTTCTTTAAAAATGTTCACTTTTCCAGGGCTTATAGTCTTAGCCAAAGCATGGGCGTGTGTTTAACTGGGGACTTGGGTAAATATCTGGGTATTCCTCTTATTCATAAAAGGGTTACTAAGGTCATGTTTGCACCCATTATGGATAAAGTGCAAAAAAGGTTATCGGGGTGGAAGAGAGGGTGCTTTAGTATGGCGGGCAGAATAACTCTTATCAAAACAGTCTTATCTGCTTTGCCTTCTTATCATATGCAAACAATGTTGCTTCCTAAAGGAGTTCTGTAAGATCTTGAGAAGAAGGGTAGGAGTTTTTTGTGGGGTGAAATAGATGATCAAAAGAAGTTGCATCTTGTCTCCTGGGATCAAGTTAAGAGGGATGAAAAGAAGGTGGTCTTGGTATCCATGATATGTGTAGGCAGAATGAGGCGTTCATTATGAAGCTTTACTGGCACCTCTTTACCAATAGGGAAGCCTTATGGGTACGTGTTCTTAGAGCTAAGTACTGCTGGGACCAGTCTAACAGTCCAGTCACTCAGAAGAATGCATCATTCACATGGAGGGGAATTTGCTCCATTTGGGAGACATTCCAGAGGGGAGTGGGTGTTAAAGTTGGTAATGGGATGCATAATTTGTTTTGGCATGACAACTAGTCTGAGGTGAACAAATCGTTGATTGAGCCTATTCCGAGCTTGGAAGGTTTTGTGGATAGTAATGAAAAAGTTTAAGATTATGTGAATCCTTGGGGTGAATGGGATGTGGGTAAATTGAGCGGGTGGTTCCAACAGCCAGTGATTGATTGTATCATGTGTGCACACCCTCCTAGTGAGAAGAGAGGAGAGGATAAATACTTTTAGAAGCCTTCGTCTAACAGATGTTTTTCTGTAAGCTCCGCCTATCATTTTTGTTTTGCAGGTAATCAAAACTAGAGTGCACAAATATGGAAAATGATGTGGAAATGGGCAATACCTGAAAAAATCAAGTCTTTTATGTGGCTTGCATCTCACGGCAGGGTTCACATGGCGCAGTTGAGAGCTCATAGGGGATTGCAGGAGCATGCTAGCTGCCCTTTTGATTGCGGAAGTGAAGAAGATCTTATGCACTTACTAAGGGATTGCGTCAATGCTCGGGAAGGTGGATCTCCATAATCAAGCCAGCATTGTGGGAAAGATTCTCTAGCCTACAAGGGTTGGACTGGATTTAGTGGAACCTCAAGCATGAAGCAGGCAGGCCTTTTACCAAAAAGGTTAAATAGGCAACTTTGTTTGGTTATGTATGTTGGGATATTTGGGTATCTCGTTGTACGAAGCTCTTTGGGGAAGAACAGGAGACTCAATATCTTAATGCCCATTCTAGTTTGTTTCGAGCCAGTTGGGATATGGACTTAACAAATTACTATCAATTTTATAATCATTTGGGTACTGGAAGTGAAGGTGGTATTAGGAGTCAACCTGGTTTTAGCACTTTGGAGACAGATGGTTCAGTTCTAGATTCAGGCCAAAGTGGATGCCCAAGCATTATTAGAGGTGAAGATGGTAGCTGGATGTGTGGCTACATGAGCAAGCTCACTCAAGTTCCACCGGTGGTAGCTGAGATTGTTGCAATCATACAGGGCCTTTAGATCTGTTGGAACAGAAATTTGAGGAAAATCTTGATTTTTACTGAGTGTCTTGAGGCCGTCAACTTACTTTCTAGGGGTGCTTATTTAAACCACCCATTTATAGATGTTATTGAAGATGCCAGACTTTGAATGTCAAAGAACTGGCAGGTTATTGTCACTCATATTTCGAGGCATCAAAATGTTATAGCTGATCATCTTGCTAGCCTAACTCATATTATTACAGGAAATTTTGTTCTCCTTGATCAACCACCACCTTCCATCCGGGAGGCGGTTGTTGCTCAAGGATGAGTCTAGTTTTTCGTTTTGCATTTGGGATTTGTAATCTTGTTTTGTTGTGCTAATCCGGTATTGGGTTAATGTAGTCCATTTTTTCATTCAAAAAAGAATTCAGTTGTAGAATTAGAAACAAGCAGAAGGAAGAGGACGCAATTACACGATGGAGGGAAAGAAGACGAAGATTCATCTTGTTGGTGAGGTAAATGCAATATGTTGGAGGTTGAAGAAAGCTTAAAGATTGGAGTTGAGCAAGTAGTCAACGCTAGAAAACGTAGAAGCAAGTTGTACCAAGATAGCACTGTAAAAGACCAAAACTGTAAAAGACCAAACTTGAACTAAAAAAAAAACCTTTGTCAGGAGATAGAAGCAAGATTAGGCCAAAAAAAAAAAAAAAAAGGAGATAGAAGTAAGACAAATTGTCATTAAATTTAGGCACGTTTGTTGCTGTTACAGCTATACTGATTTTTAGTTACTTGCTAAACTAAACTTGATAATAGTTAATCCATTGTTGCTAATGTTGATATGTTAAATTTTAGTTAATTGCTAAACTAAACTTGTTAAAATTTAATCAATTGCTAAACCATTATGACAAACAACTAATGAGGTTTATTGAATTGCTAAACAAATTAAAAGTTGTAAATAATCTAGAGGAGAGGCCTCGTTCATTTATTTTAGCAAATTTGAAATTTGAAAAAAATGGTAGTTAATTCCTAAGTCGTTATTGTAAAACAGTTAATGAGGTGTAGTTAGCTACAACGTTCATTACTTGCAAAAGCGGTAAACTGTGCGCAACAAAGGCCACTGCATATTTTTTTTCCGAAAAGTGGGTGTTCCTAATTTAGTCTTGGAATTTGTGAAACAACTGCAGGTAATACTGAAACCAAAGTAGTAAATGGGGAAATAAAATTAGTAAATTGTGTGAAACAGGGGCATTTATGAGTTTTTCCAAGAGTAGTGGGTGTTCGTCATTAATTTGTGAAATTTGTGAAACAACATTAAACAATAATGAAATAAAAATAGTAAATGAAAAAATAAAAGTAGTAAATGGTGAGCAACAATGGACTCTTCTATGAATTTTTTTAAGAGGTTTCCTAATTCATTTTTGGAATTTGTAAAACAACTGTAGGCAACAACAAAATTTCTTTGAGAGGGTGTTCCTAATTCATTTTTGGAATCTGTGAAACAATAGTAGGAAATAATGAAATGAAAATAGTAAATCATCAAATACAAATAGTAAATGGCAAGTAATAAGGACTCCTCCATAAATTTTTCTGAGGGCGGTTTTGGGGTGTGTGAAACAATAGCAAGCAACAACATAACTAAAGTAGTAAATGAAGATAAATTGCAAATAGTGAGTAACAGGATACCAAATTAAAACCAGAATAGCCATGGCAAAATTTCCTTGTATTAAATGAGAAGCGAACATTAAGGTCTGCATGCACTTAATGTGCTTTTGCCACTTACATCAAAGTACATGTTCCATTCATTATATATTACTTACAACCCTTCTCCCGAAAAAAGAGAAAAAGGGTTCAAACTGGGTTAAAAAAAAATATCCTCCCACATTTACAACGAATTTCCAGCCCATAACCACCATACTGAACATCAAATAATTCGGCAGTATTTTGAGCATGGTTAGAAAAGCCTTCAAGGCATGCAAACAGAGCCTCTGTAATACCTCAAATTTATATTTACTAAATATATTATAATAATTTAAAAAATTCAATAAAATGATGAATATTCATGAATTTAAAATTTATAAATCTTATAAATATTCATTTTCATGAGAAATTGAGCAAAATAATTATGGAATTAATTTGGGTAATTTAAAAATACCAATATTAAGGTCCAATAATGGAGAAATATTAGAGAAAATATTTGGTCTAAAAATATATGAAAGTTGACCAAAGGAAAATAGGAAAAGAAATTGGAATAAAAGGTAAAGGGAAAATCGTAATTTTGTCAATTTAGCACAAAATTAATTATTTTTCAATTAATTGAAGTTAATTTCAATTAACTAAGGAAATTAAAGGGGACACATATATTTAGAATATTTTGGTCAAATAAATATGAATTTATTAAAAATTTGAGCAAAAGTGCAAATTTAACCAAATTTGTTATTTTACATGTATACGTAACTGGAACAAGTTGTGAAGCCAATTGAGACCTGTGAACACCCTATTTTGTCCGGACCCCACTAAAAAATACAAAAATAATTGATAATGATTAGTGTCCAAATTGGCAATCATCATTGAAAGAAAAAATTAAAAAAAACGAAAATAAGAAAAAATAAGGAAATCCTCCTATTGATGATGATCGGTGTCTAAATAGGCAATCATCATTGAAAGGGAAAAATTAAAAAAAACGAAAATTAAAATAAATCCCCTAATTGATATGATTGGCATTGTCATTCATTAAGGGAAAATAATAAATAAACAAACGAAAAATAAAAAATAAAAAAATCTCATTTATGTTGATAGGTTTAAATTAGGAAGTTACTTGTGGGGAGAATAATGAAAAAAATTAAAAATGAAAAAATCTCCACTAATGGTAATTAAGTCAAGTTAGGAAGTTTTATCAATAGAAAATACAAAAAAATAAAAAAAACGAAAATAAAAAAAAATCTCCATTGATGGTGATTGGGTTAAGTTAGGTAGTTCTTAACATAAAATACAAAAATAAAAAAAAACGAAAAGTAAAAAAATAAAAATAAAAAAGGGAGCATTTATGAAGAAAACCCTACCTTGAGGCTATAAATAGGAGTGCAAGGGTTGAAGCAAGGGGGACAAAAAATTTTGGAAGAATTTTGAGAGAGCAAGGAGATAAGGTCTGTGGTTGGGTTTTCATCCTTTTTCTTTGATTTCACTTTTACATCTCTTTTTTTTTTTCTCATCTAATATCCCTTGGTTCATGCTTACCTCATCATGCCTCATGCTTACCTCATCATTCATGCACTATGACTTTATCCAATATGCATTACATTGCTTTACTTTGTATTATGATGTTGCTGGACGTGTTTTAGCTCATTGTGGTCTTGTGGATTTGCATTTTATTGTCCAACTGAATTATCTCATACATAGGCAAGAGGTATGTGTTGTCTTATTTTCTTATGATATTAGGTGTTATGCTTAATAAATATAGATAATATAGTTGTACTTGCCTCTTGTTTATTATGTGGTTCTATCACCCTATCTCTTATTGTAGCGGGTTCAAAGAATAAAAGGTACGCATAAATCTTCTCACCTTTGATTTCCTTTTCTTTTAACTTGTGTTATTTCTTCTTCCTCCTCTTTTTTCCTTTATCCTTTTCTTAGGTTCTCTTTCAAAAAAAAGAAAAAAAATATTTTGACACATTTTGATAAATGAAAATAAAATGGAAAAACCCTTTTTTACAAGAAAATAAAAAAAACGTTTTTTTTAAAACAAAAAATACAAACCAAATAAAAAATTATTTTTCTCAAATAAATTAAATAAACATTTTTTTAAAAAACACAAACAAAGTGACACACATTTCTACCTCTCGAACTACGTGGGCTTTGATCCCTCTAAAGGGTACGTAGGCCCTAGGTCTCTCCCTTATGTCATTTTCTGTAATATGTATGATGCATAGTGCCTACGGGTACATCGAACATGACCAAACATAGTGCTTACAGGTACACTGAATTATGTGCAATCTGTGGTTTTGAGCTCAACTGAGGTACGGAACGAGTAGGGGTTGCAACAGTGTTTGGCTCTGAATGTTTCTAAATGAATCGAATTATGTGTTATTATAATATTACTATATATGGTGTTTGGCATGTTTATCATTATATTTTCTATTATAGAGTTTTTGTTACTACTGAGATTCGTTTGAATCTCACTTTTTTTCAAAATTAAAACATTCTAGTAGAAGCGAGCGACTCTAGAGGCAAAAAGATAGATATCGACAACTGAGGTGTTCGGGTTATGAAGAATGGAGCTGGTGGTTATATTTAGCTTACTTTTGGATATTTTGGAATTTTGTAAATATTATCAAACCTTGCGGGAATGATTTTTGTATGCACACAGACATTTTTTATCAGTATATTTTACTATTTTTGTTTTCCTTTGGAACTGTGCCTTTAACACTACACATATCGAAATGTTAACGGTTATTGACATGTTTGGTATCAGAGCCCAAACGGTTCTGGTATTATCAGAATAGTATACTGATATAGTCTTGTTTGCATAGAGACAAGATATCATGAGCAAAGTGAGGGATCATAGGCGTCTGTGAACCACCACTAGAGCAGCGAATTCTGGATAGCCAGTTATTCGTGGAGTACTACGCGTCGGGAGGTCTCCGTATGTCATGAACAGTGAGGGAGAGCGTGCCCACACTGCCTGTATATGGCCCGAAGCCGAGACCAGTGTCGCAGTAGGATCGTTGTTTGGAGAGACCGGACAGCCGATATCGAACAACTCGGAGTATGATTTGGAGGAGGACCCGGGGAGTATCCGAGCATGGAAGACTCTTCTAGGGCAGACACAATAGACGTACAGTATGACCTACATCTGGACTTGGAGTTAGGGGATTATGTTCGGGCAGATACCAACAAACGCTGTGAGCTCATATCACAATGGACTTCCTCCTAGACTCAGCTTTTTGGAATCGGCAGAAGAACAACGTGGTTGAGCAGGGCCCAAATGGGAACATGTACAATTTTCTGGATCATATGGATGAATTGGTTGATAAATTTATGTATGATGACTGACGTGGGACCTAGCCGTCATATTTTGGTTATTGGAGATGACCGGCATGTACTACGAGACAAGGGCAGTTATATGGAACTGACAGACAGAGAAAGATTTAGGCATAGTTGGTATTTTGGGAGGGTACAGATAAAGTTAATCGTGCTTGACCCAGGGAAATCCTAGGATGGGTGACCCCTAGGAAGTGCTAAGGGAAATGTAATATAAAAGGATTAATATATCATATACAGTAGTTTATAGGATATCTGATGTTTCTGTTTTTCTATAACTACTGTAAATAGTTGTTGTATGCTATGTATGACATATCTGTCTACCCTAACTTTTATGAAATGATGAAAATGCCCTTGCTCTTATAAGAAAAGTAATTCTTCTATATTTTCATGTAGAGTGAACTATGGAAACGGTACAACCAGGAGAAGACGGTAGAGGCCAAGGCCGAGGTAAAGGAAGAGGTAGATGTGGTAATCATGAGGAAATACCGCTTCCTGGACCAAATCCAATTCAGTAGCAAATACTAGATATGCTAGCACAACAGTAAAATACAATGAAAGAGATAAGAGATGAACTTCAGGGGGTACAGTAAAGGCAAGACGCCTGGACAAAAACATGAGGGGTACTGATGATGAAATACCATAGGAGGGACCTTAGCTAGGGGATATCGTACCAGATCCTGAGGCAGAAATCCATAACTGGTTGAGCAAATTCAGTAAGCAACAACCACATATATTTCGGGGAAAGTTTGACCACAACTGGCTGAGGATTGGCTGTCCCTTTTGGATAAGATTTTTAACATGTTGCGATGCTTAGACGAGATGAAAGCTCTACTAGCCATTTACAAGTTGGAAGGTGATGCAGATCGTTGGTGGAGGAACACAGAGCTTACTTTGAGGGGAAGGAATGTTCCTGTTACCTGGGAATTATTCCAGGAGAAATTCAATGAAAAATATTTTCCCCCATCTATTAGAAGAGAAAAAGAGAAAGAGTTTTTAAGCATCAGGCAATTAGATTGGGAAAGTTTCAACGAATATTTGGCAAGGTACATCTGACTGTCTCAATATTCGGCATACCTAAAACTTCAAGATAATGTAGAATGGAGTTCTGATATGATGATTGAAGGATTGAGACCGGAATTAAAAGAAAAACTAGTTACACAACAGTTCACTAAGTTTAGTAAAGCGGTGGAAGAATGCCGATACATTGAGAAACGTATGTCAAGTTTGGCAACTCAAGAAAGTAACAAGGGTGCTTTTGGAAGTGGTGGTACATCACAAAAATGAAAAGAACCAAGTGAACCACCTATAAACAAAACCAAGAAACCATGTTAGGCTGGAGGCCGTGGGAATGAAAAATCCCCTCAAGGCACAACATGTTGGTATTGTGGCAAGCCACACCATCCTGGCTGGACATGTAGTGGTGCTCTATTACTAATAGAGCTCAATATTTATATATTTTTAGTAATTAATCTTAGGCTTTTGTGGGACTTAATTGAATGTTTTAGGCATAATCAAGTGTTAATGTAAGATTTTAGTGAAAGAATAATTTAGGAATTATAGTGGTTAAATTGTTATATTTTTAATTAATATTTTTTATTCCCATTATTCTTTAATTGTGAGCAAAAGATATTATCTTTTTTAATCTAATTTTGTAGGTGATGATGTGGCACAACTTGAGTGTTCAAGGTCAAAGATGATATTTCGGAGTTTAATGAAGGACAAAAGTGAAACATCACAAGTGCAAAATTTATTTTCACATTTTTTCTAAGAGGAGGTTAAATGAGTGCGGGCCTTATTTGGTGGTTGCAATTTTGTGTCTAATGCCAAAATAGATTTTTATCTCTTATTCAAACAGGGCACATCACACTTTTAACCTAAAAACACTTGAATTGCAAAGAGAAAGAAAGCAAGAGGAGGCTGGATTGTTTGGAAGAGAAGCTGAACCGAAATAAAGAATCAAGGGGGCTGGACCGAATTGGGTGAGAATTGAATAAAGAAGAAAGATTTGACCGAATTAAAAGGATGTTGTTGGACTGAGATTGATAATTGAAGAAGGAAGTGTTGAGCTGACATTATTGACCAAATTGGAGATTTTGAACCAAATGAAAAAGAAGCAGGGCTGACCGAGTTAAAGGAGGTGCTAGACCGTGAGGGATTAATGAAAAAAGAAGTGTGAAATAAAAGAAGAGGGCACCGAATTGAGAAGGGAGCGGGAGCCGCCACTTGAAGAGAAGAAAAGAAAAGCAAGACACACGATATGCAAAGGGAAGCAAGGGATAGCGTGAGATTGCGGCTGTGATAGTGTGAAAAGGAGGAGTATTGGAACCCGACTTGGTTGACCGAATGTAAAAGGGAGAGTAGAAAGGTGTCAAGGGGGATGTTCGGTGTGTAGTTTCAATGGCTATTCTCTACTTCTTTCATCAAGCTTCATCTTCCTCCTCTTCCACGAGTAGCTAAACTTTGGTGATTTTCTTGAGTTGGGTAACAGTTTGAGCTTATAAACTTCAATGGAATTTCTTTAAGCTCTCTTTCTAGTTCATAATTAAAGCACTTGATTAAGTGTGTAGTTATGATCTAGATTGTTCTATGCCAAGTAAATAAACTTGGTGGTTGAGCTAGGAGTTGATTAATTAAGCTTTATATGATTCAAATTAGGAGTAGGTTGAGTTGTTTATTCCAACTTGGTTAAATGGATTGTAAATGACTAAATTGAATACTTTGAACTTTTGTAATGGTAATTACAAGCTAGAATTGGAAGTTAATTATTCATCTCCTGAAGTCTGAATTATTTGGGGGTATTCTTTTAATTGCTCCAGTAGAATGAATCAAATGATTATTGCAAGTATGGAGCTAATGGTAGCTTAGTTCCATCCTCTTGACTCATATTATGGAATTCATATTATTAGCAAGCAAGGAAGACTAAAACCTCAACTCAAGGGAATCTCATATCATCATTATACTAGTTAATTGAATTTATCTTGTTGTTAGTGTTAATTTATATTTCATTTGCTTCTTTGTCTTGAAAACCAAAAAATACAAAAACTATTGAATTAGATTAGATTACTTCATTAGTTTTATAAACAATTTCTCAAAATGATTTCTAACAACTTTAAGGTATTTATCACTTTACTATTTATAAACTTGGAAATTAATCTCCTCATATGAATTACTTATGTTGAGCTACTATGCTACATTTTCAAACCTAGTTTTATTTTGTAAACTCACACGATATGGGTCCATCAATTACCGCAGGCTCCACCAGCAACTCAAGCTTCAAACTGATCAATAACTTGTTATAGCTGTGGAAGGCCAGGGCATTATACTAGTAATTGCCCACAACAACAAGAATGTTTCGTTGAGCCAGACCAAGAGCACAAGGCCGAGTATATACAATTTTAGAGAGAGAAAGAGGAAGAAAAGCTTGCAAAGGTATGTACTTTATTCGGTAAATTGGTTCCTAACGTGTATAACTCCGCTCCTAAGCATTTTTTCTATGTCAATTCAATTTTGTGAAGCTCAAACTTTGGTGTTCTAAGGCTAGGGTTTTCAGCCACTTTGAGAAAAGCTAAAAGGAAGCGAAAGGTAACCTTCAAACCTTCGTATATTACTTATTTTGGTTGCTGTGGACAATTTAATTGGTGAAATTTTGCCAGATTGTCTTTAATTTGAAATTTTGGAATTGACATTGCCTAGGGGTTATGCTGCTGAAATTGGGTCTAAATGGTAGTTGTAGCATAATTAAATAGTTAATAAAGTGGTTAGGAGTAGAAAGGAACATGTCTGTGGAGTCGGAATCGAAAAACCCCAATTTTTCTTGAGGAATATAAGTATTTCGGCTAGAGCAAGAAAAGGGCCTTAGAGTTGGACTTTCAGTGATTTGATGATTCTATTGAGTTTAAGAAGGAAAATTAGGTGGGGTTACAGTTGGGTATTTTTTGGGAAAAGCCCGAAAAAGCATAATTACGAAAACACCCATGAAATTCTGAAATTGGGGCTACCAAGGGCAATTTCATCTTTTGTCAGTGAATTTGATAATTCTGAGCCCAGAAATGGATTCCTTGGACAAAAAATATGTAAGAATATCCCTAATCAAAATTTCAAAAAAATTGCAACCGGATCAAGTACGACGGGGTCGAGCAGGGTCCTCAGGGGTATTTTGGTAAATTTTCATAGTATGCTTATATAACCACTATAAACACTATGAAAGTGCCTAAAATGGCACATGAATGGGTTTTAAACTAATTCTTGTACATTTGACATTTTAGAACCGAATTGAGAGCCGAGTTGTTGGCAAGCATAGCGAGGAACGTGTATTGAGGTGCAAAAGGTTTAAGATAGTAACTCTATTTTTCATACATTATGTAATTGTCTATATGCTTTGCATATGCCATTTTCCGTAATATGTATGATGCATAGTGCCTATAGGTACATCGAATATGACTGAACATAGTGCCTTAGGTAAACCGAACATGACCGAACATAGTGCCTACAGATACACCAAATTATGCCTAGTTTGTGGTCGAGCCCAGCTAAGATACGACATGAGTAGGGGTTGCAACAGTGGTTGGCTCTGAATGTTTCCAACTGAACCGAAGTATGTGTTATTGTAATATTATTATATGTGGTATTTGGCATGTTTATCATTACATTTTCTATGATAGATTTTCTATTATTATTGAGATTCGTTTGAATCTCACTCATTTTCAAAATTAAAACATTCCGGCAGAATCGAGCAGCTCTAAAGGCAAAAAGATAGTTACCAGCAACTAAGGAGTCCGGGTCATGAAGAAATGAGCTCGTGGTTATATTTAGTTTACTTTTGGATATTTTGGAATTTTGTAAATATTATCAAACTCTGCGAGGATGATTTCTGTATGTAAACAAACACTTTTTATCAATATATTTGTACTATTTCTGTATGCCTGTGGAACTGTGCTTTTAACACTACGCATATCGAAATGTTAATGGGTGTTGACACTCTGTCCTGTGTATACTAATGAATTTAGATTAGTAGGTGAAAAGCAAGGAAAATGAGGGAACAAACTATAACCATCAGCTGCAACCAACAGTCTGGTAGTTCAATTGGAAAAACGTATTTATGGCTCGAATATGTCAACTAGATCCCAGCAAACATTGCTATTAAGAGACAAATATAACAAATTGATGCAGCAACCATGTACCAAATTGAAGCTTGGCTCTATGCCTTTCAAGCATTTAGCACTGTATGCTCAAACATATCATAAAATAAGCTCCACAATGTATACATCTTTTCCCAACCAGAATGAAAGCTTCAATAATGTTAGATGAGACTTCCAAAACATCAGTTTCAGCAATTGACCGATTTCTAATCTAGGGTCTGCTAATTCTTTCATTTTTTTGTCCAATAGAGTATTTGCCTTCAACACACCAACAATTCACACGTTTAATACAATCTAATTAACGTCAATCTCAGTCTTATCAAATCTAAATTTATTTAGTTCAGCTAGGAAGTTACGTGCAATTTTGTTTGAATTTCAAGCCGTGAAGTCTTGCCCAAATCACAAGACCTTGCCTACTATCAGAATCAATTGCCATACGGCCTGTAATGATTTCAAATAACAAAACCCCATAAGCGAATACATCGGTTCTTTCATCTGGAATCATCCGCAACTCCATGCAAAAAAACCTCTGGAGCTAGATACCTGTGTACTTGCATTGCATTAGAAAAAAGGAATTGATACATGGTTAAAAAGAAATGCCAAATGAAGTTAGAATTATTACTAACCTACATGTGTGCTTTCTATAGGGAACGCATGATAGTGGTCGCCCTTATCTGGTAGCCACTTAATCTCCCAAAAAAAAAAAAAAGCAAACCCCAAACCCTTCTTCCGACTCAATAGACGGCGACAGAAAACCAAAAAATAAAGCATCTCTTACGGCGATGGCGATGACTGATCCTCCTCCGATGAAGGTTTGATGGTTCAAACGGCAAAGAAATTCGAGAAGAAGACGAGGTGAAGATTGATGGTGGCCACATTAATGGGAAAGGCCAATATGAGTTTCATGTTTGCATCACCAAGAGGGATCTTAGAGGGCCAAGTCTGACAGACAGCAACCTTAGGGTCTATTTGGTTCAACGGTGGGCCGGAGGTGTGAGGGATTTTAACGGAGAGAGGGGAAATGGGGGATTTTAATATTATCTTAATTAGATTAATCAAAATGAAGAGGATGGAAGAGATTTTAATATTACATTGTTTGATTTATGAGGGGAGAGGAGGAAAATTATTTTCATATTGACAACTTTACCCTTACGTTATAACTGATTTTTTCCCAACTCTATTAGATGTATAATAAAGTTCAATTATAAATCATATTTTTATGTCCTAAATTATAAATAACATTTAATATAATTATATTTTATAATTATATATATATATATATTAGTCAAAAATGACAAATGCTATTTTTGGGTTAATGGCAAAATTTTATGGGTATTTTAATCCATGCACAAGCTATTTTCAACATTCCCTCCAAATCAAGAGGATGGAGACAGGTTTTTGTATTGAATTTAGGGGTGGTTAGGTCTTTCAGTGAGATTTTAAAATTACAATTTGGTTCAAGTGGACTGATTTGCGATTTGAGATATTGGAATAATTAATTTATCTTTTTTATATTTTGAGAGTATCTTGTTGGGATTTTCCCAAACTTGAATCTCCATTTGGGCATTTATTTAATCCGCTATGTTTTACCTCAAAAACGTAACATTAAAAATTAACCCAGCTAAAGTGAATCTTTCTCCAGGCACAATCAACGTAGGCGAAAATAACAACCGATTTCTTTGATTACTCTGCCTACTTTTTTCCTGTTCATCAATCCGATTTTTGAGTCATTTAGATTAAGCGTGTGTTCTGATTAGCTTTTGGAGAATAGTTTTTTATAGTTTACTAGGTAAGTATGTGAGAGAAGTTTTGTCTTGATTTACAAAAAAATACTTCTGAAACCATGATTTTGGGGGTAAAAGAACACACACTAAACAAGAACCGTCCAATTTTTTTTCAATTGTTAAAAAGTTAAAAATTATCATTTCAAATCATCATGCTTCAAAAAAAAATGTCAACTAAAGAAATTATTATTACTACTATTATTACTATATTAGATCTAGACTATCTAAATCTAATCAAAACAGCCAAACTAAAGATTAGAAAGTAACAGGAGTAGAATAAAGAAGCCACTTTGCCCAAAATTTCATGGCATATAATTTCACTTAATCTCAAATGTAGAAAAAAACAAGAATAACCATGCATAGGCAAAAAGGCTTTCAAAACATAACTATTTAGTACAACAAGAAACATTTTGCAGCTGAGCTAATAATCTATGCCGGAGAGCTGCAAAAATGATCTTCATCTCACCTATGCCAAACTGCAAAAACATGCCCAGAAGAAAGCTCCTAGTAAGGTGAGCAACTGATGATAATGATGGACCCCAAGAAATTCGGAATGGGAGGTGCGAATCTCAATCGGAAACCTACAGCGATCTATCGATGGATCGATGGTTGTGATCAAACCCAAACCACCAAAGTCACAGCTTTCTGCTCTCTGATCATGCTGCTGATAGTAGCTATTGAAAGCATATGATATGTTGCGAGTCCAGCTTAAGTTAAAGCAAGATCCACCCAAAGATAGGGCGGTACAATCGGCGTTGGAACAGGCAAATGCAGCACCAGCAGTGGCATTGGACAAGTCCTTATTGTTGTTCACCACACACCACTTGGAAGAAAGATACTCAACGTTTTGGGCATTCACAAGGTTCTTGGATGATGATGATGAACCTTGTTGGCCAAGAACCACCTGATATTTTGCTTGGCCATCAAAAGTGAATATACCCCAGTGCCTCTCAAAGTTTCCAGAAACAATAATCCTTTGGTCCTCATCGAGAAGACTAAAAAGGTATGTTTCAGCGGGTGGATGCTGAGGTTTAAGTGGGGTGCCCAAGTTGCTATGAAGTTGGTTCATCAAACCCTTCATAAAAGTCTCTGAAAGATATGAAGTCGCATTGGCTGCTCCATCTGTTGGCCAACCGATCTTCGCCACGACAATGTCCATATTCTGAAATCCTGCTGCTGATAATGCAGTCACCACCGTATCATAGCTCAAGTCAAAGTTGTTTTTGTATGCTTTATGGCCATCGTGACGAACATGCGCGGTTTCCTTGAAGAGTGCGAAGTCCAGCGATGTGTTTTTGTTCTGAAGGTGTTCTAGGAATGGAGAAATGGTCACAAAGAAAGGGGACTCATGCTTATTGAGAAATGACAGGAGTTCAATCATGGTTTTGTTGAGGTCAGGTCTGAAGTGTGCTTTAGAGGGAAGGTTAGATTCTGACTGGAAACTGTCAAAACTGCATGGTACCACGACTTTCACTTTGCTATCCAGTTTCGCTTTCACTAAAGTCGCCTGAATGTTTGTGACCGCTCCGATGACAAAGGGATGAAATTGCTCACCATAGCTTTGGAGAAATGGCTCGTCACCTACAGCAATATATCTGCATAAGTAATTTTGAGGACCATAATTAGATCATTCTTCAAAGATAATTCACCTCTTCTAATTAGGCTGAGGAATGAATTTTGCAGTACAGTTAAGTGGCTCTAAGCCTCCAACCAGACTACTGAAGTATATATAACACATAGATGAAGTTCTCATTAACCTGTTTAGCTGATTAAACCAACAAGAAATAGAAAGATGACACAAGGCCATCCCTCCAGGCTCCATCTGCCCCCAAAACCTAATTTCAACATGCGTACAATGGTTTTCACTTCAGTTGTTGTTGGGCAAATTACATAGGTTCCATTATGATAGAACTGCTAAATTTATTACTACCTATATAGTAGAAAGTCAAGGAAGAAAACAGGGATAAATGGGGTACAGCTGGTTTAGAAGATTATCCAATGGTTCCTGGCCACAAGAGAAAAAGAAGAGTTATTTGAGTAATAGACTTTAGGTGAAGCTAGGAGTAGGGGTAATGTCTGTTGTAACTTTTTGGGTCTTTAAATCTTCCCTTTAGTCTAGAGAGAGAGATCAATCTTTTGGTGAGTGGAGTGAGCTTGGGAGGGGACTGATCTCTCGGAAGTCCAGTAGCTTATGTTCTGTGTTTTTATGCTTTGTATTTTGTGATGTGCCTTGTTTGCTTCCATAGTAATCTGACTTATTATTATTCAGTAATATCAGTTTGAATAGTCTATTTATAGTCTTCTGGTTTGTTCCATGTTTATCAAGGGTATATGGTTCTGTCACATTAGCAAGAAGAAGTAACCAATCTTTATGAGATTCTGTTGAAGGATGAAAGAATTGGCATCTAGAAGTATCATCTCTATCATTAAATCATTATTTTGGAACTAGGAAATCATCATTTTACTTGGTCTTACATTTTTAATGTTTATGATTGTCTTCAGTAATAAAGTTATTGAATGGGACTGGGTGGGACAAGGCAAGTCTGTTTGAAAATTTTGCTAGAAAGGCAAGGGTAGGGAAGAAATGAATGCTTTCCAGCAGCAGAAGAATGAAGTATAAATATTATACAAGGGCAATCTGTGTCTTAAAACAAGATACAAATTCCAGTCAACAATCTATCTTAGAAAAAAGCCTATACCAAGACTGCATCATAAGACTAAGCCTGCAAAATAAACCAGATATTTCCATAACAGAATATTCCCGGGTTGCAGCACTAGCAATTGACTTGACCAAGTTACAGATTGAAATCTTTAAAAATGACACACCCCAAACATAACGTTTTCATGAGACTGGACAGTGCATTATATATGTTATATAAACTAACTGCCACACTTTCTTCTGCATTGGAACCATGTTTCTGCTAGAGGCAGAAGTGGTAGCTGAAAACGCAATGCAACATGTTATAACATCTCCGCCAGATATTATCATCACCATATTTGGACTGGCAGACAAAGCAGAGGGTAAAGTGTCAGACCCAACTTCACCTAATGATAATCAGGCTACAAGGAAAGAAAACATTTATCGGCCAGACACCAGAAAATGTATGACCCTATTTGTACTGCACTTGAAAAACTGCCAAGGTAGTGTAAACGAAGGAAAATGAAACTATAATAATCTATCACAAGGTATTCTTCTTGGTCTACCGTCTCAACTCCAAACCTAAGAACTAAACTTGAGTTTTCTTTTTATATCCATTCTTTTTTTTTCATTGGAAAAAATGGTAATAAGGATTTTATACTCCTAATCCTACAATTAGTGTGCAAGTGACATGCAGGAGGTTCTATAGGGTAGGCGTAGACTCAACCCAAAGCATTGCTTCCAAGGATCCTTTGATCACTCAAGAAGGCTATTCAACTAGCTTCTCTTAGCGCTATGATTAATCCAACACAATTAAAGCTAAATAAGATTCAGCGGTTGCTTATGGAAACTGTGTCATCATGTTTTACAGCATTGTCCTTTCCTTCACACCTTAACTATCTCAAACTTTATGGTCATTAAACTCTTCTTTTGTTATTCAGGGCCTCATCAAGGCTAAGATGGACCAATGTGAAATTCATAAGAAATAACAAGGAAGAACCACAAGCAAAATAGGCAACCAACTCAGGAGATTAACCTCTGCTATCATCAAAATCAAGAATAAACAAAATGACCAAGAAATCAAAACGCAATATCAAACCAAACCCATGAACGAAACTATAAAGCACACAGATACAGAACATACTCGATTCGGACTCCGGTTCCCCCATTAGAAAAGTATCGAGTGACATTATCATGGACCCAGCTATCAGCAGCCTTCTTGGAAGAGTTCAAGCTTCGAAGCATAGTGTTAGGAATACCCACAGTGACGCCAATGTTAGACCCAGAAAGCGCTTGAAGAACATTTGAGTCTGCATCAAAGAGCTTGACCTTGTTGATGTCGTTGGACTTCAAGAGGCTCACCACCTTGCGGGGAGGTAGTGGGTGTGATGCTAAAGTACCCCAGTTCACACCCACAGCTCGAACCCTACAAACCATGCTCGTGATGGCGAAGAAGAAGATGATGAAACAAGAATTGGTGGGCATTGGGAGTGACTGGTGAGAGTGACAACAAGTAGAAAAAGAGGGTTCAGAGTTCAGACGCCGGAAAAAGGAGGAGGAAATGCTGATTTTGGTGGGAGAAATGGGGCAGTTGAGTACAGTAATTATAACATTTAGTTCAAAAATTGTGAGGAGGCATAGCCGAGTCGGACGATGAAGCATCGTTGGCTGAGTTGGCTGAGCAAAGTAGAATAGAATAGTAGATATCTCCGGCCTCCGGAGGTGGGACAAATGGACATTTATTCTTTATATGGCATTATTTATTATTTATCCCGCTTTTCTTGGGCTATTACATTTCTACGAGGAGCAGAAATGATGCGGACCCAAAGGCCACACCTGAATTATGAGGGAATTTTTTCTTCTAAGATTAATACTGTACCCAAAAAAATATTGTACCACTATGGTTTATTATAACTCCAGATTGATTTAATTTCACGTATCAAGAAATTGAAGTTACGATATTTCTTAAATTGATTAAATTTTCTAAATTTTCCCTTATTAAATGATTATTAAAAAGTGATGTTATACATTGTCTCTGATCAATTTCTTCCATTCAATAGGATAAAATTGAAAAATGGGCATTAATGACTCTCAGTGTCAACTTATATTTAAAACAAAAAACTTTTTACCTACTGAACTTGCAAAAAGGAAAGTTAATACTCCTCTTGTCCTTAATATAAGATATATTAGATGAGTCAAATTTAATTCTAAATATAAGACATAATTTTCATATTTATCAACATTTTTTTATATAATTTATTCCTATTAATACTCCCTTAACAATAATTAAGGAGGAAAGGGAATGAGGAAATTAAGGAAGATAACTATAGTGTTTTAAAAAAATATATATATTAACTAACTTAACAAAATTTTTTAATCTAATCAAATTAGATAAATATGTATTATATTAAAGACAAGAGGGAGCAAATTAAAGTTATTTTTATATTTTTACAAGTGTGTGTGTGATTAAATTAATTACAAAAGTTGCCACTATAAGCGGATAATCTATTTTACAAATTATTTTATTAATATAAAATTAAAAAAAAATTCCATTAAAATCATCGATCATCAATTAGTCAATCATTAATATACTTTTATAAATCTCGTGGCTCCGCATGATGATTGGTCCAAATGATATGCTTAATTGGCTAATCTACGTTCTTTTGTGCCCTGGATGATTTACTTACATGGCGATGATTATCTTTATATGTAGTTCATTGAATAGTTTTGGTTCATTGTATTTTGTGTCTTAGATCGGTGATTTTCTTACATGGTCATGATTATCTTTATATGTGGTTCAATGAATTGCTTTGGTTCATTGTATAATTGTGTTGTCCATTATACATGGTTGCTTAGTCATTTAATTCTTGGGAAAATCTCACTCCGGCTCTAATGACTAGAAAAAATATCAAAAAAGTTTATAGTTATCTTATTAATATAAATGAGTTTGTCAAAAGTTATTTTATGACTTGTCAAGATAGTCACATACACTTGTCAACGGAAGCCGTTTTAGTTAACATGGACGAGCTTGTCACTTACTACTTTATGACTTGTCAATATAGTGATACACACTTGTCAACAAGGAGTTAGTTTGGTTAATATAGATGGGCTTTTCAATAATCACTCTATGACTTGTCAATATATAGTCATATACATTTGTCAACGTGAGCTACTTAAGTTAACATATATGAGTTTGTCAATGGCCGCTCTTTGACTTGTCAATGTTACATACACTTGTCAATAAAAATAAGTTTACATTTGGAATCTATATCACTAAGGTCTTTAGAAACATTTTTTATGAAGGAATTTATACTAGGATTTTTTTGATTTTTTTTTTCTGATTCTTGGGACTTGAACGGGGTTTTCCCTTAATTCTTTAGTATTGCCTTTTTGGATTTTGTGCTTGGCTTTCATTTATGGGAAAATTGTGAAAAAATACCCCATTGACAACTTATTTGTCAAATAGGACCTTCGTGTGCAGAATATCTTCCAGGTGTGTAGAATGTATTTCCCTGTGTTCAGAATATCTTCCCTGTGTGCAATATTCTTCCCTATACGTGTGCAAAAATCTTTTCCTATGGGCACAAAATCTTCCCTCATGTGCACAATATCTTCTCTTCTTGTGTAGATATCATTCCATGTTCTATTTAGTAATTAAGTTGCCAATGAGATTTTTTTTAACAATTTTCCCTTCATTTATTTGGAATTATGCTTTTTAGAATTCTCATCTTAAAAGAAAAAAATTAGAGAAGTTGGGTTGAAAGTATTTTATTAATTTTTCTTACTCCTTTTTAACATCTTCTCTTTATTAAAATTTTATAACATCAATTTAATGTTTCTTAAATCTAATTCATAAAATTTTTTCCACCTCTCTTTTCCTCTAAATCCGTCATACCAAATAGTCTCTAGCTGAATAGCGATGGTGAATGATAAGAAGGAAACGTGGCTCTCTTGCTATTGTTCTTTTGTGTTCTCACTGATGATGGATCTGTTTTTGTGGTTCTAGTATTTCACTTTTATTCAGAAACAAAAATCACAGGTTCTATTTTGTTGATTCATGGATTCAGCTTCTTTTTATATTTATTTTTTGGTGTGTCTAGGCGTGCGCTGGGGTATGTATTTACGGGCCACTTTAGGCATTAATGGAGATCGGATCAAACTCCCTGGGCTCAGTAATGAGGCTGCTGATATACTGATATGATTTGAGGTTAACAAAATCATGTCTTTATCGGCTTGGAAAATTAGAAATATATGAAGTTAAATATTCAAACTTTATTTATTTTTTGTTGTGTTGGAGACATTTAGAAACATTTGACTTTAATTTACAAGTTCACACAGTAAAATATTTCTTTGGTCATATTTATAAGTCTCTTCCAACATATTTTACTAAAATAAAAAAAAATGTTAAACCTCTTTAACTCTAATATTAAATTTCATTTTTTTAATTTTACCCATATTTAATATATATTTTTTGCCCACTGCTATTCAATATATATTATACTCTATGTCTCTATAAGAATAAAATCTATACAATAATAAATAAACAATAAAATTATATATTCAAATAAAAAAAATTAATGATATCACTTCTAAATAAGACCAAGAAAATCATTCTCTGCGGAGCATAGAAATCCATCACACAATCCAAGACCACTAGGATCTGGCGTAGATCCAAGCAGCTTTACTACGTATAGTAAAATAATTTTGGTAAAGTCTTTACCAAAACTGGTTTGGTACTCATCAAAGTGATAAAAAAATTTAATGAAGTGACTTTTAAATAAGATTAAAAAAATTATTATCTTTATTTTATAAATAGGAGCATAGAAATATGTTACACAATCCAAGACCGCAAGGATTTGGCGTAGAGCAAATCAGTTTTAATACATGTTCATATAATAGTAAAATTATTTGGGAAAGTCATTACCAGAACTGGTTTGGTAAATTGATGAGCACCCAAACTGATTCTAGTTATTACCACATTTAATTTTTTAAGAATTTTTATTTCTAGTAATTAGATGTTTCTATGTCCAAAACAAATATTTAGAGACCCATCTGAAACTGTCGTATGAGCGGTAGGAAACTAAATTTTAAAGCTCTTGAGCTTTTCAAATTTTTCTAACGAAAAGATTTTACATATATTAGGCAAAAAGGGTTCAACTAGGTTTCCCATAGCTAATCAATAACATATTTGGATTAGCTTTTAAAAAAGGGATTCTGAAACAATGGTTTTGTGGTTTGCCAAACATGTTTATATTTTAGTTAAGCTAACATAACTTATTACCAACTAAGCTACATGCAGGAATATTAATTGGACAATATTGTACTCCCTTGGTCCTTAATGTAGGACCTAATAGGCAGTTGAAGTTGGTCCTAAATGTAATACTCATTTCACATTTTTATCCATTTTTCTCAAATTAACCCTATTGATATTCCTTGAACAATAATAAAAAAGGAGATGGAGGGTGTAACCCCTTACCTTAATTAGCATAATTAAGATTCGATAATGCATAATAAAATAGATTAGAGACCGCCGGATAATTTAAAACTCATTTCAAACTCCCTCCTTGTAGTAGGGATTTCACGAAATTTTCAAAATTTCTTTCCTATCCTGGTCTCAAGTTCAAACATCGAATATAATTACATGTATAGTTATATCACATTTAAACATATCAGAGTGTACAACTTAATTCCCAACAACCCCCGGGTTTCATCTATATATAGATCTATAGGGTTTCAGTTCCCAATTAGGGGATTACACCACCATGTATTCAAAACCATTTACAACTCAAAAATATCATACAGTAATCCTTATCCAAAATGAATAACCAACATGACCCGAATCAAGTGTCCCTAGAGGGTCCTAACCGCTCTTGGTCGTACGCTTTTCCTTGGAGCCACTTACCCTATCTGAAATGCTAGTCAATGGAAAGAATGAGATTCAAGAGAATTCCAATAATAACAAACCATTCATACCCATGTAATCACATAGCATGTAAGCAAATCACCACACAGCAGCAGCAACACAAATCACACTCCACCCTCATCCCCTTTTATCGCCGGGAAGGCACATCGTCCTAATCCAAACCGTTGTTAGCGACTCAAGGACTGTTGGTATGGCAGTGCATACAAATAGCCTTATGGCTCACATATAGCCTTTCAGCCCACATAATCACAAATATCACACCCTATCTTCATCATCTTTTACCGCTAGGAAGGTACGCAGCCCTTACTCGAACCGTTGTTAGTGACTTAGGGACTGTTGGTATGGCAGCGCAAACACAATTTCACAAATATTGCAGCATTTGAATCCATCACAAATCAATGATATAACACACATACAATGCATCACATATGGTATAAGAGAAAGAGTCACTACCTTGTTCTTTCTTGACGTTCTTCAGCACCGAGGGCTCGTGAGGGTGGCAAATGTCAAATCCTATAAACCAAAGTAGGGACAACCAATCAATCTCTTTTCCAAGTTCTTAATTCCATAGTACTTTAAGTTGGTATTCATGTAAACTCTTTATGTGGCTATTTAATGCCTAAACATATGCCTAAAGGATGCCTTTTTAGGAAGCAAAACAGTGATTTTGGAATGGCTCACTCAAGTGATAATAGACTTGCACACGGGTGAAGGTGACACACACTCGTGAGTGTTTGATAGAGAGCACCACCAACGACTTGAAAGTGCTCACAATACTCGAGCGTGATGGCTTGCACTCGAGTGATGACCTCAAATTCACTCGAGTTCCCAAAAGTGAACACCAAAAGTGTTTGCTCGAGAGCACACCCAACTTAGAAGAGAAAGCTCACTTGAGTACTACTCCTACTACTCAAGTGAGAACATAACACTTGCGAGTGTCAGATCACACTCTTGGAATTTAGCCTGTGAGTGCTTGACCGAGAGCAACCCTTAGCATGAACATACACTTGCACTCTAGTGAACTCATGCTCACTCGAGTGATGACCTATATCACTCACGGATTGGGGAGTGCACTCGTGCTTCCCACCAGAAAACCCAAGCGAAATGTAGAAGGAAAAGGGAATTTATGTTGCTGTAATCGAGTGAGACCCTCACTCACTCGAGTGACATTCATCAGAACCCAGAAACGTAGTAATTGGCAGAGTTTTCCAAATTTACCAAAACTGATCCCAATAGTTTCAAAAATTATACCAAAGCTCATTCCCACACAAATCTCTTAAGGAACCTATTGGTAACCTCAAAACAACTCAAATTCCACTCAATCACCTCATTTTCAACTCTAGTTCACAAGGTCATATAAAACCACAAATTACCAAACTTTTTCATTCTATTCCAAACCAAAACAATTGACATTATAACATATCCTAACATCATTTTCTACACCATACTATTTTAAACTCCTCTATTATTCAATTCTTATGAAATCAGGGAAAAATTTCTAGAATTTTCAAAACTTAATCAAAAATCATAATAAACATATCAAAATATCACAAGTGTTCACCTCTTCAACTTGCCAAGATCAAATCTTTGTTTCCCCCACTTTCAAATTTTGTTCAACACCAAAACACCACCTTTCAAAATTCTGAAACCATGACAATGAGGCTCTCATCAAGGTGCACAACATTAAAGAAGAGGTCCAAAGCATTAGAGGCCATTTATCATGTAAAAATCTCACCTTTACTTCCTCTTTCTACCTTGAGTTCACCGAAAATGGAGTTGGAGAGAGAGAAAATAAGAGAATGATGAAGATAATCAGATTTTCCCTTTGCCCCATGCCTAATAGCCGACTTGGAGGAAGAGAGAGAAGGAAGAAAAAGAATTATGAAAAGTAACAGTAACCAAATGACAAATACTTACAAGAAGTTGGAAGAGTTAGAAATGAAGAATAACATTGTGCAATATCACTTAACTTGAGTCTCCAATACTCTTAATGACTTGCAAGCTAAGAATGGGGGTGGTTTACTTTCTACTACTGTGATTAACACCAAATCTGTCAATGCCATTAAGTTAAGAAGTGGCAAGATGGTGTATTTCCTAGGAGAGGGTGAAGACCATATGGACAAAGAGATATAAGCTAAAAGTCCACCCTTGAGCCCTATGAAATTGGGTAATTCTAAAAGTATCAAAGAGAAAGAGATCTTAGAAAAGAAGAATGGCAAGGAAGTTGAGCAACCTCAAGTGGAGGAGCAACCACTTCTGGAAGAGGTCAATGATAAAGTTCCATCCACACATGAGAAGGGCGAATCAAGCATGCAAGGAGCCTTAAAGCAAAATGGTAGGGAGGTAAAAAATTTTGATATTCTTTTCCTTAAAGCTTACCTTAAAAGTAAGAAATTGCATGATGATAAAACTAAAAAGTAAATGTTTGAGTTCTTTAGTAAGTTAGAAATGAATATGCATTTTCTCAAGATGATTAAGAGTATGCCTATGTATTGTCAGTTCGTTAAAGAACTTTGCACAAATAAGAGAAAATTGAGGCCTAATGAAAGACTCCAATTGATTTCTAATGTGTCACCCATCGTTAAGCCTTAACTTCCCATTAAATGCCAAGACCCCGGTGCCATACCATTGACATAACTGCTGCGTTGCTAGATTTAAGGGCTGCAATTAATGTGATGCCTAAGTCTGTTTACACTGCTCTAGGAATCAAAGCTATTAAGCCTACCAGTGTTGTGTTACAACTAGCTGATAGGTCAATTAGGCATCCATATGGCATCTTAGAGGACATCTTAATCAAAGTGAAAGATCTTGTGTTCCCTACTGACTTTTATGTCCTAGATGTGTCTAGTGAATTAGCTGGTGATTCAACCCTTATTCTAGGCAAACATTTTCTTAGAACAACAAACACCATCATAGATATAAAGGAAGGTGCTATAACCATGGAGATTAGGGATCATAAAATCTGTTTTAATATGTATGTAGTCATAAAACACCCTTATGAGGATTATTCTATTAGGATTGGTAGGCACAACGGAAGAATTTTAAAATTTTACCGATCCTAATCGAGGATCTATCAATGACGTTTAAATCGGGTTAGAAAGAACTCGTAACTTTTTTTAACTTAGGGTTTTCATGATCTCTAGTAGCCAGCACGTTAGATCCGCTCCCTTTACCGGTATTTACATGAATGCTCTTTAACCAAGACTGCGTGCTAGTGCCTCCAATGTTTTTAGGGTTTCCCTTACAGTTCTGAATTCTCATGCCCATATGAGTCTATCTGCTCTATCAAGTTTATAACCTATGAGGGCTATATTCAAATTTCAAAATTAATCATCATTAATTTTGAAATTAATCAACAAATAATTATCTTGATGAACTAATTAAATAAATTTAGTTTAAATTAAATCTGTCAAACATTTTTAATTTAACCTATTTATTTAATCAAAATAAAGAGCCATTTAATTTATCTTCATAAATTAAATCCTAGATAATATATCTCTATCATGTTAGTTATTAAATTTAATATATCTTAATAAATTAATTTAAAACTAACACAATATAATAATATCATATAATATATATACATATATATAATATGTATTTTGAAAATACATATCTATATAATATTATTAACGAATTTTTATATTACATATATATATAAATATAAAATTCGTCTACCCTAAATTAAACATTATCTCGTGTTGGGCCATTTTTTTGTGCGACCCTGTAGGCCCATATGAAGTTGGCAGTGGGCCAATAATTGTATTAACCCACAAGTCGCAAGCGGCCTCTAGCAAGACATTATGACTACCCAATTCATATGAGGATTGTTAACACGATGCAACCTATCATACAACCATGTCATGTCCCTTTTGTCACACGATATATTGGTCAAGGATGAGGCATAGATAATGTCATCCTCTTGTCCTGACCATTACTTTCTCAATTCCTGAGTAGTCTAACAATAGAAATGGAAACTCCTTTCATTGTAGTATAGCCATACATTTCTCAGACTCACTCATCGAGGGGCCCGGTAATATCTTTCTACTAATGTGAGGGACAAATTCCATCTTGATCATTCATATTCCTCTGCATGAAAAACCACCAAGCCCGATCATAGCCTTTATCATCACCCGGTCAAAAGTGACTTTTGACTAGTTCAAAGCTTAGCAACTCTTATGTAGGAATCCATGATGACTTCAAGTCTAAGGGCATTGTGACGTGTTATACATGAGAAAAGATTATGATTTGATCCATATAGCTTTCTCATAGTGGGTCGGTCCAGCACCTTGTACTCTTACAAGTGCCTAAGACTTTGATTCGTATCTCTAATCTTATCAAAGTCATACTGGTCTTATTTCATCTTTGCTCCCGCATAGATGACTGACCAGGGACATTTTAGGATAATCTTTATGATTTATCCAAGGATACAATTATCATAGTTAACATGCAAATAATATGATAACAGAATGGAGAAATTTCATTAGATTAATAATGTTCAAAGTACAATGATTCGCCATTTGAGCTTGCATGATGATTACTATTTCCATATGCATGCTAAACATGATTCTTTTGAGCTTGATGATGACATAGCTGCTTATGATGAGTATTTTTCATCCCTCCCTTCTATACATTGTTTTTCTGATGCTTGTGGTAATGATATGACTTGCCCTGATTTCGATATCAGTTACCCTCTTTCTGGTTCACAAGTTTACGCTTTTTCTTTGGATGATGCTAACTCCACTTTTGCAAGCGATTCTTGTTTGGAAAAGGGTTTGCTTCTTGAGTGTGCAGATACTTATAATAAAGTGGAAGCTGAGAATCTAGCTTGAAGTGACTGCAATAGCTCTCTTGATCAGGAAGATGAAGAGAGTTTCCTTCTAGTTGTTCCACCCTTTCATACATTTGATCCGCAACAGAAACAACCTTTTTCTAAGAATAATGGTCTTAGAGAGAATTATTCACTTGCCACTGCCATTAAATCTATTATTTCTCCTCATACCTTAAAATGTTTGTAAGATATTCTCTGTAGCTATGGTGCAGGTATGAAGGATGATAAACCCAAGTCTATTGCTACTATTAGTCAGCCTCAAGTTGACTCAACACTTAGGAAGGTTAAGGAGCAAGAGATGAATGCAAAGGAGCTTAATGCACACCAACCACTTAAGACTACAAAGGGAAGTTCTCTTTACTCTCTTCAACTCCCTGAACTAATTCCTTCTACTGTTCAACCCCCTACCCTTTAATTGAAACCTTTGCTCCTTAATCTTAAGTATACATTCCTTGAGCATACTGATAAAATGCCTGTAATTATTTCTAATGCTATCTTATAATGAAGAGGCTAAATTGCTTTATGTGCTTAGGAAGAATAAGGAAGCCATTGGTTGGCACATTGGCCGATATCCTAGGGATTAGTCCACTTAAATGTGCCCATAGGATTTTGTTGAATGAGGGTTCTAAGCCTGTTGACAACCCTATAGGAGACTTAATCCATTGATCTTAGATGTTGTAAAGAAAGAGGTTACCAAGTTGCTTAGTGCCGAGATTATATATCCTATTTCTGATAGTGAGTGGGTTAGTCTTGTTCAGGTATTTCCTAAGAAGAGTGGGCTTACTATTGTCAAGAATGAGAAAATAAGTTGATTCCCACTAGAGTATAGAATGCCTGGAGGGTGTGTATTGATTTTAGAAAACTTAATGATACCACTAGGAAGGACCATTTCCCTCTACCCTTTATTGACCAAATGCTAGAGAGATTAGCGGGAAAGAGTCATTACTGCTTCTTAGATGGGTTTTCTGGGTACTTTCAAATTCCCATAGCTCCTAAGGATCAAGAGAAAACCACCTCCACTTGCCCTTTTGACACTTTTGCTTATAGGAGGATGCCTTTCGGTTACAGTCTTTGTATGGTCATAGTACTTTTCAACATTACATGATGTCAATCTTTTATGATTTTCTTGAGCATTGCATGGATGATTTTATGGATGACTTTACTGTTTATGATGACTCATTTAATACTTGCTTGTCTAGTCTTGCTTATAAGTTACAACCTGAAACATATGTTGATCGTTGAATTATTCTCTATGGCATCATATGTATATATATATATTTTTAAAAAAACTAGTATATCATATGGATTTGTGTTCATAATGGTATGCACCTTTGTTTTTTTGATAATAGGAAATGCTTCTTCTGTACAATAAAACTTACATATACTTTGTTTGGTATTTGTAGATGATAATTTACATGAACTCTTTACTGTTAGCCTTATTTACAATAATTTGGATATGTTGCTGCTGTTTTGATTATTTGGTCTACTATTTTAATTGGGGATAATTTTTGTATTTGTTAGATGGGTTCTGAAGAGGAATTTCTGATGCAATGGTTCCTAATGTGTCAGAGACTTGTAGCCCACCTTGTTTGTCTTGTTGTACAGTATTTTATGGTTCAATAGTGTAATAATAAGAAGAGAATAACCTATAATATGAATTCTACAAGAGAGAGGGTATGGGAAGAAGTGATGTATATGATAACTTGTAGTCTTAGGGAATGAGATATTGTTAGAATGGGTCCTGAAGCTTTTTTAGGATTATGTAATATGTTAGAAATACATGGTGGCCTAAAGCCTACCTGATTCTCAAGTGTGGAAGAACAAGTTGCCAAAACCCTTTACATCTTAACACAAAACAAAAAACTGTGTGGTTATGTTTTGGTTTAGGCGGTTTGGTGAGATAGGTAGCCGTCATTTTCATAATGTGTTACATGCTATCATTCAATTAGAAGATAAATTCCTTGTCCAACCAGATGGGTCTAGAATCCCTACTGAAATTCATGTTAACAACAAATTCTACCCATATTTTAAGGATTGTGTTGGGGCTATAGATGGAACACATATTCATGCCAAAGTACGTATAGTAGATACACCTCGTTATTGTGGTAGAAAGGACTTCCCTACACAAAATGTTTTGGCAGCTTGTACCTTCGATTTAAAGTTCACTTATATGCTTGTGGGATGAGAAGTAACCACGTCTGACTCAAGAATTATAAAGGATGCATTAAGACGAGAGGATTGTCTTAAGATTCCTCAAGGTAAGTATTACTTAGTTGATGTTGG
Organism: Inga laurina; assembly: GCA_963855925.1. Taxonomy (NCBI): domain Eukaryota; kingdom Viridiplantae; phylum Streptophyta; class Magnoliopsida; order Fabales; family Fabaceae; genus Inga; species Inga laurina. The sequence continues at coordinate 27,161,013 of OY979706.1, read as the reverse complement.
ATTCATGTTAACAAGTGGTCTTATTACACCATGTAGAGGAGTTCACTACCATTTGAAAGAATATTTAGCTAGAAATCCCCCCTAAAACTATAAAGAACTATTTAACCTTTGGCATTCATCACTACGTAATGCAATTGAAAGGGCTTTTGGGGTATTGAAGAAAAGGTTTGTGATTCTATCAAGTGCAGCAGAGCCTAATTATGGCATAAAACCCCAAAAAGTGATCATTGTTGCATGTTGCATTCTTCATAATTATTTGATGAATGTAGACTCTGATATAGAGCTTATCCGTCAAGTAGATAATGAACTTGCAGTTGAAACTCACTCTAATGATGAAAACCATGCTCCAAGGGGTGATAGAAGTGAGGCAACTCAAGGCAAGCTTATAAGAGATGAAATGGCTCAACAAATGTGGTCTGATAATGAAAATAATGTTCTGTGAACTTCCATTTTCATGTTCCTTTATTGTAATGTTCTTTGGTTATAGTTCCTTTGTTCCTTTACATGTTCCTTTGTTGTATTGTTGTAATGTTGTATTGTGGTTTCAATGTTGATTTCCTTCAATGATGTTGTTATTTATGTATGATGTTTGTTTTTTGAATTGAATGTTCAGTTTGCCCCCTTAATTTGTTCACTAGCTTGTCGTTTATGTACAATGTTTTTTTTTGATATTGTTGAATTTATTTTGGTTTACATTTTCTTAGTATGGCTTCAAAAAATCCAGCTAATGCAAATGCTGCTTGAACTAAAAGGTCCCTTATTTGGACTTCCAAGATGGATGATACCTTGATTGATGCATTTATGCATGAGCTGGATCTGGGTAACAAGGTTAATAGGACTTTTACAACTGATGCGCTTATGATAATATAATTACATATTTGATTGCCCTGTTTGGATTTAAAGTTGATAAAGAGAAAGTGAAAAATCGGTGAAAGCCTTTGAAGAACTACTCTAAAATTTATGATATCTTCAAGGGGGTAAGAGTGGATTTTCATGGAACTCATCTACTCATACATGGGAAGCTGAGGACCAAGTTTGGGATCAGTTGATAGAGGTGAGATAATTTAACCTTTTTTATTGTATGATTCTTTTTGTGCATATTTTTGCTAACCTACATCTGCTTTACCAACTATTTCCTTTAAAGCATTTCTGCTTTTTTGCATAGTAGTGTTGTTCTGCATATTCTTTCATGTGCTATTCCCAAACCAGCATATGGGATTGGAAATATGTTCAAATTTGTTATTTTCGTGGGTATTTTCATGGTATGATAGTAATTTATTGAAATTGCTTGGAAGTAGTTTATTAGTTATTAAATTTAGTTATTAGTTCTTTTTTAAATCATTTTCATGCTATGACAGTTATTTATTGCTTTTCTACATATGAAATTGATTTTCTGTATGTTTTTCAATTGCTGATGTGCTGTGCTACTTTATTGTTGATGTACTGTGCTGCTTTATTGTTTTTCAATTGTTGATGTGTTGTGTTGCTTTATTGTTGATGTGCTATGCTGCTTTATTGTTTTTCAATTGTTGATGTGTTGTGCTACTTTATTGAAAGTAATTTATTGCTGATGTGCTGTGTTGCTTTTCAATTGCTTTTCTACATATGAATGTGCTGTTCTGCATATGAAATTTGTTCAATTGCTGATGTGTTGTGCTGCTTTATTGTTTAAATTTCAATTTGTTCCCATTTTTTTCATTTCTTAAATATGCTTTTTCAGGCCAAACCAGAAGCTGCTCTTTGGAGAAATACTCCACTACCCAATTATTTCAAGATGCTAGCTCTTTATGGAAATGATAGAGCCACTGGAGATGATGGTGACACTCCTTCAAATATGAAGAAAAGGCGTCGCTTAAGTCCTCCAACAGCTAGATCAAGTCCTCCACCACCAGCTGAGAATGAGGGTGATTAGCTGCTATCCCAAAATAATCCAACTTTTCAGGTTTTTTTTTGTCAATTTAGACAACGTGGAATTTGAAGAGCTATCTCATGGAGCACAAAGTGAGAGCTCCAAGAGGGCTAGAAGGGGTGCTGCAAACAATGATAGAGTAACTTCTGATGGAGTTATAATTGCAAAGCAAATGCAAGAAATAGCAAGTTCCATGAGGGAGGGAAATCAAGTTTTTAGAGAGATATGTACCTCAAATTTCAAGGGAGGACACTTTCAAGTTGATTCGTGAGAGTGAGTGTGATGAAGATAAAGTTTCTGACATTTACTGCTTCCTCATGCATGATGTTAGCAAACTTAGGGATGTGATTGAATGCCCCCCTCCAATGCGCAAGCAAGTTATCATGAAAATGGTTCTTGGTGGTTAGATTAGCATGTGATGCCACCTTAGATATTTTGCTTAGCCCTACTATGGCATTTGATGACTTTTGATGCCACCTTAGATATCCTTAGATACTATAATTTGCCTTGTGATGGCAATAGATGGCACCATTCATATTTTGCTTAGCCATATGATGGCATTTGGTGGCCTTTAATGCCATGCTGGATATTTTTTGGGATGCCACTTGGTTGGCACTTGATATCTTATGTTAGTAAAACTATCATGTGATGAACTCCTTATTTTGGTAAATGACATATGGTTGGTTATATTCTCTTGCATGTTTCTTCCTCATAAACAGGGCTTAGATCACTATTTCTTACTCCCTTAAATAAGAAAAGCTGTTAAGAAATATTTGAGAATATGATTATTAGAAATAAGAAATCGCTGAAGGATAGCTTAGCTGCACATAAGAGTTTTGGCTCTAGTTGAACATGCTTTAGCAGGTAATAATAGCAATGAGACAAAGGTACAAGAGTAGACATTCCATCTAGGAAGGAAAAGAAAAGATTAGCACCTTTGGAAAATTATAGCAAACTGGATATCAGACCAAATTAAACTTATAATTGACTTTAACATTGTAATTGGCCTCAATCTCACAGTCCTTAATCAATAGGATACAATGTTGAGAGGATTATTCAGTGAATAATTTATATAAAGAGAAACAGTAATTTAAATAAATTGAAGATTTACTTTATGCTTTCTTATCTCATTTTCTTTCTTTAAGAAACCATAGTACATGGCGTGGAACAACTTCAATTAGATTACAATGTCACACGTTGGTATCCATTTCAGGCCTTCATTGTGGTTTGGATGTTCTTTAGTGTGATGAGTATTTGATAATATGGACGCCATATCTGAGAGGCATTTAAGTGGTGGGGTTCAAGTATAAGGTGTGCGTGTTGACTTTGGGGTTAGCAAATTTTTGCAGGAAACATGTGTCTATGGTGCCAAGACATTTTGGGAGGGTGCCATGGCATTTTTATTAGTTCAGCGTCACAGCCATATTAGATAGCAAGCACCTTCCCGGGTGCCGTGGCACTTTGCCCAAGTGCCGTGGCATCACCTAAGACATTGCTTTACACACCCTCTCAAGTGCCGTGGAACTTGGCCCAAGTGCTGTGGCACCACCTCAGGGAATGCTACACACACCCTCCCGGGTGCAGAACAAATAGTGATAATTAGTAAAAATAATAATAAAACATATAGTGATAATTGGTAAAAATAATACCATGCTTTGCCAAAAGAAAAATAATAAAAGATCTACTTTCATTTAAATAACAAATAATGATAATTAGTAAAAATAATAATAATTGGAATGGATAGAAATTGACGAAATCCGTTTAACATATGTTCAGACATATGTTTCCATGTGGTTGGCATTTGATTATAGTTGATTATAATTTAAGACATACAAAACAATTAAAATCCCTCCCCTTAGCTTCTGAACTAAACAAGATAATATTAAAATCCCTCTCGTCCCATTCTTTCTAACAAGGATAATATTGTCCATGTCAAAATAATTTCCCTCCCCTCCCCAACCAAACAAAGTAACATTGAAATCCCTCCTCTCCCCTCCCTTCTAATCAATCTAAACAATGTAATATTAAAATCTCTTCTATCCCCTCCCCTTCATTAAAATCCCTCCACTTCCCTCCCCTCCGTCGAACCAAGCATAGCCTAAGTGGTATTTAATAGTGTATTAAGAAGTAATTATCTAATTAGAGTTCTTGGAATAATCATTAATTAATATCACTAGATTTAGTGAGTTACTAAGATTAAATTTTTGATTTGATGATTAATTTAACTCCCAAATTATTTTGAGTAAGGAAAACCTATATTCCATTTTTCCAAGAAGCATTTATCCTCAATTTATTTAAATCAAAATTTCATTAATTATCTCAACAAATTCTCAAAAACTAAAAAGAAAAAAAAATTATTCTAGGTTAGTTTCCATTATTAAAAAAAAATCCATTTCAAACCTATCTTAATGTTTTTATCACTTAATTTAGCTTAGAAATTAAATAAAAGGCTCCTCAAGAAAATACGACCTGAGTTGTGCCCTTCACTATGTAATTTGGTTTAACTTGATTTAATCTGAGGTGACTAAAGGTTCTAAATCAATATTATATTAACAAACTTAGCTAACATTCTTGATTTACTCAAATTAGTTAATTAGGTCTTACATCCAGAACTACTGGAGTACATCCATTACCCGTGTCATATGCCCACTCATACTCAATTTGCAATCAAATGAGAGTCATTCAACAAATGATCAAATGAACCCCTTGCTCTTCAAGTCCTCCACGGCTTCCTTGATAATTTGCTCCATAGGAATGAATTTCAAACCCAAATTCATCAGTTTCTGGGACGCATCTTTTGCTCTCAACAGTCCTGGCTGAGTATCTCGAGGCAATCTTCACAGGGAAAAAGAAAAATAGGGTAAGTTCACTTGAACAATGACGGCAACAACAATAAAAAGCCTTATTTCACAAGGTGTGGAGTTATTTCAAAGTAACACATCCAGATTGGAATCTTTAATAGAGGTGTATGGAATTATACGGATACTAGTCCCTATTTTGACTCTTATATTGGGAATCACAATAGGTGTGCTAGTGATTGTATGGTTAGAAAGAGAAATATTCACAGGGATATAACAGCGTATCAGACCTAAATAAGCTGGTCCTTTGGGAATTCTTCAAGCTCTAGTAGATGGAATAAAACTACTTTTCAAAGAGAATCTTATTCCATCTAGTGGAGATATTTGTTTCCTTTACTGCAATCTATTTGCATTCAACAGGGAAGAGTTAAATTGTTAAATTAAATGGAATATATTTTAAATCCAATCAATAACTTCTTATTAGGGAGGTTTTGCAATTGGGGTAATATATCAGGATGATTTGGTATTCATACGGACGACAATGTATGGCAGAATTAAAACAAGAAAATCACTTCAAATTATTTTGAAGCCAAAATAAGTGCATGTTATACTGTGATTGACTAAACTTTTTCCCTAGTCCATATGTGAGAATGAAGCCAAAGGCAAGCGATGTACCTATTTTGAAGTAGAAAAACGATGCAGCATCTTGTAAAATTAGTTAATGTGTTTTGGATATTGTCTGTGTCAACAGCAGCTACTCCATCCAACACCATCCTTGTGGACAAGGATGTTTTTCTAAGGGGTGTAATTATCAGTGTCAGTTGTATTAAGGAGGGTCATTAGCCAGTTGAGTAAGTAGTTAATAACACAACTGGCATAACCACTTATATTACATAATACTCCTCTGGTCCTTGATATTAAGAAAGTTACTTAAATCAAATAATATAACATCTATTGTCTAGAACACCCTACTCATCTCTCTTAATTCTCTCATTCCCTTTTCTCCTTAATTATTGTTAAGGGAGCATCAATGAGGGTAAATTAGGAAAAGATTGACAAATATGAAAACTATATCTTATATTAAGGACAAAAAACAACTCCCTAAATATATCTTATATTAAGAATTAGAGGAGTAATTGAAGAGGTTAAGAGAGGGGATTGGTTATAAATACCCCTACCGTAATAGCACATAGAGTGACTAGTGAATTATGATTGATGGCATGCAAGATTCACAAGAGAATTACTGAAAACGATTTCTCCCAGCATGAACTGAGCTGCCTAAAGTCAAATAAGAATGAAGTGTTATTCATGAAGTAATAGTGCAGATGTGCTTCCTTCACTAACAGCACTACGTACCAACGGTTTCCTGATTCATATCCTGATATTATAGCATCCTGATTTTCATAAATTTAGCAATTGTGAGGTGTCTCAGTTTACTTACCGGGGCACATTATACTCTGGATAAAGTTCAGCCACCTTTGCTGCAAAGTCACCATAGTGAGAGATGGCTTCAACGCACAAATGCCTGCCAGATGCTGCTTTGTTCTCATAAACCAAAATATGAGCTAAGGCCACATCTTTGAAGTGGACTGATCCCATAAAGAAGTCCTCATATGTTTCAGTGCAGCCTGTAATAAGAACACAAAAGAAAAACAATAGTAATTCCAGAAAAATATGAAGCCAGAAAAATTAGCTTATATGTCTGAAATTCTATTTTATACCAAGGGCAAGTTTTTCGGTTAATCAAGTATAATTAAATTGATCATTCTTTTTGGAGGTATGGTGTAATACCCCGAATTTTAAGACTTCAGGTTAGAGAATAAGCCTGAGATTAGTAGACTGCTAAGCCCTGGTTAGCAGGATCCTAAATTGTGATTAAGAGATAATGATTCCAAAAGTGGAAGTGGTTAGTGATAAATGAACCCTTTTGGAGAATCCAATGTGATTTGAGTTTCGAATGTGATTCGTATGTGTTGTGAGCAGCGCCGAAACCCTGTATTTAAGTTCAATTATGAATTAACCTCTAAATTGACTTAAAATAGAGGGGAGGGTGCATTGTGAAAGAAAATGAATGAGAAAATGTATTTGATGGTGATTCAAGAGGAATTGCCATAATCAGGGGCAAAACGGTAAAGTTACCGACCAATTGATCAGTTACCGAAGAGGAAACTCATTGGTAACTTCAAGATAGAGTTAGGATTGATTTGTGTTGAGATCAAAGGGTGGAATCCCATGTGCATGTTCCTATGTGAACTCATGAAGATGGATCAAGATCATGACAAGTGGCAAGATGTGAACCCTTGGATCTTGGTCAACATTTCAAACTCTTCCCTCTCTCTTTCATAGTCGGCCAACACATGAGAAAAAGGGGAAAAACTGATCTCTTCATCATCTTCATCTTCATCTCTCTCTCTCTTGTTCTCCATTTTCGCCAAGCACAAGGGGAGGAAAGAGAAAGCTATAGGTGAGATTTTGGTTGGTTTATGGTCATCTAATGCTCTAATGTCCTTCTATAATCTTGTTCATAGTGATGAGAGCTTCATCTCTATGGTTTTAGATTCTTGATTGGAGGTGTTTGAGAGCTTGAGCAAAAGTGGAAAGATGGAGAATCAAGAAATTGGTTTGGGAAAGAGGAAGAGGTGAGCATTTGCTTCCTTTTGATCTAAGTTTTGTGATTTGTGGATGAGTTTAGTGAATTTCGAATTTTGCCCTGATTTTCTTGTGATTTTGGATTGGATGAATTGAGTTGTGTTTTATGTTGAAAATGGTGCCATGTTGTGGTATTTGGTTATTGGAATTGATTTGGGAACTTGAATTGGAACAGTTGTGATGTTGTGGTTTGAATTGTGACTTGTGTGACATGTTGTGGTAACATGTCAATATGATTTGAATTTGATTGATTTGGTGTTTCCAATGGATTCCTTGTGCAAATTTATGCGGAAATGGTATTTGGTGTGAATTTGGGAACCATTGGAATCATTGGTGCAAAACTGAAAATCTGTCCCTTGAAGTTCTGTTCTGGACAGTCTGCTTGTGTGGACGTTTTGACTGGACAAATGATGTCTGAAAATTATGAAACTTTCTAGTCTTAAAGTTCACATCCCAAGCTTCAAAATGGACATATAATTTGTGCCATTTTGTTTTGTCTTTTGTGAGTTATAGCTGTCCAAAGTTTGAGGTAAAAAATGAACATTATTTTGGGACAGTCTTGAGTTTTGGGGAATTCTGTATTTATGTGGTGATTTCCAGTATTGGCCAATATTTTTCCTGTGTAGAGGACTTGAATAGCTTTCATTTGGCTTGGGGATCACCTCATTTCGATTTTTTTGGAATTAGTTATGAGTTTTGGAAGTTCAGCCAAGAAACTGGATTTTCTTGGCCGCGGCCCAGAATCTGGGCAGTTTTTGGCCGCGGCCAACCCCCAAAAATCAACATTTTGGACTTTTAAAAGGTGATCTTTGGTCAAGTGTTTCCCAAGCCTTTAGGCATATGTTTAGGCTTTGATTAGCCACCTAAAGGTGTTAAATGATAACCAACATTAAGTGTTTGTATGTTGAGGAATTGAGAAAGGGATTAACCCTATGTCCTTGCTTTGGTTATAGGGTTGATATTCGCCCTGATCGTGGTTCGGTATTCATTCTGATTGCGAGTAAGCGAAGCTGAAGCATACGTGGAAAGAGTGTAGGGAACTTACCTCTTTTGCCTGTATATGATATTGTGTTAATGTGTTGATGCATGTTATTGCTTTGCTTGATTATGTGGAACATATATGATGTTTGAAGCTCTGTTTCTATTATGCTATGGCCATGAGTGTGTTATTGAAACATTGAGCATGCAGATGTGTCATGGTATGGACATGTGATATGTATTGCAAGAATGTCATGCATTAAACACATATCATACATGCATATAGGTATCTGTTTCCTACTGAGATTCTCTCGAATCTCACCCTCCTCTACCAACATTTTAGACAGGGTAGGTGGATCGAGGTTGGAGCAAACAAGCAAAGGCGATGAGGACTACTTCAGGTTATAGATTTTGGTAGTTGGTTATCATAGTTGGGATGTATATTTGGATATTCGTATTTGGATTTGGATGTGTATATATGGATGTATATTTGATTATGTATGGAGATGAGATTTGTGTAATCTCCGTTTGAGGAATTGTAAAGGGCGAATGTGCCCTATGAATTCTATGTAAAGGTATGAACCCGGGAGTTGCCGGGAAGTTATTGTTGTACATTCTGATATTTGTATAAATGTGATATTCCGCGTAATGTAATTGTATTCGAAATTGAATATGAGACCAGGTAAATTATATTTCGAAAGTTATTTGTGAAAACCCTATCGTGAAGTTGGGATTTTAAATAAGTTTTGTTTCTTATTGGTCTCTATTTCATTTTAATCGCATATTTCGGATATAATTACGGCAGGGGGTTACATATGGCATGAAGATTTTGGAAGCCTAGAGGGACTCTAATCTCATTAGATGGACAGATCTCACCTCCATGCTGCGCGCAAAAAAGCAAATCAAACACCCCTATGTACTTAGTTTTACCCCTTGACAAAACTGCCCAAGAGGGCAAGTACAAAACAGAACGAGTCCTCACAAAACTGCCCAAGAGATTGCAGTCACAAAGCTAGAAAGGATATAATTGGCTTTTGAAATTGCAGTCTTCAAAATAGTAATTTTAGAAGCTACATCAGCCGTTGCATAAAAGATAGAAATTCAACTGCATCAAGTTTGGCATATGAGTTGAATTTTACAAAATTGAAATGGAATTTTAAAAAAATAATCATTGTTATTCTTGAATTGGAAATGGAAAGTTTTCAAGAGAATGCTTACCTTGAAGTAGACGTACAAGCATTATCATGCTTGCATTAAGTTTTGGAGAAATCACAGGACCCATGACAGTGCCAGGATTCACCACCACAATATCCAAACCTTTCTCCTTGGCAAATTCCCAAGCAGATTTCTCAGCCAATGTTTTTGACATCGGATACCATAACTGGCCCACAGCAGTTCAAAGCTAAAGTCAGACATTTATACTTCATAGGTAACTACCAAAGCCAACAAGAATAAATCGGAAAACAAAAACAGAAATAAATCCTCACTTGGTTTTCCTTGCAGTATTCGATATCGGTCCAGCAATCTTCATTCTTAATAACATCAGATGGCCATTTACGGCTCGGAGTAATGGAAGAGATGGATGAAGTTACCACGACACGGCTCACTCCAGCTGCTTTAGCCGCCGTGTGCACATTAATTGTGCCTTTAATCGCCGGGTCCAGCAGCTCTTTCTGCCAGAACAGAGGGGGAAAAGCAGATAAATGAGAAATTATCAACGAAATTTAAAGGAATTAGGGGTGAAAATTGGACCTGAGGATCTTGGACTCGGTCGACGATGCAAGGAGAAGCGAGATGGAAAACGCCGTCGCAGCCAGCGACGGCTGCGACGATGGAATTGTAATCGAGGAGGTCGATCTGGAAGAGACGGAGGCGAGTGTCAGCGCCTTCGAAGCCTTGCAGGTGCTTGGTTTCAGAATCATCATCTACCATTAAAAACAAACAAGAAAATTTAAAAATTAATGATAGCATGAATTAACATTAACACTCAAACAATCGAAGAGATGATCGTAACTGAGATCTTGAACGGTGGCGTGAACAGTGTATCCACGTTCGAGAAGGAGATGGACAAGCCATGAGCCAATGCAGCCGCTGCCGCCGGTGACGCATACCACCTTCAACATGCCGTCGTTCTTGGATACCCAACAGTGAAGTGGCAATGTAGCAGGACAACTAATTCCGACCCGGCGAAGAAAAAAAGAATCACGCACAGTGCAACGCTGTCGTTTTGTAGAAAAGTGAAGCCGGGTCTAATCTAATCTATCTCAACCACGTGTTTAGTGATAAACTGAGAATCCAATCTTGCTCTTGCTTAGTGCGGAATATTTTTTTTTAAAATATTATTATCAGCTATTCAGTCCAAGTTTTATAGTTGTCCTTCTCAGTTCTCAGTGTGTGTTTGGATTAGATTTTTTTAATAGCTTTTTCTATTTATGAGGTAAATGTGTGCGAGGAGTTTTATCTTGAATTGCGCAAACCATAGTTTTGATGCTTGCCAAACACACAGTGACAGGTGTCACTTCTAGAACTCAAAACTTAGAAAAAATTTAGTGGGACCTTACATCGTTAGACTAACTCTATATTAATTGCTTAGTACAGAATTTTACTGCATCAATATTTATAGGATTCAAGTGCAAATCCGTCCCAAAAGTATTCACGAAGGAGCAATGTTATCCTAAAAAATTTTTTTAGCTCAATGTCACCGGAGGTTTCAAAACATGCCAATTTTACCCCTATTTTAATCACCTTGTGTTTTGACCGTTAATCTTGACCATAATTACTTACATCGCAGCTACATACTTTCTTACTTTCCCACCTCGTCCACTCTCCATTTCTCTCTCCCCCGTTCACTCTTCCCAGAAAACAAAAAATTTCTTCCAATGATTCCCCCACATCCATGGAGACACCCCACCGGAACTTCAACCCCTTGCCATTTCCCTTCTCTCTCCTTCGTCGGCACCCAAAAAAAACAACAACTCACCACATTCTCATCAACACAGAGCAACTGCACCAAACATAAATACTGACAAGAACGCGTGCACGAAATCTATGAAACGCAGCCGATACTTGGCCGTAACTTGCCAATGAAGCGTGGTAGATGCATCCATCACCCACAAGCCCCTCACGGTGGCGAACCCGTAACACACGTTTTCCTTGCTGTCCCTGAAGCTATCCGTGAAGCTCAGGAGGAAACAGGACAAGCCGCAGAGAGTGACAAAGAAAGCCACCATGGATCGGCTGACAGTGTCACTGTTTCCGAGGTTGGAGAAGATCGGCGATAGAAGTTGAAACGCCAGAACCGAGCTAGTGGGAAGAAGGTTGGCTAAGCGAGCCATGCTCTGAAATGTCTGGCTTATTGCTTTCTGAATAAGGTTTTGTTCTGTTTCCAGCACATCCCTGTTTCATAACAGAGGCAGCTTTTCCTCGTCATGATCCCCATCCACATTATGTCTTCTAATATCCATTTTTCAAAAACTTGAAAACTTCAATAATTTGTATGGTATGGTATTTTGACCAGCTTGAACATATCAATTTATACAAGGAGAGGATAGGTATGAGAGATTTGTGATGCTTTACAAAAAACATGAAGTTCAAATTCGGATAATACTGGGCTTGAAATCTTCGGCAATCTTTGCTTTCAAGTTTTTTTGTTCTTTTGATGTTTTTTTATGCCATGGAAGATAGCTAAGTGAGTAAGAAAGAGATAATACGTAGGAATGTTTTAGCTGAGACACGCAAGGTGTTGAAAATGTGAAGAGCCAAGGTTTGTTTATTTATTTGTGTCGTGAATCTGTGCTCTGTTTGTAACACCCAAAATTTTATTCACCAAGAATGTATTGTAATTATTTCATATATTCAATAAAATGGTGAATATTTACTGCTAAATGAATTAATATTGGAAATTGAAATGTAAACAGTGTTTTCAGTGAAATCGCATGCAAGACAATGAGTTTATGAATAGATTTTGGAAGAACAAATGGTGATAAAAAATTATGAAATTTTACAGGATGAAAGTATGCACCCCACTACTGTAGGAGACACTTTTAACAACCGTTTTTATACCCTTTAGACGACTATTTTCAAGGGGACGTATAAGTGAGTGTCGTTGAAAGTTCAAGAAACGACGACTGTTATTAAACAGTCGTTGTATCTCTAATTTTTTTTTTAAAAAAACAAATACAATGACTGTTTTTCATAAAACAGTCGTTGTATCTCTAATTTAAAAAAAAACAGATACAATGACTGTTTTATGAAAAACAGTCGTTGTATCTCTATTGTATGTTTTTTTTAAAATTCACGTTTTACAGGATACAAACCACTAATATAATGCTACTCGAAAAGCACCAACGTAACCTAGAAATGCCTATGTTTCCATGAAATTCCTATAAATTCACGTTTTACAGGATACAACCACTAATATAATGTCATTGGAAAAGCACCAACGTAACCCATAAATGCCTATGTTTCCATGAAATTCCTATATATGCTTTATCATCAGTTAATTTTCAAACTTAAACTTTCAAACTAAATCATGACAATCATATAGCCAAAGAGATGACATGCTTCCATGAAATTCCTATGCTTCATCATCAGTTAATTTTCATTTTTGGACTTTCAAACTAAATTATGACAATCATATAGCCAAAGAGATGGCATGCTTCCATGAAATTCCTATGCTTCATCATCAATTTCCAAAGTGTTATAAAGTATAATGAAGTCAAAGTACTCATAAATAAGAAATTGAAAAAAGTATTCAAATATGCAAACTTATATTGCACTATACAAAACCACTGCAATATGTGAAAAAACCTCTACAAATCATCACCGCTCTATGTGTTGTAGAAGATGTCTTGACAAAAGGTCTCGGATCAAATTAATGTCCTCGATTGTGTAGGGGTCCTAATTTCCAAAAATCTTTGCGCAAAATAGAGAATATGTTAACATAAATCAATAAATTGAATGAAATAACTAACAATTCAAGCACATGAAAAGAAATGAAATTTAGTTGAGAATCAAGAAATGATCACCTACTCAAAATTTGTAGTAAGGCCACTAAAAATGATGTTATACATATATAGTATAACATAGAAGCCGCACTCAGTTGTCCCTGCTTGCTGAGGACACTATACATCAAAAGCAAATGGGAAAAAAGAATAAAGGCCTATGTAAAGCAATAGTCAATCAAAGAACTTGAATGTAAAGAACTTACCTTTGGCTAGAACCACTTTTACCTTCACGCTTCCCACCCATTATATAATATGTCTTCAGTGCACTGTAATAACTAAAATGATAAACGGAAGACATTAAAACAATTGAGTATAATAAAAAATCAATGACTAACAAACAAATTTACTTACGTGTTGAAAATATTTTTGATATCTCTATTTGGCTTGCGACCCAATGAGTCAAACCAAAAGATGATGTTGATCGAGGGACAAGGAACACAGAGACTCCAATGATAACTATAATCACATGCATGTATGGATTAAAATGAGGTTCGATAACATGATATTGCTTAGCAAAGTGAATGTGTATAAATATATGAAATTAAGTTACTTGCCCTTCAACAATTGGTGCTAGATAATAAGGCAGTTTAGTCTCACCTATTGTATAGCCTACATAGCTCATCCAATCTTCCAACCTCTGGCTATTACGCCCTGACATATTACCAGGACATAAGAAGCCATATGTAGTGGCGAGCCCTCATTCGTCACACAGTTTGTGGAAGCAACTACCACATAAATGAAATGAGAAATGACTCAGTAAACGTAGAAACTTAAAACTCCTAAATATCAATGCATTAATTACAATTAAAAATTATAACTAAACTCACATGATTGCAAATGTGACCCATCCTATGTCTATCTCCTCCAAAGATAGGAACTCTCTAATATCTTGGTTATCAAGTCCATAATATACGAGATCTTGCAACCCACAATCTCACAAGGCATCTGTAAGTCAACCTTGTTTATGTCTTGATGAATATTTTGCAGTCATGCTGAAAAGGGAAATTTTGTCGCATAATCTTTTTTCTAGTAAGACACAAAATAAAGATTATAAGTAGAATGTTAATGATCAAGTAACAGTAAGGTGTTTCCTACCATTGGAGGGATTGTCATAGTCTAAACAAGATGTCTAGGCCACAAGATGAAAGATCCTGTTGCCTGACCTAGTTTGGCAACCTCACTATCGGGGAATGAGACATCCACATATTCCTGCCCCAGTCGAACACTGTCACATTGACCTTATGTTGATCGTCCCGGATTTGGTTATTATGGTGGGTGGTGGCATGGCTATATACAACAACATCAGCAACAACATGCAGGTACGGGACTTCTAAATACAGAGTGCAGGGTTCTCCAGGCTCTAGCGAAGGACCAGGGTCTCCATGTCTAACCTCAGGCGGATTGTAACTGCCTTAGGTGTTGGGAAAGGCCGGCGATTCCTGAGTAAGATAAATTAAAGAATTAATTAAAATAACGTAAGGAAAAACTCAATGTAATGTTAAATGAAATTAGTTACAAACCTCAGAGCTAGGCACCACGTTACACATCCCGCCTTGCATGTGAGACAACACCATCGTACTCATCTCACCACGTAGCTCACTCAACAACTCTTCTTTAAGCTCGTCTTGAAGTGATTGATGCATTTGCACTGCTAGCTCTGCTCAGATTTCCTCTCGAACCCTGGCCATAAACTCCTGACTCATTTCACCTTGTCTATAAGCTTGTGAACCTCGTCCAAAGTATTTAGAGAGACGAACTCCCCTTGACTCCCCTCTAACTTGACCAGGGTGATCTAGATTCCTAAGTGCCATTGCTAAGATGTCCATCCTTCCAGTTTGAGTGAAGGAACCCTAGCTACTCTGCTCTTCAAGTTCATCCTGCAGCATACAATGGATAAATAGAAAGTAATTACATGTAATCTTGTTAGGAAAATGAAACACACTTAAATATACTTTTTATTAAACACTCACAATCTTTTTAGCGACATCAGTAACGACTGGATTTATATATTTTTCTCCCTTTATCCTCCCTGCTTTCCATTTTTTGTGACATGGGGGAGGATGTGGTGCCTGCACGACAATACTAGGATCTGCTCGGGCTGCTTCCTCCAATTTTTGTAATTCAGCCTGCATCATCTTCTTCTCGAGCTTCCAATTACCCCCACGAGACATGTAATGAGGATAATTGTTTTTCGCTCACCTCTCTTTATTTGTTTGACTCAATTTCTATATAAACAAAGAATAATGATAACTGAGTTAGCGATGTCAAGTAAGTTCAACTAAAATGTTTAACACTAAGATGAACAAAATGTACTAGGAAATTAGGATCTTGCCGCGATGCCATAAAGGACCTCCATTCATTTGGAGAAAGAAACGAATACTCTTTATAAGGATCCTCATGACTCCTTGGCCCTCAAACGTACTTGGTTGTGAGCGTGGACTTGAAATCTTTCCACCGCTCACGAACTTCCCCCATCCAATGCTTGTACATCTGCCTTGTATTGGGAATATCGTAGGTTTGATATAAAACAAAATATATAATAGTTATATATAAAAACAAAGAAATAGAGATTGAGATAACAATACAACTTTACATACCAAAAGTTGTTCCCAAATCATAGCCTTCGTGTCCTTTGAAACTTCCCTCTAGGTAGGAATTAGCACGCTAACTTTGCTCTAACCCAAAAAGCTAATGTAGCTAATGAACTTGTCTCCGTCTGGGCCGAGTGGCTTCAAATCATCATTAAATTCCATGTGAACTTTGCTCGCCTGTTGTTTCTCTTGACGAGCCACCAATGACCGCAGCTTCGTGCTTCCTCTAACATTTTTCTTAACCGGTGAGCCAACAGAGTCACCCGAATTTGACCTTGCCATTATCCTGATAAGAAATAAATGTGACATGATAAGTAAAGTGAAATTACATGCACACATTAAAAAATTCAAAATGTTACTAAGAAATAAATGTGACATATGATAAGTAAATTGAAATTACATGAACACTTTGAACAATTTAAAATCTTACTCTAAGTGTTTTCCCAAATTCCTTCACAATGATCAACTCTAGCTGCATATTCATCATCATCTACCAATCACTTCAGATGGCATAGGCGGATTTGTAGTGAAAGGTGGTGTGTCGTCAAGATTCAAATTCGGATCACCATCCTTCCTTTTTTTACTTTGGAGTACAATAGAGAATTTTTCATTTGCTGGATCAATGACATAAAACACTTGTTTTGCCTGACTTGCTAAATGAATGGCTCATCTTTATAACCGACTCTTTCAAGATCAACTGAGGTAAATCCAAATTGATCTATTTCAACAGCATTATTGTTAACCTACTTGCATTTGAATAAAGGAACCCTTAACTTAGTATAGCTTATCTCCTATATATCTTCAATAACTCCATAATAGACCATGGACGCCAAAATGGGGTTTTTATCTTTCGAACTAGAAAAGTGCATTGATTCGGCTACCACCATCACCCCACTATTTTGCATAGTACTTCTATTATCCTGGCCTTTTATATAGAAGGAATACCCATTTATATCGAAACCACTCCAAGTTATGACCTCAAAAGAAGGCCCCTAAGCTAACTATTTGATTGTCTCAGACACATTGGTCTCGTGCGCTATCTTATCCTTGAACCACTCTATGAAAGTCTTGTTTTGCTCATTAGCTATTTGCATGTCATTTTTCCTTGGTTATATCTCCTATAAACTCTTTCTATGTTCGGCTAAGTATGACTGAATTTCTTCCATATTATTCAAGATATACAGGTGTGCTTGCAACACCTCTTTACGATGCATACTCTTCACTTTGAGCCCTTGTGTTCCCTTACTTGTACCCATTTTATGACGAGATTGGGCCTTTGACCATGATAGATATTCTTTGCAAAAGTCCATAGCCTCTTCAACGACATATCTTTCCACAATTGAGGCTTCAGGTCTATAAGGATTTTTAGAATACCCTTTTAAGTTCTTCATGTATCACTCGAAAGGGTACATCCACGTTAGATGTAATATCCCAAAATGTACTCAAGGGCTAAATGTACAGAATAGATGGTGGGATTAATGACAGAATTACCTCTAGAAATTTTGTTACGACTTTAGTAAATTTTCACATGCAAAAATTGGCAATTGAATATTATATTGCAAGTGGATATTTTATAAGATCATCATCTCCTTTAAAGGGCCATGACTTACGTAAGATATAAGGAGACAATATAGGTTATTAATATATGACATGTGAAGGCAATTTGACCAAGTTGTAAAAGGTGGTGACTAAGTAAACAATTTCAACTAAAGAAGTAATATTTGAAGAGTTGGAATTATGATTGATTCAAGAAGCTCTTTTGGCTATTCCAAGGGCTACAATTCGTATGGCATGAGGAGGAAAAGAAAATATGTTGAATTGGTCAAATATTGCAACTAAAGTAATGTATTTGAAGAGGCAAAATTTATGATAAATCAAGGAGTATTTGTTTTGCTCTTTAAGAGTTATTTTCGTTGACAATAAAGAGAGAAAGAGAAGCACATGAAAGACCATGTAAGGAGATGAAGACTTGGTCAATAATTGTAGGCCAAGCATAAGATGATATCTTGAATTCAAAGGGGAAAACATTTCGGTCAAAAAGGGAGGAGGAAGGAAAGAGAAAACTTGAAGTAATTTTCACCACATCTTTTATCTACTTTTGCACCATATTTTCGGTTGGACTTTGAGAGATAAGAGTGGCCAAAAATTTGATCATTAAGTCACATATTTCATCTCTCCTCAAGTCAGTTACAGCAGCAAAAACGTAGAGGAAGAAAAGCAAGGTTTTAAGGTGAGCTTAATCTTGATTTTTCACCTTCTTAACCTCATCTATGGCTCAAGTGACCTTCATGAAACTTGTTCCTCTCTTCCTTAGCTTCATTTCTATGGTTTTTGTTTTTGAAGAAGAGGAGTTTTCAGTCACCTTGCAAGAACAAAAGTTGAGGAATCAAGAAAAGAACACAAGAAGAAGCAAGAGGTGAGTAAGAGCATTATGTTGATGTATATGATGCTTTAATTGGCTGAGTTGTGGTGGGCTATTGTGACAGCCCTAATTTCGTTTTTTAGGGTATATTAGGGATCATGAAGCTTTCATCCTATATATGTGCTTATATGTTGGTTTGGAGGCAAATGAGCTAAGCTTAGTGATTAGATAGTGAAGTGGTTGTTTGTTGTGAAATACCCTAAAATTCTGCCAAAATAGAATGTGGGGAATGAGTTGGAATTTGTTTATTTTGATGTTACCATTGTGTTCTACACGAAAAATTATGTGGGATAGGTTTGGTTATTGATTTTGAAGCCATTGGACACATTGGTTGAAAATTGGAAAAAACTGTCAAGTGTAACTTTGTGCGGGGCAGTCAGTTTGTAGGGACATTTTGAATGGGCAATTGGTGTCTAAAAATTCTGAAACTTTCCAGTCTTAAATTTCACATTCCAAGCTTCAAAATGAACATATGATTTGTGTCATTTCGGTTTTTGAGCTGGGAGTTCTAGTTGCCCAAAGGTTGATGTCGAAACTGGATCTAATTCTGGAGCAGTGTGGAATGTTGTGTAATTCTGGAATTGTGTGGTGATTTCTGGTAATGATTCATATTTTTCCTATGAAGAGGACTTCAATAGATTTCAATAGGCTTTGAGATCACCTCATTTTGATTTTTCTAGAATTAGTTATGATTTTTCAAAGATGTTGGAAAATTCTGGCAGATTGGTCACCTATGCGAAAATTGAAGATTTTATGGCATAATGTAATATTGTGGAACTTTGAGGGTAGAAATTAGCCTTTTAGGTTAATTGACCACTTTAGCTCCTTAGCTGACTTGATTAATTGACCATAGTGATAATAAACTTAAGTATTATAGAGATAAAACTTGGGAAAGAGAATGACGGGTTGTCCCTAACTTGGTTTGCAGGATTTGATATTTGCCGTCCTCGTGAGCCCGCTGTGCCAAGAAACGTCAGGAAAGGATCAGGTAGTGACTCTCTCTCTTATATTATGTATAATGCTCTGTATGTGTGTGTTATCACTGTTCTGTGATGAATCTTTGATGCTGCTGCGGTTACAGCTGGTGATAGCTGTCGTTTACAGCGTAAGCTGTCGTTATTGTGATTACAGCGTAAGCTGTCGTTATTGTGAATACAGCGTAAGTTGTCATGATTATTATTACAGTGAGAGCTGTCGTATTGTGCATACAGCCGTGAGTGCTGTCGTTTGTGGTGAAAACTATGTATCTTTGAGATTGCTGCTGCTGTTGCTGGTTGTGATTTATATACATGCTTGGTGTTATGCATTGTGTGAGTGGTTTGTTACTACTGGGATTCACTCGAATCTCATTCTTTCCTATGACTAATATTTCAGACAGGGCATGTGGCTCAAAGGAGAAGCGGCCAACCCGAAGCACTTAGGATCTTTAGTGATACTAGGGATTTTTGAGATGTTGGTTATCTATTTTGAACTCGGGATTACTGTATATTTCGAATTAGGAATATTACCTTCAGTTTTGGTTGTGTAATCCCCTAGTGGATACTTATAAACCTCAGGTTATATGTATAGAACCCGGGAGTTGCCGGGGATTTGGTTATACACTCTGATATGATTGAATGTATATTAACTGCACAGGTAATTATATTCGAATGTTGAAATTGAGACCAGGATGGGAAAAATATTTTTGAAAGTTTTGTGAAAATTTTACTGTGAGACTGAAGGTTTAAAATGAGGTTAAAGCGAGGTTAAAGCATCCAATGGTCTCTAGTCCGAATTAAATATGCATTATCGAATGATAATTACATGTTTAAAAGCAGGGGGTTACATTAGATAAATTGGACCGCATTGTCTTACCTCCCTTACCAGATGAACAATTAAATGCACCATTATATCAAAGAATGCAAGAGAAAAATGCATCTTTAGTTGGGATAGAATAGTATAACCCTCATTTTTCAATTCGTCTAACCTTACAATGTCAACAACTTTGCTGCAAATAGCATTGAAGAAACTGCACAACCTTGTTATCATGCTTCACCATAATCTTTCATAATGTCTCTAATAGCTACTGGTAATAGTTGTTGCATTAAGACATGACAATCATGAGACTTCATTCCAACTAACTTCAAATCTTCCATTGACACAAGCCGACTCACATTAGAAGAATACCCTTGTGGCACCTTAATGTTGTGCAAACACCCACACAAACTTCTTCTTTCGGCTTTTAACAATGTATGCCTGCTGGCTCTATATACGCTCTCTTACCATCATCTCTTAGTTATGGATGCAGTCGTTCTCTTATTCCCATTTCAACCAAGTTTAGTCTCGCACTAATTCCATCTTTAGTTTTCCTAGCTATGTGCAAAAGCATACCAACAAGGCTATCACATACATTTTTTTCCACATTCATCACATCAATACTATGTCTCACATCAAGACTATGCCAATATGGAAGATCAAAGAAAATTGACCTCTTCTTCCATATGTTCTTCTCACCTGTAGTCTTTTGATTTTTACCAAAAGTGACATTGATTCTTTCTACCTGACTATAAACCTCGTCTCCAATTAATGGCTTCAGAGCCATTTCATTCTCTGGTAAACTGATAAAAGCCTTCTTTAGCCTACGGTACGGGTGGAACCGAGGAAGAAATCATCTATGACCAAGGTGGACCGTTTTTCTACCATGCTTGATTTGATGGAACTGTGTGCTCGCTTCATATATCAGACATGCTTTATGACCCCTGACACTATAACTTGACAAGTTACCATATGCAGGGAAGTCGTTAATCGTGGTGAAAATCATTGCACGTAGCTTAAATGACTGTTGCTTATATGCATTAAACACATCTATACCATCCTCCCACAACTTCTTTAAGTCTTCTATCAAAGGTGCCAAATAGACATCGATATCGTTCCCTGGCTGTTTTGGTCCCGAAATCATCATAGAAAGCATCATATACTTTCGTTTTATACACAACCAGGGAGGTAAGCTATAAATTACTAGCAGAACGGGCCATGCACTATGTGTACTGCTAAAAGTACCATCCCATCTGTGCAAAGCCCAATCCGAAGGTTTCTAGGCTCGCTGCCAAATCCGGGATACATTTTATCTACTTTCTTCCATTATGGAGAGTCAGTCGGGTGCCAAAGGAATTTTCCATCACAAACTCTATCATCATAATGCCATCTCAACTTCTTTGCTTCTTTCGCATTAGCAAACATTCGTTTGAACCATAGTATGATTGGAAGATACCACAAAACCTTTAAAGGTTGCTTTTTATTTGTCTAATCACCACACCTATTACCTTTCTTCACTTTGTATCTGGAAGTTTTACATTTCGGACACTCACTTAAGCCTTCATACACATTTTTGTACAATACACAGTCATTAGGGCAAGCATGTATCTTTTTATACTCTATACCCATCGTAGATAATATTTTCTTGGCCTCATACATACAATTTGGAAGTACATTATCCTCTGGAAACTTATCACACAATAATTCTAGTAACAATGTGAAACTACTATCGATCCACCCACAAGTTGCCTTTAAGTTAACCAAGTGCAAAATGCCTGACAAGTGTGTATACTTAGTACACCTAGGGTACAAAGGTGTCTCTGCATCACTCCGCATGCTATCATATACAGGCATTTGTGCAAAACATTCTACCTCAACATCGTGAATCATGTTCTCCATTCTATTATCATCTCTAACCTCCAAAACTTCCTTCTCATGTGACGCACAAGCTGTTACTTCCTCACCATGCCATATCCACCTTGTGTACCAAAGATTTATTCCATCATAAAGTAAGTGATCCCTTATATCATCAACATCCCGTAGACTCTCATTTAAACAGTTGATACATGGACAAAAATACTTCCCATTTTTACTAGGCGCATTCATTTTAGCAAATTCAATAAACTTTTCTACCCTATTCTCATATTCTTCACTAATTCTCAAAGCATTCATCCAACAGTGATCCATTTTATTACCACCTATTCCATTTTCACAGACACTCAAGTTTAGAACAGCTATATGAAACACTTATGACACACTGTAAAAACTAATAGTTCAAATACCATTTTCAAAGTTTAATAATTCAAATTTATCACGCTTACAACAAATAGTAGCACCATGATATCCTCAGGTTTCAAAAACTTTCATCAACAAGCAATAACATAACTTACTAGATAATCTTTAGCTTCCAAGGACACTATGTTTGTGATTTAGGATTTGGAAGAGATTCTACTGAGGCAAGGATGTAGTAGGCCGGCAACCCAAGGGAGAATGATGGCAGTAGTGATACCGGCAGGTTTATGAGAGAGTTATTACCCAAAACATTATAATATTACCCAAAACTACTACATCTTTTATGAACTCAAAGGCATTGTTTAACTGACCTTGTTGATTGTCTGCAAATTAGAAAATGCATGCCACTAATCTTGCACTTTTTAATTCACATGTTTACCTACAAATAACACTTATTAATTCACCTATCTCACATCACTAAGAGAATACCACTTTAATTTCTATGTGATCACAACAAAACACACATTCTTGTTCAAAAAATTTAAAAGGAAAAATTAAAGCTTATAGGGACATAACTTATAATGTACACGTCAAGTGAATTATAATTCAAATGATACGAGATAGAAAAAAAAGTATACACATTGATAACAAGTTTAAAACCCATCTAATATGCCAAATTTGAATTACTGCACATAATAAGAATGGAACAGGTTAGACTGAATGAAATATGAGCGTGCAAAAGTATTATGGATTAATACCAATCATAGGGTGAGTCATTGATCGTCCTTGTCATGTAATTCATTCCGTGTGTTCAATGGCCATTTATCAACTTTTTTATTTTCCATTTTGTTGTTAAATTTAGACGACACTGCTTATTTTTTAACATTTTTAGGATAATATTATGTTTTTCTAAAAACTTTCAGGACAAAAATAGTAAAAGATAAAAGCATAGTCATACCCACATATAATCCTACGTGCTATAAGGTACCATGGCACATATTTGCTTGGCTACCATTAGAGTATGCCTGACGTTGCTCATATTTTAACACTTTTGGGACCGAATTGTTATCAATATACTAAGATCAATTAATAAAATTAGTTTAAGGTTTTAAAATTATCACATCTTTTTAATAATATTCCTATTAATGAAGAATAAGTTTAATTTTACCCAATCCTCAATTTCTCTTTTATCCAAAAGAAAAAACAATTCCTCTACTAAAAAATTGTAAAGCTAATTTATACACAACTCCACTAAATTGTATGTCATGTACAAAGTTAATTAAGCTCCCTCTCATTTTTAAAATTTTTCAATGAATCCCTCATAAAATCTTAAATATATATAGATAACTCTTGTTATAAGTTTTGTTAATTGTATATACGCACTGAATTTAAAGTTCTATGAGAATTTAAAAGTTTGGCGTAGTTTATTATTAAGTTTTAATTGATTTTTTTGTCATAAGTTTTAATTGATTTAAAAGTTCAAGTGAGTATTTTATACACATACACACACATATTACATACCCTTAATGGCATGTTATACTTACTTATAATAAACGTGAGTTGGTAGAAGGGAGAGTTATGGTGAAAACACCAAAAGGGAATTCAATAGTAGAGAGACAGGAATGAAGGAAAAGCAATATGGGTGAGAGATAATAGGTTAGTTCATACATTACACACACACATATATGTAGTTCTAAGGTCAGGAAGGTCTAATTCAGTTGCTAAAGATGTGTGATAGGACAGCATAGTCCCACTTCCTGCCTTACTTCCTATCTGCCTTAAATTGAAGTCTTCAGACAGACCCACGACTATCACATAGACATCACAAAAAATGAAATCAAAACTGAATCTTTGCTTCTTAAACTTACAATTCCATCAGCTAGCTATTGTCTTTAAGTTTTGCCCTCTACAAATCATTCTAATGTAAGTGAATCTCTAGTCTGTTAACACTAAATTTCAACTCTGTGAAAAAAATATATGCAAGCATTCAACTTTAATTTCCATCACAAAGACAAAACAGACCAGGCCAAGAACATACAGAGTAGATTTGGGGAATTACCAGGAAAAAGAAGGAAGTGTTGTATGCCAGAACTGACAGAAGAGAAGGCTGCGAGTTAGGGAGGAGATGCATGACGCGACAGAGGCTCACGGGGCGGAGAGCTAGGGGCCAAAGAATGCTATCTGAGAGACCCAAGGAGAAGCGAGATGCGCGACACAGCAAACAGAAACAAAGGGATCGAGTGACATGGCTCTAGCTTTAAGCAAGGTCAGACAGGGGCGGGAAAGGGAAATTGACTGTCATCAGAAAGCGAAACTGGAATAAATTTTGGCATTTTCAATGACTGTTCTTAAGAATAGTCGTTGAAAGAGCTTTCAACGACGGCCGTTGAAAGAGCTTTCAACGACGGTCGTTGAAAGTGGATCAGAAAGCGAGCCTGCTGGTGCTAAATTTTGGCACTTTTAATAAGTATTCTTAAGAACAGTCGTTGAAAGTGTCTTCAACCACCGTTCTTAAGAATGGTCGTTGAATATCAAGTTTTAACAACTGTTTTTTTAAGAATAGTCATTGAAACGTTTCCCAGAATTCCAAGTTGCTTTACTGCTACTGTTATTTGAAAATGGTTTTTAATTTGGGTCGTAAATTATCCTATTTATAGTAGTGATCCTACGATTTAATTTGATAGGTTATATGAATCATTTGAAACTATATACAAAGAGTTATGAATTTTTTAATTTGGCTCAGAAAATCTAGAAAGCTTATGGAGTAGAGTCCAAACAATTTAATTTTGGGAATTTTGTACTTCTAATTGGCTAAATTCCATATTTTTTCTTGAAACTAGATGCAATAAGGGTTTCATAGCCTTTAGAATCACTCCAAAACAATGTCTACAAATTTAGTTATGAATTTTCAAATTTTGGGCAGAAAATCTGCTAGAATTGACATAATTCGAAAATGGGAAGAATTTGAGATGACAAATGATGTAATTTTGAAACAAATGCATATCAATCCATTTGGCCTCTCATATGGGAAGTCGAACTTGAAAGTAGATTGACCAAAGTGGGAAATATTATGTACAAGTTCAATTGGGCTTTATGTACATACATGTTAACATTTTTGGAAACTTGGACATATGATTAAAATATAATAAGATATATTATAAAAACAAATTTTATTCTTCCTCCTCCTCATTTCAAATGCCATAATAGACTTGAATATAGAGATAGAAGAGTTGAGAGAGTTTAGAGAGAGAAAGGGAAGAGAACTTGCAAAGTAAGTCGATTTCTCCGATGATTTAATACCTAACGTGTATAACTCCGCTCCTAAGCTATTCTTCTGTGTTCTTAAAGGTTGTGAAGCTCATCTTTGTGTGTTGGTAGCTAGGGTTTGTTCAACCACCTTAAGTAAAGCCAGGAGGAAGTGAAATGTAACTTTCAAACCTTTGTATATTGACTATTCTGGTTGTTGTGGACAATTTAATTGGTGAAATTTTACCGGATTGTCTTTATTTTTAAAATTTGGACAAGTGGCATTAGAAGTGTTATGTTGTCAAAATTTGGATTAAATGGTTGTTGGAACCTAATGAAATAGCTGATAAAGTAGAAAAGAACACGATTACAGAGCAATAATCGAAAAATCCCGATTTTTCGAGAAAGATGCCATAGTTTTGGTTAGGGCTATATCTAGGGGTAGGAGTTGGATTTTCAATGATTTGATGGTTCTATTGAGTTCATAAGGGAAAATTAGGTGGGGTTACAATGGGTCACCTTTTCGAAAAAGCCTGAAGAAGCATAATTACAAAAACGCCCCTGAAACCCTTAAAATGGGGTTGCCAAGGGCAATTTCGTCTTTTGGCAGTGAATTTGGTAATTATGAGTCCAAAAATTGATTCTTTGGGTGAAAATATATCAGAATAGCCTAGTCAAAATTTCAGAAAAAATACAGTCGGATGGGATGGCAGGGCCGGGCCGGGGTCCTGGGGGTACTTTAGTAAATTTTCATCATAGGCTAATATAATGACAATAAACACTATGGTAGTGTCTAAAATAATACATGAATGGGTTTTGACCTAATTCTTGTACATTTAACATTTTAGGATCGAGTTGGGAGCCTAAGGTTGACACGTTTAACGAGGCACAAGATACAAGATGAAAGAGCTTTAAGGTAGGAGCATTATCTTTCATACATCATGCCATAGTTCATATGATTGTTAGGATGCTATTGTTTGTGCTTTTAATCAACCTAGTTTGGCTAGATGGGGTAGTTAGTGCCGGAGGTGCACTTATACCTAGGAGTTGGGTAAGAATCCAACCGGTGTACGATTAGTGGGGCAATAGCCCTACTTATACATACATGACGATGATGTTTCCAACTAGTACACGATTAGTGGGGCAAGATCCCTACTTATGTATACATGACGATAGTGTTTGATGTTTCATAATGTTCATTAATTGGTGTATACATGGTGCATATCATACCTTCTTCTCTATTTTATATAAAGATAGTATATTTCTACTGGGATTTCTTGAAATCTCACCCCTTTTTATGAAATAAAATATCTCAGTGGGTGCTAGTGGCTCAAAGTAAAGGATGTAGATATGGGGAAATGATGGGCAAATGTCCGGAGACGAAGATGAAGTTTATGGTTATCTGTAGTCTATGTTTAAAACCCTTTTGGATATTATGTAAGATTTGTAAATATTATCGAGTTCTGTGCGATTGATTCTGGTTTGTAAACAACTACTTTTATCAGTATATATGTACTCCTTTGAATGCCTATGGAACCTGGTCTCTATTACTTTGTATATATCAAATGGAAATGGGTGTTGACATTTTTTGTATCAGAGATAATAAATAGTTTTGGCATTCTCAGAGTGGTATACTGATATGGTTTTGTTTATATGGAGATAGGACATCATGAGAATTGGAGTCAAAGTAGTTCTAGTGAGTCATTGGAGGGATTATAGGCATCAGTCAACCAGAGCCCGCTGGAGCAGAGGATACCGTACGGACAGCTCATCATAGAGTACTTTAGGCCTAGAGGTGTTCGTATGATGCAGACAGCATGAAAGAGTGTGCTAGTATTGCTAGTGTGTGGACCAAAACCGAGGCCAGGTTCTCCAAGGTAGTCACGGCTCAGGGAGACAGAAGAGTACCCAGAGGAAGACCCTGAGGAGGATCTAGAGGAGGACCTTGATGAGGATCAAAAGGATTACTTTGAGGAGGAGCCGAGTGATCGCGAGTCTCAGGCAGGCAAGGTAGAGGTGGGTTATGATTTACGGCCAGATCCTGAGTTGTGGTACTATGTGTTTGGTAGATATCGTAGAGCCCAGTGAGTCTAAGCCATACTTGTAGGATGTTACATTACATTTCTGGCCGTAGTTCGATCCCTGTATGATATCCGGGAGCAGTTGCAGGTTGGAGCGCTAGTTGAGTTTTTTATTCGTAGCACATTGGGTTTCTTCCCAGTCTCCGCTTTTTGGAAATAGAAGAACAACATGGTTGATCGGGCCTAAATAGGAACATGTACAAGTTTCTGGATCATATGGATGACCTGGTTGATAAATTTATGTACAACGATTAATGTGGGACCTAGGTGGCATATTTTAAGGACCAGAGGTGACCGACACATCAGTTGAGGTGAGGGTAGTCAGGTGGAAATATAGGATGGAAGAATATGGAGCTGGAGTCAGTATTTTGGGAGGGTATATAGAAAGTTAATCATGCTCAACCCAGGGTAATCTTAGGATGGGTGGCCCCCTAGGAGTTGCCTATAATTTAAGAGTTATATGGTATAAAATGGACAAATATGTCATATACAGTAGTCTATAGGTTGTATGATGTTCCTAGCTTTCTGTAACTTTTGTAAATAGCTGATGTATATTATAAATGACATATCTATTTGCCTGAGTTATTATGAAATAATGGAAATGACCTTACCTCTATATGAAATTTATTCTTCTTTATTCCCATATAGTGAGAAACCGAGATGATATGCACAAGGGAAGGAGAACATAACTTATGTTGGGAAGATAGCCCTGACTCTATACAACAAGTTCAGAGCAGGATGGTACGTCAACAACTTATGATAAATGACTTTAGAGATGAATTGTGTGAGTTACGACAGAGACAGGGAAGATTAGAGTATCTTGAAAGGCAAGAGGGTGGATATAATTTATCTGAGAGACCTCATCAGGAGTCACTACCCATGCTTGTGTATGAAGCCAACGTTTTTCAAACATGGGTGAAACGATTTGAGAACTAACAACCTCCTACTTTTAGAGGGAGATTTGATTCTCTACAAGCAAAAGAATGGTTATTCGCATTGGAGCAAATTTTCACAAGATTGATGTGCTCCAATGATATTAAGGTTCAACTAGTTGTTTGCAAATTAAAGGGAGAGGCGGATGGATAGTGGAAAACCACAGTGTTGATTCCGCAGGCAAGGAATATTCCGATAACATGGGAATTATTTCAAGGAAAATTTAGTGAAAGATATTTTTCTCAAACGGATAGATTGGAGAAAGAAAAAGAATCCCTGAACATATGTCAATATGATCGAGAGAGTTTTGATGAATATCTGGCATGTTATATCCGATTGTCTCAATATGCCAGGTAGCTTCACATACAAAGATATACCTAAAGTTGTAATATTATTGAATATCATCAACGATATTTTTAGGATTCCCAGCATTATTGCTATCATACATTGACGCGACAACCCTGTCATTGCCCTTGCTTATATACTTAAACATGTATTTAATTGCAGTAGAATTGTTGCACTTCTCTACATTAGTATGAGCTTGATACATGGAAAATAATGTTGGGTTCTATGGGACAACATATCTATTGTCCATAAGAATACCTTTAAGTTGTATTGTTTGCCAATCATTCTTCTCCTATAAGTAGGGTAACCCTCTCTTCATCAATGCTTGCATGCCTAACAAACCTCTTGGGGAAATATTTGCTGCATTTTTTATCTTTCATGCAACATGCTTTAGGATTCAAGTAGCAAAAAGGGCCATGCACCATAAATCTCTAAACAAGATCATACAATATAGGACATGGCTGCCTCTCATGAATCTTTGTAGAAATAATATTTTCTACCTCAAATGTATCCTTTATCTATATATGTAAATGTGCTAAACCTTATTTTTGAAACTCTATTGTGTACACATCTAAAAGCAATCATGATGCCAAGGGATCTTGAAAAATAATAAGCAAACATAAAATAACTATAAATAAATTAAGAGCACACATAGTTGCAAAAACCTTGCCAAAAATAGATTGTCTTAATAAACTTTGTAACACCATATTTTATAAAACGTTCTAATGAGTTTAAAAATGTAATGCTTACAAATGTGAGACATTATTAAATAGTAAGTTATTAAAATCATGACTTCGATATAGGGTTCAATTCTGTGATTGAGTGGACTTTTTGAAAACTGTTAAAATAATTATGTGTGTCTCAACCCAGTTTGTAAAGTCATTACCTCTCATCAATTTCAAAATTGTTTATTAAAGATGCAGAGAGTTCTTTGGAAATAGTTCATGTAATGGTGGTTAACTTAAGGGTTTTTAGCGTTTGGTTGCTCGATTCTAATACAATTAACGTGTTTAGATACTAGCATGTTTGCCAAAAACCTAGTATACTGATTACAACTAATGCGGTTATTGTCATGGTTACTAGTATTACTATAACTAATTCTACTTAATTATATTCACATATTATACAATCATCCAAAATAAAATATAACCAAATAATTCTTATTTAATTAGCATTATCTTCGCCTGTTCGTATTGTTAGATCCTAAATGTTTTGATGATAACAAAGATTGGACCAATGATATAAGAGGATATGATAACAATTGAATTTGAACAAAGTAAATAAATGACAGACAAAGCATTACTTGAAGTAAGCACAGGAGTAATGAAGAAGATCTAAGAGAAAGAGCAAAGGAAGACCATCATTGGTAGTAGTCTATGTTTACTCTAGTGACCACTGGAGTAAGGAATACTGTTACTCGAGTGGGCACTCAAATAATGTTGAAAGAAAATGTTTTCAAATGTACTGCCAAAATTTGGAAGAAGTTACTCGAGTAGCCACTCGAGTAATCTGCAAAGTTATATAAATCATTACTCGAGTAACCACTCGAGTAACACATGAGAAAAGGCATTACTCGAGTAGCCACTCAAGTAACTAGGTCAAAAATTTTCCAGTAGCTCTTGGCCAAGAAATTCAACACTTTACTCGAGTAACCATGTGAGAAAAAGGCACTACTCGAAGGAGCACTCCATTAATCAATGGACTTATTTGATCTATTACTCGAGGGATCACTCGAGTAATCAGGTAAACAAAGAACAAGTACTCTCGGCCAAGAATTTGATAAACTTACTCGAGTGAGTAATCGAGTAATCTATAAAGTTATTTGGAATTTACTCGAGGGGTCACCCGAGTAAGATGTGAAGAAAAGGCATGGCCACTCCAGTAACCACTTGAGTAATAGGCTTACTGGAGGAGGCACCCGAGTAATATGTGAAGAGAAGACATGGCCACTCGAGTAATCAGGTATTTCCATGGTTTGTGATGTATCTTATTCCATGTCTTACACGAGTAATATCTTGTGAAAAATGTTGAATTACTCACTGCTATATTTTTGATAGGTTTACTCGAGGGACTACTCGAGTATTTATTTAAAAGAGACACCAATATACTGTGACAACACTAGCACGATAAGCTTGGCAAATAATCCTGTTCAACATTCCAGAACCAAGCATATTGATGTTAGACATCACTTTATCAGAGATCATGTCCAAAAGAAAGATGTCAACGTGATATTCATTTCAACTCATCTTCAACTTGCTGATATCTTCACAAAACCTCTTGCAAAAGATCAATTTTTGTATATTAGACGAGAATTGGGAATGGTATATCCCAATGAATTCAATTTGTTTTACAGGATCGTGATATTCTATTTTGGAGTATGAAAAACAGAGGTTAACAGAGGATAACATTACTGGAGGGACAACTTCAAGTAAAGAGCATTACTGGAGTGGCACCTTGAAGTAATGGATGAATTACTCGAGTAGCCACTCAAGTAATGAACTTGGAAATGTGCTATTGAAGCATTAATTTCAGATGAAACGGCACAACGGTTGGAAATAAACAGTCAGAAGGTGAAGAGATAGATTACCCGAGGGAGGCCTCAAGTGAACTTCAACATCACTCGAGTAAAGCCTCGAGTGAACCTGGGTGCAGATCTCAAATTTTGAGTTTCAACTCAAATTTGTCCTAAAGAGCCATCAAATGATTGAGGGAATATACATGGGTAATTACAATATTATTCATGCCAGGTACGCACTTGAATTCACTGCATTTTAAAATTTTTGGTATGATCACTTGAGTAATTACTCGAGTGAAGCTGATGATCACTCGAGTAAGCCCTCGAGTGATGTCGGGATTTAGGGTTATTTCAATCGATACTTGATCATTTCTCACAAAATTGCCTCGAGTAATTCTCCTAGTGTTCTCACAAAAACTTTTCAAAATCATTTTCTCTTTCCATAACCGTCAAAACCCAGTGATTTATGCTTACAAAAACCTCTCAGATTGCCTGAATCTTCTACCCTAAACCTCGCGACTTTTAAACTTTTTTATTCTAGAAATTCTTACCTTTCTCAAATCACAATGGTTAGGACTAAATCTCCCAATCTTAGCACTCCTTCTGAGTCCTCTAAACCATATCAACCCTCTGATTCACTTTCTCCTCCTCCTACCAAGAAAAGAAAAATCTCAAACCTAAAGCCAAAGCTAAACCGTAAACTAAGCCTAAGGTGAAAGGGGTTGTGATTAAGGAGCCCATTGCCACAAGAGCTCAATCCAAGAAGAGTTCACAGAAGAGAAATAAAAGAGCCATCTCCTCCTCCTTCTGATTTATTCGACACACCCACTTTTTCTCCAAAACCTTTGAAAAAGCCCAAGACTGATGAGAAGCTTACCAAAGTCATGTTAGGCATGCTTGAAGAAGCTTTTCAATCTAAGGAAGCAAAGAAAGGGCAATCTTTAAGGCAACCAGAAGAGAAAGAAGAAGAAATCACGTCTACTCCAAAAGGATTCAATATGAGCAAGCTTGAGGAATCTCAGAAGTATCTGAGTCACTTTGCAAGAAAAAATGTGTGCAAGATGCACTACATTGACTACAAGGTTCTTCAAGAGGTATTGAAATTTGACCTGAGTCCCTATCTTGATTCCTATATTCCTTGGCTTTCTGTTAAACTCCCATTTTACACCAAAGTTGTGAGGCTTTTTTATTGTAACCTTGAACCTATAAATGATCCTATTAGGAAGTTTGTGGAAGAAGAAATGACTTCTAATGTTAGAGGATAGAGAATTCTAATCTCACCTTCCAGAATCAATACCTGGTTAGGAATAGAGAACCCTTTTGATGATGATTATCCTGATTATGATTCAAACCAGTTGTTTTCTATCCTAAGACCTGGTGAGGTAGTAAGACCCCTCAATTTCAATCCAAGTGATATGAGTGATTTTTATCAAGTCCTATGGTATATTTATTCTAGAGCCATGGTGAACAAATCCAATAACTTCACTCATTTTATTGAGAGGGACTTCAGAAAATTTGCCTCATTGATCATTAAAGAACAAAAGGACTTGGGAGAATATATCTTTACTGAGATCAAGAGGTATGGTTATGAAGGAAAACCTACTACTCCAATGCCTTATTCTCAACTTATTTCCTTATTCCTCAAGAAGAATAAGATTTGGTACTTGGAGGGTAAGGAGCCAATTGAGAGGATAACACCAGTTGGGAGGAATCAAATTGGAATGTTGAACATTGAGATTCATCTGAAGACTCCTCTAGAAGCAAGTCCCATAAAGAAGAAGAAGACTGACACTGCAACTAGTCGAATGGATGGCACATAGTCTTCTGCTCCAGCCAACACTTCTTCTCCATCTTTCTTTGGTGTCGCAATGCAAACATTCATGGAGAACATTTTGAAGAGTTTTCATATCGACATTGAGAATACCAATGCGGAGTTGGTAACTCATATGAATGAGAAGATGGGACAACTTGTGGAGAGAATGGATAAGAGGCACGAAGAGTTGTTAGCTGAACAACGTGCCCAGGGTGAGCTTCTGAGATCCATTGTTGCTAAACTTGATGCTATAGCATCTGGCTCCTCTATTCCTGGTCCTTCTATTATTCCTGAGCCCATACCTAACTCTGAACCTGGACCCTCTATACCTACTGAGCATAGACCCTCTGAGATTACACCCAGTAATATCTTGTTCTCTATGCCTGACCTTGACATATCCGGGCCAATCCATATCACCACTGATGATCCACTTTAGCCTGTTCAACCAGGGCCCATATATACTCCTATTGCCTCACGTACACGCACTGAGGAGGTGCTTGTGTCTTCACCGGTTGCTATAGAGGAAGTAGAAATTACTTCTCTGGTTCCTTACCCTTCATCTTCAGTGAATCCTCCAGAGGATCTTCAGACATCCCTAGTAAACCTTCCTGACCTTGAACCATCATCTTCAGATCCTTCAAGTTCAGATGGTTCATATGAATCATTGGCATTTCCTGTCACTCCTATCTCAGCAGCCAAGCCACCTACTCCTCCTCATGATTGACTCCACCTTTGTGATGAAGACAAAAAGGGGGAGAAGATCCTAAGTGATTTTTTGATTAATGGATTAGTAAAAGCATAGGTTATATATGGGTGTATGGGGCTTTAGGGCGCTTTTTAATTTTGAATTCTAAGTTTGATTATGTAATGAATTCTTTTTTATGCAATTGGTTTCTTTATGCTATTAAAGTTAAATTTCATTGAAGTTATATTGCTTTATGGGACTAATGAGTTTTGATTGTGTATGCAAGGTGAACAAGTAAATAAGAACAAAAACTTTGAAAAGATCTTTAATAAGCTATTTCAAAAGAGTTTTCAAGTTTAAATTGAACAAAAGATTTCATATGAAAAGTAATTAAGAAGCATATGTTTGAAAACTCAATTTCAAAAACTTTGTTCAAAATCACCAAGTTTTGTCATCATTAAAAGGGGGAAGAATGTTAGATCCCATATGTTTTGATGATAACAAAGATTGGACCAATGATATAAGAGGATATGATAACAAATGAATTTGAACAAAGTAAATAAATGGCAGACAAAGCATTACTTGAAGTAAGCACTAGAGTAATGAAGAAGATCTGAGAGGAAGAGCAAAGGAAGACCATCATTAGTAGTAGTCTATGTTTACTTGAGTGACCACTTGAGTAAGGAACACTGTTACTCGAGTGGGCACTCGAGTAATGTCGAAAGAAAATGTTTTCAAATGTACTGCCAAAATTTGAAAGAAATTACTTGAGTAGCCATTCGAGTAATCTGCAAAGTTATATAGACCATTACTCAAGTCACCACTCGAGTAACACATGAGAAAAGGCATTACTCGAGTAGCCACTAGAGTAACTAGGTCAAAAATCTTCCAGTACCTCTCGGCCAAGAAATGCAACACTTTACTCGAGTAGCCACTCAAGTAACCATGTGAGAAAAAGGTACTACTCGAAGGAGCACTCCATTAATCGACGGACTTATTTGATCCATTACTCGAGGGATCATTTGAGTAATCAGGTAAACAAAAAACAAGTACTCTCGGCCAAGAATTTGATGCAATTACTTAAGTGAGTAATCGAGTAATCTGCAAAGTTATTTGGAATTTACTCGAGGGGTCACCCGAGTAAGATGTGAAGAAAATACATGGCCACTCGAGTAACCACTCGTGTAATAGGCTTACTGGAGGAGGCACCCGAGTAATGTGTGAAGAGAAGACATGGCCACTCGAGTAACCACTCGAGTAATCAAGTATTTTCAAGGTTTGTGATGTATCTTACTCCATGTCTTACCCGAGTAATATCTTGTGAAAAATGTTGAATTACTCACTTCCATATTTTTGATAGGTTTACTCGAGGGACTACTCGAGTAACAAGCATGATCACTCGAATAGCCACTTGAGTAATGAACTCTAGAAATTATGTTTTTAATCAAATGATTATTAATTTATTATCTATATGATTAACTCTTCATTGCACTAGTATTCTAAGTACATTTGGAGAGAAACAATGAAGAGGTCATGCCAAAAGTGAAAAGTCAAATAAAAGTCCGAACGTTCACGTACTGTTACCTACTGTAAACGGATAGTTTTCAAATTCAAAGAATAGTCAATTGTTGCTGCGCAAATCTAACGAACATGTTTGAATTGCTTTCAACGGACACTACAAATCATCTATATATATGGAGCATTTAAAGAGCATACAAAAACAACTGAGAACAAGCAATCACACATCGATCAACATACTCATTGTGCTTTGTTTTCTTATACTCAATCATTGTACTTCAGTGATTATATATTTGCTTTGTGGGAGCATTTTTTCATTACAAACTCAATATTTGTTATTAAGACAACTTAAGGTTGTGGAACATTGAGTTGGGGATTTGATTGCAACTGTAAGGGGGAGCAAGTGTCCAGGTAAAGGATCTTGCTCTGTACTGAGGTGCCAAGAGCCCACTGAATCTTGGAGAATATAGTGAAACTCTCAGAGACGCTCTGAGGACTAGACATAGTGTCAAAGTGGTTGTGGCTGAACCAATATAACTCCCGGTGTACACTTCGGTGATATTTCTCTTTGCTCTCAATTGCTTTAAATATTCTTTAAATTTTCTTATACGCAATGAAATTTCTGGTATTACCGAATTCACCCCCCTCTTGGGTGAAACGCTTGCACTAACATGTATTACCTTCCTTGTCCTTGGAACAGGACGCCTTTGCTGTATATGATTTATTGAAAAAGGGTGAGATTCAAAAGAATCTTAGTAGCAAACAGATCACTTATATTAATGCAGAATACTAAGTAGGTAAAGTAATCATCAAAGCAATAACACTTATAGTATACAGCAAACAAATGGCCTAACTTTGAAAGAGGTAGGTTTTACCCAAGAGGGGGTGAATTGTGTGATGTTATAAATTTTTTTCATGTTACGATGTTATGGAGATAAATGAAGAGAGAGTAGATATAAGAGAATTTACACACAGAGAATTACACTGGTTTGGCCTAACGCTAGGCCTATATCCAGTCCTCAAAGAACAACATCTCTAAGATTTTCACTAATCTTCCAAGATTCAGTGGGCTTGGAACACCACAAGACAACAACTGTCCTCACAAGAACTACGATCAGAAATATTCTACACCTAGAATTTTCTCTCCTCCTGATGGCAATCTTACAAGCAGAACAATCCCTATGACCTCTCTCTCCTGCTTATGTAAGGAAGTCTTACGAGCAGCAACATTCTCTCCTGCTTAAACCCCTGTAAGTCTTATGAGCAACAACGTTCTCTCCTTCTTACACCTTATAAGTCTTACGAGCTGGAAGTTGTAGCAAGAATTTTCTCCACAGCTTCACCCATAAGTAAATCTACCCTCTCAAAGTCCTTTTGTAACCCCCTTCACGCTTAAGGCCGAAATTAGTTCGTAAAAAGTAATTAATGTGGAATTAGAGACCTTAGATGATTTTGGGACTTAAACAAAGTCAAACTTCCCAAAATCATGGCTTACAAAAACTTTTACAAAATTTATTCATGACGGTCTCATATTCACATTTTAATACTAAATGGCCTGTACAAGTTGATTTCATTCACAAATATCAGAGTATAAAGCAAATTCCCAACACACTCGGGTTCTATTCATTAATAAGGGTTTTACAAAAGCACAAAGCCCACAATTCATTACCCTTAACTTGGGGATTACACAAAACTATACTACCAATCCCGATATACATAATTGTTTCCCAAAAATATCCAAAAGATATACATGATAACCAATAACCCAAATTGTACTCCTAAACTGGAGCACTATCCGCTCTTCGTCGCCCGCTTTCCCTTTGATCCTTCTGCCCTGTCTAAAACATGGTTTTTGGGAGAGTGAGATTCTAAGGAATCCCCGTAGTAACAAATCAATCATATAATGTACAATAATAATGCATGTAAGCAAATCATTAACCACAACAAGCAACTACAACGGCAGTTACAACGGCAATGGTTAGTATGACACATGTCATCCCTTACGATTGCTCACGTTGAATTGCTCACGTTGCATTGCATCACAGCAATCCACACAATACATTTCACCACAGCTGGGATTCATATAATGCATTTCATACACAAGCCATATAGGCAAAATACACACAGCCCACGGCTGGATTCACAAACGCCGCCCCACGGGTCGGATTCACAAATATCCATGTCGATTACGACGGCAGTTCAACGGCCGACCTAGAGATGACCACCGTCAATCCCTACACGGCTCACGCTGACCTGCTCACGCCGCAATGGACCATGTCACACATTTCACAAATTTAACGATAAGATATGCATGCCAAAACATCATACAAGATATGAGAGAAAAGTCACTACCTTGATCCTTCCGGGCGTGTCCTCGCGCCGGTCTCTCCCGAGGAGGGCAAATATCGTATCCTATAATTATAATTAGGGACGAAGAGTTATTCTCTATTCCAATACCCAATTGACTTCGAAATACTTAGATTTGGTTATCATTTATGTCCTTTAAGTAGTTAAAATTGGCTCTAATAAAAGCCCTAAAGGATTGGGAAACATCGGGTTAGAAACCACTTTTCAAAATCACAAGGTGCTGAAAACAGGGGCTGGCTGCAGCCAAAAACCCCTCTGGCTGCGGCCAGAAACAGCACAGAAAGTTTCTGGCTGCAGCCCAGAATTTTCTGGCTGCGGCCAGAACGTGCGCAGAAGCTTTTGCGCTGCAGCCAAGATTTTCTGCTGCAGCCAAGGAAACTTTGAAAATTCATAACTAATTCTAGAAAAATCGAAATGAGGTGATCCCAAAGCCAAATGAAAGATATTTAAGTCCTCTTTCAAGGAAAAATATGGCTCATCACTGGAAATCACCACAAAAATACAGATTTCAAGAAAAGTCCACACTATTCCAGAATTGCACCCAGATTTAACATCAAACTTTGGACAGTCATAAATCCTAGTCCAAAAATCGAAATGACACAAAACATATGTCCATTTTGAAGCTTGAGATGTGAACTTTAATTCTGGAAAGTTTCAGAATTTTCCAATACCATTTCGTCATTCAAAACGCTCATACAAAATTACTGCGCAAAACAGAGCTTAAACCAAACAGATTTCCAATTTTCTACCAAAGTGTTCAATAACTCCAAAATTAATAACCAAGCTTATTCCCACACAAAATCACTCAAGGAACACAATGGTAACCTCAAAATGACCAAATTCACAACCCATTTATATGCCCTGTTTTGACCAAAGCATAAAACCAACACAAAAAGTGCCAAACTTCACATTTAAGCTTCAATTCAATACCATTCATTCAAAACACTTAACAAGGCACTAATTCCATGACAACAATAATTCAAACACCACAAGACCCTAATTCACGAAATTAGGGCTAAAATTCCAGAAATTTAAGGCCTAATCAATGGCCACAAATCTGATATGAGAAGGAAGCTTTCACTCACCTCAACAACTTTCCCAAAGGCACTTCATGATTCTCCCAAGTTCATAATTTCGTGATTCCTCAATCACCACCAATGGAGAATCTAAAACCATAGGATGAAAGCTCTTAGCTCAAGGAACAATGTTAATGAAGAGCATTTTGGCATTAGAAGTCATTTGCTCACCTTAATCTCAAGCTTTTCTTTCTTCTTCTTTGGCCAACAATGGTGAAAATGGAGAGAGAAGAGAGAAATGAGAGTGATGATCAGAATTTCTGCCCCCTTGGCCCCTTCCATGCGCATGGGAGAGAGAGAAAAGAGAGGAAATGAATTATTTTGTCCTCTAGTGCCTAATCCAAAGGCCTCCACAATGCCACATGTCACCATCTCCTTCATTCCCTCAATAAGCTCACACAAGCTAAGCACACTGGATCTCGACCCATGGTCAAGGAATCACCACCCTTGATCTTAAATACCACACATATGCACTAATATTTCCAATTTCCACTAATTATGACATTAATTAATATTGTCATAAAATACATAATAATCTCAATTAAATTCATAATTATCCATAATAATCATGATTAACCCATAATCAAAAATTGGGATATTACACCTTTTATCTTGAGATCAAATGAAAATTCAATTTGAAGTTTTTACTAACTCTCTCATAAAGTGGATATGATGATTACTAAAGTACAATATGAATACAGAGATTAATATAAAAGCAGAGACTCTTGTAAGTTTTTCGATATATGCTCCGTGGTATCTTCTCTTTGACTTGTCTCTTATGTTCTGTATGTATAGCAAGTTTGAAATAGTTGTTGTGCAATATGCCATTGAGGAGCGGGATGTTCCGTTATGAAACTGAACATCATGTTGTGGATCAGGATGTAAGCGTTTGTGTTTTCAGACATTTGTTCATGGTTGGTCAACTGTATGTGATGACAGTTGTCCAGTAGTCGGTGTATAATGATAATGTTCGCCGTAATTGACTCTCTCATTTGAATCTATAATCCGAATGTTCATTTTCCTATTTCACACTTGAATATATGTTAGATGAAATTTTGGTATAATAATAAGTGAAAACATAATGAATAAGTATCATTTAGCCATATTTGGATTGTTCGCTGTGACTATATTGCATTCTGCTTCATAGCCAGATGAACTTGAGTTCTTCCTTCACACTCGACTGTACATAGAATTCACACTCGAGTGTCACCTTTCACACTCAAGTTCTCTTTGAAATTTGCATGCCTATATAGTGAAAACTTGATCACACTTTCAAGTGTATGAGATAAATTTCAAGTGTTGGTGCCAATACTCGAGTTCTTGATCCACACTCGAGTGCACTTGTCTGTTGTCACATTTTCATGGTGTCTTTGCCCAGCACTTACAAGAGTGTTCATGCCATACTTGAGTGCACAACCATGAACTCGAGTGCTCAAGCTGTTCAGCACCTCTTCACTTGGTTCTTGTAGAAAGTGTAAGGTTTGCACTGGATGTGCAAGTGGAAACTCGAGTGTCTTACCCCTCACTCGAATGCACTATCACATGTCAGTTTGATAAGTTTTATGATTCTGCTTTAGTATTCAAATCTACAATGGTTCATTTGAAAGTGCTACTTAGGACTTGAGTGTTAGTTCCTCACTCGAGTGTATTTACATAGACTCAAGTGTACTTTATTGCTTCAGGATCTTGTTTCCTCTCGGGTCAACCTTTCAAGACTTCACTTTTCAAACTCGAGTGATCTTGTCTCTAGTACTCGAGTGTTAAGACAGGAGTCAAGTGCATCTGTTATTTCTTCTTTTTGCTTCACTCTTTGCAAAACACTTTTATGATTACACTTGCTAAACTCAAGTGCAAAGGCATACATAACTCGAGTGCACCACTTGAACTCG
This sequence comes from Inga laurina, assembly GCA_963855925.1. Lineage (NCBI taxonomy): Eukaryota > Viridiplantae > Streptophyta > Magnoliopsida > Fabales > Fabaceae > Inga > Inga laurina. The sequence continues at coordinate 27,120,166 of OY979706.1, read as the reverse complement.
AGTGCATCAGCAAATCTTCAGGTTTCTTTATTAGTTTCTGTATGCCACTTGCAAGAGTGTAAGATCACACTTGAGTATTGCTTGTCTCAAAACTCAAGTGCACTCTCCACACTCGAGTGCATCTATCATTTTGTGTTAACACTTTCTATAAACTTATGAAATGCATTTGATAATCGAATTGGCTTATGTTTGCATTTTCAAAATGTCATTTTCTTTACAAAACAATGAACTAACTCTTTGTTATCATCAAAACATATATTCTAACATTCTCCCCCTTTTTTGATAATGACAAAACCTTAGTGATATATTTGAAAACTTTATTGTTTTGTAAACTTTGTTCAAAACTTATATTTGATTTTTAAATGCATAAACACCAAAGTTACCATTGATTAAAGTATGGCATTTTTCATCAATTTCTCAGCAAGATTTTCACTGAAACACTTCTAACAAGATCAAGTCATATTATTTGATTCAAAAGCATAACTTAACTTCAAAATTAACATATGAATGATAAAATTGAATAATAATATAACTTCATTCCATTAATTTAAATTTCATTACAATACATAAATATCAAAAACATAATCAACTTAAAACATAACTCCCCCTTAAACAAAGACTCCCCCTTAATCTATTACCTCTATCCAAAAGCTCAATTGTTGCTATCACTCCTTCTTCTCCCCCGTCTTGTCTTCATAAAACTAATGCAGTAGAGGGATCTATGAACGGTGGTAATGAGGGCTGAGTATAGGTGAACAATACTGTGGTTTTAGTAGGATTAGTAGTATTCATGAGACAAAGGTGGTTGGTTGAGGTCCAAATGTTGAAGGGACAGAAGTAGGCTGAACAGGTATATGTGTGTGCAAAAAGGTCTCCAGTTCATTCAATCTCCTCGTAAGATCCTCCTGAGTGTTAATCATCATGTCAAAGTTCAGATTGGTCTTTTCTACCAATTTGATGACTTGAGGCTTATCCCAACCAACTTCTCATATTCTACAAACAACTCCTTTTCTAGGATGGCCATTGCTTTGTTAATCACTTATGATATAAATCCTTGAATTAATGTATCGAAGAATGATGGGGAAGGAGATGAAGATGTTCATTGTGTAAAGGATTAAGCCTATCGGCCCTTGAAGCTGTGGTCTCACACTGAGTTACATGTGCTTTATCGTACGAAAAAGACATTACTATATGATTATGAAAGAGGCAAGCTTTACCCAAGAGAGGGGGGTGAATTGGGTGATGTGATATATTTTTCTGTTGATATGGTGATATAGTAATAGTTGTAGATAGAGTAGAGTTGAGAAGATAAGCACACAGAGAATTATACTGGTTCGGCCAAAGACCAGGCCTACGTCCAGTCCTCAGAGATCAAGACCTACTGAGATTTTCACTATTCTTCCAAGATTCAGTGGGCTCTCGGAATGCCGCAAGACAACAACTGTCCTTAAAAGGACTATGAGTAGAAATACTAGAAATTTCTCTCCCCTTTATGACAAGTCTTATGTGCAGAAAAACAAACCTATGACCTTTCTCTCTTGCTTACGTATACAAGTCTTATGAGCAGCAACGTTCTCTCCTGCTTACACCACTGTAAGTGTTACGAGCAGCAACGTTCTCTTCTGCTTGTATCTTGTAAGTCTTATGAGTAGAAAGTCCTACTAGGAATTCTCTCACTGATTCTCTCGTAAGGAAATCTCCCCTCTCAAGGTCGCAGTACCTTGAGATCAAATAGAATTTGAAGTGTATACAGACTCTCTTATAGAGCAAATATGATAAACACTGAAGAACGATATGAATACAGAGAAAATGTGAATAACAGAGACTCATGAATTTGCTTGTTTGAATTCTTGTACTTCGTTGTTCTTGATGCTCTCTGGAGTTCTATATTTATAGACATTTGTTTTTGCCCGTTTGAATAATAATCATTATGGAGCGGGGCATGTTACTGTGGAACGGCATGCGTACGTTTGAAATCTTTGAACGTGGTAGGTATGTGCTTGGATGGTCGTAATGATGCTGTCTACCATTGTTTGACTTCCTCTGTGTCTTTCTGATTCAAACATTCAAACTCCTGTATCACACTTATAATTCATGTTAAATGATGTTATATAATAATAATAAGTGAAAATGAAATGAATAAATAACATTAAACCATATTCAGATTGAATGCTGTAAGACTGGTGCGTTTTGGCTTCTGGTAGAGTATCACTTGAGCGCTGTGATGTCTCACTCTAGTGCAATACTTTATTTTCTCCTTTTGCTTCAGTTTTACACTTACGCTTCTACGGATTTTGAGAGAGTGCATTTTCATACTTACGAGTGATGTGGGTCCTCACTCTAGTACTGGTCCCCACACTTGAGTGCTACTTCATTTTACACTATGAGCCACGTCTCTGGACAACACTCGAACCCTATTTTATCAAGAGTGTGATTTTGCACTCGCAGGTGATGTGGGCACTCACTCGAGCATACATACTCTTACTCGAGTGAGAAGAATATTCTTCTATAATATACTCTTTGTCTTCAGCACTTGCATCAGAATAGAGAGTGTTAGATTTCTCACTCGCGAGTGCTGATGTATCACTCGGGCATGCTTATGCTTCTTTGTTCTGCATGACCTCGGCCAAACACTCGCAGTCTCTCACTTGCTAGAACTTAGGTGCAGATAAGGCCATCACTCAAGTATGGAACCTATGCTCGAGTGAAGTGTTGATATCTTGTTTCTGACTTTGCTCTCTGTCAAACACTTTCAGTTCAACACTTTCATATGCTCGAGTGCAAAACAGCTTCATGCTCGAGTGTTGGTTATAGTGCTTGAGTGCATCAGTAAAATAGACAGCAATTACTCTCTGTCAAACACTTTCTGTCTAACACTTGCATGTGCTCGAGTGTAAAAGAGGTTGATGCTCGAGTGTATCAGTAAAAACTGACAGCAGACATCTTTAAACTTTGCCATATGCATTTGGTAACTTTGCAATCATTGTCTAGACTTGTAAAAACATACTTTGCACTCAATTACCTTTTGTTATCATCAAAACTTGGAATCTAATAGATTCAACTAAGTAATTCCAAATATGGGAATCTTCACCTTCTTACTGCCTTCTAAGTACCATATTTTGTTGTGACTAAGGAAAAGGGATACAAACTAAGGATATGGAATGGTGGTGTAACACAATCATTTCAAAGCGTTAAAAATAGTTTAAAATGTGTAATAAAGTCAAGCCAGAGACCAGAAATAGTTTTCAACCCATTTGGGATCCCGACTTCAATATAGGGTTCGGTCCTGTACTCAAGTGGGTTTTTAAACACATTTCAAAACATGTTCGATGTGGTCTCATTTGTAGTTTTCAAATCTATTTGACTCATTCAATTCTGTTTCTATTTGTTAATATCAGAGTACTTACCAAAGTTCTTGATGGATATTCGGTTAAGTTCGTTAACTAAAGGGTTTATTGTGCATGATCACCCTATTTTAGTTCATTAACCGGGGTTATTTACCAAAATTTGGGTATACAATTGGTATGTTTACTACTACTAGGAGTACTAGTCTAAAAGTGTACTTATATATACATCATATATAGGTCCTCAAAACTAGATAACCAATAAAAGTGCTAATCCTTTATTTGAGCACTCTAGCCGTACTTGTTTACATGCTTGCCCTTGTTGTAGGTTAGTAATTGGAAAGAGTGAGATTCATTTGAATCTCAGGAGTAACAATTCACTAATATGACATATAATTTAATAGAGCATGTAAACAATAATCACATAATATATTCATAACAACCATAACATTCTTGACAATTGTAACATTCATAACCTTCTTAACAATTGATGATATGAACATACATATAAGGCATTATACATGATACAAGAGAAAGAGTCACTTTATTGGCCTTTCTGGTCTTATTCTTGCATTGATATCTTGCGCTTAGGGTATATATCAAATCCTAAAAATTAGAATTTAAGGACGATGAGTTATTTCTTATTCTAATTCTTTAATAACTCATAATACTTGGATTGGTTATCATTTGAGTCATTTAGGTAGTTGCTAGAAGCTCAAACAAATGCATAAGAAGGTTAGGAATAGCTAGTTCAGATACCACCTTTCAAAAATATAAAGTGCTGGAATTGGGTGTTAGCTGCGGCCCAGGAATCCTCTGGCCGCGGCTAAGAAAAGGTCAGAAATAATTTGGTTGAACTTTCAAAAATCATAACCTATTCTACAAAAATCGAAATGAGTGGTTCAAAGTCCTAATTGAAGCTTTCTAAATCGTCTACATAGGAAAAATATTACCTACTTCCATCTACATCTACAAAAAATACAGAATTCCACGAATTTCCATACTGTTTCAAAATCATTTTTAGTTTCAACCTCAAACTTTAAAAAAGAATAACTTCCAGCACACACTTCTAAATCACACCTATTTTATATCAATTTAAATCTTGACATGTCTACTATTATACTAGTAACTTTCACAATTTTTGGAAGAAGAAATTGGTCAATAACTAAAAGGAAAAGGAAGGAAGACTAGGATGGTTAACCAAACCAATTATAGTAAATAATTAGTACTTACTTTTTGGTGGAACCATAAGGTATTGAAACTTGGCACAATTTGAGCTAGATGATTATAATTAGATAAGGTTAAGCTTCTAGCACACCCTCTCTCCTCTCAATTTCGATTAAAGGGCTAGGAGGGACTGAAGATAATGTGTTTTATCACATTTCACTCTCTCTTTCCAAGCTCTCAAGGTTAGTCAAGCATAGGAAGATGAAAGATAAAGGAGCTAAGGTTAAGGTGAGCTCTTTCACTTAGATTTTGACCTTGCAAACCATATCTATTGCTATAAACTTCTTCCCAAACATTGTCCCTCTTGATAAGAGCTTCATTTCTATAGTTTTAGTTTTTCAAGAAGAGGTGTTTTGTATGCACAAAAGTAGAACTAAAGGTTGAGAATCAAAGAACAACCTAGAGAAAGTGCTAGAGGTGAGTAAAAGCAATCTTTTGGTGTATATATTGTGATGATTGGTTGAGAACTTTGGTATGTGCAATTTCTGCTATATTTTTTTTATTAAACTAGGGTTTTGAAATTTCTTGGTATTTGATTGTATAAATGGTGTCTTGTGGTATGTAATGGACATATGAAACTAGTTAGAGGCTTGATGCGAAGTTTGATAATTGTTGGATTTTATGTATAATTTTTGCCAAAATAGGACACATAAAATGAGTGCGAATTTGTTGTTTAGAGGTTTCTATTGTGTTCTACAAGAAAAACTATGCGAGAAAAGCCCTAGTTGTAAAGTTTGGACCATTGAAATATATATTGCAAGACTGAAAGTGCTGCCAATGTAGATTCTGTGTAGGGTAGTTGGTTTGCATGACATTCTTCTTCCAAGAGGAGAGGAAATTGCTGACTATTCAACCAATAGTTTCTTTCTTCCATTTTTACCCTTGATTATGGAAATTTTAATTAAATTGCCATTTGGTGTCTTATATAATTCTTTTTTTTTCCTTACTATTCCCTTTCCTTTTAATCCCAAATTAGACTTTGTTATCATAATTAAATTTAGATAATGGGTTTGGGCATTTTCTACTACTAATTCGAATCATAATTCACACTTTATTCCCCAAAAGTGTTTTTCTAATATTCATTACATTCTCTTTTGGAGTCATTGAGTCCGTACATATATTTTGTGATGCTACAATTCTCCCCCCACACAATAAATTTCATCCATGAAATTTGTTACACCTCTTAAGGCATAAACTTTGGATAACGCCTCTTCATGTCAGCTTCTGCTTCTCAGGTTTCTTCCTTTGGAGATAGTCCCTTCCAGACCACCTTCACAAATTGTATGCTTTGGTGTCTAGGTCATTTTTCTTGTCGATCAATAATTCATTCTGGCTCTATCGCATAAGTGAAATTATCTTGCACATCAATATCTTCATGCTTGATAATATCCGTAGGGTTTGGTTAGTACTTCTTCAATTGTGAGACATGAAATACGTCATAGAGTCTGCTTAAGTTTGGGGGTAGGGCTATTCTGTAAGCTACGGGTCTGATTCTCACAAGAATCTCAAAATGGACCGATGTACTGTGAGCTTAGCTTCTTTCTCTTGATTACTCTACCAATTCTAGTGACCAGAGATACTCTCAAGAACAGGTGATCTCTAACTTCAAACTCTAGAGGTCTTCTCATTTTGTTAGGGTAGCTTTTCTATTTACTCTGTGCTGGTAGGAGCCTCTTTCTGATAATTTTGATATGCTCTGTGGTCTGATCAATGAGATCCGGCCTATACAACCTTCATTCATATAACTCTATCTAACACATGGGTGATTGACACTTCCTGCTATACAATGCTTCATACGGAGCCATCTATATGCTCACATGATAGCTATTATTGTAGGCAAATTTAGCAAGTAGAAGGAAGTGATCCCTGATTCCCTTTGAAGTCTAATACATACGCCTTTAGCATGTCTTCCAGTGTCTGTATGGTTCTTTCAGACTGTCCATCTATCTGTGGATGATAGGCCATACAAACCTTAATTTCGTACCCAGAGCTTCATGTAGAGCTTTCCAAAACCTCGAAGTGAAATGAGGATTTCTGTTTGAAATAATGTTCTTTAGTGTACCATAGAGTCTTACTATCTCTATGATGTATATCTCTGCCAGTTTGTTAGGAGAGTAGCTAGCGTTGATCGGTATAAAATGTGCTGACTTCATGAATCGATTAACAATCACCCAGATTGCATCATGGTTTCTAATTCTAGGTAATCTTACCACCAAGTCCATGGTCATGCTTTCTTACTTCCATTCTGGAATCTCAAGGCTCTGAAGTAATCTTGGCAGCCTCTGATGTTCAATCTTTACTTTCTGAGAGGTAAGACACTGTGCCACGTATTTGGTCACATCGCTCTTCAATCTTGGCCACAGTACATAGACTTTAGACCATGGTACAACATGGTCATTCCTGGATGAAGAGTATACCAACTATTGTATGGTTCATCCAGGATTTTCTGCCTTAGGTCAGCCTTTAGTAGAACATAGATTCTCTTCTTGTATTGAAATAGTCCATTAGGTGAAAGATTATAGTCTCGAGTCCCTCCTTGTTTAATTATGGTTCGGATAGACTGCACTTATTCATCTTGCATGTGAGAATCTTTAATCTCAGTCCTTAGATTACTTTACCCTTGAATAACACTATAGTTAGCACATAAGATTTGGTTTGATAGATTTAGATCCTGAAAATCTTTTATTAATTTTCCTTCTTGTATCATCATTACTACCATTTGCATGGCCTTTCGACTAAGCACACTGGCAATGACATGAGCTTTACTAGGATGATACTTGATCTTCAAGTTGTAATCTTTCAGCAACTCCATCCACCTATGCTGTCTCATATTCAATATTTCTAATCATACAAATACTTGAGACTCTTGTGGTCATAGTACAGTTCTATAGTCAACCATACAGGCAGTGTTGCCACATTTTTAATGCAAACACAATTGCCGCAATCTCTAGATCATGAGTAGAATAGTTCATCTCATGAGGCTTCAGCTGTCAAGAGGCATAGGCCACAACTTTGCCCTGTTGTATAAGGACATCCTAATCTCTGCTTACTAGCATCACTGTAGACCATATAAGTCAAGCTAGGATTGGGGATAATTAATATTGGTGTAGTCGTCAACCTCTACTTCAGCTCAGTGAAGCTCCTCTCACATTTGACATCCCACTTAAAAGACTGATCCTTTTGAGTGAGCTTGGTCATCGGCAAGATGATCTGGGAGAAATTCTGAATGAACCTATGGTAATAACTAGCAAGACCCAGGAAACAATGTATCTCCATAATAGTTTCTGGCCTCTTCCAGTCTAATACTGCTTCCACTTTACTGAGATCCACTAAGATCCCTTCTTGTGAGATGACATGACCTAGAAATTTTACTTTTGAAAGCAAAAACTCATCCTTGATCAGTTTGGCATAGTGTTGCTCTTCTCACAAGATTCCTAGCACCGTTCTCAAATAATGCTCATGCTCTTCGTTACTCTTGGAGTATATTAGAATTTCATCGATAAAAACAACTATGAATTAATCTAGATACTGATGGAAAATATAGTTCATGTAGTCCATAAATACTATAGGTGCATTAGTTAATCCAAAGGGCATCACCAAGAGCTTATATTGCCCATATCTAGTCCTGAAAGCAATCTTCGGTACATTTTATGCCTTCACTCGCAACTGATGATAACCGACCTTATATCAATCTTCGAAAATACATAAGAACCAAATAATTGATCTAGAAGGTCGTCAATCCTGAGAAGTGGGTACTTGTTCTTGACAACCACCTTGTTTAGCTCTCTGTAATCTATACATAGCCTCAGGATTCCATCTTTCTTTTTAACAAATAGCACTGGAGCTCCTTATGGGGACACACTGTGTAATGCCCTTACCTTTATGGTTATCTAATGAGTTTTACGCAATACATTTAAACTACTCATCGCTATTCATTTATAAAGTTTTCTTTCATTTCTTAACCTCAAGACAGGACTCAAACCTGTAGTTGAGTGAGTTTTTTAGAATAATTTTCAAAATCTTACGGAATCGTCATTGAATGGTTCACAACTTCATTACTACTCATTAATTCTTATCTTTATTTAATTCAATTAGAGTGATTCACTGCTCATTTATCTAGCTATATTATTCCTTTACTTATTCTTAGTTCATTCATTTGTATATTTATGCAGACAGTGTAGCCACACAGGGCTACTGGAGTGTCTAATATAATACACAATAAATCAATATTTAGTTCTCTGTCATAGTTCCCTCTTGCGCAACTCCCTGTAGTACTCTTCTGTACTTTATAACACCTGTATGGTTGGTTGGGGGAGGGTGAGATTCAGATCAAATCTCAGTAGTAAATAATGCTAACTATGTATGCAAGATAATGCTTAGTGTATGACATGCTTGCCACATAAATTTATGCTAACATAATGAGATATACTTGCTCAATGCTTTACAATACACTCATGGCTATATCATAAGTACAAACAGAGCTTTAATCATTCACATATGTTCCATACAATTCATTAAAGAAATAACACATATCATCACACAAGCATACACATATCAAATACATGCAAGTCAGGAGAGTTTAACTACCTCTTGTCTTTATGTCCTCTTCCTATAACTTTTCTTCCAACCATTGTAGCATCTTGGAAATTCTTGGATTTCTTCTTCCTTGACCTCTCATGGACCTAGATACCCAATCACATCATTAGAGACATGATAGAGAGTTATTAGAAGTGTATATTAGTGTCCAAGAAGTTAGGGAGGCTTAACACATCATGTTGGTTGTCTTTTAAGCCACTTGGTAGCCATTGGAATTCCAAACAAGTGCCTATAGGGGTTAGGAAATCTAAACCAAACAACACTATTCCAAAATATGAAATACTGAAATAGGGGTCTTGGCCCCGGCCAAAAATCCTTTGGTTGCAGCCAAGAGAGGTTAGAAATTTTAGGCCGCGGCCAAGCAAATCTTTTAGCCGTGGCCAAGAAATCCTCTATTCTTGGCTCAACTTCCAAAAATCATAACTAAATCTACAAAAATCTAAATAAAGTGGTTCAAAGTTCTGTGAAAAGCTCTTTAAGTCTTCTACACAAGAAAAATATAAACCACTACCATCTACAACTACAAAATTATAGAATTCCATGAATTCCCACATTGTTTCATATACATTCCAGAAACAGGGCATAATTTCAAAAATTCATATCTTTTAGTGTACAAGTCCAAAAATTATAAACCACCTATCAAATTAAATCTCTACATCTTTACTTTAATCCTTAAAAGTTTCATAGCATTTGGACTAGGTTTGGCTCACAAGATTCACTGTACATGAACACTACCTACAGTGAAACATACAAACATGTACTTTGAACTTCTAAAATTTCTAGATTTGCATACAACCATCCAAAATTATGAACATTTGTATTCCTACACAATTTTTCATTCTAAACATAATGGAATAATCAAAAACACCAAAATTCAAGTCTAACCTTTTGTGAACAGTGGCTGGATAAAATTCCAAAGGAAAGGGAAAAATTGAGTTTTCTTGATTCCACTTGTTTAGACTCTTCCTTTTCACTTGTAATCACATGATTAATCACTTAAACACCTTTTAAATATGATTAAAGGAAATTTTGGCAGCATAACATTTCTAGGGTTCATCAACCCAAAATCACAAAACCAAGTCAAATTCAACAACATCAACCACAACAACATCATATAACATAAGAGGATCAAAGTTTTGGAGATTATCTCTTGATTGCTCACTTTTTCTCTCTAGGAAGTTACTATTCACTCTCTCTTCCTTTGAAATTTTTCTTTCAAAACATGATTTCCAAGGTGAAGAAGAGATTAGAGGAACTTCCAAGGTGATTATAAGGCAAAATCACTAAGATTACAAGCTCTTACATTTGGTTTTTTTCCTCTTGGAGCCCTAATATCACTAAGCTTTCTTCAATTATTCTCTCTTTACTTAGGTGGCAGCTGAATGAAATGAAGGTGAAGGGAAGAGATGAAATTTGCTTAGTCTTTCATACCAAGCTCTAAGTGCTTGTTTCAAACCACATAAAGCTTTCTTGAGTTTGAAAAGATGATCAGGTTTTGTGTCATCTCAAAACTAGGAGGTTGTTCTATGTAAACTTCATCCATAATATAACCATTTAGAAAAACACTCTTAACATCCATCTAATAATGCTTAAAACCTTTAATATATGCAAAAGTTAAGAGTACTCGTATGACATCCAATCTTGCCACTGGAGCATACGTTTCTTTATAATCAATACCTTCTTCTTGATTATAGCTTTCGGCAACTAACCTTGCCTTGTTTCTCACAATAATTGCAGATTCATTAAGTTTGTTTTTGAAAACCCATTTGATTCCTATGATGGAGTGATCTTTAGATCGCTGTACCAAATCCCAAACTTCATTTCATTGAAATTGATTTAACTCTTCTTGCATAGCAATTGTTAGATTCAGGGTTTTGATGATAACAAATCTAAGTCTATTCTAATTTTTCCCTGCACTTCTGTTTATAAGATTTTTACTAGAGACTATTCAAATAGTATGTTTACTATTTGAATATTAATACTTGCTTTCAACCAGCAATTATACTGATAGCTCTCAGACTATTCGAATAGACAGAAGATTATCATGATAGTGCATAATCTATTCGGATAGAGATATATAGGTACATGTCTATGTTATTTGGATAATCTTGACTATTCAATTAGTATGACTATTAGAATTTTTATAATCATAATTGAAAAACAAAAGTATTTGAATTGCTTGAGCATTATCCGAATAGTGATTGTGTTTTTAAAGTGAATTTCTACACTTATTATCCGGATAATAGGATAACTATTCTAATAGTAAGGTCTCTATTTGAATAGTGTAACTATTATCCGAATATCTTTTCAAAACCAATATCAAGGCTATTAGAATAGTATGAGAAATTATTCGAATAGCAAGAAGACTATTTGAACAGTGTTGAAAGTTTGAAGATAAGACTTTTACTCAAACTCCAAGCAAGTATTCGAATAGCCAACTATTGTATCAGGATAACTTTATTCTTTTTAAATGAAGCTCTATTCAATAGGTGTTCAAACTATTTGAATAGACTCAGTATAAAAATATCAAACACTATCCGAATAGTAAAGAAAGTATTCGAATAGTATGTAACACAAAAAAAGATCAAATTATCCTGATAATCATAGAGTATTCGAATACTAGCTATTTCAAGAAAATAGAGCATTAAATCAAAGTCTATGGATTCAAAGAATCCTTTATTATCAATAATCTTGCTTATTATTATTATCTTTCATCATTAACATCTTCTCAAACAAGTTTCAAGAAATTTACTCTTCAGATATTTGAATTCCAAGAAAAGCAGATATTGTGCCAGACACATTAAATACTGAACCGAACTACTACCAACACATTCTCTTCTCTATAACGGCCACATCCAAATAACATAAAGAATGTCTAGAGAAGCGTTTAGTGAGTAACGGACAAACAGAATGTCTCCAACAGTCATTAAAGTCACTCTAACTACAAATAGAAAGTGCATTCAAAGCGGAGGTCAAGACATTGAAATACCGAACTGACGAATATTCGTTTCTGAACTCTAGCTTTCTTTCTATATTAATATACTTCAGTGATCATATTACTTATTCTATGAGAGAGAATCTTTATTAACTTAATACACTGGATTAAGAGATAACTTAAGGTTATGGGACCTTAAGGTGGGTATCTTTTTGCGTTGTGTAAGGGGGAGCAAGTATTTAGAGTAAAGAAAACTCGTTATGTACTGAGGTACCAATAACCCACTGAATCTTGGAGGATATAGTAAAAGCTTAGATTCTATCTAAGGACTGGATATAGGGCATTGTGGATTAGGATGAACCAGTATAATTCCTGGTGTATACTTTGGTGAAATCTTTCTAACTCATGAACTTCCTTTTTATCATTCTAGTTTCAATATTATTTTTCAAATATTTGTTATCACCCAATTCACCCCCTCCTAGGTAATTCACTTGCACTAAAGTAATCACCCAATTATTTTCAGAAAGTTCTTCTTCAATACTAGAAGGTTCAATTTCAGAAATGAAGCAGAGAATGTAACTTCATTATGAATTCTATTTCTAGTTTTGACACCTTCATGAACATCTCTGATTACTTGATCAACTGGATGATCTTTCATGTGTTTCCATACTTTTGGTTCAACATGATCATTGACACTTTCCTTAGTTTAAAAATCATTTGTTTTAAAATCATTTTAGTTTGAAATATGTAGATTTTTAGTTTTCTTTATCAAATCCATTTCTTCTTCATTAAAAAATTTTGTCTAAGGGCCTATTTCATCAAACACAACATGAATGGTTTCTTGTACAATGCATGTTCTTTTATTAAAGACTCTATATGCTTTACTTTTATTTGAGTAACCTAGAAATAAACCTTCATCAGACTTTAAATCAAATTTACCCAAATTTTCTTTATTGTTGTTATAGATGTAGCATTTACATTTGAAAATGTGTAGATGAGCAAGGTTTGACTTTCTTCCTTTGTAAAGCTCATACGGTGTCTTTCCAAGGGTCTTGCGTATATATGCTCGATTTGAGATATAGCATGTAGTGCTTATTGCATCTGCCCATAACACTTGTGACACCTCTTTCTTATTAAGCATTGCCCTTGCCATCTCTGTGAGGACTTTGTTCTTTCTTTCTACAACTCTATTTTGTTGAGGCATTATTAGAGTAGAGAAATTATGAAATATTTTTTGATTGTTGCAGAAGTCTTCAAAGAGTTGATAATCAAACTCTCTTCCATGATCGGTCTTGACAGAAACAATAGAGATACCTTTCTTATTTTAGACCTTCTTGGCAAATGTAATAAATTTAGCAAAAGTTTCATCTTTAGAAGCAACAAATATAGTCCATGTAAATCTTATAAAATCATAGACAATTACTAGAGTATATAGATTTCATCCAAAATTTTATACTCTTGTTGGTCCTACTAAATCCATAAGAAGTAATTTTAAAGGTTTGGATGTTGAAATCTCCTTCTTTTTTTAAGGAAGATTTAATTTTTTTCCCTTTTTGACAGGCATTACAAAACATGTCGTCTTTGAATTTAAGTTTAGGAAAACCAATAACAAATCAATTTGTCAAGTTGATTCATATTGACTGAGCCAGACGCTTGTGCCATAACCAACTTTCCTCTGATTTGCTAAGAAAACAATTTTTAGAAGAATTTGAATTTAAATCAATAGTATAACAATTACCATTCCTTTGAGCTTGGATTGTCACTTTGATGGATTCTTTGTTAAGCCGTAAAATCTTCTTGCTTACTATCAAGCATTCTTCTGAGTCAAAGACTACCTAGTTATCTTTGTTAGTGCTTTGACTTACGAATAGGAGGTTATAGCATAATCCTTTAACATAATATACATCGTTGATTTAAACACCATTGGATTTTCTAACTTCACCAATTTTGGCAATACGTCCATATTGGTTAGCTCCAAAGGTTACTTTACCTCCTTCTTTAGCTTCTAACATATAAAATTATCTCTGCCACTAGAAATGTGTCTCAAACATCCATTATCAATGTGCCATTTATTTTCTTGTGATGCTTTGAGGCATACCTATGGTAATATCATCAAGTTTTAGGTACCCATACTTTCTTGGGTTGTTCATGGTTAGTATGGATTACTCTTGGTACATTCATTCCTTTCGGAACCCATTTATATGTGCAAATAGCCTTTCCCTTTCTAAAATGACATGATGAAGTATAATAGCCTTTACTATTGCAGCAATTACTGGATTTGATGTGCGCATTGAATTTTTAAATATTTCAAAAAAGTCTTACTGCCTTTCTTCTTCTTTCCTCTGTTTTTATCTTGAACACATGCGTTACTCTTTGTCATGCGTTACTCTTTATCATGCGTTACTCTTTATCATGCATTACACATTCCAGATTTATCATGCGTTACTCTTTATCATGCATTACACATTCCAGATTTATCATGCGTTACTCTTTGTGATTTTAAAATTACTTTAAGAGTTTCACTTCCTTTAGTAAACCTTTCCAAATTTTTCATTAGGCTTGTTATTTTCTCATATTTTTCTTCATATGATGCACATGATGAACATGATATGACATTACTTTCTAATTCTTTTACTTTCTTCTTATACCTAACCATTTCTTTAGCTACCTTGATGAATTCAGTATGCAATGCATTATATTTAGATAATAATTCACATAAGTAGGTTCAGAATCATTTATCTCAGAGTCTGATTGTTCTTCTTTGGCTACCAAGCATATATTGTAACTTCATCATCATTGCTTTCTTGATCTGATGAACTATCACCCCATATGGATGATATGTATGCCTTCTTTTTTTTGCTTCTTCATATCTTTATACTTAAAGCATTCAAACTTGATATGTCCTAGCTTTCCACATTCATAGCATATGATTTGTTGCTCTATGTTTTCTTTCTTGCCCAAACTTCCTTAATTATTCTTGAAGTTCCGTTGGCCTCTTTTATAGAACTTCTTGAACTTTCTTATGATCATTCACATATCATCATCATCAGGCTTATCTTCATTTTATGATGAATCAACTTCCTTGATGACTTTAAAGGCAACTCCTCTTTTCTTTTTTTCATTGAACTCTTCTAGTTCCTTCTTGAATTTCAGCTTTCCTTCATACTCAGAAAGACTACCAAAGAGTATAGCTATGGATCTCATTGATTCACCTTTGGCTTTTTCAATAGTTGTCACCTTCACTTCCCATTATTTGGTCAAATTTTCAAGGATCTTTCTCACTTGGAAATTTTGATCAAAGGTTTTCCCAAATTTTAATAGCTCGTTCACAAGATGGGTATATTTGAGTTTGAATTCAAAGATCCTTTCTCCAGGTTTCATCCTAAACAATTCATACTCTGTTATTAAAGTATTGATTCTATTTTCTTTAATTCTGAACAATTCTTCATGTTGAATCTCTAGTGCGTCCCACATGTCTTTAGCCATTGGCAGTGTGTAAATTTGGAAATACTCCTTCTGGCTGAAGGTGCTCTATATCATTAGAATAACTTTGCTATTTAATGTTACTAACCTCTTGTCATTGTTATCATATTCCTTTAGGCTCTTTTTCACGACTCTATCTTCTACTTTCTTCATTGGAACATAATCACCGTTGTATATTACATTCCATAAACTGTATTCACTTGCCATTACAAACGCTCTGAATTTAGCTTTTTAGAACAAAAAATGTTCTTCGGCAAGACCAGGTGGCCTAGTATAGAAGCTCCGCCTGGAAGAATGTTTTCACCCATTGTTTCCATTGAATGGATCCTTCTCAGTTGTTAAACTCTTCTAAGACCTTGCTCTGATACCAAATGAAAGAGGCAAGCTTCACCTGAGAGGGGGTGAATTGGGTGATGTGATAAATTTTTTGTCTGTTACGGTGTTATGGAGATAAATGAAGAGAGAGTAGAGATAAGAGAATTTGCACATACAGAGTTATATTGGTTAGGCCCAACCCCAGGCCTATGTCTAGTCCTCAGAGAACAACACCTCCAAGATTTTCTCTAATCTTTTAAGATTCAGTGGGCTCTCGGAACGTCGTAAGACAATAATAGTCCTCGCAAGAACTATGAGCAGAAATATTCTACACCTAGAAATTTCTCTCCCCCTTACGGTAAGTCTTACGAGTTAAGCAATCCCTATGACCTTTCTCTCCTGCTTATGTATATAAGTCTTACGAGAAGCAACGTTCAACGTTCTCTCTTACTTATACCCCTGTAAGTCTTATGAGCAGCAACGTTCTCTCCTTCTTACACGTTGTAAGTCCTACGAGCAGAAAGTCTTAACAGGAATTTTCTCTACAACTTCACCTGTAAGGAAATCTGCCCCCTCAAGGTCCCTTTACCTTGAGATGAAATTGAAAATACAATTTGAAGTGTTTACTATCTCTCTCACAGAATGGATATGATGATCACTAAAGTACAATATGAACACAGAGATGAAAATTAAAGTAGAGACTCTTGTAAGTTTTTGATATATACTCTTGTGGTATCTTTTCTTTGACTTGTCTCTGATGTTCTGTATTTATAGCACGTCTAAAATAGCCGTTGTGTAACATGCTGTTAAGGAGCAGGATGTTCCATTATGAAACTGAACATCATGTTATGGAGTGGGATGTAAATGTTTGTGTTTACAGACATTCGTTCATGGTGGGTCAACTACATGTGATGACAGTTGTCCAGCAGTCAGTGTATAATGATTATGTTCATTGTAATTGACTCTCTCATTTGAATCTGTAATCCGAATATTTATTTTCCTATTTCACATTTAAAATATTGTTAGATGACATTTAGGTACAATAAAGAGTGAAAACATAATGAATAAAGATCATTTAACCATATTCAGATTATTCGCTATGACTCTTGCATTTTGCTTCTGAGCTAGAAAAACTCGAGTTCTTCCTTCACACTTGAGTATACATAGAATTCACACTCGAGTGTTGTAACCCCTGCCTTAATTAGCGTAATTATGATTCGATAATGTGTAATAAAATAGATTAGAGATTGACAGATAATTTAAAAATAATTTCAAACTCCCTCCTTGTGGTAGGGATTTAACAGAATTTTCAAAACTTCTTTCCTATCCTGGTCTCAAGTTCAAATATTGAATATAATTACATATGCAGTTATATCACATTTATACATTTCAAAGCGTGTAGTCAAATTCCCGACAACTCCCGGGTTTCATATATGCATAAACTAAGGGTTTATAAGTCCTATTAGGGGATTATATGACCAACAACAACGTAATATCTACATTTCAAAAATAAACAGTAATCCCAAGTCCAAAATAGATAACCAACAACCTAACAACACATCTCTACAAAATCCTAGCTGCTCCTGGTGATTCGTTTCTCCTTGGAGCCACTTGCCCTATCTGAAATGTTAGTCAATAGAAAGAATGAAATTCAAAAGAATCTCAGTAGTAACAAATCACTCATACTGTGTATAAACGCATAGCATATATGATCATGTTAAGCAGCATCACAATGATATATGGCTCACACCACATACGACAGCATTCCTGGCTGTAAACACTATGCATAAGCTTTCACTGCGATCTCAATGCAATAGCTTACGCTGTAATCACTATGCATAAGCTTTCACTATAATCTTAAAGCATCACAATGTATCACAATGCATGACAAAGACACATATAATACTTTACACATAGCATAAGAGAAGAGTCACTACCTGGTTCTTTCCAAACGTGCTCTGGCATGAGTCGTTCACGATCAGGGCAAATGTCAAACCCTACAATTCCAAATGCACCATTTAGACACTTCCATAGTATTTTTGGGGGTTATATGAGTCTATAATGAAAATTTACAAAATTACCCCTAAGGACTCGGCTTGGGCCCACCTTACTCAGTCCGGCTGCACATTTCCTGAAAGTCTAAACTAGGATATCCTAACATATTTCCACCCAAGGAATCCATTTTTAGACTCAGAATTATCAAACTCAATGTCAAATTATGAAAATACCCTTGACAGCCCCACTTTAAGGGTTTCAGGGGCATTTTCGTAATTATGCTTTTTCGGCCTTTTCTGAAAAAGTGACCAACTGTAACCCCACCTAATTTTCTCTCTTAAACCCAATGGAACCATGAAATCCTTGAAAATCTAACTCTAAGACCCATTTCTAGAGCTAGCCAAAATTTATGAGTTCTTTGGGAAAAATCGAGATTCTGCGATTTTGGCTTTGTAAATGCGTTCCTTTATACTCCTAGCAACTTTATTAACTATTACATTAGGTTATAACTACCATTTGAACCGAAATTGGGCAGCATAACCCTTAGGCAACTCAATTCCCAAAATTTAAAACCAACGGCAATCCGATGAAATTTCACCGATTAAATTGCCCATAGTAGCCATAATAGTTCATATATGAAGGTTTGTAGGTTACCTTTTGCTTCCTTCTGACTTTTCCCAAAGTGGCTGAAAACCTTAAGCTCTTTGACACCAAATTTGGGCTTCAAAAACCTTAAAATACATAAAAGAGAAGCTTAGGTGCGGAGTTATACGCATTAGGAGCTAGATCGTCGGAGAAATCGGCTTACCTTGCGAGTTCTCTTCTCCTTCTCTCTCTAAACTCTCTCAAGCTTTCTCTCTATATTTCAGCGTTATGTGCGTGAAAATGGCTGGAGAAAGAAGGCTGATGATATTTAATATCATATATTATACTGGTAGATTTCTGCCCAAACTTTGAAAAATCATAAATAATTCTAGAAAAATCGAATTGGAGTGATTCCAAAGCCTATAGAACCCTTATTAAGTCTAGATTCAAGGAAAAATATAGACTTTTGCTATCTGAAATCATGAGATTCTCAGAATCTTAATTTTTGCCTACTGTTCCAAAAAATAATCAATTTCGCTAGGCAAACTTCAAAAATTCATAACTCCCACCTCACAAATCGAAATGACACAAATTATGTATCCATTTTGAAGTTTGACATGTGAACTTTAAGACTAGAAAGTGTCAGAATTTTTAGACACCATTTTTCCATTCAAAATGTCCATACAAACCGACTGCCTTGCACAGAATTACACTTGACAGTTTTTCCAATTTTCAACCAAAGTGTCCAATGGCTCCAAAATCAACAATAAAACATATTCCGACACAAATTTTCACAAGGAAACCATTGGAATTACTAAAACATCCAAATTCCCATCATACATTCTCCAAAAGTGTTTATTTAGCAATAATTACATTCACTTTTGAAGTGATTAGCCCTTAATCCTATTTTTGGGTCATTACAAGTGTCACCTTTCACACTCAAGTTCTCTTTGAAATTTGCATGCCTATACAGAGTAAACGTGATCACACTTTCAAGTGCATGAGATAACTTTCAAGTGTTGGCACCCACACTTGAGTTCTTGATCCACACTCGAGTGCACTTGTCTGTTGTCATATTTTCATGTCGTCTCTGCCAAGGACTTGCAAGAGTGTTTATGCCATACTCGATTGCACAACTATAAACTCAAGTGCTTAGGTTGTTCAACACCTCTTCACTTGGTTCTTGCAGAAAGTGTAAAGTTTGCATATGACATGCAAGTTGACACTCGAGTGTCTTACCCCTTACTCGAGTGCACCATCACATGTCAGTTTGATAAGTTTTATGATTCTACTTCAATATTCAAATCTATAATGGTTCATTTGAAAGTACTACTTAGGACTTGAGTGTTAGTTCCTCACTCGAGTGTATATGCATGGACTTAAGTGCACTTTATTGCTTCAGGATCTTGTTTCCTCTTGGGTCAACCTTTCAGGAGTTTACTTTCTCGACTCGAGTGAGCATGTCTCTAGTACTCAAGTGTTGAGATAGAACTCAAGGACATCTATTATTTCTTGTTTTTGCTTCACTTTCTGTAAAACACTTTCATGCTTACACTTCCTAAATAGGAGTGCACCAATTGAATTGAGTGCATTAGCAAATTTTTAGGTTTCTTCATCAGCTTCCGTATACCACTTGCAAGAGTGTAAGATCACACTCGAGTGTTGGTTGTCTTAGAACTTGAGTGTACTCTCCACACTCGAGTGCATAAGTCATTTTGCACTACAACTTTTTATGAACTTGTGAAATGCATTTGATAATCAAATTGGCTTATGTTTACATGTTCAAAATATCATTTTCTTTACAAAACAATATACTAATTCTTTGTTATCATCAAAATATGGATTCTAACAAACTTATCCCCTAGCACAAAACCATAGTGCTCGGTAATCTCAATCTGGCAGCACAGGGCCTCTGCCTCATACAAGGTGCACTTACTAGCTTTCTGCCACAAGCCTACCTGGCTCAAGACGCCCTTGGGTGACTCCAGGTGTAGCTTGTGCTTACAAGTCTTTCTGACTAGGGACTAACTATCCCACACATAAGTAGATGATATAGAATACATACGCAACATCACATATGATATAAGGAATAGGGTAATACCTGGCAGTCTTTCTAAATTAGGTTATTGTTCCCAGTTTCTCGGGCATCCCAGGAAAATATCAAATCGTATTAGTTAAAAAAAATCATAACTAATTCTCAAAAACTCCAATTAGGGTGTTTCAAAGTCTTATGTGGGCCTTATTAAGTCCACTTTAAAGGAAAAATGATTACTCCTACAGCTCATAGGCATAAAATTTCAGAATTCACAATTACTCACTTATGTCACTGGACAGCCTCCAGAATCATTACCAAACTTTAAAAATTTGTATCTTCCAATGTACTTGTCTAAGTAACATTAAATCTTATTATGTTCAATTTAATGCTTGAAAATTTTATGGCCATTAGATTTCATTTGGCTAGACACAAATACGTCACAATTAGTCTACCACAGAACAACTAGATTCAATGCCCAATTTTTAAAAATCATAACTAATTCTAGAAACTCTAAATTGACTGATTCCAAGTACATTGTAAACCTATTTAAGTGTAATTTCAAATACAAATATCATTTTCTATAGCCACACAATTTCCAGAAATTCATCAAACCTTTACTGTTCCAGAATTGGTTCAAGGAATAGGGCTAAACTTTGAAAAATCATAACTTGAAATCCTCTATTCAAAAATTATGTTCTACCTATCAAAATGAATCTCAATATGTCTACTTTCATTATGGAAAGTTTCATAGCATTTTTATCAAGTTTGGGCCACTAAAAAACAAGACAAAACATTGTTGCCTCCAGAAAGTGAATTTTGGTAGCACTAAACCCTAACTTCCAAAATTTGGATTTTTTTAACACAATTACCCAAAAATCACAACCACTTGCTATTCCACATAGTTTTTCATGTAGAATGCATTGGAGTAATTTAAAAAATAAAAAAACAACTCCTTTTTCCTGTTTTACTCAAAACTGAACATACCCCTTTATTTTCTCAAAAATAAAGTTCTTGCCATTTCACCTTAAAATCATCATACATCAGCATAAAACCTCTTATAACACCACAAGTATCAACAAAAGAACATCAAACCCCAACTACTCCCCTTAACTAAAAATCAAGGCTCCAAAAATATTCAACCAAATGACACAAATCATAGCTCAAAATGAAGCTTAAACTCACCTCTTGCTTCCTCTAGGCTTTGTTATTTGATTCTACAACTTTGGGCCTTTCAAGATGGCTTAAAACACATCTTTTCAAGAAATAAAAGCCATTGGATTGAAGCTTAGACCAAGAGGAACAAAGTTTATGAAGACACTTTGGCTAGAAAGGTGAGTAGGAGGGTGGGAATGAAGAGAGAAGGTTACCTTTGCTCTTTATACTTCAAGATCTCTTTTCTCTCTCTTCTCCTCCTTGCTTGTCATCCAAATGATAAAGAAAAGAGTGAGATGAGGTGTTTTAAATTCCTTATCCTCTCTCTTCATGGGCTAGCCAAAATCTACATAGAAATAGAGGGCCAAGATGAAATCTTGCTTTTGCTAGGTGGCATGTTTAGGAAGTGTCTTAAGTCCTTTGATTAAATCCTAAGTTGACAAGTGTCTTACTTCCACCTACGTAGTTACTCTTACCAAATGGAGTTTGGTAGCCAAAACTGAAATTAAGAGAGCAAAAAAAAGAGAAAAATGGTTTATCTAAGGGTCCATAGCTTCTTGTACACAAAGAAGCTTATTATCCCTTGATTACTTAGTTGAATTTCCTTGTCTTCCATTTTTCTTCTTCTATGGCCGAATTCTTAAATTAATTAGGGGGAAATTAATTTAATTTTGAGCCTCATAATCACTTCTATCATGCTTGACACATCTTAAAGGAATTATATATTTTCCTTAAGAAGGGTCAATGCTTGATTCCTTCACGTGCTTACTACAAAGATGAAAAAAAAATCAACTAACATGTAAAGAAAAAAATGAAAACTTTAATGCAAAACTTGAATGAACATATTTACACACATAATTCTTCAATGTATACCTTATAGAAAAAATATGATTTGTAACTTCATTGTCTATGTCAAATATGTACAACTAAGAAAACACAGGCTTCTGCCCTTCTAGAGGTGGTAAACTATAAATGTTGTGGTGATTCATCCTAGATAGGACAAATGTGTATGGTCCATTACCACAAGTCTTTGAATGATCAATCTTCTGTTACATTGATGTAAATGAGAACATATTGTTATAAGACCTCATGTTTGCATTGAATTTCTTATATAGACTCATTTTTGTGTCAAATAATAGCTTGAATAACTAATATAGTAGGGTGGTCATTAGTAGTAACTGAACTTTTCCCTTCACACAAAAAATCAAAAAAGAAGGTGCCACACAAGAACTTGCATTTTCTACTTTTTCATTAAACCACATTTTTGCACCATATGACTCACAGATATAGGTAGCATCTCCTTCATCAACATAAGCTATATGAAAGAATAATGTGATTACTTGATGTTCAAAAACCCATAAATTAATTTCTTGCTAAAAAATTGTTAGTTAAATTGTCGCACCTTTAAATTGTGATGGCATTGAACCCTTTTCCAATATTGTTCCTTGATCATCAACAAGTTGCCTACTCAAGTTTGCCTTTGCATGACCTATGCATAGAACATGTCAATTCCAAAAAATAATCCAAAATAAGGAAGTTTTACTAATTCAAACTATCGGGTAATTCAGAGTCATTGTCATTCTCATCATTTTCCTCATTGGGATTGGCATGAAAAGAGAAATATATAGTCTTGTAACGCACATTTGCCGAGGCTATAGACAAGACCAAGCAATAATAGTCAACACCCTCCTAACAACATGCCTACAAATATTTTAAAATTTTATGTGATGGCAATAATATGCTGTAATGACAAACATTTTGATCATAAAGATATCAATATAATAATGTGTATATGAAATATTTTAAAAAAATAATACAATTATTTAATTGAAAACTACTTGTTAGTAATTAAGGGAGAAAAATTAATAACAAATTATATAAGCTGAAAAGTTTAACATGAGAATCAATTGTAATGGAGGGAAAACAACAAAACCAAAATATGATCTGTGAAGGACATAATGGTCTTCTAGATTAAAAGTGACTAAAGTGCAAAATGGTCTTTTCAGGAGTAAACAAACCATAACCGGCAGAATATCCTTTGCATTTAGATTCCACCCAAACATGTGTCCTGCCTTCCTAATTAGACTCTCACTCCTCTCTCAGCAAAAATGCTTGTAGAGCTTCGAAAGGGAACCATGGAAAGTTAACATATCGAATTAACAGATTGAGCAATTTGACCAAATTGATTCTGAAGATTAACTCGATTTCAGAGCTCTCTGTAAGTGATCCAAACTGTTCCCCATCATCAATTTAGCTGAATGTTAAAACTAAGCAATGTGGTGGTAAAGAAAAGTTAGTCCTATGGAACAAAGACTTAACTTCAAAAACAAAAAAATAATTGACAACATGTAGCGTTGGACAACAAAATTGATCCAACCTTCCATGGAATCCATTTAAGGTAAGTTCCCTAAACCACCTCCAATATAGAATTAGTTCGAAATGAAGTAATGTGGATAGCGAATTGTGAATCAAAGTGCAATATCCCAAATTTTTAGGCCTAGAGACTTGAGGATAAGCCTATAGCAGGAAAACTACTAAGCCCAGTTTGGGAAGAGTCCCAACAATGTCTAAGAGCTATAATGACTTGTAGAGATGAATTTGGAATTAAAGTATGTGATTTAGTTCAATTAGTCAAAGAAAAATACCTAATTCCTTTATCTAAAGTCAAATAGGATATAAAAGCTAACTTGGATCCAAAAAGAGAGGGAATGGTATCTTGAAAGAGGAAGAAGAAAACAAAAGAAAGAATTAATGGCAAAACCATTTATATTGCTATGATCAAGGGTAAAGGATACAATTGTCACTTGAACTTGAGGTTAAAATTGGAAGACAAAATAAATGGTCAAGATTTGCCATTAAAAAGTGAAAATAATGATAAAGGTAATTAAAGCAATTACTTATTTTTCTCTTCTTATTTGACTATATGACTTATGCTTCTACAAGCAAGAGAGTTAAGTCAACTTGTTCTCACCTTTTGCTCAATTATTGTGGCTAAGACATAGAGCAAGGGAGAGAGAGAATTCAATTAATATATTACCTCATTTTTGCTTATGTTGGAAGTCCAAGACCAAGGAAAGGAGGAAAAGAATATGCAGTTAAACCATAATCATTGACAAGTCAAAAAGAAAGAAAAGAAGAAAGGAAGAAAGGTCTCAAAGTGTCTTTAAATTTTTCCAACTTGGAAAGTTTGACCGAAAGGCAATATTTCAAGAACATTTTGGGCAACAATTCCTCTCCCTTTTGATGGTGATTTTCGTCCAAGTTAAAGAGGTAGGAGGAAAGAGAAAACTCAACCCAATGAATCTAACTTAGGTTAGTTAATTAATCTTACAACTTTTGCACGAAGCCACCAAGTTGTGACACATGGATTTTCTTACTCTCTTAGGCAAATATTGACTAAGCAAATTACAAGTAGCCAAGGAATGAATATTAAACCTTACACTCTTCTTCCATTCATTAAAAATTCAGCCAAGCACAAAAATAAAAGAGAAAAATCCTATAAAAATAAAAAGGAAAGAGAAAAGACATCTTGAAGAACCAAGAAGCCAAGGTGAGTCATTATGCTTGATTCTCACCTTGATAATCACCTTTCTAGCTCAAATTATCTTCTTTAACATTGTTCTCCTCTTTAAGAGCTTCAATCCTATGGTTTTTGTTTTCAAGAGGTGTTTTGAGTTGTGAAAGAAAAGCCAAAGTTTGAGAACCAAAGAACTAGCTTGGGGAAGTGATAGAGGTGAGTTAGATTTTTAATTTGAGCTATACATTGTGTTGATTGGTTGAAAATTTTGAAACTTGTATTGCCACCCTAATTTTAGTTATCTTAGGGTTTTGGGGTTCCATGTTGTTTTGATCACATACTTGATGTCTTGTGATGTTTAAAGAGCATATGAGGCTTGTTTGATGATTGGAAACTTGGTAATTGTTGGACTGTGTTGCAATTTCTAGTCAGAACAAGGCATGTAGAAGGTGTAGGAATTTTGTAAATTTGATGTCACCAATGGATTCTATGCAAAACATTGTGTAGGAATAGCCTCTGGCTATAAATTTTGGATCACTAGAATAAAACACTGAAAACTGGAATCGAACATTGTGCTACCAGTGTAGGTTTCCTACGAGGCAGTGCATAACTCCTACCGTAATTATATCCAAAATACGTGATTAAAGTGAATCTCGATATCCGGAGGCTCTAACTTGTGAGGCATATCATAAGATCTTGGCAGTTGGGAGGCATAGGCCACTACTCACCTTAACTCAAACTAGTTACTCCTTCTAGGAGTAACCCCAAAACACCACAACATCAATACATCAAATGATAGCCTTAGCTGTATACATAAACTCTTCCACTGTATTTACATCCACAACCTTACCCTCACCCGTACGCCCACCAGTAACTCCACTAGTGGTAACCATGACTTTTGGGTATTCACAACAATCACATTGCTGTATCAAGTTTCATGGCGTTACCCTCACCCATCTAGGACTTTTGGGGTATTACACAATGTTCATGACAGATTCACATTAATGCATGACGATTGTCACAAGAAAATAGCACCCACGACTATATACACAATGATACGTAGCTTTCACCACTTGCACATATCACATTGCAAGAATACCTCGGCTTCCACCGCTTCCACAAATACGACAGCTTCCCGTTGTCTCACAAATACACATTGCCTTTCCGACATTCACATCACAATTCACATTGCCTTCACAACAACATACATCACATATTCTAATTTTACTACCGCCTTTCGGCCTAGGGTTAACACCGGTGCAACCAGCATGGTGGCTAGCCAAGCTGGCCATGCCAGGGTAGTGCCCTCAGAATAGAAAACCCCGATCATGTAGTCGAATTAGACATTAGCTAAATTAGCTCTGCTCTGCTACACAACTATACCCTAATCCCAACTTGTTCACAATTGTCATAGATTCACAATCACACTCCACCCTCATCCCCTTTTACCACCGGGAAGGCACACAGTCTTTACCTGAACTGTTGTTAGCGACTCAAGGACTAATAGCATGGCAGTGCACATACATAGCCATTCTGGCTCACAATAGTAGATCCATAATCACACCCTAACCTCATCCCCTTTTATATCCGGGAAGACACATAGTCTTTACCCAAACTGATGCTAGAAACTCAGGGACTATTGGCGTAGCAGTGCTTACACATAGCCTTTCGGCTTCAACATCATACTCCACCTCATCCCCTTTTACCGCCGAGAAGACACACAGTCTTTACCCGAACCGTTGTTAGCGACTTAGGGACTATTGGTATGGCAGTGTTTACACATAGCCTTTTGGCTTCCACAAATAGTCAATCCCCCGTAAACTACCGCCCTAGCGGAACGGTCCTCTAACATGGGAACCACCCCATATGGCCACAGGTGAGAGACATCACAAATAGCCAGTCCCCCATATCTCCATCGCCCCAAAGGCACGGTCCTCCCACCAGAATCACCCGATGGGCCGTAGGTGAAAGACTCACAAATATCCATCACATCTTGAGCCTATACCTACCAGGCGTAGCCCATCAAACTAACCTGATCCGGCCCAACTTGGGAGATGGACTCATAGTACATAATCGTAACAAGCTGGAACCAGGCATCTTAATAATTTCACCATCAACACCATGAATTCTTTTCACATACTGGGATACTTTAAGACCCCTTCTCACAAAATAATCTGGACTTTGAAGTTTTACTTCCTGAAGCCATTACTAACACATTGCACTTTCTGCAAACTCGAGCTTCCGCTCAACGCAATTCTCAAACATCACATTCACCACGCTTTCATTGTACACTCTAAGGTCTTTCTCCTCATCTGTGCTTTCACAATGTCAAGTTGATTTAGTAGAAGTCCCATAAGAACCTTCCATTACACCTGATAGCACTCACAATCCATATCTATCTGTGCCAGACCTTAGCCCAATTCAACTTGAATCATTCTGAGCCATATGACTTCTTATCTCAAGAAAACCTATTCACTGTGGGATTCATTACAATACACCATCATTGAGAGCCAACACTTCCACTGCGCTAATCTACGATTCAACATCACGGTGGATGTATACCATGGTTCGTCGTCAAGGCAGCTACACTCTAGGGTTGTCATCACGACAGCTCTACACTAGGGTTCGTCGTCACGGTGGCTTCACACTTCAGTTCTAGAACTCTCCGTAGGTAGCCCTTTGCTATCATATTTCCCCATAGGTAGCCCTCTTTGATCCGAACTCTCTATAGGTAGCCCTCTCCTATCAGAACTCTCCGCAGGTAGCCCTTTCTAATCTGAATCCTCCGTAGATAGCTCTTTCCAGTTGGTTGTCTCAAGATGAAGGTATCATTGTAACAAGAATTCAGAAGCCATTCACACATTCCATTTTTTGTCTCAACCTTGAGACCTTATCTCTTAACTATTAATGGTTCTATCAAAACCATCCTCAGGTCAATGACACATTCCAATTTCATGCGTTAGGGCGATATTTCACCACCAACGGTCAGCACCCCTCTAGCTTGTACACAGCTAGTCTTGCCCTCATACTGGGTCTACTCTTCAAATTCACGGGCGAACCATACTGATTCACCACATCCACATCACAGATAATGTATACACACAGCCCTTAACACTCATATATCCATAAATAGCAGGGACACTAATGTGTATACCACAAACAAACCAAGTCATCCTCTATGACCTAAGGTAGCAACTAATACCACTATCGTAGCAAATTCCTATACTTGCCAGGAACTCCAGCTCTGATACCAAAATGTAACCCCCACCGTAATTATATCTGGAATACGCGATTAAAGTGAAATAGAGACTGATAATTATTAAAACTCATTCACAATTCCATCCTTGAGATAGTGTTTTCACAAATACTTTTCAAAATCTAATTGACCTAGTCTCATATTCACATATTGAATATAACTACTCTGTGAAGATAAATCACATTCGTATAACTATCAGAGTGCACAATACAAATTTCCGGCAATCCCGGATTTCTTACATTAATCCAAGCTTTACTAGGCACATTCACCCTTTACAATGTTCCAAATAGGGTATTACACAAATTCTCATACAAAATACATACATGAATGTACATTCCAACCTATACAATCATATATCCAAATATACTTAATCCCAAACATGTATTGATAACCAACTATCACAAGATTACAACCTGAAGGAGTCCTTGCTGCCCTTGGTTGCATGCTCCATCCTCAATCAACCTACCCTATCTAAAATGTTGGTAGGGAGGGTGAGATTCTAGAGAATCTCAGTAGGAAAAAAATACCAGTATGCATGCAAGATTAGTTTTTAATGCATGACATGCTTGCAAAACATAACTTATGCTCACACAATGACATATCTGCGCGTTCAATGTTTCAACAACATACTCATGGCCATAGCATAAATAGAAATAGAGCTACAATCATTCATATATGTTTCACATAATCAAGCAAAGTAATACATGCATCAATACCAACACAAATATCATATACATGCAGGAGAGCTAAGTTCCTTACACTTATTCTTTCCATGTATGCTCCAGCATTGGCTACTCGCGATCCGAGCAAATATCCAACCCTATAACCAAATCAAAGACATAGTGTGTCAATCTCAATTCCAAATCCTTAATTTCATATCACTTAAGGTTGGTCACCATTCACACCCTTTAGGTAGCTACAATAAGCTCAATGAAAGCCTAAAGGATTGGGAAGTGGTAGGTTGGAAATCACCTTTCAAAATAACAAAATGCACTAAATCTCACCTTATTCTTTTCTCTTTCTTCCTTGCCATGGACGAATATAGAGAAACAAAAGAGAGAGAGATGAGATGATAAGATGAAGATGATGAAGAAGGGAACAAATTTTTAGGCCCAAAAACCATCCAAATAAGGGAGGAGAGGAGAGAGGGAAGAGTTGACAAATTGACCAAGATTCTAGGGTCCAAATCTTGCCACTTGTCATGATCTTGATCCATCTTCATGAGTTCACATGAGCACACCATATGGGATTCCACCCTTTGATCTATTACAAAAATCAATCACAACCATTGATCTTTGGGTTACCAATAAGTTTCCTCTTTGGTAACCGATCAATTGTCGGTAACTTTACCGTTATGCCCATGACTATGGTAATTCCCTTGGAATCACCACCAAACACATTTTATAATTCCATCTCATTCCTTTTTTTCACAATGCGCCCTCCCCTTTATTTTTAGTCAATTTAGAGGTTAATCCATAATTGAACTCAAATACAGGATTTTGGCACTACTTATCACTTACGAATCACATTCGAGTGCCAAATCATATAAGACTCCAAAAGGGTTTATTATCACTAACCACGTCCACTTTTAGAGTCATTAAATCTTTAATCACAATTTGGGATCTTGCTAAACTAGGGCTTAGCAATCCACTTATTTCAGGCTTATTCTTTAGCCTTGAGTCTCAAAATTTGGGGTATTACACAATGAGAATGTGGCATATATTTGGATAATCAAATGATGTCCAATGAATTTGAAACTTTTTAGAATGAAAGTAAACATGTCAAACTTTAATTTGATTTTTCATTTGCATAATTTGGATCTGTACATAAAGAGTTATGAATTTTTGAATCTAGACATTTTAAAACTGGAATGTTTTTGTGACAGTGTGAATTGAATTGTGATTCTGGAATCCCGTGCATGTAACTGGCAGAGGGAGATATGTGTTCCTAAAAATAGACTTGATAAGGATCATGTAGAAATTTTAACCACCTGAATTGAATATTCCTAGAAAAAGACATGAATTTTAAAAGTTTGTTGAAAATTTTGCCAACTTTTGGAAAACATGCAAATTTAAGAAATTAAGAGCCAAGTGTAATAAAGTTGAATTCCAAAGCTAGAGATAAGCACTTGAGGTTAGTATAGGCACCTTGGATATTCAATTATCATGATGCTAATGATATGGATATATATCTAAGGCCATGAGATGACAAGGAAGAGGAAATGGAAGGCTTTATAAGAAGCTACAATAGTTGGAGGAAAAGGGAACAAGAGGAGGACCTAAAGACAAAAGGTAGTAAGCTTTCCTGACTTGCATGTATTTGATATGTATATACTTGTCTATTTATGTGTTTTATTGCTTTGATGCATTGTATGGAACATATGTGGATGATTGAAGCTTTGTTTTTGCTTATATTGTGACTATAGGAGTATTACATGAAACATTGAGCATGCAAATGTCATTATATTAGGATGAATTTATTTAAGCAAACATGTGATGCATAAAGCATTATCTTGCATACCTAGTTAGCATTGTTTGCTACTAAGATTATCTCAAATCTCACTCTTCCTCACCCAACCATATAGGTACATTGAGAGTAGAGAAGAAGATTACAAGAGGGAAATATGAAGGTGGAACGCAGATGGGAATGTGTCTACTATTTTTGTATTAGACTTAGACACTTTGGTAGCCTTGTGTTGCTACATAGTTTGTGTATGTAAATTAATGAACTAAGTATGAGCAGAGAATCACTTTGATTGAATTAAAAGAAAAGATAAGAATCAATGAGTAATTACAAAGTTGAGAACCACTAGCATATGCTTTCGCAAGATTTGGAAATTTTAGAAAAACCCATTCAAATACAAGTTTGAATCCTATGTTAAGGTTGGGAATTGAAAGAACTTTGCAAAAGAATATCATTTAGTGGTTCAAATTCATTGTGTAAAACTCGTCAGATTCATTACGGAAATAAGGTGTTATATAAAATGAATGAGAGGGTATAAAAAATTAGGATTAGGTTAAGCAATTGGTTGAAATGGTCGTTACTAGATAAGGCTTTACCATGTTTTAATTCCCTAACATGTGTTCCCCTTTTTTATCATGTCATGTCATCCTCGACTTACTAGAAGCAATATGTTTCCACTCGTACAATATCTATAATGTGCTTCATATTAGCAAATCAGGGGACTATGATATTTTAAATAAATCTGGCTAAAGGAAGTGAGAAAAATTTTATTGCAACATGATTTAGGTGGTAAGATCACAAAAAACACCATTAACAAAATATAGAATGAATAGTATATTAACTTCATGAGTCATGGTAAAAGAGATCTGAATTGTGCACTAAAGTTAAAAGTTGCTGTTAGAACTGGATGATACCCAAGAGGGGGTGAATTGGGTGTAAGATAAAACTTAAGTACTTTGAAAATATTTTCAGATCTTAGTAAAAGCAGTGAGTATAAAAGTATTGAATCGTAAATCAACAGTTAGCTATTTAAATAATATATATGCTGGAAATATAAGAACTTATGGAAGAGAATATGCAACTGTGATTTATCCTAGTTCGGTCTACTCCATGATGACCTACGTCAGTCCCCAGTCTCCTTCTGAGATTTTCAATCCACTATCTTCTTGTTTAATCTGGGCACAAGAGAAAGCTCTACAATCCCACAAGTTTAGCCGGGCACTTATGAAGCCTTTTACAAATCTCTTATCTAGTTGCTCCCCCTTACACACTGTAAGGATACTACTTTGATGATAAAGGATTGCAATCAATCTTCTCTCTTAGAAGTGAGCAAGATAACACTAAAGTAGAATACAAATAATCTCTCTCTAAGGTAAATAATATTAAAGCTAGATAAACAGAGAGTATTCAGGTTGCAGTGAATGATTCATGATCTTAGCATTTTGGCATTGTTGCTCTCCTTTCTTTTGCTTTGAATACTCTTCTATTTATAGTTGATGAAGATTGATGACTGTTGTCAACATTTGTTCGTTAGAGTCCCATTGAGGATTTCAAAATATAACTGTTAAAATAGTTGTTGGAAGTTTTTGACGAAAAAGTCCTTTTCCAATTTGTCTGTTAATCCTTGTTTGATCACTTAGAAAATGCTTAATCACTAATATAACGAAGTGTTAGAGTGATTAGAAGCAAGAAGAATGAGTTATAGAATCATTCCAATAATTTTCAGAAGTTATGAAGTGATGCTCTATTTTTTGGAAAATCAGTTATTTGGATAACCTTTATTGTATTCGAATAGAAGGACTCGGTTTCTATTGATGTATATTCGAATAACATCCTTTCTATTCGAATAGCTTGTCCTTTATTCGAATAATCTTTTCTTTATTCGAATAGCAGTATGTGAAAATAACTTGGCCTTATTCTGATAAACTTTTCCTTACTCGGATAGCTCTCTTTGTAAAACATTGATTTTTATTCTATTAGAACAACTTATTGTAACCCCCTGCCTTAATTAACATAATTAAGATTTGATAACGCATAGTAAAAAGGGGTTAGAGACCGTCGGATAGTTCAAAACTCATTAAAACACCCACTAAGTAGTAGAAATGTTAACAAAATTTTCAAAACTTCTTTCCTATTCCGGTCTCAATTTCAGTTATCGAATATAATCACCTGTGCAGTTAATTTACATTCATTCATATCAAAGTTTATAACTTAAACCTCAGGAAGCCCTGGGTTCAACTATATATATACATACATACATAGTTTTAAATCCTGATTAGGGGATTACAATACCAATTGCTTAAACTATTTATAACTCAAAAACATTATACAGTAATCCCTATCCAAAATGAATGATCAACATAGTCCGAACTAAATGTCCCTATAGAGTTTTAACCGCTCCAGGTAGTTCGCTTCTCCTTAGAGCCACTCGCCCTATCTGAAGGTTAGTTAAAGGAAAGAATGAGATTCAAGAGAATCCCAGTAGTAACAAAACATTTATACCATACATAAGCACACAGCATGTAAGCAAATCATCATACAGCAGCAGCAACACAAATCATACTCCACCCTCATCCCCTTTCTCTGCTGGGAAGGCACACTGTCCTAACCCGAACCGTTGTTAGCTACTCAGGGACTATGGGCGTGGCAATGCGTACACATAGCCTTATAGCTCATATAACTATTCGGCTCCCACAAATGGCCAATCGGCCTTCACAAATAGCCTTTCGGCTTTTCCCATAATCACAAAGTCACAACTCATCCTCGTCCCCTTTCTCTGCCGGGAAGGCATATCGTCCTAACCCGAACTGTTGTTAGCTACTCGGGACTATCGGAATAACGGTGCTTACACATATTCACAATATCACAGCATACGAATGTATCACAGATCAATGATAATACACACATACAATGCAT
This sequence comes from Inga laurina, assembly GCA_963855925.1. Taxonomy (NCBI): domain Eukaryota; kingdom Viridiplantae; phylum Streptophyta; class Magnoliopsida; order Fabales; family Fabaceae; genus Inga; species Inga laurina. The sequence goes on along the minus strand of OY979706.1, from coordinate 27,086,347 downwards.
CACATATGGTACAAAAGAAAAGTTACTACCTCGTTCCTTCCTGACGTTTGCTGCCTCAGTGGGCTCACGAGGATGACATATATCAAATCCTATAAACCAAAATAGGGACAATAGGTCAATCTCTTTTCCCAAGTTTCTAAATTTCGTAATACTTTATGTTGGTTATCATTTAGACTCTTGAGGTGGTTATTAAATGCCTCAACATATGCCTAAAGGGTTGAGATAACCACCCTCGAAGATCCCTTTTTAGGAAGCTAAACACTGGTTTTTGGTTGTCTCACTCAAGCATAGAAAGTCGTACTCAAGTGATGACCCCCAAATCTACTCAAGCACCAGCGAGTGAAACACAAAAATTGCTTATCCTAGAATAAACCTCATAAGATCCCTCCCATTCACTCGAGCATTGGAAACTGTACCCAAGTGATGACCTCAAATGCACTCGAGCACCAAGAAGTGAGGTACCATGAGTGACTACCCGAGAACAACCATAAACTCCCAGGTCTTAAACTTATTCCCTCACTCGAGCATGCTCATGCTCACTCGAGCATGATCATATCTCACTCGCAAGTCAGGAAGTGTGCTCGCAGTTCCTGCCTAAAGACTTAACCAAAATTCCCAAAAATTCATATCGTGCTCGAGTGAGATCCTCCCTCACTCGAGTGATGCCTATCATATGCCAAATCGCAGTAACTGATATGGTTTTCCAGAATTGACCAATTGGTTACCAATGGTTCTAAAACTCATACCACAACTCATTCTCACTTGTTTTACCACAAGGAACCTATTGGCAACCACAAAACAACCGAATTTCACTCAATCAACACATTCTCAACTCTAGATCACAAAACCACGATTTCATCAAACTTCCTCATTCAACTTCAAATCAATTCCAACCAACTCCAAGTATCACAACCTACCAAATGAACAGTGACACTTGATCCAAATCCTACATTTCACTTTACATCATATTTAGGGTACAATTTCAGAATTTATAAAACTTAACCAAAAATCATAACATATATACCAAAATTCATCAAAAGCTTACCTCTTAAGCTTGCTGAAATCAAAACCTTGATTCCACCAACTTTCAATTTTCTCAAGCTTCCAACCACCACAAATCAAAATTTTGAGAACATAGTAAAGGAGCTCTCAATCTCTTGAACAAACTTAATGAAGAGTCTTTAAACACAAAAAGGCAATTACCTATCCAAAATCAAACTTTTCTCTTCCTCCTTCTTGCTCGATCTCAGTAAAAATGGAAAGTGATGAGAGAGAAAGTGAGAGATGATGGTAAATGCATGAGGATCACAACTTTCCCCACACATACACACACAACTGATTTGGAGGAGAGAGGGAAGAGAGAATGGGTTTGAAAGTTTGACTTTAATCCAAGGGTCCTTATTTTGCCACTTGGCACCATCTTATTCTTCCTACCATGATTTCATATGAACTTGCATGTATAGGATTCTACCTCTTGTTCTTTCAATCCTAGCCATTGATCTTAATTACTAAGCAGTTTCCTCTCCTGTAACTGTCTAATCGGTCGGAAAATTTCCAATTTCGCCCCTGATTATCACAACCTTTGCCAAATCATCATTATACTCCCATATAAACTTTAACATTGCTTACAACATGTTTTACAACAAGATTAACAATAATTACATCATTAAGATCGTAATTAGCCCTAAATAACAAGTCAGGATATTACACTGTTATTTGAATAGCCTTCTTTGATAATGAGAAATCTTTATTCTAATACTTCATCCTCTATTCGAATAAATTTTTAGAACTTGAAGTATATCAGAATAATCAGTCCCATATTTGAATACGTTTCTTTAAAGAACACATGATGTTATTCGAATAGTTAGTCCCTTATTTGAATAGCTTCTTTAGAAAAGGAATTGATCTTATTCGAATACTCTAATTGTTATTCGAATAAGAGTCTTGGATAATGAATATTATTTATTCGAATACATCTTCCTTTAGTCAAATAAACTTTCAAAACTTGAAGTGTATTCGAATATTTTATTCTAATAGCAGCATGTGAAACAAGGTGAAGATTACTCAAATAAACTTGTACTTATTGAAATAGAAACCAACATCTTCGAATAGCATCAACTTGCTAAGATTTGTTACTATCATAACTCTTCGGATATAACTCCAAACTTAGCAAATAACCTATCACAAAAAGATCTTTAAGTCTACTTTGCACAACAACTAGAATCAATACAAAATACTTTATATTCCAAAAGTTATGATCTAATTTGTATCTACTGGTCTGGAACAGAGCATTGATTTTGCGCACCAACTTTTAGAAGGCATACCTCTTTGAATTGAACTCTAAATGTGACAAATGACCTGTTACTAGAAAGCTCTTTCATTCTAGTTTCACATTCCTCAAGTTTCATCTCAATTGGATTTATGGTTGGAGAAATATGTTTAAAATACTGAACCTATTATGAAATACAACACTGATAATGATTGGCATATTTCAAAATTCATACCTTTTTTATCTGAGCTCCTTTTAACTTTATTTTGGTGTCAAAACAACACATTGGAAGTCTATTTTCATAAGAATAAAGTTTCTCAGCTCAATCAGAGTTGTGGTTGGGGAGATATGGCCAAATTACTGAACCTTACTTATGCTGAATGAAACAGAGTCCCTTGCAATTATTCAAATAGACCTGCTGCTATTTGAGTAGTATAGCTATTATTCAGATAAATAGTACTTCTATTCAAAAAAACTTCTCTTATTCGAATAAACTATAATAGTTTGCACTTTATCTTTAGATTAAGTCATTCCAACTTCCATTTGAGCATAACAACCTCCAATCTCAAATCTAAGAACTTGAAACTTAATATTCTCATTATATTTTGCAAGTTCTTCCTTATTTAATTTCTTTTTTCCTTCTTCTTGATTTTTTCTCTACAACCCATTTGATAACTCCTTTCTTTCTTGACTAATGTCTTTCATTTCTTTCTTCTTCTCCCTTTTGTTCATTCTCATCAATTCAATCACTTCTTTATTTTCTTGACTTCATTTTCCCATATTTGCTAATTTCCTTTTCAATATCTTCTCATTCTTCCTCTTTCTTTGCTTGATAATCTGCAAGATATTTGACATTAAATATAGTAGTTAGTCAGGAGATAAGTATATTATGCAAACTTTCTTCTTTTAATATTTGGCATCTATATTTGACATCATCAAAACTAATCACATCTAACAATTGCCACTTTTAACCATCATGCTTATCAATTTATATGACAGCTCAAGTACAAAATACAAGATTCCATGACTAATGGAAGTTTGGATTGGAGCTACAACTTATGGATCGATACTACAACAACAATCAAGTAATGGAGGTTGATGATTATCTATGTAAGTTCTCAAGCTTTAGTGTTTCTCTAACACCATGTAATATTTTGGGGAGCATGTTGCATTTCATTTGTAGTACTTTAGTACTTTAAGCTGTTACATTTCATTTTTACTATGTGACTATCTAACTCTAATTGGTAAAAGCATGTTACATTTCATTTTTCTATGTGATCTTATGAATTATCTTATGGATGTCAACTCTTTTAAGCTATTATCTTAAAGGTGCATGTCTTCACCTTATATTAGGTTTTATGCCTATCTTTGGTTGTCATGTAATTCCTTTCACTTAAATCCATAGCCTAACATGAGATAAAACTGAATACCTTATGCCCCACATATTATGTAATCCACCTTTGTTCCATATAATGTCATCAAAAGTTACAAAGAAAAGCCTAAAAAGAATAAACTGTGACAATAAAAATCACAAACAAATATTGCAACCATGTATTGGCAATGGTTGACTTTGAAATTCACCATCTATACCAACCATGCTAATAGTGGCATCATTTCTAGCCTTGTTGAGGTCGACAATGTTATTCTTGGACAATATAGGCTCTGCATAAACTGGTTGCCCTATAACTGTCATATAAAATGAAATAGTAAAACTTCCATTTCTAAAAGCCTTAAAATCCCATTGGATAGAAATTCCCAATAAGGCCCATATAATATAAATGCCTTTGTACTAACTAGATGCCACAGAGGATTAATTCTTTGAATAGACCTCTCCTTAAAAGCCTGTCCAGCACCACCTATTACTTTTGCAGATGTAATATACAACTTTGTTAATGTTAGAGTTTGTATATGTAAATCAGCAAAATGAAATAAATATTAGAGTTTATGTATAAACTTATGGAGCTATTCTCGAGATTTCTAGACACACATGGTGTCATTTACGAAGTTTAGAAGTTAGGGTTACAAATTACGAGTGCAAGTAATTGGAGGAATATGTCGGTGCCATAGGACATATGGCGCCATTGTAAGGGACACAGCAACACATGATGCTATTGGGTAGGCCTCAAAACATGTGCTAAAATCTTGACTAAAATCGAGCAGAGTCTCGTGGGAACATCGATAAAGTAGCTTTAATAAAGTAAGTAATCATGAAACAACTTTTATAGTGGCTCCACAAGAAAGTTACAAGTGTCCTCTTATCAAGACAAAGTACCACTTAGATTTTGTGTTGGCCTTATGAGAAAGTGAAACACTTCCATAATCATTTCACTTGCTTTTTTACTTTTGAGTTGGCACTTTACGAAGGTGCCACCTAGCCCTGAGTCAAGGGAATCCACCTGTCTCTGGCCTGATTATGTACTTAATTTTTTTAAATACCAAACTTGGAATTCATCAGGCCTCTCCCTTCCCTGACAAAAAAGACACCTAGGAGAGTGAGAAATGAGAGAAAATGAGTTTTTGTAGACACTTGGCATCTTGTAAAGCAAGATGAAGACACATAACAATACAAGATCTAAATACATGTGATTAAAGCTTATTTAACACCTCCCAAGACCATCAATTCAGTAGCCAAGAAAGAGGGAGAAGAAAAATAGGAAAAAGCTCAAGAAATTGAAAGAAGAGAGAAGGAGAGTAAATAGTAAAAATTATGAAGTTCCAGAGCTGATTCTGACCCCATAACGTTGTTTTCGTCTAGTAAGCTCTTTAGGAAAGTTGTTCTATTTACCGAGAGCTTCATTTTTATTGTCTCATTTTTCTAATTAGATGTGTTTTATGCCATTTAGTTAGCTGGATTGTTGCCAGAATTCCAACCGGTTGTAGAATCATGAAGAGGTAAGTCTAAACTTCATTTTAAACCGAATATTTTGTGGTTTCAATGAGTTTTCTTGGACCTTTGGGCTACCTTAATATTCATCCTAGCTGGGTTTTTGGGTTTAATGGTGATTTATGCTTTTATTAATTGAAATAATGTGTTGATGATAATATAATCTAGTATAAGTGGTCAAAATGCAAACTTAGTTTTCTCTAGTTTGGGGTTGTGTTTTAGTTAGAACCAAAACACAAGAAAGGAGTATGATTTTGGTATTTTTTGATGTCACCATTCGATTCTACACAAAAAAATGGAGTGGGAAAGATGCCTGGTTATTTTTTTTGGGAAGACTGGCTTAAAAACTGGAATTAAAGACTGCTTGTGAAATCATGCTGCCATAGTTGTATTTTACCTGGCAAATTTCGTATGAAGAAACTTTTAATAGCCAAAACTTGTTTGATGATTATGAGACTTTCCATATTTCAAGTAGACATGATAAGCTTTAAAATGATATATAATATGAGGCAATTGGATTAGTATATTGGAAGTTATGAATTTTTGAAGTTGGACATTTAAAACTGGAAAGATTATATGGTAAGGGGGATCAAATGTGAATTCTGGATCTCTGTGTGTTCAAGGGGTAGTTGGAGGCATTTTTTCCTTAAAATAGACATAAAAAGGGTCGCAGAAGACTTTGAACCAACCTAATTGGAGTTCCCTAGAAAAAGATATGAATTTTCAAAGTTGGTTGAAAATTCTGCCAGCTTTTAGTAATTGTGCGAAGATAAGAAAGTAATGGCATTTGGTAATAAAGTTAACTTCCAAGGGTTAAGTTAAACACTTGAATTAGTATAGGCCTATTAAATACAGCTTGGGCTTAATGCATTGACCTTAAAGATAACCAACCTAAGTGTTTTGAGTTATTAATAACAAGTAATAACTTGCCCGTCCGTGAATTATAAATTATAGGATTTAACATTTACCCGGGACGCCAAAGAGATTAGGAACAAGAACCAAATTTGGAAAGGCTATCAGGTAGTACCCTATATCTTATATCATATGTGCTATTGTGTATGTATTCCCTATCATCTGATTATGTGTGGGATAGTTAGTCCTTAGGCGGTAAGACCCGTAAGTACAAGTGCACAGGGAGTTACCTTAGGCTGCAGCATAGTGGTTACCTAGACTAAATATCTTGTATGGGGTAGATGCTCTAGGCTACCAGATCGTGATCACTAAGCGCTGTGGTTTTGTGATAAGGGATCGATTAGGCCCTTTGTTTGCTGCATACTATGAGTATTATTACTTTGATGATTGTTTTACATGCTTAGTATTATGCATATGATTTGAGTAATCTATGTACTATTGGGATTCTTTGAAATCTCACCCTTTGCAACTAATGACCTATAGCAAAGGCAACCAGCTCCAAAGGAAAGAAGGTAATATGGACGAGGGAACCAAATACAGATTAATTAAAGTTCTTTTGGTTATCTTAATTTTGGATGACTATAAAATTTGTAAATGTATATAAGTGGAAGTAGATGTAGTAGTCTCATTAACCGTAACAATAACTGTGATAGTTGTAACTTGGACGTTAATACATCAACTAGCATGCTAGTATCTCAATGCTATAAGTGAACTAAAATTTGCCAACCGAACACTAAAAGCCTATAGGCTAACCACCAATTCATGGGCTATTGCCAAAAAATTCTCTGTATATTAAATAAAAAGGTTTTGAAACTGATGAGTGGTAATGAATTTGCAAACCGGTTTGAGACCACAATTAAAGTATTTTCAAAAGTTTTTGAAAAACCCACTCAAGTGCAGGTTTGAACACTGTATTAAAGTCAGGGCTTAAATGACTTAAAATAGAACAAGTCTCAGGTTTATAAACATTACCTAACTAAACTCATCTAAACATTCCATAAAGTGCAGTGTTACAGCAGAGGCTTCTGCAGTTGTAGTAAAAATAACACCACTACTACCTTCAACAAATATGGCACCTTCATTTCCATCTTTATGAATGCTAGACAAATGACTCAAATTTGAGTCATAATTCTCAAATGCATGAAATTGTGCACTCCTATGCCTAACAACACTATTCCTAAAGTCCAGCTCTCCTAATTAATACAAACCATTGTCAAAACTGTGAACATAATGCAAATTGAAGGTGCAATTCTTTAGCTTGATAAATTAATAGTAAGAGCGAATAACCTACAAGCTATAGTATAATTGGAAAAATTATTATCCAAGTTCTCAGCGCCATTAGTTATGTCTTTTAAAGTAGACAATCTCCCCCATCATTTAGAATGCACGACTCCACTATCAGGAGAGTTGACTTAGATATAAACTACAACATGCAGTTCTGATCTTCATAAGATTATCTAAGTTCATTGGTTTCAACGTTTACCAGTTGTTGAGATTAATGACATTGTAATCCAAGTTGACAATAAATGGAAAAAGCAAATTAGTTAAAGACAACACCAAACTCAATAAATCATTAGCCAAAAACAACCATGTGACATGCACATTTATGTAAGCACACTTCACAAACACACGCTGAAAACCCTTACCCAACAACTTTTAAGCACTACTGCATTCATAACTGGATTTTGAAGTCAATAATGGACTTAAATGAGGGGATAGTGAGGGATTCAAAGATTTCCTCTTCATGGAATCAATGGTTCCTGAATATCCAACCTTGACATATCTAGCAAACTCTAACCTTCTTAAATGATTAAAATTAAAAGGTACGAAGAGATAAAACAAAGTCCACAAGTATGCCTCTATTGACAAAAAGTCCCTACATTACTCTTAAGAATCATGGGGACTTGCCATTAACCGGACAGTTGCATTGCATATCAAACTTCCAAGTTATACACCACTAGCAACAAATTTGGTGAAAATCACATCAACATAAGTCAAATCATAACATATGTAATTAGTATCTAAGCTACACTATGTATATAATTTGATTTCCACTTTTGTGATCATGTCAATAGCACTAAGTTGATATTACTTAATAGTTGATTCCCAACTACCACCTCATGCTTCCTAACTACAAATGAATATAATTTCCTTTACGCCACCCATCTGTTTGACCTTGTCCTTTACTGTTAACATTTTACTTTAAAAGTCCACTAACATATAAAACAAATTAATTCCATGAGGTTTCTTATGCTGAGACATTTTACCTTGAAGTATTGGATACATTAATTGATAGTGGTCTATTATCAATTATAATGACTATGATTTTCTAAATAACAGCTTTGTTTCTACAAAATATAAAGGTAGTTGGTAACTAAAAGTTAAAAGTCAACTGTAAGGACAAGATCAAACACAAGGGTGGATTAAAGGAATTTATATTCATCTTTGGTTAGGAAGTAGTTGATGATCAACTACCAGGTAAATTGAAATCTACAAATTAATTTTAGGAGGTTTCTTACCCTGAGACATTTGACTTTATATTTTAGTTATACATTAATTGAAAGTTGGTTAGTTATACATTAATACTAAATTATTGCTCTAAAGTATTGATGACTATGAAAATGCTAAGAAATGATTTTATAAGGGAAACTCTACAACATCCAGTTTAAATGAAAATCCCTTTAGATAATTATAGTTGTAATAGACTAGATTGTTTAACAATAACATTATATGCAATATTTCAATTCCTACCCGAATTTAAATTAGTTGAATAATTCTTTTTTGGACAAAAACACTTAGTGCTTAATTAAATACACTTTGTTACCAATATAGTGTTTGATAATTGAATAAGGCATTTTTTGAATGACCTTTGTTAAATGGAACACACATAAGAGAAAAGGCCTAGTAGAGATATATAAAACACGACACAAACACTACAACATACACTAAGCTCTATGCCATTGGGGATTACATAACTTCAATAGAAAGAGGTAGTTAACAAAAGACAATAATTGCCCAATCCATGTCACAACTGACCTAACAAACCGTAAACAAAATGTGATTAAATAGCCTTCATAAAGTGGTAACTAAAGAAGTATAGCCACTTACATCCAAAATAGTTCATACTTAAACATTACACTCATAGAACGTGATTAAATAGCTTCCAACACACAAACACACATAAGTGGCCAACACTACCTCAATTCTTCTCCTACTTAATTGACTTCAGAGGCTTGATAAAGTCCTTAATTGGTGAGGGGCTGAACCCAACAATTGCTTTTCCTTTCCAGGTAAACCCTTCTTGCCAGCACTCTTCCTCTTCCCTTTTCTTGTTGCATATGAAATGAGGGAAGAAATTAACATACCATTAAACTCCTTATGGTCACTTCCCTGAGAGTTTAATCTAGCTAAGTCAAGCTTGAGAGTATCCTCAATGTCCTCAGGTCCTATAATCACTAACTCAGGGACCTGGCTAATAAGTAAAACATGGACATTACAACCCATACTAACTCCTCAGAACATGACAACTAAACATTTATATTTAGATCACAAAAATAAGACAACATACCACCTCTGTAGCATCCACATCACCTTCAAAAGCCTATGTAAAATTGGAACAAATATAAAATTGTTGTTAAACCCTTAACTATTTCTTACTAAATTCAACTTTAGTGTATTAAAAAAGCATGACATCACATATATTATGGAAAAAAATAGCTGCTTGGTGACATTCACCTCAGCTCCAGCAGCCTTAACATAACATGATAAGCAACAACAATAAATGAACATTCTTTATTAATGAAGTAGTACATGTATAGATTAGAACACAAAAGTGATAGTTTTTTTTGGTACCTCATCAAATTCATTAACAAGGTCAGCTAACTTAGTATATGAAGCCACTAAGATGCTATAGTTTGGGAACTCTTTATTGTACTTGTTTAGCTCAACCTGAGGAGCAAGCTCTTGCCAATCAAGAGGTCAAGCTCATCTAGAAAATCATAGGCACGATTTTCTTGCTTGAAAAAAAACTATTAAGCTTATTATTTCTGAACCTTTTAATATCCTATGGCATATGTACTTTTTAAAAATAAGGTATGGATAAAAGCTTATCCAGCTATGTCTTCAATGCAACACTAATCTTTCAAATAAATTGGACAACCAGTTTAACAAAAAAATAACAAATGCCTTAGCAGAAGCATATTCTACTGTATAATGCACATTAATCCTAACCACAAATATCTCAACATTCATTAATTGGCTCCACAACAATTAGTTCACCCCTGCTCACACTACTTAGGCTTCAAAGCTTTCCTCCCACAACTTTAGCCTTACTCCCACACCTAGAACAACCATTATAGTACCATCCATGCCTAGTCTCAACCTTTAAGACAAGGCACTCAATGAGGAAATAGTCCTCCTGCCATATATAAGCACAAAATATAAGACATATGAAACAAATATTAACTTTGACTTCCTGTATTAAGCTACAAAACTTACCCCAGCCTTTTCTGGTATCTCATTAATGTTCAGAATAGGGTAGGATCGAGCAAGACTACCTACTAAGCCATTTGAATTCTAGCTTGTAAGAGTAGAAAATATAGTACTAATTATAGGAGAAGGTAGAGTCTTAGCACTGTGTTATTGAAATCATATGTTTATAATGAAATAATGCACACTTAACGACTAAGAACACCAAACCTAAAAAAAACCATGAAAGAAAAGAGACCTATCAATGAAGTGCTTTACTTCTGGGTACTTCAAGTTGAAAGAAACCTTAGTAGCATTGAAAGAGATACAGACCTCAGGTATACCTATAAAATAACAATAGTTAATTTTACATACTCCCCACAATAACAACATAACAGTTAGAAATCATATTAAACATGCTTACATTATGAAACTCTAAAAAACTCACCATCCTCAATAAAACCATTCATATATAGCTAAATAAGAGCTAAAACTGGAGCCTCCTGTAACCCCCTTCGTAATTATGATTCAAAATATGTATTTTAAAATGAAATAGAGACCAATAATAATCAAACTCATTTACAATCCCTTCCTTACGGAAGGGTTTTCACAAATATTTTCAAAGATTCTGCCTTACCCTGGTCTCAAATTCCACAACTTGAATATAATTACCCTATGCAGTTACATCACATTTACATATCAGAGTGTACAACAAAATCTCGGCAACCCTCGGGTTTCATACATAAACTAAGGGTTTATAAATTCCCATTAGGGGATTACACCACTGTCTCCAAACAACATTTATAAGATATACGGTGATCTCCCAAAAAAGCATGATATCCAACACCAAAATATAAATCTCCCTAAGGAGCCTTATCCGCCCTTGGTCGTCTCCTTTCCCTTGGAGCCACTTGCCCTGTCTGAAGGTTTGTCAATGGAAAGAATGAGATTTAAAAGAATCCCAGTAGTAACAAATCACTCATACCACATGTAATCATAAAGCATGTAAGAAAATCATCAAGTAGCATCACAACATAAAGCACAGCACGCAGGTTGCCACATAGCACATATTCACATAATCTCATCCCCCGTATTCCACCGCCCCTAAGGCACGGTCCTCCCACCCTCAACACTGATGGGCCACAGGTGAAGGTTTCACAAATAGCCTTTCGGCTTTCACATATAGCCTCACGGCTTTCATATAGTCTCATCCCCCGGATTCTACCGCCCCGAAGGTACAATCCTCCCACCGTCAACACCGATGGGCCGCAGGTGATAGACTCACAAACAATGATCAAACAAACATACCATGTATCACATATAGTATAAGGGAAAAGAGTCACTACCTTGTTCTTTCTTGACGTGTGCCGGCACAGGTTGCTTGCGATTAGGGCAAATGTCGAACCCTATAAACCAAAGTCAAAGACGACAAGTTATTCTCTATTACAAATTCTCACATTCAGAACACTTAAAGTTGGTTATCACTTGGACTCTTTAGGTGGCTACTAGAAGTCTAGACACATGCCTAAAGGTTAAGGAGTACTATCTCAAAGACCACCTTTTAGTGTGCATCGTAAAATGTGCTAACTACTGGGCTCACAACTTGGTCCTACAATTCCAAAATACAATTTAGACACTTCCATAGTGTTTCTGGGGGTTATATGAGCATATTATGAAAATTTACAAAAATGCCCCGGGACCCGCCTCGGCCATACCCGGTCCGGCTGTACTTTTCTCGAAATTTTGACATGGGCTATTTTGACATATTTTTGCCCAAGTAATCCATTTCCAAACTTGAAATTGTCAAATTCAATGTCAAATTACAACATTACCCTTGGCAGCCCCACTTTAAGGGTTTTAGGGGCGTTTTCGTAATTATGCTTTTTCGGCCTTTTCCGAAAAAGTGACCAACTCTAACCCCACCTAATTTTTGCTCCTGAACTCAATGGAACCATCAAATCATTGAAAATCCAACTCTAACACTCAGATCTAGCCCTGGCCGAAATCTTGGCATACTTTGGGAATAATCGGTGTTTTTCGGTTTCGGCTCCGTAAACGTGTTCCTTTCTACTCCTAACCACTTTATTAATCATTACATTAGGTTACAACTAACATTAAGACCCAATTTGGGCAGCATAACCCCTAGGCCATATCATTTCCAAACTTTAAAACCAATGGCAATCCGGCGAAATTTCACCGATTAAATTGCCCACAGCAACCAGAATAAGCAATATACGAAAGTTTGGAAGTTACCTCAAGCTCCCACTAGCTTTTCTTCAAGGTGGCTGAAAACCCTAGCCTTAGAACACCCAATTTTGTGCTTCACAAACCTTGAAGAATATAGAAGAATAGCTTAGGAGCGGAGTTATACGCGTTAGGTAAGGATTTACCGAAGAAATCGACTTACCGTACAAGTTCTCTTCTACTTCTCTCTCTAGAATTTCTCACACCTTCTCTCTCTTGTTGCAGCTGAATATCACTGTTTTGGGCTGATGGAGGAGGTGGATGATGATTTAATATAATATAATATTATTTTCTAATTATTTACTAAATTTCCATCAATTTCGGATTTTCACAAAATTCTGGCAGATTTCTGCCCAAACTTTGAAAAATCATAAATAATTCTAGAAAAATTAAAATGAGGTGATCCCAAAGCCAATGGAAAGATATTTAAGTCCTCTTTATTGGAAAAATATGGGTCACTGCATTTAATAACCTCAAAAATACAGAATTGCACAAGAGTCCATACTGCTCCAAAACAGATTCCAGTTTCCATCCCAAACTTTGGAAAATCATAAATCTTAGCTCAAAAATTGAAATGACACAAATTAATGTCCATTTTGAAGCTTGGCATGTGAAATTTAAGACTGGAAAATATCAGAATTTTTAGACAGCATTTGCCTATTTAAAACGTCCATAGAAGTCGACTGCCCTATACAGAGTTTCAATGGACAGAGTTTCCAACTTTTGCACAATTGTTCCCAATGGTTCCAATTTCACAATAAACACTCTCCCCACACGAATTTTCACAAGGAAGCAATTGGAATCATTAAAACATCCAAATTCCCATCACCCATTCTCCAAAAGTATTTATTCAACAATAATTACATTCACTTTTGAAGTCATTAGCCCTTAATCACTTTTTGGGATATTACACCTCCATTCTTATGAAATCATGCATGCATACACTTATAGCACACTCGTCATATAGAAACACAAGAGAAGGTGAGTCCCTTACAGGAAGAATGCTCATAATGTATCAACATCAACGTCTGAACAATGGCTTAGACAAAACAAATTATAAATCAATATAACTCTCATCTAGTCACTCACATCTCATCAGCAATAGTCAAACACATCTTGTTCTTGATCTCATTGTTTACATGGTATTCCTCTAAAGGACCATCAGAAGTCACAAAGCCGATCACATCTAGTTTTGCATGTAAAAACAAAAAAGATGGTTAAAACCTTATGTCAGAACAAAAAATGCAAACACCCATGAGTAAATAATTCATAAAAACCACTCACCAATCATACAGTCAACCAAAGCCTTGTCCTTAACTTCAAGGATTCTAGATATTAGAAAAAATAAATATGAATACTCTGGTATGGTTTCATCTAACTTCAAGATAAAAGTCTAACTTCCCAAGGTAATCTTGAAAGCATGGTTAATGGACCTGTACTCTTTAATATTCTTAGAAACCATGAAGTGGGCCATGAAATAGACATTCCCTTTAGTCAGATTGTCATTAAATGATTCAAACAAAGACTTGTTCAAAATTGAGGCCCATATCCTACCCCCTACATTTCATTACAAGTGCAACTGCAAAGACAATCTACATATAAAAACTCATGAAACTAACAAAAAAAGACATGAACATCCAAAAAGACACCGCAAGCTACCTCTGCATTGACCAACAACTTTGAAATGCAAAAGAGTTCATTAGGATGCTCCTTCTGATACACATTCTACTTCCTGATAATAGAAGAACAACCCTCTAACTTTTGATCGAGTCATTGATATCCTTAACTATTGGCAACTTATAAGAAGACATGCTTGTGAACTGGTTGCATCAGAGCATTGATAGTAGACAATATGAAGAAAGTGGTTAAGTGTGTAGAACCATCAGCACCCATTCTAAATTTATAGATGCCTACGGTAGTCTAAGTATCCAAGTATTTATGACAATTGGGTGAGCGTCTAAGGTAAAACACTGGTGTTACCGTCTAAAGGAAAAGAATGAGCACATTATTATCTATAAGATATAAGTATTAGGATGGTTCAATTGAACAGGGTATGTAATGCATAAGTTGGAATGCCTTCCTACCAAGAAGCATACCAAAAACAGAAGATCAAAAGTCGACTCAGGACAATGCATAACAGTTAACCTCATGAAATTTATGTCATTTCAGCACATTTTCCTTTAATTTTGTACACATTTTAGTTAATTCATACATATTTTGGGATATATAGGTAAAGGAAATATGCCTAGTTGATATTTGGGATAACGGGATATAATTCCTGGTTTTAAGTATGAATATTTTGCCATATTTCATCAACATTGGTTTTTATAGACTTTCTTATATTCATAAGTTATCATTTGAGCTACATGTGGAGACATTTAAAGTATGAGTCAATGACTAAGAAGTTGGAAAGGAGCTTAGAAAGTCAATAGACAATGGAAAACAAGAAAAGATGAAGAAAAGTTTTTGGCCTCAATCAAAGCATTCCTTAGCCTCAGCCAAAAGCAAGATAGAAAATTTTTGGGCTTAGCCAAGGCATTCTCTGGCCTTAGCCAGAAGCAAGGTAGAAATCATTTGGCCGTAACAAGGCCTCTTTTGGTTTCAGTCAATGATAGTAAATGAAGCTGTGTGTTTTAAGGTCAAAACTGATTCTAGGTCTTTAAACACTAAAATTCATAAAGAGCAGCATCATTCTAGACTTTAAGGGCGATTTTGGAGGCTTTCTCTGTTAGGGTTTATCCTCTCTATCTTCTATTCCTTATGTTATACTATTCTTCTTGTTTATCCCAATTTTTTCATTGGTTTTATGAACATGTGTCGCTAAAGCTTTGATTTTATGATTATTTTGAACCCTTGTATAGATTAGTACTCATTTACCCTTTGTATTTGTGATTAATGATTAGATTATATTGATTTTACTCTTTAATTAATGCTTCTTATTGATTGGCCACCAATGAGATTGTTGGGTTCACTTGATTGATACTTGAGTGGGCTATATTGAGTGTAGAACTTGAGTTTAATCGTGTGAGAACTTGAAATTTGCAAGTTGAATGGATAGTTTTGTTAATGATGTGGAGATACACTCATTGTCCTCATATAACCATATAGGATTTGCAATAAAAATTGGGGTTTAATTAGTTAATTAAGAGATTAATGAATTATTGAACTAAACACCTATTTGGAGACTTGAGAGCACTTATAGGTAATTTAGTATCTTTGACTAGCATAATCTGTCATTAAGAAGCACATATTGTGGGGCTTTGGTTGAGTACTTTTGAAATACAAGGGGGATGAATAATCTTAAGTCCTATTTTATCTTTGAAGTCTATGAATCACTTGTTTTGTTTTTTTTAATTTCAAAATTTGCTTCTCTTCACTATTGATAGTTGTGTAACTCAAATTAGGCAAAAGTGTGATAATTGATACTTGACCAAGTTTTGGAATAAAATCCTCATGGGAATGATACTTTATTTATCAATTTATTATTGGGCATGACCTACACATCTGTGTTGTGAACAATAACCCAAAGCAATGGTTAAAAAGGTGCCCCGCAAGAAACCACCTAGTTAAAAGTCACCTATTAACCTGAATGAATGATTCCGCATCTAATTGATCTTATCATCCACATCTTGTTTGTTAGCTTCATTGAGACCCACACTTTTAAGAGTGCAATAATAGGATCATCGCATCTTTAGTTGGCAAGATCTTCAGGTTTTTTAGGTCCTGATAAACAAAAAAATTGAAAGAAAAAACTTGTAACATTGCATACTGTTTTTTTAGGCAAGATCTTCAACTATGTGCTTTAAGCAAACCACCTTGCAAATGCTAACTAAGTGGGAATTGCAAAATTGATGCATTAGTATAGGTCATCAGTTAATTTATACTTGATGTCGTGCACATTTACATTAGTACTTGATTGTCCTATTTTAAAAATAAAGTGCACTTAAGTCAAGTAAGCAATTAATAAGGGCTTTCCTTTGATCTTTTTTATTATACAGATATCACCAAGGAAGAAAATATGAAGTGATAGCAGCACAATAGGTGAACTCTTTTTGCCCCTATATGAGATTCTTCAACCAGAAGCTTGTGTGAATGTATTAGATGAGGTAATTTAAGTTTAGAAACTATTAACTATTAATTAAATATAATTTAATTATAAATTTACCTATAATTATATTAATATTAATATCTTTCCTTTATACATTGTTTAATCTGCAATAGCTATTAAAACTTCCCATTAAATGACTAATGTCTCCACCAAATCCTTCCAACAAAAAATGGGATGGCAAATCCATTTTTGATGGCTATCCACATTTACATTAACTCCTATATGATAAAACAACATTAACCAGTGGACCAATATAGAGTTGCGTTCGAAGGTGTCCTATAACCATTAGATTTAGAATACCAATATATTACCCCCACTTAACAAATAAACCATGTCATGTCATAGTACCAATTTTATTAAAAGATGACTAACTAAGTTATCCAACAATGATAAGAAATGAGATATAATTTAAATTACCATAGGTATTCTTCCTCAATGGGTTAATGAGCATTTAGATTAGAAGTCTTCTTACAAAATGTAACCATCTGCCTTGAAAACCATAATTATAATTCAAAATTCATAATTAAAATAAAATATAGACTAATAATCATCAAAAGTCAATTACAATCCTTCTTTATGGGAGGGTTTTCACAAATTCTTCCAAAATTTTTGCCCTTATCCTATCTCAAATTCACGTTTTGAATATAATTACCCTATGCAGTTAAATCACATTTATATATATCAGATTGTAAAACAAAAATCCCGGCAATTCCCCAGGTTTCATATCATAGCTAAAGGGTTTATGGAGCATACTCGCCCCTTACAATTTCCCAATGAGGAGACTACATAACCATATCCAAAATAATATTTACAAATTATACAATGGTTCCTAAGTAAAATATGACAACCAACTATAACCTAAGTCTGTACTATCCATCCTTGGTTGTCGACTTTTCCTTCAAGCCACTTGCCTTGTCTGTCGGTTAGTCAAAGGAAATAATGAGATTGAAAAGAATCCCAATAGTAATAAATCACTCATACAATATGTAAACACAAAGCATGCAAGCCAATCATTAGCAGCAACATCATCAGCAATATCACAATGCACATTGATTTATGGCTTCCACCATAAACAACAACACTCACGGCTGTAAACACAATGCTTCAGTTTTCGCTATAATAACAATAGCACTCATGGCTGTAAACACTATACCACAGCTTTCACTGTAATCACAATGATGACAGCCCTCCCGGCTGTATTCGCAGTAGCATCCGAACTCATCACAAAGCATGATAATTATATATACAATGTTTTACACATGGTATAAGAGAAAGAGTTACTACCTTGTTCTTTCCGATGATCCTCTGGCATAGACTGTTCAAGCAGAGGGAAAATATCAAAACCTATAACCAAAAACAATAATGACGGATTAATCTCCATTCTAAGCTTTTGTTTTCAAAACACTTAAGATTTGTTGTCATTTAAGTCCTTTAAGTGCCCACTAGAAGCTTAGACAAAAGCTTAAAGGGTTGGAAGAACTATAACCAAGACTTCCCTTTTGGAAGCAAAAATATTGATTTCAAGCGATTCACTCGAGTAATGGATGATGCATTCTAGTTATAGAGTGATTTGTACTTGAGCACGAAGGCATACTCATGCGAGTGCTTGATAGAGAGCAACAAAGAGAATAGAAAGTGATCATAACACTTGAGTTCTGACCCCAGTACTTGAGTGATAGCCTTATATTCACTTGAGTCTTATCGAGTAAGGCATATAAAGTGACAACCCGAGAGCAAAAGAAACTTCAGGGTGGGAAGTGCACTTGAGTGATGTCCTTGGTACTCGAGTGATAGCTCAATACTTGCGAGTGCTAGATCACACTCTTGGAAAAATGGATTATGAGTGTTACCCTGAGAAGCGGCCCAAGGTGCCAGATACACTTACACTCGAGTGAGGCAAGGTGTGCTCGAATGAGGACCCTTGTAACTCGCAAGTGAGGAATTGCACTCTTGCTTTTTGGCACTGAAGTGTATTGAAAACTTGAAGGAAAAGGGAAATCATAAGGCTACACTCGAGTGAGGCTCTATTAGAAGCCAAATCACAGCAACTGACAGTAACTTCCAATTTTTACCAATTGTTTTCCAGTGGTTCTAGAATTCCTAATCAAGCCTATTCCCATATAATCTCACACAAGGAACCCATTGGCAACCTCAAAACAACTAAATTCCCATTCTAACAACAAGTTTTGGCTTTTGACCTCTACATCGCACACCTTACTCACTTCCATCAAACTTACTTCCAAAGTTCCAAAACAATTACATCATTCACATAACATCACATTATACCAATTCTACCATCAATCACCATGCAAATCTTACATTCCGAATTGACACTAAAATTAGGCAAATTCAACAAACATCAAAACTTAACCAAAAATCACAACATATATGTCAAAATGCCACAAATGCTCACCTCTTAAACTTGCTAAGGTTAGATCCTTGGTTCCTTAATTCTCAAATTTGTTCAAGCTTTAAAAAACCTTCTTTCAAAAATCTAAAACCACCAAGATGAAGCTCTTATTACCATGACTAATATTAAAGAAGAGTACTTGGGCATTGGAAGGCATTTAGCAAGTCAAAATCTCACCTTTGTACTTTCTCTTCCCTTCCTTGCTCAACGAAAATAGAGAAATGGAGAGAGAAGATGGGATGATGATGAAGATGCAGATTTTTGGCTTCTTTCACTCATTTAGCCGACTTGGAGGGAGAGAGAAGAGAGAAAAAGAGTTTGACAAATTGACTTTGATCTACGGTTCATAAAGTGCCACTTGTCTTGATCTTGTGCCTTCTTCTATAAACTCAAAAGAATACTACCACATGTAATTCCACCACTTTTTTTCTTGAGCATTACACATTTTATAATAGCTCCAACCAAATTAGTAAACCCCTTCTTTGGTGGCTGACTAATTGATCGACAAATTTCCCATTTTGCCCCTAATTATCCTAACACTTGCTAAATCATCATCAAGCACATTTTATATCACAATTCACATCATATACTTGCAAAGTGTTTTTTTACAATCATTACATCCACTTTTGAAGGGATCAACTGTTAATCCCATTTTTCGGTCATTACACAAAACACTAACTATTCCTTTGGATTTTTACTATATGACAACAATAATAACATCCATTCACCTCCTGATCAAATTGTTTACTCTAGAACTACCACCTAAGCTTCCCATCAAATGGCCCTTGCCCACCATTTATGGGACACCTCTATATACTCATTATTCTATTAGGAAAGATAGGTTGGCAAACTATCAATGGAAGAAGTAACTATCCCTAATTTTTTATGGCCATGCCTAGTTTTACATTGGTTCCTATATGACAAAATACCATTAAATGGTGGACCAATAAAGGCTTGCATCTAATAGTAGTCCAAAAACCATTGGATTTAGAAAGCCAAAAAATGACACCCCCTACTTAGCAAATTAATGGTGTCATGTCATGTTACATCCTTTTGCTAAAGAAAACTTGCATTGGGTATTAAGGAGATAGATATTACCCATTTTTAAGTTGCTTGGTTATGTTGGTTAATAATGGGAGATGGATATTTGAATTTATTATTCTGATTTTTAAAATTTGCATCAAATAACTCAATCAAGTAATTAATAATTATGTATCTTTAGATTTGTCATATATAAATATCACCATGACTATGCACAATAATTTGGTGTATCTTTTGGTAACACATACCCAAAATTTTCAAATTTAATATTCTGGTTTTTAAAATTTATAGCAGATAACTCAATTAAGAAATTAATAATGCCATATCTTTAGATTTGTCTTATATAGATTTCACCAACAAAGAAAATATGAAGTAACAACAGCTCAAGATTTGAATGAAGTTTGGTAATCATAAATTTATTCATATGAGGTTCCATGTGAGGCACATCAACTAGAAGCTTATGTGATTCCTCAAGCAAGGTAAATTAAGTATGTGGTTCTCATTTTTTTCCAGCCATTCTCTGTGAAGTAGTTGTTGGTCATTAATCATTAGTCAGTTACAATTTTGAAGTGGGTAATACCCTAGGTGGGGGGTGTCCTATATATAACAATTTCGAATTATTAAACTTCACCTCATATGATGGCACAAAGCAGAAAAGATCTTATTAGCTTTTTCTTATCCTCTACCCAAACGAATTGCTAAAAGTTCACTATACACACACATAAACCAACGGGTATCGACTACAAATGAACAGATTTCCAAGTCATGGTAGTGGCGTCTATAAGCAAGATCAGAAGATCATTCACTACACCAAAAATAAAATATGATATGACAGAAAATTAATTACATGGCAGGTAAAGTTTAAACCTATAAGTCGTATATTAGTAATAATGGGAAACCACTACTTAAAAAGGGTATACATCATAGAGAAGATTGCTACCAAATTATATAAATTTTGATGTCAACTCTGGTTATTCCCTAAACTTGTAACACTCAAAATATTAACATCATCAATACCTCTTTCCAATAAATAATCTTCTAGCTTGTACCTCATTAAAAGGTGGACCTCTTTTACACTTCACCAATATCTTTATTACCTTAACTTTGACACTTACGATGGATCTTCAATAATGGCCATCCCTATTGTATCTGTTGTAGTTACCTTCTTGTTTTATATTAGAGCTTATGAATATCTATAGTAACACTTATTTGAGATAAATACATCTTTCAGAGCTAAGCCAACTGATTTGTTGACTATCTTAATATCGGTTATACATATTATTGCTTGGATATGAAGTTACCTTATGGTTTTATATTAGAGCTTATAAATATCCCTAGTAAAACTTGTTTTAGATAAATACTACTTCTAGAGCAAAGCCTATTGATTTGCTGACCATATTAATATCGGTCATACATATTATTTCTTGAATATGGAGTTACCTTCTTGTTTTATATCAGAGCTTATGGAGTTCTTTCATAACACTTGTTTTGTAGAAAAATTTCTTCCATAGAAAAGCCTATTAATCTGTTAGTTTCTTAATTGATATATAATATTGAAACCATTGGCTTGGGTCTACATTAAATGAATTGTGATTTGAAAAATAAAGTTCAATACATATTGAGAATACTTGACTAAATTTTTAGAAATATAATTCTTTTAGATATAAATTAGATATAAATAATGAGCCTAACTGCTTTAAGTGATAATTTAGCGTTTACATATGCTTTAAGTGATATAACTATACTTCATATAGTATAATGAAGTGATAATTAAGCATTTACTAATTTGTCTTTCATACAATGATATGATTGCAGATAAGGGGGTGTTACAAATGTTCAAAACGCATATCTATTACTCATAACTGATCAGAAACTTATATGAATGTAGGATACAAGGTACATTAAGCTAGTAAACTGCAATATATCTTATTCAAATTTCTAATCATTGCTCAAATGAGGCTAGGTTTTTTCTGCTTTAATTTTTTATTTGGGTAGCTAATTGGACTACATACAATTATGCTTGCAAAAGTATTCTATGAGGTTTCTTCCACTAAAACTTCCATACTACAGGAAGTTATATCTAACATAAACAAATTGGTCATATAAGACCATATCACAACCATTGATAAAAAATTACAACATAACACACATATGCGTAGAAAACAAAAAGAGTCTCCTGGAAAAGTTGAGATAATTGTGTCCAAACCAAAAAGATCAGCTAAGCTACCCTAAGAGGACAACAAATTATGCAATCAAACCTTCTTGCCCCTTGCAAGCACCTCCTTTCTCACATTCAACATCTTATTGAAGGTAAGTTCTAGAAAAGCCTAGTTGCAAAGGCAAAGTTGACAATACAAACCTCATCTTGACAAACAGAGAGAGGAAAAAAAGACATAGTCATTTACAACAATAAAATTGAGAACATGATATAAGAAATAATAATAGGAACATGAGTTATACCTCCCTACCCACTCTGAACTTCCTCCCTTTAAACCATTCCATACCATATAGTAACAACCAAATGCATGATATTTTTCACCTAGCCTTAGCCCTCCCATGCGTAGATAGCACTTATACCTAGGGTCAAACAAAAATCCTCAGCATGCTGCAAAAATATGAGAAAACAAATAAGTCATACCAACCATACACAAAATAAATGAAGAAGGAAGAAATGAAAGATAATGAAAAGATAACCAAACTCAGTTGTCTATCTTGCATATCAAATGTTAGCTCCTAAGTAATAAGGCCTCCTACCCGTTCCCATGTGAATATCATGGGAGAACAAACTAGACTACAAACATCTACAATAGGTCTTTGGTGAGAAACATGTCAGTATAAAATGTAAATGCTAGGAAAGAATGGAACATGAATAACTTAAAACTTGTTAGGCGACAAGGGGGCAGCATGGCCCTCCTAATGATAGTGATGCCCTCTAGCTTAAACCAATGACCAGGTCTGTTAATAATATACTCCTTAACTGTAGTATTCATGACTACTTCAATATGGTATTTCTTATGAATCCCCTCACCCCCTTCATCCATAATGAAGTTATTGACATAAAACACTCCACCCCCTCCAGAATCTTAGTGAAATGATCAATCACCATGTCACTATCAAGCCTTATTAACATCCACGTTCCTTGAGATATATTGCCATCAACAATATTAGAACCATAAAAAGGAATGAAGTCTACTAATAAGAAAGAACTATACCTTCTCATCAAAGAGTATAGTCATAGTGAACATACTTTGGGTAGCCACAGCTTGATCTAAAAGATTCCAGATTCATGTGAGGAAAGGAGTAGTCTACCTTGACCAAAACTCTCCATGGGGTGGACTTTGGAGAGATACTATCTAGCCAATTGTAAACATCAACCATTTTTTAGTGGATATGAAAGTGTGTAAGTAAAGAGGGGCTAAAACTTAAGGACTTCTAACAAAATGAGTAGATGGTGTGAAGATGCTTTAATTGAATCCTTGTACTTACAAGAATTCTCAATAGTCATTAATGAAAGAGGATGGATACACAACTACTATAATAAATACCACATATTGAGTACATACCTTTGAACTGTGTAATACCCTAAATTTTGAGGGCCATAGGCTAGAGAATAAGCCTGAATAAATTAAACTGCTAAGTCTAATTTAGTAAAAATCCCAAACCATAATCATAATAAAGAATGAATTTCAGTGCATAATAGTTGAGGGAAAGTACCCAATTCCTTTGGGATGTGTCAAAATGACATAAAACCTAACTTAGATCCAAAGGAAAAGCGAAATAGCATCTAGAAAGAAGTAATATAGAGAACTAAAAGAACTAATGGCACAAGAAATAATATTGTCATAATCAAAGGCAAAAGAGACAATTGCTACTTGATCTTGAGGTCAAAATTGGAAGATAACATGAAGGGCCAAGATTTTCTCTTCAAAAGTAAGAAGTAATTATTAGTATGAAAAGGAAATTCTCTCTCCCTTTAAGCCATTAAAACTATCCAAACAAGGTTAAAAGAGGGACAAAAATAGCTTGGTCAAACAGTCAAAGTTCCTTTAACTTTTCCAACTTGGAAAAAAATTTGACCAATTGCAAGACAGAGAAAGCAAAATGGGTCAACATTTCCTCCATTTTGAGGAGGGAATTAGATCAAAAATAAAAAGAGAAGAGGGAGGAAAGAGAGAGCTTCATCATATTAAATTAACTACACTTGGTTAATTTACCACATTCCTTTAAGAAGCTTTAATATTGGTCACACATATATTTGTTCTTTTTTCTCTTGCTTATTTTTGTCCAAGCAAGGTGCAAGAGGCAAGGAAGTGCGTATTTAAACATTACACTCATCCTCACCCCTCCACAAAGTTGTCCAAGTTCAAGAAAAAAGAAGGAAAAAGAAAAATGAAAGAGAAAAGAAGAACAAAGAAGAATGTGAGTTTTTCTACTTTCACTTTTACCTTGTGAATCACTTCTTTGGCTCAAATACTCTTCATAAATATTGTTCTCCTCTCTAAGAGCTTTATTTTATTGGTTTTTTTTTGAAGAGGAGGTGTTGTGAGTCTTCTAGTAAGAGCCAAATTTAGAGAATCAATAAAAGAGGCTAAGAAAGAGCAAGAGCTGAGCAAGAGCTTCCTTTTGACATGTATATTGTGTTGTTTGGTGGAATTCTCAGGGCTTGTTCTTGCTACCCTAATTTCGTCCATTAAGGGTTTTCTAGGGTTCATGAAACTTTGATCATATACATGTAATTATATGATATTTTAAAAGCATATGAGCTAAGTTTTGTGGTTAAAATGTGAATTGGTGGATTGCTATGTTGAACCTTAATTTATGGTTTGAACAGGACATTGAGAAGGAATGAGAATTTGATCAATTAATGTTAACATTGTATTCTACACAAAAAATTGTGTGTAAATAGCCCCTGATTACAAATTCTGGAACATTGGAACACAATTTGTAAAATTGCACATTTGCTGCCAATTAGGGTTTATTGCATGGCAGTTTGTTTGCATTGTGTTTTTGATTAAATGAACAATATCTAATGTTTATGAGATTTTCTAGAATAAAGTAGACTAATCAAGCTTTAATTTAATAGGTTATATAGGTCAATTGGATATGTACACTATGAGATATGCATTTTTGAAGTTGGTCATGTAAAATTGACATGTTTCTCTAACAGTGTCCAATGAATGGTAATTCTGGAATTCTATGTGTCCAATTGGCTAAGGGAAATATGTTTTCCTGAAACTAGACTTAGTAAGGGTCACATAACCTTTATAATCACTACAATTGAACTTTTGTATATAAAGATATGAATTTTCAAAAATTGTTGAAAATTTTGCCTGCTTTTAGTAAAAGTACGAAATTTAAAAGGTAATGGCATAATGTAATTACCTTAAACTCTAGGGGTAAAATTAAGCACCTTAGGATAGGTTGACCACATTAACTCTTCCTTTGACTTAGTGTATTAACCCTTATGATATCTGACTTGAGTGTTTGAATTATGAAAGAATTGAAATAAGTAATAATTCACCATCTGTAAATTCTAATTTATAGGATTCGATATCTGCCCTGAGCACTAGAACCATAACAAGTATGAGACCAGAAAGGCTCAAGTAGTAACTTTTCCCTTATATTATATGTATCTTGTTTCATGCATATTATTGTCATTATGAATACTTAAACTGTGAATATGAATTGGGTAGAATTGCCTGCTAATCATTAAGATGAGAAGGGATTTGGCCTAGTAGAATAGGCAGCGCTGTGCAAAGGGACAATAAGTCCTTGAATTGAATTGTTTGCTGCATAATCACATCTCTGAATGTTGAATGAATACTGAATTGTCTTGTATGTGATGGTTGATATGGCATGTTCTTTGTATGCATTTTATATCAATGTTATCTATTACTACTGGGATTCTTTTGAATCTCACCCCTTTCCAATAACTAACCTACAAAAAAGCCAAGCTGCTCAAAGGGCAAGAAGGTAGCCATGGATGAGTAAGGAATAAGACTGAAAGAATTTATACTTTTGTTGGTCATCATATTTTGAGAATTTTTTTATTTTGTATGAATAACCATAGTAAGAATAGTACTTGTAGTATTAGTAGAAGCAATAGCCATAATCCCCGTACATCAGTATTTAATCACAAAAATAAATTGGAATTGGGCAACCGTACACCGAGAGCCCACTAGATAACAAACACTACATGGGATTTAGGCAAGGAGCACTCTAATATAATTGTAACTAAGAACGGATGAGTTATAATGAGATCACAAAACATTATGAGACCACTTTGAAAATATTTAAAAAGTATTGAAAAACCCACTTAGGTGTAGGTTCGAATCCTGTATTGAAGTTGGGACTTCAACTGTTTGGAAATGAATGTTAGTATCTAGTTTATAGTCATTATACGTTCAAACTCATCTAAAGTTTTAGGAACCTATGGTGTTACAAACCATACATAGAAGTATTTAAAGCATTGAAACAATGAATAAAGAGAACGTACATACACAAAAAAGTCTTAAAGAAATTAAAATGAAATATTCCAAAACAATAAGTGTCTGGTACATAAAGAGTTAAGATATAAATGCTTAAACCACCTAAAAGTACAAGCACCTCTTCTGGGAAAGTAATTCATGAACAAACTGATCAAAGCTACATGTGCCTATTCCCCCTTCATTTAAGAATTTTTTTTATGAACCAACTAAGCCTCACTCTTGAACTGTATTCACAGGATAACCCACATGGAAAACTCTGAAGTAAATACTAGAGAAGATGAAAAAGGAGGAAAGGTGCATGGAGCCCAATGTAGGAGGAAGGAGACTTTCTAAACTAATACTAGGCAATATGAGAAAGGAAGGAAGCTACATAGAGTGTAATGCAAGAAGAGGCCACTACATACCACTACATAGAGCCAGTCTTAACCGGCACTGTTGATTTGAAAAGTTATTTTGTGAGAGGAGCTGACACTAGATGTGGCTTAGTGTAGGTTAATATTGATAAAGATTTATTAGTTTAAGTTGATTTATTTGAGATACTCTTAGACACTAAATA
Organism: Inga laurina; assembly: GCA_963855925.1. Classification (NCBI taxonomy): domain Eukaryota; kingdom Viridiplantae; phylum Streptophyta; class Magnoliopsida; order Fabales; family Fabaceae; genus Inga; species Inga laurina. The sequence goes on along the minus strand of OY979706.1, from coordinate 27,058,968 downwards.
TGTGCACATCTCCTATTGGGATACAAACCTTAATTCTTTATAATGTTAGGGACTAATCCTTCTTGTTCGATTTGAATCCTATTGTTATACTCAACTATTCTCTAATAAAATTAGACTATCCTCTATTTATTAGTTTATCTTCTTTATTTAATTGTTGGGCAAAAAAAACTTCTTTATTTGATCCACCTTAACATTTTTCACTACCAAGTGTTTGACTTCTTGAAGATGGATTTTAGTAGTTAATTCAAAATTCCTGGGAAAATAATAATTGGATTGGAGTTAAGGAGTTCTAAAGTGTCAAGAAGATGTGACTAAATGGAATCATGATCATCTAAGGTGTAACACCCATCTTTTAGACCCCATTATTACATATTCAAAGGCATTATGACTTAAGAACTAAACAATTAAAGATCCTAGCCAAAAACTTACTCAATTACTCTTGGGGCACAATTCAGTTGGTAAACATTTTACCCATCAAAATTTCTAAACTTAACTTTAAAGGTTCACAACTGTAATATCCCAAATTTAAAGGCTTGAGAATGAGCCTGACTTAAGGGGATTGCCAAGCCTTGATTTAGCAAGAGTCCTAGGAAGGTATAAGAAATAGAATGCCTTGTAGAAACTACACTCGAAATAGAATATGAATTTTAGTGTGAATTAGTCAGAAGAAAGTACCCGGTTCCTTTAGGAAGTGTTAGAATGACATCGAACCTGACTCGGATCTAAAGGAAAAGGGAAATTTGTATCTAGAAAGAAGAAACAAAGAGAAATATAAAGAAAGAAAAGAACTTTTGGCATAGGAAATAATGTTGCCATAATCAAGGGCAAAAGAGATAATGGCCACTTGATCTTGAGGTCGAAATTGGAAGACAAGATGAAGGGCTAGAATTTACTCTTAAAAGGAAAGAGCAATTATGAGGGTTGAAAAGAAAATTAATTCCCTTGTCTCATGTTGTTATAAACTTCCAAAAGGGAGAGAGGGGAAGAAAAGAGGAGTTGGTCAAAAAGTTAACCAACTTTGTCAAGAAGACTTGGTCAAATTGGGTGTATACACATATAAGTTAATTGTTACCATGATTTCTTCTTTATGTGTAGTTAATTTGGTCAAGCTAAGGGGGAGAGAGAATTTAAATTGAAGTAATCTTGTATCCATTAAAAATTCAAAAGAAAAGAAAAAAAAGGAAGAGATAAGAAAATACAACAATTGTAACTTGGAAAATTATTGACTAATGGCAAGACAAAGTGAGGCAATTTGTCAACAATTCCTCTTCCATTTGGGCAGCACATTTTCATCCAAAACGAAGAAGAGAAGAGGAAAGAGAAAGCTTTATCAAAAGTGTGTTAACCACACATGGTTAATTAACTTTGAGCTTGTGCAAGAAGACACAATTGTGGCCACATGTAATTTTGTTTTACCCTTATTTCTTTTGAGCAAATTTCGGTCAAGTGTTTAAAGCAAAGGGACAAGAAAATTTTATATCATTTCATACACCCTCTCACTCTCTCAATTCGGCCAACGACATTAAGGAAAGAGAAAAAGAAGACAAGAACAAGGTAAGACCTTCTAGCTTGATTTTCAACCCTTATGATCACTTCTATGGCTCAAGTACTCTTCATAAACATTTTTCCCCTTGATGAGAGCTTCATTTATATGGTTTTATAATTTCAAGAGGAGGTGAATTGAATCATCTTGCAAGAGCCAAAGTTAGAGAACTAAAGAAAGAGCTCAAGAAAGAACAAGAGGTGAGCAAAAGCATGAATTTGACATATGAATTTGTTGTTTGGTTGATTTTTTGGGATGTGTTCTCACTGCCTTAATTTTTTTCATTTTGGGTTTGTTAGGTTACATGAAGCTTTGACCACATATATGTGATTATATGTGGTTTTGGAACAATATAAGCTAAGTTTGGTGGTTAAATTGTGAATTGGTGAATTGTTGTCTTGAACCCTAATTTTTAGTCAAAATAGGGTATGAAGAAGAAGGATGATTTTGCTAAATTGAGGTCTCCAATGTTTTCTTGGGAAAAAATGTGTAGGACTAGGTTGTTGGTATAATTTTACAAAGAATGGATTGAAATCCAAAAGTTGAAATTGAACAATGCTACCAGATTTCGTTTTCTGGGAGGTAGCTTGGTTATAGTGTGTTTTGAATAACCAAATGTGATCCAATGGCCATGATATTTTCAAGAAGAAAAGTAAACATGTCAAACTTTAGTTTGAAATGTATTATGTGCCATTTCAGTCAGTATATTTGGAGATATGAATTTTTGAAGTTAGGTATTGAACTGGCATGTTTCTGTGAGTGTCCAATGAATGGTAATTCTGGAATGTTGTGCATCCAATTGGATAAGTAGAATAATTTTCTTTGAAAATAAACTTAATAAGGGTCACCTAGCCTTTTGAATAACTACAATTGGTCATTTTTACAAAAAAGATATGAATTTTCAAAGTTGGTTGATAATACTACTAGCTTTTAGTAAATGTTCGAAAATAGAAAGATAATGGCACAATATAATTACCTAAAACTCTGAGGGTAGAAATAACCACTTTGGGTTTCTTTCACCTTAATGGTTCTTCATTTGACTTAGTGTACTAATCCTAATGATAACCAACCTAAGTGTTTGAATTATGAAGAATTGGGATAAGTAATGACTTGTCACCGTAAATTCTAATATATACGACTTGAAATTTGCCCTGGGCTCTTAAACCCAGAATGAGAACAAGACTAGAAAGGCTAAGGTAGTAACTCTTTCTTTCATATACTATGAGATACTTGTCATGTTTATGGTTTCATCATGTATTTGCTTGACCATTCAGGATATGCTGGGGTGGACGCTCAAGGCATTGGAATTTGTTGTATTATAGGTGGATGACCGCAGTCACTGAGAATACATCGGGTGGGCACCTAAGGCCTATATTACGGGTGGATGCTCGGGGCCATGACTTGTTTTACCAAGCGCTATGGTAATATGTTTTGTACGTGTTAAGCTGTATGTTGTTTATTGAATGCCAATGTGATGCTTCTTGTGATATGATGATTGTATGGCATGCTCTATATTCTTGTATTCTATATGATTGAATGTTTATTACTACTAAGATTCTCATAAATCTCACCCCTTTCTAGTAACTAAATTGTAGCAAAGGCAAGTGACTCGAAGGGCATGAAGGTAGTCACAGATGAGTAAAGGGTGCAACCAGAAAATATCTTACAGGGTATTGGTTATCTATTTTGATTTATGTATATTGTAAATAACTTGAGGGCACGACTACAATACTAGTTGTAGTAGTAATAACAATAGCTGTATGAGTATGTAGCAAGTCATAAATAGATCTTTAATGTGTTAAAGAAACTAGAATAGGGCGACGATAAGATAACAGCCTAACAGCTAGAGAATAGAATATGAATATTAGTAGAGACGTGCTTTGATATTAATAAGAGGAATTAAGAATGAGTAAGTCATGATGCAAATGTGAACCTTTGTGAATTTATTTTGAAGCAACAAAATTTTCAAGAAAAATCCATTCAATGAGAGGTTCGAACCCTATGTTGTATTGGGATTTAAGAAGTTTTGAAAGGTTTGTAAGTCCATAGATGTAAACTTGACTGAATCGTTCAAATCCATTATGTGTTTAAACTCATCTAATAACTATGGTAAGAAGGGTGTCACAATAATCATACACGGATGACATGCCTTACCACATCATTCAATTTGGCATGCCTATACAAATAAACATAAGTCACATGATAATTCATACATAACCGATTATCATGTATCAATCTTCAACTCTCTGTCACATTTTCCTTCTGAACATCTTTAAACATTCCACTTGTGTGTTCAACATATTTATATGGTTGGGTAACGAAGGGAGAGATTCGGGATAATCTTAGTGGCAAACAACACCAAAATGCATGATAAATGCTTAGTGTATGATGTGATTATTGATAAGTAAAATATTTGCTTATTTATTTTCCTTTATATGATGATTTTGTGGATGATATTTGAGCTCAATTTAATGAATTTGGGTGTAATTAATAAATAATTAATGATTTTGGCTTAAAATAGAATTTCATGAAAAATCCTAAATTGGACACTCTTTCAGTTTTCAGATGATATCTGGAGCTCTAGATGTCGGATTGAGACGTTCTTTATAAGGATAAAAAGCTAAGAAAGATCTCTACAACTTTTATGTTGAGGCCAAAACCCAGTTCTATCTCCAAGGATTTTAAATTTTGTTTAGAAGTTGAGAGCAGGAATCATCTACCATTCCACCAACCATTCCATCCACTACTTCATATTTCTTTTCACCTACTACTTCATCTACCATTTTCTATTCTTTCCCATATATAGCCATCCTCTCCCTCACATTTGACACACCTTTTTCATATCCATTACTTTCCTCTTCTCTCCACATACACCATTTTAGAGTTAATTTCATGCACTGTTTTTGCTTCTTGCATGCCTCTTACATGGAAGGCTTAGGTAGTCATCATTTATGGATGGTATAGGTTGCCACTTATATGGAAAGTTTTACCTCCAAAGGAATAAGCTAGATTTTCTCCATTTTCATATATCTAGTTGTTGTATATTTATGTTTTATAATTTAATATTCAAGTTTTATGCAGTATTTATGAGATTTTCATTCAAGTTTTATGCAATGTTAATTTATTTTTGTTGTGTTTTTAATTTTATCATGAGTTGTTGTATATTTATGTTATATAATTTAATATTCAAGTTTTATACAGTATTTATGATATTTTCATTCAAGTTTTATGCAATGTTAATTTATTTTTGTTGTGTTTTTAATTTTATCATGAGTTGAATTTCTATTTTTCTAGGGTGATGATGTAGCTTATTAATGATAGATTATATATTAACTTATTAAATCTAGTTTTAATTTATCCTTTATGATTGAGTTTTAATTATTGTTCTTAATACATTCATTTGATTGGTCATCTTTTGAATGATTTCAATATGTATGTTGAGACCAAAAGGAGATACATGTGTGTAAACCCTATAATTAAAACCATAATTTGCATATGAAATAGGAATATATTCATATGAGTTGTGTAGTCTTAATAAGTTCCATAAATTTTAATGCATAATTAATTGTTAAATTCATATAGGAATATATTATATTAGCATTTAATTATAGAATTGCTTGACCTTGGAAGAGGCTAGTAATTAAATGAGGGAAACTCGACTATCAATCACGTGTAGTAAATTGGACTAAAATAGATAACTGATTCAATCCAGAATTTGTTAGGTGAAATATAACCCCTAGAAGTTTTTCTTATAGTTGCTTTCATATTATTTGCACTCATATTTAATCATTTCCTATTTTGCACTTTCCATCACCAATTTATCGATAGGTTAGAAATAACCACTTTGGGTTAGTTTCACCTTAATGCTTCTTCATTTGACTTAGTGTACTATTCCTAATGATAACCAACCTAAGTGTTTCAATTATGAAGAATTAGGATAAGTAATGACTTGTCACCATAAATTCTAATATGTAGGACTTGATATTTGCCCTGGGTGCTGAAACCTAAAACGAGAACAAGACTGGAAAGGCTAAGGTAGTAACTCTTTCATTCATATACTATGAGATACTTTTCATGTTTGTGGTTTTCATCATGTATTTGCTTGAGCATTCGGGATATGCCGGGGTGGATGCCCGAGGCATTGGAATTTGTTGTATCACGAGTGGACGACCGCGGTCACTGAGAATACATCGGGTGGGCACCTGAGGCCTATATTACGGGTGGATGCCCGGGGCCATATGACTTGTTTTGCTAAGCGCTATGGTAATATGTTTTGTATGTGTTAGGTTACATGTTGTTTACTGAATGCCAATGTTATGCTTCTTGTGATATGATGACTTTGTGGCATACTCTATATTCTTGTATTCTGTATGATTAAATGTTTATTACTACTAAGATTCTCACGAATCTCACCCCTTTCCAGTAACTAACCTATAGCAAAGGCAAGTGGCTCAAAGGGCAAGAAGGTAGTCACAAACAAGTAAAGGGTGCGAGCAGAAGATATCTTACAAGGTGTTGGTTATCTATTTTGATTTCTATTTTGATAACAGCCCAACAACTAGAGAATAGAATGTGAAGATGAGTAGAGATGTGCTTTGATATTAATAAAAGGAATTAAGAATGGGTAAGTCATGACGCAAATGCGAACATTTCTGAATTTATTTCGAAGCAACACAATTTTCAAGAAAAACCCGTTCAATGGCAGGTTCAAATGCTACATTATAATTAGGATACAAACCTGGCTGGATAGTTCAAATTCGTTATACGTCTAAACTCATCTAATAACTAAGGTAAGAAGGGTGTTACAATAACCACATATAGATGACATGCCTAACAACATCATTCAATTTGGCATGCTTATACAAGTAAACATTAGTCACATGATAATTCATACATAACCGATTATCATGAATCAATCTTCAACACTTCATCACATTTTCCTTTTGAACATCTTTAAGCCTTCCACCTATGTGCTTTACATACATATATGGTTGGGTAAGGGAGGGTGTGATTCGAGAGAATCTCAGTGGTAAACAATATCAAAATGCATGCAAGATAAATGCTTAATGTATGACCTGATTGCCTTACATAAATTCATGCTCACATAATAACATATCTATATGCTTAATGTTTAACACAACAAACTCATGGCCATAGCATAATAAAAATAGAGCATCAATCTTTCATATATGCTTTACAAAATCAAGCAAAGCAATCATACACATCACACACAAGCATATATATGACACGTACATTAGGTAAGTTTACTGCCTTATGTTCCTTTGTCCTCCTCTTGTTCCTTTTTCTTCCAACAATTGTAGTTGCTTGTAAAGCCTTCTATTTCCTCTTCCTTGACATCTCATGGCCCTATATACACAATCACATCATTAGAGCCATGATAGCAAGTCATTACACATGACTTGAATCTCTTATATAATCTTTATAACTTTCCTCATTTTATGTCTAACACATTATGTGCTTTAGTCTCTTGTGACTTGGGTTTCTATTGTGGTCACATTAGGTTCTAAGACATGCCTCTACTTTTTGGACCCATACTTGTCACAATTTACCTCAAATGGCATAAATTCATAGGTCAACCTTAATCTGCCAGATTTCATTAGTCAATTTTAAAACTTCATAACTTAATCTAGAAAACTCCAAATGGGTTAGTTCAAAGTTTTATTCAAAGATATTTAAGTCCTCTTTAAAGAAAAAATATCTCCCACTGCCAATTACAAGTGCAAAATTCCAGAGACCCCAAACAATCCTCGCTGCCACATAAATTATTCTAGATTCAATCCATAACTTTAACAAATCATATGTTGCAATCTACTAACCCAAATAACACATTCTATATATCAATTTAAAGCTTAAGACATCTGATATCAATCTGGAAAATATCATGATTGTTGGACATCATTTGATCATCCAAAATCATGCCACAAGCCATCTATCACCCAGAAGAACACAATCCCACAGCACTACTTAAATTCCAAAATTAGGGTTTTCTATCCAATCATCTAAAAATCATAACCACAAGTCATTTCCACATAGTTTTACATGTAGAATTCATTGGAAACCTCAAATTTACCAAAATCACATTCCTTCTCTTAGATTCATGCTTGGCTAAATCTGACCCTAAATCACCACAAGGTGATTTCTTACAAATTTAACCACAAAACTTATGAAATATCATCTTTAACTCTTATTTAACATCATATTCATAATCATAAGATCATTAAAGCCCTAATTCCACATGTTGACCGAACCCTAAGGCAGAAGTATGACCTCCAAAAACTCAATAAAACCTAAAAATATTAGATTTAAATTGAAGCCTACGCTTCCTCTATCCAGTGCCATAGTCCGTTCTTGATTTTGGCAGTACCTCAATTTAGAGGTAGCACAAAACTGCTCTGATCAAGAATTAGAAACCATAAAATTGTAGCCCTCAACGAATAGAAGAAGATTCTTGAAGGCTCAATCTGTTAGAAACTCCAATTCAAGCTTGAATCGGGCTAGATCACTTTGTCTTTCCTTAAGAAAACTCCCCTTCTCTCCTTTTTCTTTTCCTCATGATTTTCTCTATTTTCCCCTTATTTTCTAAGGGCTGGACAAAATTTAAAGACTTGGGAAGGTGTTGGATTGATCTTGTGATGACACATGTCAAGAGTTAAAATCTTAAGGTGCTCAGCGCTCTTTCTTAAAATCCGACTGACAACTTATCGTGGAATTCATCCAGCTTGCCTGAGTGGTGTCCAAGGAAAGGATATATGTCAAGATATAATCTTTCTCTTCCCTTTCTCCTCTTGGCTGACCTATACACTAAAGAAGGGACGTCTGATGATTTCTTCCAGCTTTCATACTTGGTGTTTAGGAAAAGTTTGACATGTGGCATCTGAGATGGCTGGGTGGTGTATCACTATTCGGCCAACACAAAAGCATAAAGCTAAATGGCTTAGGTGGTGACATCCCATAGTACCAACCTAAAAAGCTACTTTATGTATGCATGCCCCAAAATGTGCCACATGTCCATGTATCATCCTTTTCTCTCCTCTTTATCTCTTACACGCCTTTATGGTTAGGGGAGGGAAGTTAGACATGTGACTTGACCAGAGACTGATGAATCATCCTAGCAAATTCAATTTGTGATTTATGAGGTAGCTGGGTGGCGCCTTTTCCATATGCCAACATAAAAGCTACTTTATAAAGGGGCTAGGCGGCATCTTCTCATTTGACCAACCTAAAAGTAAATGCTAGGTGGCATCTTCTCATTGCTCTAATAAAAAAGCCACTTCAATAAAGCTACTTTATCGGTACACTCTTTAACCCATGCCACCCATGTGCTTACACCTCAAGAATATGCCAAGTGTCCATACAGACCAAAAAGATAGTGCCTAGTGCCCTATGTAGTTGTAGGTCCCACATGTCGCCATTATGCTGCGTCTCAAGGAATTGTCGAGTGTGTGCTTGTAGGCCTCACTTGGCACTACATATGCCCTTAGTATGTAATGAAAATGGCACTTAAGTGTGCTTAAGTACACTTGTACTGGTATATTTATCCAGAGGCCCAAATCACAGAGTCCTTACAAAGCATTATATTTCTCAATCATTCTTGGGATTCTTGCTAAACTGGGCTTAGTAGTCTGCTTGATTTAGACTTATTCTCAAGCCTCTAGGTCCCAAATTTGGGATATTACATAGGGAGTACTCTAAAGAATAAGAAAGAGATACATAGAAGATTGGAGGGCACTAAAAAACATAAATGCTCTAATTTTGAAATGGTCTTGCTAGATCGGAGAAGAAATTATAGGGAGAATATAATAAATTAATGCTTCAGGAAGAGATAATATGGTTTCAAAAGTCTCGGTGCAAGTGGCCTCAATGTGGAGACAAAATACTAAATTCTTCTATGCCTTGGCAGTAGTTAAAAAGTAAAGAATCACAGCTTTAAAAAATGAAGATGGTGATTAGGTGCATAAACTTGATGAGTTGCGTTAAATGGCAAGCCAGTTCTATAAAAATTTATACACTAAAGACACAGATGTTGTTACTAATCCAGGATGACCATGTAATTTTCCTGTTATGAACATAATGGATTTATTCTTTATTCATAAAGAGGTAAAAGATACAAACATAAAAAATGAAACCTTTTCCATGGGAGCTTTCACAATAATGGGTCTTAACAAATTACAAGCCCACTTTTTTCAAACTCAATAGGAAAAAGTGAAACATGCAGTATGTAATTTAATTAAGAACATATTCCAAGACCCTTCTTGATATGAATCAGCATGTTGTCTCTTTAAATTCATTTAGAGACACTTCAGCCTCAAGTAATCCTTTACAAATTCTAAATGTACCAATCACAAGAGCAAGAGCCAACAAAACTATGGAACATTAAATGGGCTACACTACTACATATTTCCACATTTATAATGCTTAATACATAACAGTTATAACTAATAAACATCATATATGTCTAAGCAGAGGTCACAAAGGATATATAACGCTTAAAAGTAAAGGTTGCCTATACATACCTTCATGAATTGCGAGGTGGAATACGAAAAAACTATAAAATAATGGTTGTAGTTAGTAACCATAATTTATTTAGTAACAAGTGACAGTTGTTTTGAAACAACCATCATAATGGTTTTCAAAAAGAACCATCTTCTAACACCCCACCACTACTTCATAAGTCATAACCCTTCATAATTTGTTAGACCTTCATATGTCATAACTCATAACTCTTTGTAATCCGTTAGACCTCTATTTAAAACTCAACCACTTCTTATGATTTTTACTACTTTTATTTATCGGTCTCCTCATTCTCCTTCATCATGTTAAGCTCCTAGGGAGCTCCTCCACCCCTACCACCACTCCTCCTAAAATAGAGCTTCTAATCTAGATGTTGGCAAGCCTTAACCATGACACAAAGCGTCTTGAGGCATACGCCAATGCATAGAATAGGAAATTGAACCACATACTTCATCACAATGATGTTGAATATGACTTGTAGTCATACCCTTCATCTCTGTCTTCCGATGATGAGAATGGGGATGAGGATAAGGAAGAGGAAGATGAGGACAATAGTGGTGGTAATGATTGAACATCATCATTGTTTTCTTGACTGCCATCCTCATCCTCCTCTCGTTCTCATCCTTGTCCTCAACCTTATTTTCATCATCTGAGAAGAGAGATGAAGCTACAAAAACAACTTAATAATTCACAGTTATTGATCAAGAACCATAAAGTATTCTTGCCAACATACTTAACAATCTAACTTAATAAACGTTAAGTTAATGATAAAGTTAAGAAAATAACTTAATAAGTCATTGTTATTAATTAAGAACCGTAAAGTATTCTTGCCAACATTCTTAACAGTTCTAACTTAATAAACATTAATTAAAGCTTTTGTCATAATGAGAGTGAACTAGGTACTCTTTCATTATGCCCTACTGTTCAACTTCCAACGCGTGCAATGGTTGTTTTTTTACGTCCCTTCCAAATGTCTATTGTTTAAACTCCATATTTTCACTATTTTACTGTCCTCCTCTTTGTTTTCTATCTCAATCACCAAGATGAAATGCTATATGGAAGACATGCTAGAAAACTCTCAGTATCATCCTCCACCTCTTCCTTCTCCTCTTTTTCAACCTCCACATCTTGCTTCTCCTCCCCAATATCCTTCTTCTCCACCATTTCCTCGTCCACCTCCACCTCTACCTTCACATACTATGTTTCCTTAACTAGAGGCAATGTTATGGCATGCACAACAAACTAACGATGCTATGAGGAGGCCTTTTAGATACCTCTCTAGTATGAACCGAAAGGCCAATCTCATACTTGATGAATATGGGATTGGCCATGATCCTAACAATGATTAGGGTTAATCCTCTAGGACAAAAGCCTAGTGATCTCATCAGTTCATCAGGCTACTGCCAATGTTTTTTTTTCATTTTATTGTTTTTTCTTTTTAAATATTTTTTAAAGAAAAAAAGAATATATCCATTGGTTATAACAAAAATATCATCATGAAATAAAATAAATAACAGTTCTTATACTGGTCATTCTTAATAATCGTCATAAAAGAACAATCGTCTGTAATACTTACGAATGATCAGTCTTAGACAAATTAATAACGGTTATTAAAAACAAATTGTCACTATTTATAAAATATAATGATATGTAAATCTAAAGGATGTGATGGTTCAATAATCCACAAAACCCTCTCTATATCATTGCCCATAATTTTTTTTTTATTTTGTTTATAAACTTTGTCTTTTTGTTTTTTTATTTTGTTTGCAAAAAAAGGTAGTTGCATAATCAACCACCAAATTTTTAAAAAAAAAGTGAAATAAATAATGGCTATCAAGTAAAACAAGTAAAAAGAGTGAATACCATGAAAAAAAAAGTGAATTACATAACGGTTAGTAACAAAGAACCATGATAAATGTAACAAATAAGTAACAGTTCTTTTAGACAAACCATGATGTAAAGTCTTAGGCATGTAAGCTAAAAAACCCAATCATTCATCTTATATTTAAACATCTGAAACATAATACTTTTTACACTTAATCTGTTTGAATCAAACCCACTAACTTCTTAACCCTATGACTCCTATTGTCTTTTCTAGTTGTTGGGAGTTATTTTCACGTGAGTTGTTTTTGTTCGAGAGCTACCTTTGTGCTACCTTTGGGAAGTGATAGTCACGTCAGGAGTTATTCCAATTGAGCTACCTTTGTGAAGTCACAATGCAATAAAGCATCCAAGGTGATGTTAAATTGCTTTTATGAACTTGTGTTTTTTTAGAAAACCAATTATTGCTTTGATTGAAGGTTCCTTAAATTGCTTTTATGGAGTTATGTGTTTTTTGGAAACCCTAGAATATCTTTGATCAAAGGTTTCTCTCTTGTTATAGGAAGTTGTCAGCCCATTGCTTTGATTCACAGTTTATACTCTATTGATCTTTTTCAAAGTGATTTCAGGAGATATGGATCCTTAAGCAAATACCTTTCCTTTTTAGAAGTATCCACATCTCCAAAAGTTACTTCACAAAGATCAATAGGAATGTAATGAATAAACTAGTTCAGTTATACCAAGATACGATAAAGCATTCAATGTTGTAACTTCCTTATCTTATTTCCTCATTTTTCAGAGTGTTAGCACGTAGTTCAGTGGATACACAGGAATAGCATAAAAATACTGATATAAAGTACTAGCTTATAGAAATTCCCCATAAGGATTGTACATAATAATTACAATTCAAGTAGCTGTATAGGGCTATTAGGGTATCTAAACCCATTACAATGAAACACAAACATCCTCCCATCTTCATTCCACCACTGGATTCCTCTTGTGTAGTTCTCTTCTCTACTTTCACCTGTCTAAATGGTTGGTTGGGGGGTGAGATTCGAGGGAATCTCAGTAGCAAACAATTACTAACAATACATGCGAGATGGATGTAGTGCAAGATATGCTTGCCTTGCATAGGCTCATGTTCACATAATGACATTTCTGCATGCTCAATATTTCATGTGACATTATTATGGCCACAGTATAAACAAAAACAAAGCTTCCTTCATTCATACATGTTTCACATAATCAAGCAAAGCAATACTGCAAATCAATAAAAAGCAAATACATCAAATACATGCAAGTTCAGTAAGTTCACCACCGCTTGTCTTGAGTCCTCCACTTGTACCTTTCCTCCAATCATTGAGGATGCTTATTCTTTGTCACCTTATGACCCTAGATATATAATCATATCATTAGTGCCATGATAAATGAGTGTCTAATGGGACTATATAGACCTTTAGGACATGTCTCTTATATTTGGGCCCATATTGGCCCAAATTAATTTAATTGTCATAATTTTGTAGGTTCCCTAATTTGCCAATGTTGCTAGCCAACTTTGAAAAATCGTAATTAATTATTCAAAAATCCCAATGGGTTGGTTCCTGGTTATATAAAATGCTCTTTAAGTCCTCTTTTATTGAAAAATATCATAAAGAATAAGTTGCCACAAATTTGTCAAATCTAGACTGCCACAAATTTCTTTCTAGATTTAGGGTTATATTTTGAAAATTCATAACTTTCAATCCACTTGTCCAATTGGCTAATATTACCTATCAAATTAAAGCCCAAGATGTCTACTTTAATCCTGTAAATTTTAGAACATTGGGGGAAGTTTGACTGATCTAAACATTTTGCAAGTTTTGTGCCTCCGGAAAATGAATTCAGGCAGATTTGAACACTAAATTCCAAAATCATCATAAAACGTCTTTTAACCTCATAATCACCATCTTAATCATGATTACTCAAAATTTGGACAGCACCTTCCCTTAGGGTTTGGCATTCCTAAAATTACAAAATCATCTAAAACAAAGCCACAAATCAATCAAACAACCTTAAATCAACAAGATAATCAAGGCTTATGGTTTTACCTTTGATTTCCTTCTTTCTCTCTTTAAAATCGTCCTCTCTCTCCTCCTTCTTGCTTTTATTTTTGCTTGCTACATATGTATTTCAAGAAGAAATAGAGATTAGGAGGTGTTTCCATGAAGTAGAAAGCAAGAACAAGTAGAAATCACTTCAACTCACCTTGATTTTGCTTCTTGATCTTGCTCCTTCTCCCTTGTTCTTTATTTTTCCAAGACACTCTTTTTCTCTCTTGCTTCCTGATTTAGATGAAAATGAGCCTTGGAGGAAAGATGAAGAGCTTAAAAAATATCATCATCCACCTCTTTAAAAATATAATACTTAATTTTATTTTTGTCATGTGATTTTTGACCAAATGCTTTATCTATTTGAACTTGGCTTTACTGTGCTTCCAAAAGGCACCATTTGTTGCCATGTATTTATTTCCCCTTTTCTCTCTCTTGTTGGACATTAAAGGTGGCTGTTAAAGGAACCAAATGTGCTTCATAATTTATCTTCATCCATCTTGCTGAAACTAATGTGTAATGGCTCTTTAACACTTACTTTACTTTTTGACTTTTCAACCATACTTTGTATGGTCACAATTGCTCCCTCTTGATTAAATTGAAGCCACATATTAATTTTCCCATTTGCCTCGTGCCTTTTGGATGTCCATACATAAGAAAAAGGGAAAAATATGCTCTTTGGATTAAATATAGCTAAATGACTATTTTGCTTATGCAATTTTGCCATTACCTTTTCAATTTCGCACTTTAATAAAAGCTAGCAGAATTTTCATCAAACTTCTAACATCTATATCTTTATTTATAGATATCTAAGTACAGTGGTTCCTAAGGATAAGTGACCCTTATTTAGTTTATTTTTAAGGAAGATAATTTCCTTTACCCAACTGGACGCACAACATTCCATAATTATCATTTATTGGATACTACCACATAAACTTGTCAGTTTCACTTTGCTAACTTCAAAAAAGCATAACTGTTTGTGTACAGCTCCAAATGACATATATATCAATCATATTAAAGCTTAATAATTCTACTTTTATTTTGAAAAGTAAAAAAACATTAGCAGTAAAGCTTACATTCCTAGAACTCTTGCTAAACCAGGGCTTAGTAGTATACTTCAGTAATGCTTATTCTCAAGCCTTTAATCCCAAAATTCAAGATATTACAAATGTGACATTAAATTGATTTTTGTGAAGTTATGTTTTTTGGAAACCTTAATATTGCTATGTGTCACACCCTTATCTTATTTTCACCTTTTTCAGAGTATTTGTGAAAAATGATGCGCAGTTTGGTGGGTAACACAGGAATAACATAATTATATTGACAATATGTGCATGATTATAGAAATTTCCTATAGGGTTTCATACATGATAATTACCACAAGTATAGCTGCACAGGGCTACATGGGTGTCTAAACCCGTCCCAGTGAAACGGAGACATCTTCCCTTCTTCATTCCACCACTGCAGTCTTCTCTATAGTTCCCTTCTCTGATCTTTGCATACCTTCCATATTCATATATCTAAATTGTTAGTAGGGGAGGGTGAGATTTGAGAGAATCTCAGTAAGAAAATAGTTGCCTTAATGCATGCGATGCTGAAAATGAAAGAAGCAGTGGAATCAAATCCTAGCACTATTATCCAAGCCCCGTCTCCTCTTCCATGTCATAAAAAATGGAAATTAGGGAGGATTAAGGGTGGGAAGTACATAAATCTGGCTGTTACTGAGGTTGCTACGAGGATTGTAAGTAGCTAAAGCCTAAGTACATATTTTTTTTCATATTGAGAGTGCTTACTTTTCATTTACGATAAATTGTATGCTACAAGATGAACTGAAAGATCATAGTAGCATAAGATTGTTCAATCCAAGTAGAAGAATAGACATATTGTCAACGGCTATTGGGAAGGTAGATGACCCTGGTCATGTTCAAGGAGAGACAAGGGGAGTTAGTGCCGTGAAGTATTTTGGATAAGACTCACATTATTTTTCACAAGCTGAACCTAGAAGGCAGCTTGTGGACAAGATTCAAGAGGAAGTCGAATGAGAGCTCGAGGCCAAACTTTGAAAAAGCTTTGACAAGAGATGTTGCCAGAGCTTCAACTTGAAATGACAAAGATGTATGAATCGCATAGGGCAAGTGATGAGAATAAAACTCAGGAATTCTCCGCCTTCCCTAGCACCAAAGGAAGTTACAACCCTCTAGAGGAACCACTTGGCAACCCTTCTCCTACTCCAGTGTCAGCATAACCTTCCACCCTCTATTTGTATGCGCTACTATTACGTGTTGTTGCCGATGCTCTTGTTCACACACGTGCTACCACCCACCATCATCAGTAACTTCCACAGTATTTATCTAGGGTGACTGTGACATGTGTTAGAGAAGGGGAAGAAGATACAGTCATCCCTATTCCTGATGCAGAGGTTGGCACAATAAGTCAAGTGATAGGATCTTTCATCCTTTAGCCTCAAAATCTTATTGGTTCAGGGGCAACACCTCTAATGGTAGCCATTACTTTACTATCACTTGATATCTATTGACATCCTACTAATAATTTATTTTTTTATGTTCTAAAAGGATGACAAATATGCTAGAAAATAGCCCTTTTTAGCATGGCTACAATAGATCTATAAAGGCATTCTCCAAATTGACTTACACATGCCTCAAGGGAGTGTGGGCCTTATATTGGAGTATCCCTACATGATTGACATAAAAGATCTCAAGGAGTTTATCAAGTTGGAAGAGATAGATGCAGGATGGGTGAACTTTGCAATCCGGTAAGTTTTATTTTTCAATTTTTCCCTTCAATTCATGTAGTGGTTTTTCGGTTTCATACATTCAATAATTTATTTCTTATTTTAATTCTATTATAGCTTCTTCTACTACATCTGCATAGACATGGAAAGATGTGATTTATACAGATTCTTATGTCCTACAAATATGACAAGGGATACCAATACTTTGGAGGCAAGGACTCACAATGTAGGCTACATAATGGGATAGACCAAACTTTGTTGTTATTTAGCACCCATTATTTAAGGGTACGTATTTAAATTTTTTCTATTTAAGATGTTTAATAAATAATTGCCTTGTCATCTAACTTCATTTTAATCTATATATGTTGTTATAGTTACCATTAGAGTTTGTGTGTTATTCGTTCTTGCAGTAATGTAGTCTATTGGTTTGATCCTTGCGTAAAAGGCCAGATAAAGAAACAAAATCCTTCTTCAACACGTAAGTTATTTTGTTTGTATTTTATTGATTCTTAAAAAAATGAATAGCTCTAATTTCTTTCAATTTTGATTTTCATGATAGTGTGACTCTGGCATATAGACCCCTAGGCGGGTCACGAGAGGGTAAAGTTGTAGAGACCCAAAGTGGTATTTTCCAAAAGTAAGTTGTTTCGATTCTAATTCTTTCATTGACAGTCATTTTAGATGTACCTTTATTGAGTTTAACAACCAATTGGCTTTTATTTAAAGTGCCCTCGACAACCTGGCAACACGGAATGCATATATTATGTTATACTTTATATGTATAACATCATTCAAAGTGGAATTATTAGCGATTTTGAATGGGTAATTACTTCTTCATTCCCAAATGATAATATTTTTGGTGTTATAATTGAAATGATAATTAATTCATTTACTTGATTTATTTCATCAAAGCTATTTTATAATTTATAGATTTTTTATAATGAAGATGCCTACCTACATGAAGACATTTGATCAGAGACCTTTTGGCTAGACTTCTTCTTCAACATATAGATCAGTAAACTTTTTATTTATATTAGTTAGTAGTTGTGTGATGACAACATTTTGACACTTTTTGGTTATTATTGTACATATATAGTATTAAGTTGTATGAGTTGTTATTATACATATATATATAGTAAATATTGTAGTACTAGATGTCCTTACCATTTTGTAAGGAACATTATGGTTTATGAATCTATCTTTGATTCTATTTCTACAGTTTTAATTTGCTGGGTAATATAGAATATAAATAACCATTTTTTTAAAAATAAAACCTTTTAACATCCTAAATGGGAAAAAGGACGTCTAAAGTCACTGTGGAGGGACTTTAGACGTCCCTAATTTGAAAGGAACGTCTAAAGTCCTCCTGTAGAGGATTTTAGACGTCCCTTTTCTTATTAGGGACATCTAAAGTCCTTACTTTAGACATCCTTTTTTTTAAAATTGGGACTTTTAAGGTCCTACTTTAAACAACCATTTTTTTAGGGATGTTGTTTCTAAAATAAACTACGTCACTCACATAGACGTCCCCCTATTTTTGGACATTAAAAGTGCCTAAAAAGGGATGTTAAAGCCTGTCTGTAGTAGTGCAACCACTATATAGACCAAATTTTGACAGCATAACCCCTTAAGCCATGTCATTTTCCAATTTTACAAACAAAGACAATCCGGCAAAATTTCACCAATTAAATTGTCTACAACAGGCAGAATAGTCAATATACGAAGGCTTAAGAGTTACGTTTCACTTCCTTGTGGCTTTTCTTAAGGTGATCGAACAAACCCTAGCTCCTACACACAAAAATGAGCTTCACAACCTTCAAATACATAGAAGAGTAGCTTAGAAATGGAATTATATGCATTAAAAAGCGATTTACCAAAAAAGTTACTTACCTTTATAAGCTTTTTCCTCCTTTCTCTCTTTAAGATCTCACACTTTCTCTCTCTTGTTGCAGCTCAACTTCACGTCAAGAATAAGAAGAGGATGAAGATGGGAAATATTGTATAAATCCATCCTTATGTCATAATTCCTATTTTCAGATTCTCTACCCAAACTTTGAAAAATCATAACTAAATTTGTAAACATTGAAGTGGAGTGATTCTAAAGCCTATAGAACCCTTATTGAGTTTAGTATCAAGAAAAAAAATATAGACTTTTGCCAATTAGAAGCACATCATTCCCATATTTTTAGTTTTTGGAAGTTGTTTCTAAAAATCAACAGTTTTTATGGGCTAAATTTAAAAATTCATAACTTTTTGTATATAGCTTCAAATGATTCATATAACCTATCAAATTAAAGCTTTAGGAAGTTTGATTTCATCCAGTAAAATTTCATAATTTTTGCTCATCATTTGTTCATCCAAAAAACATAACAAACTCACTGTCTCATAGGAAATTTCACTAAAAGCATACTCACATTCTCCAAAATTCACCATTTTATTCCTTTTACTATCTCAAGGATATAAGAAACATTAGGGAAAGGATTTAGAACACCCACTAACCAGGGCTTAGAAGTCTACTTAATTAAGGCTTATTCTCTAGCCTCCAATCCCAAAATTCAAGGTATTACATTTCTCCCCCCGTTCAATAAATTTCATCCTCAAAATTTGAACGTCTACAACTTATGGATCACTTCTTATTACTCAAGCCATCCTTTTTTCATGTGCAGGCTCACAAGCCGTGTAACCTAATGATCATATGCAATCTATCTCTACCCGTATATTGCAATACTAACCACACAATTCGCACTACTGTAAACCTTACAGGTTGCATCATTATAAACCACACAACATACCACTCAGTTCACCACACAACATACCACAAAAGTCACCATAGAGCATACCACACAGGTCACCACACAGTATACCACATAAGTCACCACACAGTAGACCACATAGGTCACCACACAGCATATTGCATAAGTCACCACATAGCATACCACACAGGTCATCACATAGTTCACCACACAGCAGATCATATAAATCACCACACAGTAGACCACATAGATCACCTCATTCAGAACACACAGGTCACACCATATAGATTATTTTATCATAGACCACATAGATCACATCATCATAAACTACTCAATAAGTTAGTCCCTGAAAGCCAAAGCTTACATTTGACTCCTAGTACCACCCATAGGTGTTTCTCACATTCTTCTCAATTCCTCAAGTTGATTAGAATATTGATACTAAGTCTATCACATGCTAGTCTAACTTTAGTCAACAATTCCGTTCAAATACTCTACTTATATCTCTAATCAAGACATTAGGGCAAGTTTCCACACCCATAGATGTGATCAAAATCAAATTATACAACTATTCATATACATTCAACCCTAAATGTATTGCATAGTTAAATATAATATATTTGGCGAGTCCCAATACCAATACTACTCATGAAACATATCCATCAGTGCACTCATAGGCACTACCTGTAGGCACTATTCATCAGTTTGGATCCTTTAGGATCGATATATGGAATAATCACTACTAATTATACATCATAGTATATCATACCTATATACCTTTAACACCACGATGTTACTAAGGATTATCACTTAGCATGGAGAAACCTCAAAACATTTACTATACCTCAAAGTTCCATAACCCCATCAAATGGACCTTTCTGGTTAGTATTCACCATGACAGAACTGTCCCGATTTAAAATCAATACTTACATCATCATTATCTCCATGCATCTAGGCACTCTTTAAATCATTTATCTCAAATGGTCATTAGCCATGGAGAAACCTTAAGACAATTACTATTTCTCAAGTCTCTATGACCTTGCCAGCTTAACTTCCTAAGGGGGACACCCATCCTATAATTTTCCTGGGTTGAGAACAATTAACTTTTGCTAAACTGCAAATACCAACTCTATCTGCTACTGACCACCAATACCCTTAGATTACCCTTGTCTTAAGCATCGTGCCAGCTGCCTCTGGCTGACTAAATACTATGTCTGTACCTTGGCCTTGCCGTACCTGCCTCCTTGGGTTTCATAATGTCCTGGGTTCGATATTACACTACTTACTACCCTTCAAATATTAGTTGATCTCTTAGGGCTAGCTTACAAACTAGGATGTTTCACTCCTTTGGTACCCCCTTTCGTGCATATCTCCTATCACTGTGTAATCAAGACCATATAAGTATACTATCCTGGTGCCAGAACCATACTCTATTAGAACCGCTTTTGGCTCTGATACCAAAATGCCACATCCTTATCTTATTTTTACCTGTTTTAGAGTATTTACGGAAAATGATGAGCAGTTCGGTGGGCAACATAGGATAAAATAATTATATTGACAATATATGCATGATTATAGAAATTCCCCATAGGGGTTTACACATGATAATTATAATAAATGTAGCCGTACAGGGCTACATAGGTGTCTAAACTCATCTTAGTGAAATGGAGACATCTCCCCTTCTTTGTTCCACTACTGCAATCCTCTCGTATAGCTCCCTTCTCTGATCTCTGTATACCTTCCGTATTCACGGTCTAAATTATAGGTAGGAGAGGATGATATTCGAGATAATCTCAGTAGGAAAATAGCTACCTTAAATCATGTAAGATATATGCTATGTGCATGACATGTTAGTTTTAACTACATGCGTGCCCTATTATGAAATTTTTGCATGCTCAATGTTTCATACAACAAAATTATGGCCACAGTATAAACAGAAATAGAGCTTGATTTATTCAAATATGCTCTACACAATTAAGTAAAGCAATCATAGACATCACTACACAAGCAAAGATATCAAATACATGCAAGTAAGGTAAGTCCCGTACCTTAAACCTTTTCGCTTTGAAACTCGTGCCTCATAATGCATGCTAACCCTCAGACTCTCAACTTGGTCCTAAAACATGAAATGTACTAGTTTAGACACTTCCATAGTCTTTTTGTGGTTATACAAGTTTATCATGAAAATTTACCAAAATGCCCCCAAGACCAGGCCCAGCCTGCTGTACCTCGTCCAACCGTACTTTTCCTGAAATTTTGACTGGGCCTATTTTGACATGTTTTCACCCAAGGAATCCATTTTAGGACTCAGAATTACCAAATTCACTACCAAAAGACAAAAGTGCCCTTGGCAGCCATGCTTTAAAAGTTTCAGGGGCGTTTTCATAATTATGCTTTTTGGGCTTTTCTGAAAAAGTGACCAACTATAACCCCACCTAATTTTCCTTCTTGAACACAACTGAATCATCACATCATTGAAAATCCAAATCTAACCCCAAATTATAGCTATGGCCAAAATATGGGTATCCTCCAGGAAAAATCTCATTTTTTTAATTCTAACTCCGCGCACGTGTTCCTTTCTAGTCCTAACCACTTTATTAACTATTTAATTAGGTTAAAACCACTATTTAGACCAAATTTTGGTAGCATAACCCCTAGGCCATGTCATTTTCCAATTTCACAAACAAGCATAATCCGACAAAATTTCACTGATTAAATTGTCTATAGTTGCCAGAATTGTTAATATACGAAGGTTTGAGAGTTACCTTTCACTTTCTTTGGCTTTTCTTATGGTGACCAAACAAACCCTAGCTCCCACACACAAAGATGATCTTTACAACCTTTAAATACATAAAAGAGTAGCTTAGAAATAGATTTATATGTGTTAGGAACCAATTTACCGAAGAAATCACTTACCTTGATAAGCTTTTTCCTCCTTTCTCTTTCTTGTTGCAGCCCAACTTCATGACAGGAATGAGAAGAACATAAAGATGAGAAATATTTTATAAGTCCATCCTTATGTCATCTTTTAGTATACTCATGTCATAATACCCATTTTTGGATTTTCTAGTAGTTTTTCTTCTCAAATTTTGAAAAATCATAACTTACTTTGTAGACATCAAATTGGTACAATTTAAAAGCCTATGGAACCTTTATTGAGTTAGTTTTAAGAAAAAAATATATAAATTTGGCAATTAGAAGCGCATCATTCCCATATTTTTAGTTTTTGGAAGTTGTTCTAGAAAATCAACAATTTTTCTAGGCTAAATTCAAAAATTCATAACTTTTTGTATATAACTTCAAATGATTCATATGAACCTATCAAATTAAAGTTTAGGATGTCTAATTTCATCCTGTAAAATTTCATAATTTTTCTTCATCATTTGTTCATCCAAACCCACATAACAAACTCACTGCCTCATAGGAAATTTCACTAGAAGCATAATCACATTCTCCAAAATTCACCATTTTATTCCCTTTACTACATCAAGGATATAAGAAACATTAGGGATTAGATTTAGAACACCCACTAAACAAGGGCTTGGTAGTCCACTTAATTTAGGCTTATTCTCTAGCCTCCAATCCTAAAATTTGGTGTATTACACTCTAATCGAAGGTTCCTTTCCTGTTACATGAAGTTGTCATCCCATTGTTTTGATTCACCATTCCTACTCTGTTGATTTTTTTAAAGGCACTTTAAGAGATTAATAGGGATGTGATGAATAAACTAGTTCATTTGTACCAAGACACGATAAATCATTCAAGGTGTCATTAAATTGCTTTTGTTAAGTTTTGTTTGTTTAGAAAAGTCATTATTGCTTTGACTGAAAGTTCCTCTCCTACTTTTCTATTTAGCAAGTGGCATTAAGTTAAGAGCTCTAAAACTCAATATTGTAATCAGTCTTATACTCTTTAATATAAGAGTTTCAAAGCTACTTGGTCTCGACTCTATCTAATAGAGTAGTACTTCGCACATCAAGTAGCCATGCAATATAGGATAGGTCAAGATTTTCTAGGCTTTGGGGCTTAAATCAATTGCACTCTCGACCTATATATCTCATAATGTAAGTGTTCATCACTTATACCTTGTGTCTTATTAGAAATTGAGCTAGAAATGCAACAGGTTGGTAAAAAACATGAATATCCATATATAGGAAAGGCCGTAAGGGTAAGGAAACCCTTGAGCTTGCTTTGCTTAAGGGTTTAAATATCCTATATGTATATTCATAGGTTTTCCCCTAATCCATTAGTTTCTAGTGTTAATTCCTATGAAGAGACACAATCCACAGGTAAACAATTATATTATCACTTATATAGGTCAATATTTGCTATTGATTCTCCCCACAAAGCCTGGAATGTCTTGATCTATCCCATATTGAATAGAAACTCGATGTAGGAGGTACCATTCTATTATATACAGACTAGTCTAACTAGCTCAGAAACTCTCAATTGAAGGGTCTTACAACCATATATCACGATTATTATAAAACATGTAATATCCTAGATTTTAAGGCTAGAGACGTAAGGATAAGCCTATATTGGGTAAACAACTAGGCTGGCTTTACTAAGAGCCCCAAGAATAGTCATGAGATAGAATGATTTTTAGAGACTATATCCGGGTAGAGAATGAATCTATTGAGTGAATGTTGGCACACTTAGGCGCCATTTTGGGATGGCACACTAAGGGTATTTGTGCGCCATGTAGGGCCCTAAACTGTGTGATTTGGCTCCTTAGGGTAGAGGACAATTCTACAGATTAAATTTTGGGGCTTTGTAGGTGTGATTAGATAGATAAAATATGTCGGTAGCGATGTGCACATGGCATTTTTAGGGCAGGTACATATACCCTGCGTTTTTGAAAAGGAAAAAGAGACATGGGTGATGTGGGTCCCACATATGGACGCATAGACATACACTTGGTAATTGCTCGAGTCATAGACCATATAATGCTATCTGAAGGATTAAACAAACACGTGGCAAGGCTTTGAGGCCATAGGGACACGTGGCAAAAAACCGAGTGACTCTGTATAAAGAGCATTAATGATATAGTTGCTTTTTGAAAAGTAGCTTTTATGTTGGCTCAATGAGAAGTTGCCACCTAGCACTTTTATAAAGTAGCTTTTGTGTTCGCACTCTCACAAGACACCACCTAGCATAATGGTCAGGGAATTCACCAGTCCCTAACAATGGGATCAGGGGAAAGGAGCGCTGGGCACCTTAGGATTTTTAAGCACTTGCCATATGGCATTAAAAGAGCATCTAACATCCCTAAGGGCTATTAATTTAATGCAACCACCTAAAATAGAGAAAATAAAAGAGGAGAGAAGGTGGATGAATAGTAAACTTTCTAGAGTTCTGGAGCTGATTTGACCTAGTAACGCCGTTTCTGGCTGACGAAGCCTTTACTAATCTTTTTCTACTCAGTGTGGGCTTCAATCCTACATTTTTAGATTTTTGATCAGAGGTGTTTAGTGCTATTAACAAGGTCAAAGTACTGCCAGATTTCAGAACTTGTTGTAAAAATGTGTAGAGATAAGCTTAAGCTTTAATTTGAACTGGTTGCTGAGGTTTTGATAAGTTTTCATGAGTTTTAAGGGGCCTAGGGTTTTCAAACATAATGGATTTTTTACGATTGATGATACTTTGATCATGTATGTGTTGTTAGATGATGATTCATGGTGATATTAGACTAATTTGGTGGTTAAAATTGCATTTTGGTTTTTGTTGTTGAGGCCATATTTTTGGCTAGACCTGGTAAGAAGGGAAGAGTGTGATTGTGGTGTTTTTGAGGCTTCCGTTGTGTTCTACATGAAAAACTATGTGGGAATATGCCCTGATTATAAATTTTAATCAGTAGGAATGAAAAACCAAAATTTGAACTTGAAGTTACTTGTGGTTAGTTGCTACTAGTATTGAGTTAGATTGCTAGTGGGATGAATTTGATAAGTCAAATGATGTTTGATGGCTATGGTTTTTTAGAATAATAATAGACAT
The DNA here is from genome assembly GCA_963855925.1 of Inga laurina. Classification (NCBI taxonomy): domain Eukaryota; kingdom Viridiplantae; phylum Streptophyta; class Magnoliopsida; order Fabales; family Fabaceae; genus Inga; species Inga laurina. Next base: position 27,033,489 of record OY979706.1, on the reverse strand, counting down.
TGTAAGCTTTAATTTGATATATAATATGCTCAATTTGGGTCTGTACATTAGGAGATATTAATTGTTAAATTTTGAGGACTGAAATTGGAATAAATTCTAGAACAGTGTGGCAATTCATGGAATTTTGGATTCTTGTGGTTGCAGATGGCAGTTTTTAACTTAAAGAGCTTCAAGTAGGACTTTGAACTAGTCGTCCATTTGGATTTTTGTAGATTAAGTTATGATTTTTCAAAGTTTGTAAAAATTTTGCCAGCTTTTAGTCATTGTGCAAAATTAAACAGGTAATGGAAAAATGTAATTACCTTGAACTCTAAGGGTAGAAATAAGTGCTAGTGCTTGGCATGAAATGTAATAAGCTTGATATCTAAGGGTAGGATGTACGTTGGGTAAATTGTAATAAAGTTGAATTCTAAGGCTAAAGATGAGCACTTGAGGCTAATGTAGCCACCTTGGACATTCATTTTGTCATGGCACTAATAATGTGGTATTTATCTAGGGCCATGAGAAGTCAAGAAAGAAGAAGAATGGAAGATGCTTCAAGCAACTTCGATGGTTGGAAGAAGAGGAAACAAAGGAAGGACATTAGTCCATAAGGTAGTAAACTTATCCTACTTGCATGTATTTGATATTTATACTTGTTTATTACTTTGCTTGTTTATGTGAAGCATATTTGATTTAATGAAGCTCTATTTTTGTTTATATTGTGGCCATAGATATGTTGCATGAAACATTGAGCATGCAGAACTATCATTATATGAGCATGAGCCTATGTAAGGCAAGCATGTCATGCACTTATATTTATCTTGCATGTATTATGGTATTATTTGCTACTGAGATTCCCCTAAATCTCACCCTCTCCCAACCAACCATACAGGTGTGAAGTACAAAAGAGGATTGTACAAGGATATGTAATAAGAGAATGTGATGGAGAATTGAAGATTATGATTTGATTATAGGTTGTGTATAATGTATTGCATGTTTGGTTATTTGTATAAACATGCCATGAGGTGTGTCTGTATGTGTGCACATGTATAAGCAGAGAAATAAGCAAAGAGTCACTCTGATAGTATTAAATGAATAGTAATCCCTTAAAAAAGAAAAATTATTATGGTATGTTTTGATTTGAGAACATTGATTTCTAATATTCCTAACCAAGAGCTAGAGAAGTAACCCTTCCATATTCACAATAACGGGCTTAAAATTAAAGTGTTATATAACAACCGTCATGTATTATAAATGTTCACATTTCTTATTTAGAAATTATTACTCACTACTTGACAAAACCCTTTTTAGACCGCCACATTTAGACCGGTTTTGGCGGATAAGGTCTTAAAAATTTGCACGGTGGCAGTTTTGTAATTATATTAAACTTTTAAGACCGGTTCTTAGAAAAACCGGTCTTATAAAATTTATTAAGACCGGTTATAAATAAAACCAGTCTTAAAGTGTTAAAACTTTTATGAATTTAAAATGTTTTAACATTTAAGACCGGTTTATATGTAAACCGGTCTTAAATGTTAAAACATTTTAAATTCAAAATGTGATAACATTTTAAGACCGGTTTGTACAAAAATCGGTCTTAAATATGAAATTTTCCTCTTTTAAGATCGGTTTTTAATAAAAGCCGGTCTTAAAAGTAAGATTTTTCACCCTTATTTTTCCTCCCACACCCAGATCGCACGCTCTGTGAACCCTTTCTTCTCTTTTTGCCATTTCTCTGTGAGCTCTGTTTGTGCTTATTCTGAACTCGTCCATGGAGTCCCGTCTGTCATTTGCTCAACTCTCCTCCACCATTACTACTACCGTTGCAGTGTTCGTCATCGCTGTTCTTTGATTATCGTCGATCTTCTCCACCACCACCTCTAATCTCCGCAGTGACCATTCTCCTCTGACTTGATTTCCTTTTGTCAGTGCCATTGTAACCCCCTTCCGTAATTATATCTGAAATATGTTATTAAAGTGAAATAGAGACCAATAACAATTAAAACTCATTTATAATCCCATCTCCCAGATGGGGTTTTCACAAATACGTTTCGAAATCTAATTAACATGGTCTCGTATTCAATTTCGAATACAATTATATCACGTGGAATATCACATTTATACAAATATCATAGTGTATAACAATATCATCCCGGCAACTTCCGGGTTCATACCTTTACATAAAATTCATAGGGCACATTCGCCCTTTACAATTCCTCAAACGAGGATACACAAGTCTCATCTCTATACATAATCAAATATACATCCATATATACACATCCAAATCCAAATACGAATATCCAAATATACATTCCACAATATATACAACTCATATCCAAATACGAATACAAATCATCCCAATTATGATAACCAACTATCAAAAGATTACAACCCAAACGAATCCCGTCGCCCTTGATTGCTTGTTCCATCCTCGATCCACCTATTCTGGCTAAAACGTTGGTAGGGGAGGGTGAGATTCAAGAGAATCTCAGTAGGAAACAAATACCTATATGCATGTATGATATGTGTTTAATGCATGACATGCTTGAAATACATAACTCATGCTCACACAATGACATATCTGCGTGCTCAATGTTTCAACAACATACTCATGGCCATAGCATAAATAGAAACAGAGCTACAATCATTCATACATGTTTCACATAATCAAGCAAAGCAATACATGCATCAATACACAAACACAAATATCAAAGCATGCAAGAGAGGTAAGTTCCCTACACTTGTTCTTTCCACGTATGCTCCAGCACCGGCTACTTATGATCAAAGCGAATATCCAACCTTATAACCAAATCAAGTACATAGGGTTATTCTCTATTCCAAATCTTTACTTTCATATTACTTAATGTTGGTTACCATTCACACCCTTTAGGTGGCTAAAATAAGCTCAACGAAAGCTTAAAGGATTGGGATGTACTAGGTTGGAAATCACCTTTCAAAATCTGAAAATGCTGAAAATGGGGGTTGGTTGCAGCCAGAACATGCACAGAAGGTTTTTGGCTACGGCCAAAACGTGCACAGAAACTTTTGCGCTACAGCCAAGATTTTCTACTGCAGCCAAGGCAACTTCAAAAATTCATAACTAATTCCAGAAAACTCGAAATGAGGTGATTCCAAAGCCAAATGAAATCTATTCAAGTCCTCTTCATAGGAAAAATATGGATCATTATTGGAAATCACCACAAAAATACAGAATTACACACATTTCATCACTAACCCAGAATCAAACCCAGTTTTGACCTCAAACTTTGGGCAAACATAAATCCCAGTTCACAAAACAAAATGACAAATTATATGTCCATTTTGAAGCTTGGGATGTGAACTTCAAGACTGGAAAGTTTCAGAATTTTCTGACATCATTTGCCCTTCAAAACGGCAACACAAGAAGACTGTCTAGAACAGAGTTTCAAAAGACAAAATTCCAAATTTGCACAATTGGCTTCCAATGGTCCAATTTTCATATCAAACATCATTCTCACACAAAATTTCACAAGGAATCCATTAGAAATACCAAATCAACCAAATTCACATTATATTGACATGTTTCACAATGAATTGCAACATGTCACACAATATCACATTTCAACTCAACATTGCACAACTTTCCATCTCAAGTTCCCAAATCAATTCCAATGACCAAATTACACAACAAAACACCATTTTCAACACAAAACACATGACAATTCATGCATTTCACAATTCCACAAAATCAGGGCAAAAACAAAAATTCACAATACTTATCCACAAATCACAAAACTTAGATCGAAAGGCTCCAAATACTCACCTCTTCCTCTTTCCTAAATCAATTCCTTGATTCTTCATCTTTCCACTTTTGCTCAAGCCATCAAACACCTCCAATCAAGAATCTAAAACCATAGAGATGAAGCTCTCATCACTATGAACAACTTTATAGAAAGGTGTTTAAGCATTAGAGGACATTAAGCCAACCAAAAACTCACCTTTTGATTTCTCTTTCTTCCCTTAAGCATGGCGCCATGGAGAATGAAGGGGAGAGAGCATGAGATCAATTTTGGCTCCCAATTAGCCCACTTAACCGACCTAAAAGGGAAGAGAGGAGAGAGGGAAGAGTTTGACATCTTGACCCAATCCAAAGGTCCACATCTTGATCTATTATTTAGTTGTATATTGTTCAATAATTAATAATGTTCTACGAAATAATGGTTCTTGTTGTTGCTTTGAGCACTTAAATGTAATTTGGAAAAAATTAAATCTGCACATTTTTGTTAGATTTATACTCTGACTTTTAATTATATCCCTGTGATATTTGGCTTGGATTAATACCACTCTATGTTTTGTTTTAATTTAGTGCGGTTGTTTGATTATTGTCAATGTTATTGGTTTGTTAAAACAATACTAGTTTAAAATGGTGCTTGTTAATTTCATTGAAATATCTAAAAATCTATTGTTGTTGGATATAGGGTGCCAGAAGTATTGAGATATATATGGATCGTAGTTAGATAAACGCTAAATGAATGAGTGTTGAATATGATAATAGGGTAAGGGGATTTTTAGACTTTACTAGTAGAAATGTTGATTATAGTAGTGGGAAGTTTTATTGCCTTGTGTAGTATATTTGAATGAGAAGTGAATAAGTACTGCAGATATATATACATATTTAATTTGTGAAGGATTCTATAAGAGTTATGCAGTGTGGGTATGGTATGGTGAAGAATTAGAAATGCCAAGTTCATCTCAACAGGGGGAGTGAACTTTGATGATAATGATACGGATACGGATGATCGGATAGAGGATATTATTCATGATGTAGGAGAAGAGACTTTTGAGCAATCATATGCATATGGTAATATGTGTAGTGATGCTGAGACGTCGTTGTACCCGAGGTGTAAAAAGTACCAATTGTTGAAAGCAGTATTAAAATTGGTAAGCTTGAAAGCACAGCATGGATGGAGCGACAAGATTTTTTCAGAAACGCTTGAGTTTTTTAAGGATATGCTTCTAGATGATAATGTGTTGCCTTCTCAATACTATGATGCTAAGAAAATATTGTGTCCACTAGGGATGAAGTATAAAAAGATCCATGCATGCCCTAATGATTGTATATTTTATAGAAAAGAGCATGAAGAAGAACAACAGTGTCCGATATGTGAAACCCCGAGGTACAACTTATCTCCTCTGTTATGCATAAAATGAAAGTACATCATGTTATCTATGTTGATTTCGGGACCAAAACAACCTGGAAATGATATAGATGTTTACCTGGAGCCCTTAATCAAAGACTTGAAAAGAGTTGTGGGACGAAGGTGTTGATGTTTCTTACTTGAACAAGAAGGTGGTTTTTAAAATGTGAGCCATGATCTTTTGTACTATAAATGACTTCCCTGCATATGAAAACTTGTCAGGCTATAGTGCTAAAGGCCATAAAGCATGTCTGATTTGTGAAGAAGGAACATGCTACAATCAACTTCAACATAGAAGAAAGACAATTTATCTTGGCCATAGGAGATTTCTTAGACGAGGCTACCTGTATCTCAGATTGAGGAAAGCTTTTTTAGGTGGATAAGAGTTTGAAGATGCTCCGAAGGCATTGACTGGGGAGCACGTTTATGAAAAGGTGAAAAATATGAATGTTATCTTTGGTAAGACTACAAAGAATAGAAATGAGAAAAGTAAATGGAAAAAAAGGTATGTCTTCTTCAATCTTCCATATTGGCCGAAGCTTGATATAAGACACTGTATCGATTTAATGCATGTGGAGAAAAATGTTTATGATAGTATTGTTGGGACACTGCTTAACATATAAGGTAGTTCTAAGGATAGCATGACGGCAAGATTAGATTTGCAAGAAATGAGGATATGAGAAGACTTGCATCCAAAGCCATATGGTAAGAGAACTTTTTGTCTTCCAGCTGCTCATACTTTGTCTAAGGATGAGAAAAGAAGCTTTTGTCAGTGTTTACATGGCATCAAAGTTCCTTCAGGGTATTCTTCAAATGTTAAGAAGCTTGTGTCGATGAAAGATGTGAAGTTGTGGGGCTAAAGTCTCATGATTGTCATGTCTTAAAGCAACAACTGCTCCTAGTAGCTATTCGAGGCATTTTCAAATATGATCTTCAACATATTTTGACTAGACTTTGTTTCTTCTTCAATACTATTTGTAGTAAAGTCATTGAGACAGAAAAATGGATGAACTGGAAAATGAAGGATATTTGATCTTGTGCCAGCTTGAGAAACTTTTTCTTCCTTCTATATTTGACATCATGGTACATCTAATTGTTCATCTAGTCAGGGAGATCAAGTTGTGTGGCCCTATCTATTTATGATGGATGTACCCAATTGAAAGAACTATGAAAATCCTAAAAGGGTATGTGAAGAACCCTAATCGGCCTGAAGCATCTATTGTTTAGAAATATGTTTTTAAAGAAGCCATGGAGTTTTGTCAAGATTACTTGTCAAATGTAGGACAAATTGCACTTCTTGAACGTCATGACAAAGAAGGCGGTAGACGCGGGGCTTCAATAAAGAGTATAGATCCTGATAAATTGCAACAAGTCCACTTGTACATCTTGAATAGTGTTGATGAAGTTCAAGATTACATTAATGCTCATAAAGAAATTGTACGGAAAGGAAATAGTCGAATGACTGGACAAAGGTTAATTAGGGAGCATAACAAAACTTTTGCAAATTGGTTCAAACAAAAGGTTGACGGCAAATAATGTGTTTCTGATACAATTAAATGGTTAGCACGTGGTCCTAAGGTTGATGTCATAAGTTGGACTTTATTTGTGATCAATGGTTATATGTTTTACACGAAGTCCCTTGATGATAGGAGCACCATCTAGAACAGTAGGGTTATGTTAGTGGCTGAATCTATGCACTTCTATAGTTCAAAAGATAAGAATCCTAGATTAGCAACAATACCTTATTATGGGGTGATTGAAGAGATTTGGGTGGTTGATTATGTTAAAGTTAAACTTCTCATTTTCAAATGCAAGTGGGTTGATGTCAACAATGGTGTGATGATTGATCAGTTGAGATTTAGATTGGTTGATTGGAATAGTAGAAGTTTTAGAGATAAACCTTTTATTATGGCATATCAAGCGAAACAAGTGTTCTATGTTACTAATAAGGCAAACAAAATGTGGTCTATAGCTCTCTAAGGAAAAAGGGTCGTTGATATTAATCAGGAAAGTCATTCAATAAACGATCTACTTGAGACTCCTTATTTTTCTAGGGGTTTACCAGAATTGAACGAAGAAGATGAAGCAGACAATAACACAGCACAAGAAATGATCATCATGAAGGGATATGGGAGGATATCCCTTTATAAAACTACATTGAAGGTTAGTTAGCTAAAATAATTATCATGAACTATATTTGAATTATGTATATTGTTATTGGTGTATATATATACCTACTTTTTTTGTTGTCATCACAAGAAAATGAAGGATATGAGGTGTACGTCTTAGTGTAGATTCTCCAAAGCCAGGCCAACTAACGATCATTAACCTGAGAAGAGTGTGTATAAAGTATTTTGGCCCTAATGAATAACAACATTATCATTAATGTAATTTAATCTTTGATGTATGTATGTAAGTGAAAAGATAAGGAACTTGGTCAAAACAGCATTGTCATGGTTGTATGATTTCCTTGGATTATGATTCTATCTATGATTGTCAGTTTATTATTCATGGTTGTTTTCCTTGCTTCTGTTTCTGCCAGCACTGTTTAAGCACAAGGGAGCTAAGTTTTAATATGTTCCAATCAATTTTGAGTATAACAGCATTATCATTTAGATGTTAGTTATATAATCTGTAAGAGAAGATTTATTTGAATGTCGTTGAACTGGCTACTGCTTGCTCAGTGAAATGTTTTAACAGGGGAAATGGCTTTTTGGGTATATATCTTTTAAACAAAAATTTAAAAAAAATCAACTTTTAAGATTGGTTCTCTCCAAAACCAGTATGAAAAGTACATTTAAGACCGGTTTTGGAGAAAACTAGTCTAAAAAGTTGAATTTTTAGACCGGTTTTCTGAAAAATCAGTCTAAAAAGTATTACTTTTTATACCAATTTTTCATAAAATAGATCTAAATATTTCAAATTTTTAGACCTGTTTTCAATAAAACCGGTTTAAAATTTTAACCTTTTAGATTGGTTCCTCTGATAACTGGTCTAAAAATATTTATTTTTAGACCGGTTTTATAATAACCAGTCTTTAAACATTTTTTTAAGACCGGTTCCAAAATCGGTCTAAAAGGCAGCAGACTTTTTCGAACGGCTGTATCAAGATCGGATCCAGAACCGGTCTAAAATGTCTTTTTTAACCGGTCTTAAAAGTGATTTTTCCAGTAGTGACTTATGTACTAAATACATAACGATTGTCTATGTGAGGCCATTATTTAATGTTATTAAAATTCATGGTTCTCACAAAAAAACTATTTTTTATGTTACTCTATAAATTATAGTTGTCAGAATGAGACAATTATGTACCATGTAAGCATTATCATATATTATGATGGTTGCTCATGTGTGCCCACCCTTGATTATCACAAAATGTGCATATCATGGATTCGCCAACCTCAATCATAATTGGTGTTATCTTATAACATTATAATAGGTCAAGAATAAATAATGGTTAGGACCATAATTTATTTGCATAGAGCATATATAGCACCAACATATATAACGATTCAGAACAGTGACGTATGGTAGATAATAACCCATTATATATCAGATTTTTGTAGTAGTTCTAGTAAAAGAGACATGGACAAGGCAAATAGAAATTGGATTAAATAAGAATAAAAATGCTGAAAATGTCACTAATTTCATTATTTTCCAGAACCATGACTCTCTTGTTAGGGAATTGAGAATCAATATGACCTGTATCCAAACACTTGAACATTTTATATCTCTCTTTCTAGATGTTTCGGAATCAGATTTACCTTTGATCTTTAATGAAGCTTATTCTTTTCCTTTAGTAGTCTCCCTTGGCATAAGTTTCCCCCCTTCTTTTGACTCTATTGCAATGAAGGACTTGATCCAGAATGGAATTTTGAAGTACTTTTATGCTTGAGTTGCTTTTCCACCTTAATTGCCATATACACTATGTCCTCCAACTCCACATATTGATGCAATTCCACTATATCAACAATTTCTTTGATCAACCCATTTAGAAAAACAAGCAATTGTTGCCTCTCTATCTTCTTGCACATTAGCTCTTATCAAATCTAATTCCATCTCTTTCTAATATTCCTTCACATTCTTAGAGCCTTGTATAAGGATCTGCAACTTTTGATAAAGCTATCTATAGTAATAGTTAGAAATAAATCTCCTCCTAATTAGAGATTTTATTTCTCTCCATGTTGCTATAGGCCTCTCACTATTATTCATCCTATAATTCCCAATTTATCCTACCAAACAATAGCATAATTAATAAATTCTATTGCTACCAACTTCACCTTTTTAGCTTTAGAAAAATTACGGCACTCAAAAGTCATTTCAATCTTCTTCTCCCACTCTAAATAAGCATCAAGATCGCTCTTACCTTAGAAAGGTGCTATTTTCATTTTGATGCTCCTAAGGTTCCTATAAACTCTATTTCTCACCCTAGGAATATTTCTGCCATGTCTTCTCCTATACTTATCATCTCTATGCCTATTTCTTCCCAATCTAGATTCAGATTCAAATTCTTCCTTACTAGCACTACTTACTTCATCATTTTCAAATTCATATTCATCCATCGAAACACCTCATCGCCAATAATGCCTTTTAGGATTTGGTTAACCTCTTTGCAAATCTACAATCCTTTCATTCATCCTATCCCTTATTTCTCCAAAAATAACATTCATACATTCAAATTATTGTTGCATAGCCCTAAGGATGTTTTCCACATTCATTGGATTTCTGCTACTACCAGATTTTTCTTCTACATTAGACATTGTATATGTAAGAAAGAAGTTACTGAAATAAAGTTCCTCACAAATTTCCTCACTTGTTTCTCTCAAGAAGTTCACTTTACACTCGTGTTTCACTTAAATTTGGCTTTTAAAGTTATGTATGTCACTCTTACCTTTTTCCACTCTTAAATTCCTCTTGAGGCTCTTTAAGGAACTAAGCAATTTAATCAAAGTTGCCATAGATTTGTAGAATTAACACAACACTTAGAAATTTGAGTAGTCAAAGTGAGTATTAGAAAAGGAGATTCAAGGAAATCTAGAGCTTAAAAGACACATATTTCATAGATTAAAGCAAATTCTAGGTATGAAGATGAATACTTGATCCAAACACTTCTCACACAACAATTGAAACTTCTTTGTTTTTTAATATATTTGTTTCCTTGTTTTTCTCTTTTTTCTAATTTTTTTGTCTTTTCTTGAAATCTGATAAAAAGAAGCAAGATCAGCCCAAAAATTCTAGAAAATGCATTCTATTCAAAATGGATGTATCTCATTCTAAACAACTTGTATTGAGGCGATTCCAAAATGAGTAGAAAGAAGAGATTCTTTTGAACAATAAAAATGACCTATTAAATGATGTAAGAGTCAAAGGAAAATTGATTGAACAAGGATAGAAATTTGGTAATGGACAGAAAAGCAAAAGATGTACAAACTCAAGAAATTATACAAAACACATCTGGATTAAAATAGATATACTAACAAATGAAAACTTAGATTGAAATGATTCCAAAATGAGTAGAAAGACAAGATTGTGAACTACGAAATCAACCTATTACATATCAAAAAACTTAACAAATAGAGATAGAAATTTCGCACACATACAGAATAGATGAAAAATGAATAGACACAATAAAAAGGCACAAAAATGAACAAAAATGAAAGCAAATAACACAAAGATATGACTTGAGTTTAAATCTAAAGCTTTGATGCCAAGATGGTGCGAACCCAAAAGGGAATGTCCTACAAACCCAGAAGCACTCTGAGATATACTCACCCTAAGAAAGCTAAACAAGATCAGGTTATCCACTTAAACCCTTGAGCATGAAAGAACAAGAACCTAAAGTGTTGGAAGATGACACAAGGTTTATAAAGCCTTGATAAGTCTATTAGTTCTAAGAAGATCCCTAAAGAGAATCCACTATAGGGATACAAAGTGCAAAAATGCAATTTTTCATTCCAAAAGACAAGTCTGATTACAAATAAGAAGGCATAATGTAGTTAAAGGCCACAATCCTGACCTACTTGTAACTTTTGTACAAATAAAATAAACAAAATATAATCTTTTCTTAAAGGCCCAAATGTGATTGTCTAAGCCCAAATGTGTTCTCCCATTTATAGTACTTGATCCAAGCTCTTTAGTTTGAAATCTCCAGGCCCAAAACTTGATTAGCAGCTTCATTTTTAGAATAAATGAAATTAGCAAAATTTTTAGCATTTTTGTTCATATTTGATCCAGTTGCCATTTGTCTTGTCCATGTCTCTTGCACTAGCTTATTTAATGCTTCCTTAGTTTTATTGGCTCTTTATCTTATGATTGCTCCACTTGGAATTTGCAAAGGATAACTTGAGGTTGAAGAGTCACTAAATGAATTTAAAGAGATAGCATGATGATTCGTATCACTTCTATAATTAGGGAATTTAATTAGACAAATATTATGTTGATACCAAAAGTAGAGGTGCTAACATCATTGAAGGAAATGAGACTTATTTCTCTATGCAATGTAAGCTTCAAAGTGATCACTAAATTTCTAGTGAATAAGCTCCAGCCAGTCATGAATCTTTTGGTTGGCCCAAAATAATGCATTTTTATGGCATCTCGGTTATTATGATAACATAATTATTGCATAAGAGGCTATACACTGAATGTAAACAAAGACAGGTAAGAAATGATTTGTTTTTGTGTAGGTTGGCATGGACAAAGCCTATGATCGTTCATACTAAAGATTGCTTGAAAGTACTTTATGTTGTATTAGGATGAAAGAAGAGATAGTCACACTCACTTTGGGCTGTGTTAGTTCAGCCATAATGAGAGTGCTTTAGATTGGCAAGGATGGACCTGCATTTTAGCCATCTTGAGGTGTTAAATAGGGAGATCCACTTAATCCATATCTTTTTGTGTAGTGCATGGAATGATAAGGTCACATCCTTAAAGATGAGTGATGCCATAAAAGATGAAAGCCATTAAAGCTTAATAGAAATGGCATTGATATCTCACACTTGTTCGTTGATCAAATGGAAAATATTAAACAAGTAATAAGTTGATTCTATAGTATTTTAGAGCACAAGATAAATTTGAGCAAGTCAAAGGCTTTCTTCTCCAAGATAAATATGTAGTTAAGTTTGTGCCTTGGCATTGTCATTACCTCAAATCTTGGAAACACCTTAGTGTTTCCATAATTCACTTAAGAGTTTCAAAGGAAACTTTTTGTCATATCATACAAAAGGTTAGAACGTGACTATCGTCCTAGAAAAGGAAACAACTGAGTTGGTAGCAAAATAGTTCTCATCAAAGTAGTGATATCATCACTCCCCTTCGTATTAGATGCAATGAACAATGATTCCAAAATGAGTTCTCCAAAAGATTGAGAAGGTTAGCAGGAATTACTTATGGTGCCAAGATAAGAATGATAGGAAAGTACATCTTATTACTTGGCATCAAATCAAGAAAAGCAAGAAAGCTAGAGGATTAGGCATTAAAAACCTAGAGCTTCAAAATAAAGCATTTATCATGAAGTTTTACTAGGGTTTGATCGCTAAACTAGAAGCATTATGGGTGAGATGTCTGATATCCAGGTATGAGTGTAGAAATGAAATCATTCCTAAAGTCTCAAGAAAGCATTCACAATCTCTAACTTGGAAGGCTATTATGAATGTATGGGAGAAATTTACTAATGGATTAGGAATGCACATTCAAAATAGATAATGTATTTCTGGTGGAATAAGTAGACACAGTTGCAAGAGCTTCTCATTGATGATGTAAATCAAAATATAGAAGAGGTGAATTCAAGAGCATTGGTGTCAAACTTTGTCCTACAAGGTGGGATATTGAAAAATGGAAACAAATTCTTTCCTAATTGAATAATAAAAGTGTTTCAAAAGGTTCAGCCTTTGTCAAGTAGTAGAAAGGATAATGTAATTTAGCAGAATGCATCAGAGAGTATATTGTAGAAAGCATAATGTAATTTAGTAGAATGCATCAGAGAGTAGATTCTATGTTAAGTCGGCATATAATTGAACCATATTTTTATAGGCTTTTTCATGATTAATTTGGGACTTTTAATACATTCCCTAGGACATTATTGCATGATTAATCACTAATTTGAGTTAGGGACATTTTTATTGAATTAAGTGTAATAAGGCGCAAAATGTCATATTTTGTTAATTATTCATGCAAATGATTTCTTGGACTCTTGATGCTACCCTGTGCTTAATCTTGCATTGTAGTTGTTTTAGAAGAAAAGTAGAGAAGGTGGAAAATGTCAATTAGGGTCAGAACTAATATTTTTTAGGACTAGAAAAAATCATAGAAAAGGCCTTAGAATTTTTTGGAATTACAAGTCTGTGAAGAAAAAGTGCTAGAAAAGATTACAGAAAAGCACCCAAAATTTTAAAACTTATGCCCCACAAATGTTTTGAACATTTGCATTTTAGTCCATCCATAAACTTTTAAATCTTTTCAATTTAGTCCCTAGTCAAAACTTGCATTTTAACCAATGCTAGGTTTCTCTCCTTTGATAAAGCAAATCGAGAGTGGCAGAAAAGGAGCTTTAGAGCTGCGAATTTTCCTTCTTCTGGAAGTAGAGGGCCCACGAAAAACTAGAAGTTCATAGCTCATACCAACACCGTGAACCTTCCTTTTCTCCTTACCTTCTTCTTCCCTCACTAGCAGCCCTTGCTTTATTGTCTCCTTCATCACTGATAAGTTGAAGAGCCGAAGAAGATAGAATCAGTCACAGATCAAAAGTCACAAATCAAAAATCAAACCAAAGGGAGTTTCTTCGATAAGGGAGAATTGGAGAAGAGAGGAAAGAGACGAAAAGTCACCACCACTAACGAGGACTTCCACCCTCGATCCTTAAACTCACTGATCAAAGCTCAAAGACATTCGGAGTATATAGTGATCATAGTGAGAGAGCTCGGATTTTGACCAAAGTGTGTAATGACCCAATTTTAGATTAAGGGCTAGTGACTCTGATGTTGATTGTAATTAGTGTAATAAACACTTTTAGATAAATGTGATGTGAATTTGATATAAATGTTCATAGTGATGATTTAATAATCATAGTGAAACCAAGGGAAAAATGGTAAAATTGCAAATTTACCGACCAATTGGTCAGTTACCAAAGAGGAAACTCATTGGGGATTAGAGATCAAGGGTGGAGATCTATTGGCCATGAGTCGGAATCCCATGCTTTGCATTGGTGTGAGCTCATGGAGGGAGTGAGTAAGATCATGGCAAGTGTCATGTTGTGGACCATTGGATGGTGCTAGAAGACAAAAATCCACTTTTCTCTCTCTTCTCTCTCCTATACGGTTTGTATAAGGAAAAGGAAAGGAAAACACATCATCATCATCCTCATCATTTGTCTCTTTCTCCATTTTTTCGGTGATCAAGAAGAAAAGGAAGAAGAAAGGTAAGATTTTGATGTTTTAGTTGATCTTTAATGCCTTAAACATCTTCTCTAATGTTGTGCACCTCATTGAGAGCTTCATCTTGGTGATTTCAGAATTTTGAATAGTGGTGATTTGGGTGTTGGAGTAATTTAAAAGTTGGAGAATCAAGTTCTAGTTTTGGCAAAGTGAAGAAGTAAGCATTTGATGCTTTTTGATATATATGTTGTGATTTTTGGATAAGTTTGAGAAATTTTAGAATTTGCCTTGGTTTATGTCCATTTTTGAATGTATGAATGTCGTAGTGATTGATGCTGGAAATAGTTCATTGTGAAGTTATTTGAATATTGGTTATAGTTTTGAAGTTAGGAGGTGTGTTGATTAGAATTAGGTATTGTGTGTAGATTAGAGACTCAAGAGTTAGATTGTGGTTAAAATAGTTTTTGGATGTTTTTGGAAGTTACCAATGTGTTCCTTAGGAAATTTTAAGTGGTAATGAACTTTGTGTGGAGTTTGGGAACCATTGGGATTAATTTGACCAATCTGGGATTTTCTATCTGTTCTGGGCAATCTGATGGCATCACTCGAGTGAGGGAGGATGACACTCGAGTGCTGCCTTGTATTATTCCTTTTCTCTTTGTGTTTCACTTGGGTTCTCATGAAGGAGGCTCAAGTGCACTTCTTAAACCACGAGTGAAGTTGGTGATCACTCGAGTGAGCAAGGGGTTACTCGAGTGATGGTGTGTGTTTATGGTAAGGCTGCTCTCGGGTCCTTACTCGCTGGTTAATGTTCAAGAGTGTGTTTTGACACTCACAAGTGTGGGCTCCTCACCCGAGTGCCAAGGGTGGTGCTCGAGTGAGCTCTTCCCTCTGTTGTTGCATGTGCTCTTGGGTTCTTACTTTCTGTGTTGCACTTCTGGGGACTCGAGGAGATTTGGACTCATCACCCGAGTGTAAAGCCTTATGCTCGAGTGTTGTGAGCACTCTCTAGCTATGGTAGTTGCTCAATGTCAAACATTTGCAAGTGAGAGCCAGTCTCACTCGAGTGCAAGTCTCTCATCACTCAAGTGAGGTCATCTTCACTCGAGTGAGCCAGCTGAAAATCTGTATTGTGCTTCCAGAAAAGTGGTCTTTAGGGTAGCTTCTTCCAACCCTTTAAGTATGTGTTTAGGGGTCTAATGATCATCCTAAAGTGTTTAAATGGTAACCAACTTAGAGTATTATAGAAATAAGCATTTGGAAAAAGAGATTGATTAGTTATCCCTAATTTGATTATAGGATTTGACATCTATCAGACTCATGAGCCCACTGTGCCGAAGAACGTCAGGAAAGATACAGGTAGTCACTCCTCTCTTATATTTTATGTAAATGTACTGTATGTATGCCTATCATGCATTGTGTTGTTGCTACTGCTGCCTTGTGATGCATTAAGACGCCTTATGGAGCTTTGTGTTGCTTTGTACCTTGTGGAGCTTTGTGCCTTGTGATACTTTGTGCCTTGTGATGCTGCTGCATAGTAATTATCATGGAAGCGGGCATAGAGATTACAGTGAAAGCTGGCATAGTGATTACAACGAAAGATGGCATAGTGATTACCGGGAAAGTGGGCATAGTGTATTGTCATTACAGCCGTGAGTGCTATCGGTTGTGGCGAGAGCCATAACTCCTAGTGTTGTTGCTGAACATGATGAACATACATGCTTTGTGTTTATATGTTATATGAGTGATTTATTACTACTGGGATTCTTTAGAATCTCACTCTTTCTAAATGACTAACATTTCAGACAGGGCAAGTGGCTCAAAGGGGAAGCGGCCAACCCGGAGTAGTTAGGAGCTCGTAGGGACATTTTGATTTTGGACTATTGGTTATCTAATAGGATTTTGGAATTACTGTATGTATATGAGTTGTAGATAATATTTTTGGATATGTAATCCCTATTTTCGGAAACTTGTATATATACAAGTAATCCGGGGTTGCCGGGATTTTAGTTACGCACTCTGATATTTATTATGTGATTTAACTACACAGGTAGTTGTATTCAAAGGTGAATGTGAGACCAGATGAACTATGTTTTGAACTATTTTCGGTATACCCCATCTTGAAGATGAGGGATTATAAATGTGTTTTTTTGGTCTTATTGGTCTTTATTTCATTTAAATTTCATAATTCGGATATAATTTCGGTGAGGGGGTTACAAAGTTGACTCGATATCCATTCTTTTACCAATACCACACCTTACCTCCAGATTTTTCGTATGTTTTTAACCCACCAGAAATGACAACTTGGGTTTTTGGAATCTCCATCTTCATCAGCCATCACCATCATCAAACCAAAGCATATTCATCCTTGTTCATCCACCACTGTCTTATATCATCACCATTAGAACATCAAAGAGCACAGAGACCTTCATTCTCTATCTTTCTTGTGAGATCTCTAGTTCTCTGGCGAGCTTTGAGTTTTTCAATGAGATTTCCAGTTTTCCAGTAAGTCTTGCTATTTACCAGCGGCACTTCTTTTCCCTTTCTTCTACTTCAAGATTTGCCATTTCTCTATCTCATGGATTTCTGTTGTTTTCAAGAAGCTTTGTAGTGTCTAAAAGTATAAATGGCTAATTTGCTTGAGATTTTGTGGTGAAGAATGTGGCTAAAGCTTCAATCTGCAATAAAGGGGAGTTTATTAGTTTTCCATTAGCTTATTATATGTATTGTGATCTGTTTGGTTCGATTCTATAGTTGGTACATGTTTGTAAGACTTGGATGAGTATTCATTTATCCTTATTGGTTAACATTTGTGTTGAATTTTGCTTTAATGCTCTTAGACTATGTATTGAAATTATTGTCTTATGTTTTAATGAGATTATACATTGTATGTGAACACTATAAAGTGTAGTTGATTTATTTCATATTGAGTGACACGATTGTACTCTCATTTAAGAGGAAACAGATGCATTAAAATGATTTTCAAACACACATCAAATGGTTTTTGGCAATTTATCTAAGAGATGACTATGAATGTGATCATATGATTCGTTATTAATTAGATAAATTGGACTCAATGCAATTGCTTGAGGTTTTCAATTTGACTTGATGATAAATTAACTTCCAAATCTATTTAAGAAGCTAGGAAAGCCATTAACTTTGCTATCAAGACTCATTTCCTCATATCCATTCCATTTTTATAGAAGTGACCAAAAATAATAGTTTAGCTTTTAATTAAATTGCGTTACTCTTTTAGTTATTAAGTTGAAAATACCTAAAACCAATTTCCCTTATCTTTATTACATTTGCAAGGCATTTAGATTACTTAGGAATCAATAAAACGATCCTAAGTTTGCCTATACACAATGCTTGATTAATTTTTTTATTGTGGACCCCAAGGCTAACATAAAAGAGGCCCTCATCAAATAGTGTCATTGCTGGGGAGCTAAGTAATTGGCTTCCTAGGAAATCTAATTGTCAAATTCACTTTTGACAAGGGGTTTCTCGTGTCAAGTTTGTTAGTTTTGCATTTTTTATTTTTCATCGCATATGGTTTAGGATTTTTGCATTTTGGTCGCTTTTATAGCATCTCATTGCATACTAAGCAAAACCAATAGCTTTGCTATTAGGTGTGGTGATTTTTAGCCAAATTCTATCATTTTGGCCACTTTTTGATTTTTTTGTTTATTTTCTGGAATTTTTCATATTTTTCATTTTGTTAGTTTTTGAGTTTTCTTCTTTGATTTCTTCCAATTTTTTAGATTTCATTGCATTGTCTTGACTTGGTAGTTTTTGTGTGGTGTTGTTTGCATTAAATTTGATATGATTTTGAGCTCACTTATTTGAATTTATCATGTCTCCAAGTTAATTCATAGCATACTTGCATCTTTTGTCATTTTGAAACCTCTCTTTCTTTTTCACTTGCATTTGTATTTTCTTAGATTCTTTTTCCTAGTTTTTATAGTTAATAGTTAGATAGTCACTTTGTGATTCAGTGAGAATTTATTGTATTGAATTATTGTGGCTTAGTTTAGTGGTAATCAAGATTTACCTCTCAATCTCACTCTTTCAAAGGCAATTACACTGGGAGGAATGATAATGTCTCTCAAGGATCTCAATCGGTGCAATAACAACTAGATATCATTTCAGCCTGAATGAAGAATTTAAAAAGGGGTTTGGATTGTCAAGAAAGTTCACCCTTTTAATCTCACTCTTTTGTAGATATCTTTATCAGAAAGATAGATGCTCTCTCCCAATCTATCGATTCCATTCAACAAACATTGTGGCTTCTTTAAGCCAATTTAGAGGGTCAAGAAAGAAGTCTAATTGCTCCAGAATGTCATAGTCCATTCTATCACCCATACCATACACCTTACCAATAATATTCATTCCAAACCACCCACCCACCCTATAGACCATACCATAAGCCTTCTCCACCATATAACCCATATTATGAGCCATACTCTAATCCTTCACCATCAACCATATACCATATCGTAAACCTCCTCCTCCATTCCATCCTACTTTCCAACCATGCCATCCATCTCATGAGTCTCTACACCCACTCTTTGAGCCATGTTATAGACCTATTTCCCAACCATGGGTGATAACTAAGAACTTTCCATTTGTGAAGTCCTTTTAGAGTTCTAAAATCAAATGACTCAAATTATAAATGAGAAATGGTAACACAAAGACAACTTTGACCATCACATAGACTCTATGATAAGAGGAATGGAGCAACAAGAAAGAGAAAATGAGTTATTGGAAAAGGAAATTGAGCGTCTCACTCAGCTACGACAAGTGTTCAAGAAGAATTTGCAAGAAAATCCTCCTCCTATGTTCATACATACACAAGAAGCAGAGCTATTGAAGAAAGAAAATAAGGGGTTGGAGAAAGCAATGGAGTGACTTGCATAAAAGTCTTTTAATTGCAATACTTCATAAAAGACTCATCCTCCATTGCCTATATATAGACCAACTATGTAAGCCAAGAAAGTCAAGAAGGCCTATCTTCAACTTCCAAAGGAGTCTTCCTCTTCCATAAGTAATAAAACTCCTATCCTTGAAAAAGTTAACCCTTCTCTAACTACTACTCTTACAGGTGAAGCAATTAATGATTTGAGTAATGATGAGGTGGATGAGGGAATGATTGTTGAATCAACTCAAATGTTTGAAAATGTAATTGCTCAACCCTATTGACTCTAGTTATAGTGATTCAATTGTAGTTGTTGATAAGAGTGCCCCTACTTCTTTATGTAATGCTTTAACTATTGAAAATGTTTCTTTTCATAGCACTAGGGATGATTGTGATAAATTGAATGAAGTATTTTCATGTTTTTGTGCTGAAGATCAAATATGTGTAGACTATTATAATGAAAAATGCCACTTGATTGCTAAATTTCATAAGAAAGTGTTTAGTGATATGGTTGATTCTACCATTAATCCTGATAAATCCTCTTGTACTATTGATTATTGAAGCCTGAGCATCACAAAAATATTGAACCTTATATGGATGCCAATGTGGTTTATGAGTGAGAAAGATCATAGCTTAGGATGCCAAATGCATAAAATTTCCATTGGATTACTTCCTTGTACTCTTGTTGATGACAAAAATTCTGAAATTTTGATTGCTAAAATCCTACATGTTGATGAATCTTTCCAACAAGTGTTATCTTGTGATTTACCACCTGATTTAGAAATGAAACATAATTGCTTTGAAATTTTGGAACCCTCAAGTGGTAATGATTTGAAAAATTCTCTTCCTTCTTCTACTCTTTTTCCTTCTATCTCTTGTGATTGCAATGATGATGCAGTGTGCCCCAAACTAAATTTAATTCCACACCTTCTACTTTGCAAACATAAGAGAAGTTTCACAATATAACCATTTGTTTGACCCCAACTGATAAGAGTGGCATTGATTTCCTTGAATGTTATAGTTACTTGTAGAGTTTGGAACTTCACATGCCTTTTATTTTACTTAAATCTCTTCATGCCTTTATTTTTGTATGGGATATTGTTGTTTGCTTGCCTTCTTTACAAATACATAAGTGGAAAGGTTGTTGAGGAGCCAACCTCCACCTTACATTATTAGACCTCTTTCAATTGATCCTGAGCTACCTCCACTAAGAAAATTGAATGCAAGAGAAGATGTTTTAAAGGAAAAATGCATGATTCTCATCAGGAATGAGAACTTCTCTTTCAAGTGAATCAAGCTACTCTAACAAAGGTTGTCTCTTTCCTTACT
The DNA here is from genome assembly GCA_963855925.1 of Inga laurina. NCBI lineage: Eukaryota > Viridiplantae > Streptophyta > Magnoliopsida > Fabales > Fabaceae > Inga > Inga laurina. The sequence continues at coordinate 27,012,718 of OY979706.1, read as the reverse complement.
TATTTTCTTCCTGATTTCTATGAGTACTTGGGCTTAATTGTTGTATGAGAAAGATAAGTGTGGGGGAGGGACCCAATTTAGTAGAAAAGAAAATGTAGAAGTAGTGTAGCTTAGTAAGTACAATAAGAACTCCTTATGTATACTTTATATTTTCGGCCAATACCCTAGTTGATTCACATTGTGCCTTGAGTTTTAACTTGCAAGCAATCTCTTTAGAGTTGCTTTACACACATTGAGGACAATGTGTTGATTAAGTATGGTGGAGGAGAATACATTTTTGAATCCCATTAATTGATCACTTTAAAATGAGAAAATGCCTTAAACTACTAGAAAATGTTTTCAAAACATTTCAAGCATGACTTGTTTGATGCATGGCCTAAGTGGTAAAGGGTCACATTTGCCACTTTGGAACTATAATTTATGGTAAGTTCTTTGAGCTTTCACAAGATCTATTGTTTTGGCAATTTTTTAAAATCATATTTTGCTTTTCAAGTGAATGGGAAGAGGAATGAACACGCAATTGGATTTTTGCTTACTCCTTGTTTTGAAAAGAAAAGAAAAGTTTCTATATCATTAGTGCTTTTAATAGTGGAGCATTATTAAAATTGATTGCAATGTTTTGATTGATTATATTTTTAAGGTTAGCACTTGGAATACTTAAGTAAATGTTTTGTGGTTAGCTTCGTATGCAATTGATAGTGTTAGAGTAGGCATTAGAGAAAAACCTTATTGGAAGGTTATTTGGGCCTAGAATTCTTTTCCTGTGTGTGCATGTTCACTTAGTTTTTCACCTTCTAGAACTTGTTTCAACTCTATTTCAAAACGCATTTGCATAAGTATGATGTAATGGGTGTTTTGTAAGAACCATTATATATGTGAGACCATTGTGTATTATGTAAGCATTATGCATGTCTTGGCCTTTCTAAGCCTTAATACATAACGGGTGTTACATTAGAACTATTATATGTGGTACTAAATACATCAGGATTCAGAATTAGATACGTATTCACACCAATAATATATAACGCCACCATTATAAGATTTAAAACCATGATGTATTATAAAAACTAATTGTGATTTATGGTCTTTTCTATAGTTGGGACTAGTGTTAGAACATATGAAGGTGAAATAAAGGAGAGGATAAGGGTTATTAGGGGTTTTTCTTAAGCTTTTCTAAAATTATTTTTACTACTTTTTAGACTAGTATGGACAACTAATGTAAAAACTATATTTTAGATATGTTATTTTTGAAGATTGGTTCACAAATTCATTAATACTTTTATTGATAAAAGGATAATTTACTCAAATGATAAAAGGTACAAAAAGAAAAGCTATTGGCTTGTACAAAGGATTTAAAAGAGAATGAACAAAAGCCCAATAACCACGTAAAACAAGAAAGACAAATGAAAATAAAACAAGACACACTAAATAGGGAGCATGGAGTAGAAAAAGAGAGAAAAATGCAATGGACATGTAGAGAGGAAGCAAACCACCAAAAAGAGTGAGTTGTGAAGCGTAAAGAACCTAGTACAATATAGTATGGTAGGTCAGGAAGGCCTAGGAAAGCTCAGAGGTAAAGGCCTTTACTAAGGAAAGGGTACTGTTGAAGAGAAAATGGGAACCTGTGGGTCTTGGAAGACCAATGATCAACAACCCCCACAAGAATGCAACATTGAGAAGAACAAAATAGCTACCTGAAATAAAAACAAACATAATAGTACAAAAATAAGATAATAAAAAGAAACAAGTTGAGTAGCTTAGCAAACTACACTACACGCACAACACTACCCATTTTGTGCATGTAATTAGAAGATGAGATCATATCAACACCACAGGAATGTTTTTGACCAATGGCTTGCTGAAACCTACAGAGCGAAAATCATTATAGACCCCAAAGACCTCAACACCAAGAAAGAAACCATAACATCGACAATGGTGGCCACCATGACCCCCACCATTACTACCATTATAAGGAACCCCATTTGGCATGTCATGAGAAAGGAAGAGTGTGTCCACAGAAGTTGGAAAACTCCTCAATGTAATGAAGCGCCTCCTCACCAGTTAGGGCAGAAATGCACATGTAAGAAGAAACTTCGTGATTTTGGATCAATAGAGGCAAGTGAAGCTCTCGAGGATGGGAAATCCTGAGATAGGATAAATGGCCCTCAACTGATCAATAAACTCCATCGAGGGTTGTGTGATATAGTAACCTGATCACAAAAGCATCTCCAAGCGTGGTTGCTTTAGACCATAAAGATGCATAGGGACTATAAATTAATGGAACCAAGTATTTTATCATACCAGACAGGAGAGCCAGACCAAAGCAGAGTTTGCTTAATGGTAATATGAGAAATGTAGTGTGATAAATCCCAAATTTCATATATTTTGTCCCACCTTATTAAATTATTTTGAGGACTATTTTAGGATAATTTGGATTTATTAAATAATATTTGGATCATTATCCAATTTCAAGAAATAATATAAATCTGAATTAATTATGAGATTATTAGGTTTAAATTGCTAATATTCTGATTGCTATCTTGTGACTGGATAATATTTCAAAAATATATGATAGATCATGATTTTTTTTTTTAATTCTTGAAGGGCAGGGAAAAGCATATGTGAAGATCCTATGGTGCAAAATTTTTCTTAGAAGCTAAAAGAGAATCTAATGGTTAGATCTTATTGGACTACTTAAATTGTAATGGTTTCAAATTTTAAACCCCAAAGCTCTCTCTTCCTCTCTTTTAATTTATCTAGTTGCCACAATATAAAGGGGAGGATGCACTCACCGACACATGGACGCAGGCTGAAAACTCACGTGTAAAATGATATGTAGTTCGATAGGCACACAAGAATAGCATAAATATAATGATAATATGTGCAGAATTACAAAAATTCCCCATAAGGGTTCGTATATACTAATTACAAATGATGTAGTTGCATAGGCTACTGGGGTATCTAAATCTGTTGCAATGAAATAGAGGGATCTTCCCATCTTCACTCTACCACTGCATTCCTCTCGTGTAGTTCTCTTCTTTTGATCTTGGCATACCTTTTGTATTCACCTGTCTAAATTGTTGGTAAGGGGTGAGATTTGAGATAATCTCAGTAGGAAACAGATACCATAATGCATGCATGATAGATGCTATGTGTATGAAAAGTTAGCTTTAACTAGATGCATGCCCCATAATGACATTTCTGCATGATCAATGTTTCATGTAACTTAACTATGGCCATAGTATAAATAGAAACAGAGATTCATATTCAAATATGCTCTACACAATCAAGTAAAGCAATCACATACATCAATACACAAGTAGAGATATCACATACATAGAAATAAGGTAAGTTCCCAAAATCTGGTCTCTGAGTCCTTCTCTTGCACCTTTATATCAATCAACATTTTGTGTCTGGCTTGGGCTACTGTCCGATCCTAAATTTCCAAATGTACAAGAATTAGGTTAAAACCCATTCATGTACTACTTTAGGCACTTCCATAGTGTTTCTTGTGCTAATATGAGTATATTGTAAAAATTACCAAAATACCCCTGGGAACCTGACCCCGCCTCGCCCCGCCCTACCCGGTCTGACCGTACTTTTTTTTTGAAATTTTGACCTCGGCTATTCTTACATATTTTTGCCTAAGGAATTGATTTTAGGCCTCAGAATTACCAAATTCACTGCCAAAAGATAAAAATGCTGTTAGCAGCCCCCAATTTAGGGTTTCAGGGGCGTTTTGGTCATTATGTTTTTTAGGGCTTTTTCTGGAAAAGTGTTCATATGTAACTCTACCTAATTTTCTCTCTTGAATGCAGTGGTATCATCATAACATCAAAAATCAACTCTAACCCCTTGAATGAGAGCTAGCCGAATACCAGGATTGTTTGGGAAAAATTGGGGTTTTCTAATTCTAACTCTACAGACTTTCTCCTTTCTACTCCTAATCACTTTATTAAGTATTTAATTACTTTATAACTACCATTTATACCCAATTTTGGCAGTATAACATCTAGGGTTGAATGTTTCCCAAATTTCACAACCACAGCAAATTAACCATAAATTCTCTGATTAAATCAACCACAAAATTAGAACAACCAAAGATTGAAGCTTATAAAGTTACCTTTGGCTCCTTCTTGTTGTTCTCTTGTTGGCTGAAACCTTAGTCTCTCAAACTTCAAAAATTTTGCTTCAACCACCTTGAATCACATAGAGGAGAAGCTTAGGAGAAGGATTACACATATTAGAAGATAATTTACCGAAGAAATCACTTACCTTTGTAAGTTTTCTCCTTCCTTCTTTCTAGAAATCAAGCAAGCTCTCTCTCCCCCCCTCCCTTACACACTCAAAACTGAAGGAAATGAAGGGAATGAGGAAGAGAAATAGCTTTTGTAATTATCCCTTAATTTCTATAATTATTTAATTTTCAAAATCCCCATTTTCAGATTTATTGGAAATTCTGGCAGACTTTTTGCTAAAACTTTGGAAAATCATAACTAAATTTGTAAACATCATATTAAAGTAATTTCTAAGGATATAGAACCCTTATTGTGTCTATTTTCAAGAAAAAATATAGCCCTTTGTCAATTGGAAGAACAAAATTCCCAGAATTTAATTCTTTAAATGTTGTTCCAGAAAATCAACAATTTTTATAGGCTAAATTCAGGAATTCATAACTCTTTGCATATAGCTCAAAAAATTACTCATTATATATCAAATTAAACCTTATGATGACTACTTTCTCCCTGTAAAATTTCAAAACTTTTGAACATTATTTGATCTTCCAAAATCACATGACAAATTCACTGGCTCACCAAAAATATCACTGGCAGCATAATCACATTCTCCAAAATTCACCATTTTATTTCATTGACTATTTTCAATAATAATAATATATTTTGGTAAATAAAATTTAGGGCATTATTTCACGCATATCCTTACTATCATTAATCCCTTCAATTCCATCCCTTCCATTCACGTGGCTTTTTCCCTTCTTCCCACTAACACATTGATTCTCCTATTCAGCCTACTACCACACTCCATGGGCCTATCTCCACAAACCCATTAAATATAATAAGAGTCCCATTCATTGTAAATTCATCCACAAGTTACCTTTCCCAGGGGTGATGGTCGTGACTCACTTAGAGCTTGGAGGTGAGGAAAAATTCATGGCAGCATGAGTTATTTGGGAGGCAACTTGGGAGGAGTATAGAGGAAGCTAAAGCCTAGGAACTTACTGTTACAAGTGTAAATAGTTTATTAAATAGTACAAGTGTACACTATCATAACCAAATTATATAGAAGTGAGCAGAGTATCGTTCCCACGAGGATTGATAACTAATTACCAAAATGAGTAATTTTAACTTATTTAGTAGATCGATTAGTTGGTGATTGAGATTACAAAATTAAAAATGAATGCAAATGATATGAAAGCAACTATGAGAAAAAAGCCCTAGGGTTCATATTTCACTTCATAAATTCTGAATTGAATCACTTATCTATTCTAGCCTAATTTATTCTACATGATTGACAGTCGAGTTTTTCCTAATTTAATTACTAGCCTCTTCCAAGGTTAAGCAATTCTATAATTAATTGCTAATCCAATATATTCCTATATGAATTTAAGCAATTAATTATGCATTAAGATTTATGGAACTTAGTAAGACTACACAACTCATATGAATATATTCTTATTTCGTATACAAGTCATGGTTTTAATTATAGGATCTATACACATGCATCTCCTTCCAGTCTCAACATATATATTGGAATCATTCAAAAGGTGGCCAATCAATTGAAAGCATTAAGAACAATAATTAAAACTCAATTATGAACAAGAAATTCAAACTAGATTTAATAAGTTAAGATTCAATTTGTCATTAGTAAGCTACGTCATCACCCTAGAAAAATGGAAGTTTAGCACATGATGAAATAAAAAAAAATAAATTGATAACTTCATAAACATTGCAATAAACTTAATTATTAAATTCTAAAAAATAAAAATTACAACCACAAGATGCATGAAAATAGAAAAATATAGCCTTCCATGTAAGAGGTAAAACCTTCCATGTAGGAGGTATGCAAGAAACAAATACAATGCATGAAATTAATTCTAAGATAATGGTGTAAGTGGAGAAGAGAGGAGAGTAATAGATATGAAATGGTGTGTGAGTGGAGAAGAGAGGAAAGTAATGGATATGAAAAAATTATTGTGTAAAATGTGAAGGAGAGGGTGGCTATATATAGGGAAGAATAGAGTAGGGTATATGAAATATAGTGGATGAAGTAGTAGATAGAATGTGGTAGATGAAGTAGTAGATGAAAAGGAAGATGAAGTGGTAGATGAAATGTGGGAGACAGAATGGTTGGTGGAATGGTAGATGATTCCTGCTCTCAACTTCCAAGCAAAATTTTAAACCCTTAGAGATAGAACTGGGTTTTGGTCTCAACATAAAAGTTGTAAAACTATTTCTTTGCTTTTTATCCATATATAGAACATCCCAATCTGACATCTAGAGCTCCAGATATTAGCTAAAAACTGAAAGAGGGTATAATTTAGTATTTTTCATTAAATTCTATTTCATGCCAAAATCATTATTTATTTGTTAATCACACCCAAATTTATTAAATTGAGCTCAAATATCATTCACAAAATCATCATATAAGGGAAAATAAATATGCAAATATTTTACTTATCACTTACACTTGAAGGCCGCAAGGGAGTGTCTTTCCTTTTATCAATTTGTTTCAAGACTTGAGATTATGTAGTTTTAAATGATTTTGAGTTGTATCAATTAAGAACAATCTAGTCTTAGATGGTAGACATATTCCTTTTAGATTGGATTGATATTTTGGAATGTTTTGTGCTTGAGACATTTACTAAAATGTTTGTTTGCAAACCTTTTGATTGTCAATTGAATTATTAATCAAGATTTCATTATTAATTTAATTGTCAATCTGGTTTATCTTCTCAATTATTTAATTAGGTTAGTTAATTGTCTAGTTGTTTAATTAGACAATTTTAAACATGATTTCTAAAATTAATTTTAAACTAATTGGGATTGGTATAAATGGGTAGGTAATTAACTAGCTTTTATATCATTATGAGTTTTCTAGTGGATCAAGTGTTATTGAGCATAGGGGTTTTCCATGCTTCAATTAGACAATTAAATATATTAATTCCTCTCTTTTATCAATCTCCCTTCGGTCTAATTAACTAATTTGGGCTAGGAAGGTTAACTCCATATAAATCTTAAGTTGTCCCCTTCATCACCATAACTGAATTAAATTTTTCTTGTGTCTTGCTTTTTCTTAATCTTTTTGCTTAGCATTTTAATTCCTCTTTCATAAAAAAACCCCTAAAAATTGCAATCAAATTGATATAGATTAGTCTTATTCTCATATAGGTTTTAAAGTCACTTGCATCTTGCATCTAATTAGTTTAATTGCATTTGGTTAGCTAATACTATTTTGCATTTTAGTTTAGGTGCATTCCATTGCATTTTTCATCATTTAAATTCAATTCTAGAGAAAACTCATAGATTGTTCCTTAGAAGAATAACCTAGGTTGCCACTGTATTATCTTAATAGGTTGTCCTAGTTATTAATTGATCGTTTTAGTGACCAAAACACATCACAGTGCTCATACTAGTCATGGTTTACTATAACCACCAAATCTCTAGTTGCAATCAACAAGATTAGCCGACCAACAGCATGCCAACAAGTAGAAGGCAAGCTCATCACACCGAGAAAACCGATGGTGCTCTATGATTTGAAAACCTAAGGCTTTTGTGACAAGCAAGATCTCCCAACGACATCAATTTATAGGTGAGGCTCGATAAAGGGGATCAAGTTACAAGGAAGGCAAAGTTCATAATGCTTTGTTACTGAGCCTTTGAAACTATGAAAAAACAACAATAACTCCAACAGAGAGAGACATAATCATGGCAAGCAAATCAAAGAGAAATAAAGGTAGAATGACAAGCTAGAACTTTGAGGGATAGCCACCTTAATCAGAAGTAATAGTGATAGAAATTATGGCTCCAAAAAAAATTGAATATTCTTGAGAGAGGAACAACATGAGCCTCGGAGCAAGGAGTAACCAACCTAGTTTATTTTGGATGAGCTGAAGAAAGGTCGATAGAATAAGTTTTATGTTTGCCAAGATATAAATGAAAATTGCTAGAAGAGAAAGAGCGAGAAGAGGGTGGGGGTGGTGGGGTACAATCAAAACTAGCATGAACTCCCTCGCGCATTGCACTGGGAGAAATTCTTTAGGAAAATAATTGCATTATAGCTGGTCATACAAACACAACACTAATTTAAAAAATTGAAATTAACACACACACAAACTAATATGATTAAATGCATTAGCTCATTAGCCGAATCAAAATAATTTGTAGGACATCACATAGACATGCATGTAAAAGTATTTTCAAAGAAAATGATAAAGGACATGACTGAAGATCATTAACATTGAAAAAACATAATGAAACATACTACAAGTCAAACAGGAAATAGGAAAAAAATTAAGTTCTAATCCAAACATCAAACTACGAATACATCTTAATTGCATGGCATGAACTACATTGAGTGTTGAGTCGTAAATCTAACTAAACTGAATTAACAGTGCAAATTCCTAAACACTTCCTTGTAAATGACATTTGTGGTAGTCTTACTATTACCATCAGGATTAGTAGGCACATATAATTTCAAGCCATCCATGCTTCTAATCCATGATGATGCAACATATAATTGCCCATGGGTATATACAGGCTTAGCAAGATATACCCCAACATGATGAAGAGACTGGCTTTGGCTTTTGTTGATAATAATTACAGAACTGAGATTAATTGGAAATTGCCTCCTTCACGTATGAAATGACCATATACTTCTCAGCCATGAAATGCAACAATTTACTCGAGTAGCCACTCGAGTAACCATGTGAGAAAAAGGTATTACTCGAGGGAGTACTCTAGTAATTTGTGGAGTTATTTGATCCATTACTCGAGGGATCACTCAAGTAACCAGGTAAGCAAACTCTCGGCCAAGATTTGAATGACATTACTCGAGGGAATAATGGAGTAATATGCAAACTTATTTGAAATCTACTCAAGGGAGCACTCAAGTAACATCTGAAGAAAACACATGGCCACTCGAGTAACTACTCGAGTAATCAGATTACCAGATTCAACACTTGAGTAATTTGTGAAGAAAAGACATGGCCACTCAAGTAGCCACTTGAGTAATTAGGTATTTCCAAAGTTTGTGATATATCTCACTCCATGTCTTACCAGAGTAATATCTTATGTAAAATATTGAATTACTCACTACCATATTTTTGATATGTTTACTCGAGGGACTACTCGAGTAATAAACATGATCACTCGAGTAGCCACTCGAGTAAGGTAGTCCAGAAATTATGTTTTTAATTGAATGATTATTGATTAGTTATCTATATGATTAACTCTTCATTGCATTAGTATCCTAAGTACATTTATCGAGAATAATGAAGAGATCATGGAAGAAGAACAAAGTCAAATAAAGCGTATGAGATCTCACCTACCGCTACCTACCGCAAATGGATAGTTTTCAAATTTGAAGAATGGTCAACCGTTGCTATGCGACTCTAATGGACATGTTTGTATTGCTTCCAACAGACACAACAAATCATCTATATATATGGAGCATTCAAAGAGCAGAAAACAATAACTGAGAACACACAAACATATATTGATCAACATACTCTTAGTACTTTATTTTCTTATACTCATTCATCATACTTCAGTGATTATATATTTGCTCTGTGAGAGAGTTTTTCAATACAAACTCAATATTTGTTATTGAGACAACTTAAGGTTGCAGAACCTTGAGTTGGGGATTTGATTATAATGTGTAAGGGGGAGTGAGTGTCCAGGTAAAGAAACTTGTTATGTACTGAGGTGCCAAGAACCCACTGAATCTTGGAGAATATAGTGAAACTCTCAGAGACGCCCTGAGAACTTGACGTAGGTCAAAGTGGTTGTGGCCGAACCAGTATAACTCCTGGTGTACACTTCGGTGATATTTTTCCTTACTCTCAACTGCTTTAAATATTCTGTCAATTTTCTTATACACAACAAAATTTCTGGTGTCACCCAATTCACCCCCCTCTTGGGTGAAACACTTGCACTAACACTTTATACATTAGGCTGTATGCAAATAATTCCCTCTTGCTTAACCTCTTCCTTTTCTTAGTAGCACTGAGTCTCTTCTCTATGTTGGATGTCATCCCTACCTCTATCTTCACCATAAAGGAATAAAATAAGATATTGAAGTGGTAAATAGAAGGAAGTAATTCATAGATCCATTGTGGGAACCCTAAATGTTCTCTAACTATTATATCTCTTATATTGAATTCCATGTCTATGTCACCAAGAATTAATGCAACTACTTTTGAAGCAGTTGGCGTGTTATAAGTCCTTCCATCATGTTGTTTGGTGCTCATCAAGCACAATCTCAGCTTATTAGATTGGTTGTTCTTTAACAGGTCTAAAGCAAAATGATACTATTTCACATAAGGATTGACTTCATCTAATATTTTTTTTGATATCTGATACAATGTTTCTATCAATTGTTGAATCTTTTTTATGCTTGGTACAAAAAAAAAGCCTTCTTTTTAGTACATGCATTGATGCAAATATTCAAGTAGAAAATAGATTTGTAACATAAGTTACCTGAATGCATTAATTCGGTTCCTTACTTCATTCTTTGTATCCAAAATGTGTAATTGAGGGTAAATCGAACGTGAACCTTTAATAGGCAATAAACTTCCTATGATGTGGTGGTTTTGACCTAATAGAACAAAATAGTATGGACCACCACCACTGTTCTAGGAATGATCAATCTTGCCTCCCATAGATGTAAATGAGAACATGTTGTTATATTACCTTATATTTGCATAGAAGTTTCTTGCCTCTAAGGTGTTCTTTATAAGGAAGAGTCTTTATAGTAAAGGTGAACGTGGCTTCATGTATGGTAAGACAACCTTCCCTTGGAGGTAGCATATATTGAATGAATTAGGAACTCTTTTCTTATTGTTGTTGTTCTTTCTAGCTCTTCATTATACCAAAAAGAAGCATGGCAGTATTTGCATGCATATGTCGGATCACCTTCATCTATATATGCTGCCCAATATCAAAGTGTATAGTATATTTATAAACATACTATAAATAGTTTTCATGTACGAATAGTATAGATCTTGATTAATAGAATTCGTACCTTGAAGCTCTGTTTTCTCAATTGCAACCATGTCCCTCAATTGTTTGGTTATGTTATTGTGCTCAGCTATTAACTGATCCATGTCATCTACTAGCATTAAACATGTCAGCTTCATGGTGTATAAACTAAGGTGAATTTAGTACAGATTAAATCAACCATGAAAGATGTTAAATTACATGACTCTTCATCATTACTTAAGGATAAATCCCTATGGACTTCATCATCATTGTAATCCAAATTAATCTGAATATTTCTATAATGTTGACTATCAACTATAAGAAAGAGCAACTGAAAAAGAGCCATGTAATACAAACTACATAACTACAACATGTTTATAAGTTAGATAGTTATTTAACAGCTGGATCATTGTAATTGTAATTCAATCAAAACCCGTTGTATGTCCTTCTAACATGTACAAGTGTAGTTTAGTGGGTCGGGATGCCTTATTAAACCCGACACAGTAAAGTTAGTATTGCAACTTGAAAAAAACTCCTCTCTATAATTTGCATTCATATTATGGGTCCCTATTAGTAAAAATAGTATAATAGAAATATCAATGGGATTAGAATTACCAAGTGTATATAAGTATGAATCAATTACTACAATCATTATAAAGAGGTTCAAACCTGAACAATTGCTAAAACTATTGGATTCTTTATGAATGGAATAGTTTTTAGCACCATTGTTGCATCTTTTCTGTCCTTGCCTCTTTTCCTTTACATTGTTAGTCAGTTGTCTTTTTAGTTTACCACTTTTACACTTGGAATCATGTTCACTTCTTGCTTGAAACTAATTATGGTTATATTCTGGACTCCTTTTAAAAGTGCATGAACTTTCTATAGATGAGGCAACATTAATTGAGATCGAAGGAATGACTTATGCAAAAGTAAGAGAAGTAAAGAGTAAAGTATTCAATAGATAAGAAGGACCTGTAGATGGCATACTTGTTTATTATTCTAATGAATTATATTCCTTTATTGCAATATTTATGTAGTGATATATTTCCCTTTTATGATTAACTGAAAGTAGTTACAGTTGCTGCCTCATGCCTACAAATAGATGTATATTGAAAATTCCAGGATTGATAAGGTTTTCTATATTGGAAGAAAATTTAGCAAAAACTAAAGAGCAAAGGAGTAATTGACCTGGTTTTTTAGAGATAAGTATATTTGGTGTAGATAAACTTGTGCCTTTAGCAACCTATTGATGTTTCAATTTCCTTATGGATCTTTCTGTTTGAACATTACATATTAGGGCCTTTAGTCTTCTACTTTTGTTCTTGAACACTTGGACTAGAGGTTCTTGGAAAATCTTGTGTTGTGCAAATAATGTCCCTCCATTTGAATTTCTGCATACTAATCCCAGTTTTAAATACAACAGTACATGTCATTTCACTCTTGAAGCAATATGTGTTATGTTTTATGATCTTTCTTAGAAGAAAAGATAAAGTGCATAGATCAAGTATTGTTTCAAACTTGATCCAGAACTACTTGGAAAATGATTTTCCAAGTTTGAAGCCACATATGTTATGTCTTCCAATATGCCTTTTCTTCTTCCATTTTTTCATAAAAAGCCACAATTTGGAGGGCTTACACTATAACTGGTTGAGTATGTATGGCAAAAGTAGCATTTTGATTTTCCATATCAGATGTATCTCCTTCACTGGTAATACATTTAGTAGGAGTTGAATTTGTCATCATGCATCAAAATGCAAGTGATATCTCACCTGTCCTGATTCAAGGTATACACAGAAATGACCTTAGTAGTCATTTACATAGGAAGAATCTACCTTTTATTGTAAATGCAAAGTATGAACTCACTTAAGTAATGAAATATAGAAGAAGATTCTAGCTTTTGATTGAAATGCATACTAAGTTCATCTCTTTGTCCATGTTGTTATGTACCCAAAGAAGGCACCAAACCTCAATGATTGATATTTAGCCATATATTATGTAGATGAATCTTTTAATGTTGAAGTATTATAATTGTCATGGTAATCTTTTGTATCGCCACTACTTTCCTATTGTTTTGTTATGCAGAGAGGATGGCTAATTTGTAAAACATGGCACAAGCACACCATAAAATGTTTATGAAGACACTCAACACCAAATGTCAATGTTAGTAATCCTCATGACAATGACTTGATAGTTTGCTTATCACTATGTGTTGGTTCAGGAACTTTGTTTTTATCCCTAAAGGCTTCAATCATCAAGAATTGACTCAGTATTGTTTTTATCTTATCAATGCAACCATCATTGACTCCCTCATTGTGTGCATAAGAGGCTGAAAAGTACAATTAACAACATGTATGCCATATGCAAAGTTAACCTCTATCACAATTTTGAATAAAGAGCTCAAAGTGATACAGACTTAAATATTTAAGTTTAATTGTATTTTAATACAGACTTAAATAAAGAGAGAGAAAGAGGCATAATAGGTTTAATCCAATTACTACACAGACTTTAAAGACCAAGAAAGTACAAAAGAACTCTAACATAGAAGAAAATCTATTTTTGTATTCCTTGAAACTTAGTATTATTGAATGGTCATCATAAACTCTACAAAATATTAAGGAATAGGTTATATATTCCTTACTCAAATAAGGAAGGCCTCTCATGTATATTGTAGACAATAATGTTCAATTTATGAAGGTCATTCACGTGTAATATGTTAAAAAATCTAATTCAAAGGACTTAAGGGTATTTTGGTAGCCTTGATTCAACTTATATAATTAAAGATATAATACAGATGTTACTGTTTAAAAGATGTTGAACTTCTAAATCCAGTCATTTGACAATTTCTTCACAGGCCATAGTATCATTATTAACTTTGTAGTGAGCATGGAAAGCTATAAATGTTTCAGACTTTGGAATTGGAAATGAAACTGAAATTACAAGTTAAATAAGTAGTACATAAGCCAACATGAAGTCAACTGCTAATCCAACACTTAGATATTTAAATTTAATTGGATTTAATACAGAATTAAATAAAGAAAGAGAAAAAGGAAGAAAAGGAACTTAGTCTTATTGAATGGTATTAATAAACTCTGGATAATATTAAGGAATAGGTTATATATTCCTTACTCAAATAAGGAATGCCTCTCATATATGTTGTAGACTATAATGCTCAATTTATGAAGGTTATTCACGTGTAATATGTTAAAAAATCTGATTCAAAGGACTTGAGGGTATTTTTGTGGCTTTGATTCAATTTAAGTATTTTCTTTTGTCAACAATCTTGTGCTATTTAATAGATGTCTAACTTCTAAATCCAATTATTTGACAATTTCTTCACAGGCCATAATGATCATTATTAACATTGTAGTAAGCATGGAAAGCTGTAAATGTTTCAGGCTTTGGAACTATAAATGAAACTACAATTAGAAGTTAAATAAGTAGTACATAAGCCAACATGAAGGAAACCACTATACTAATAAACATGGAAGTAAAAGTAGCATTCCAACCTATGGAACATTAAGTGTACACTAAAATTAACAGAAATCTGAAGGAAAAACTAAGACGTTCCTAGAAGATTCTTAAACATAAGTATCCTAGAAGATTCTCATTACATGACTCAAAGAGCAACATGAGATATACAAGTTCCTGTGCAGTGGCAGCTACTTTTCTTGCTTAACAACCTTCAACAAAGGTTCATCACTTGCTGGCATTATGGTTGGTGATTGGTGTTACTAGAAGCTTGACTCAACTATGTTAACATTCTTCTTCAAGTAGTACCTCATTTTTCCTTTTACAGGAGCTACATTTTTTGCCTGTTTGTGACCATACATTATTGAATGAATCAGGACTTCCATCATTTGGTGGCTCAAATATGGGAGTCATAATGGTAGCAGCATTACTTGCTTACTCCAAAGTAACCTGAGAAATATTTAACACAAAAAACCTAGTTAGCTCTTGAAATTTAACTAATAATCAATTTCACCTTCACATTAATCCAAGCCACACCTCACAAATTCCAATAGCTGTGCTTTCTGGTTAAGACTCATCCTGAAATGTTAGTAATGAGAGTTGGTAAGAGGAGTTGTGTGAGGTCAAATAATAAACTGAATCAATAAGCTGTCATAGGGTAAGAGCATTTACGTTTAACATATGGCTACCTGATTAACTATAGTTTCGAATTCATTTGCCAAGTCCTCACATACAGTAAATTGAAGCACAGATGTATTAGAACTCGTATGCTTGGAATTAAATTCATTAAGGTTCAACTTAAGCATCATAATCTTCCCTACAACTAAGTCACACTTATCAAGGAAATCATATTCACGGTCATCCTAAAAAGGAAAAAGCTAGGTTTGACCTAACTGAGTATTAAACACTGATATAAATTAAATATATCACTCATGAAAGTAAATTATCCATGCCTCCTTTAGGATCATCTTCAAGGAAGTAATAGATTTTCCTAGCAATTCCACACCAAGCTTATCCCAAAAAATTACAGAAAGTAGTCCAAATTCATCATCAATTGTGTAGTAAACTTTGATCCTGGTAGTAAGTTTTAACATCAACATGTGGATCATGTCAAAGCAAAGTATAAATTCAGTATAAATTTAGTTCATGATTAAAGCAAAGTATATATTCAATATTAATTTACAACATAATGTCATGAAGTATACTTAGGCTCAATGGAGTCTAGCTTCTTTTTGCAGCCAGGACAGATCAATGCTTCACCTTCCTCTCTAATCTTTGATAAGCACTTACCACATCTATCATAGACCTATCCATGTCAGGTCTTTAATTTTTGCAGCTGAGAATTAACAATAAAAGGCTGACCTTATTGTATTGATTGGAAAGAACCTATTAGTTATTGTTGAAAGCTTGTCCTCAGTAAAAGGATATAGCTAGACTGATATGTAATGCATACAATCTTTTGATCAAGATGTCAGAGATCAAAATATTGTTGTTGTTCCTTAGAAGGCTTGAATTGGATTGCTGGCTTGAATTGTGTGGCATAAGTTGGTTGATGTTGGGGGTTGCAAATGAATCATTGTTATTGGCACTAACAATGAAAAAGAAGAGAGAAAAACCAGTAAGTTTATTTACTGATATAGTTTAAACTTAACCATTAAAGAAAATAAACTTCATATAGGACAACATGTTACCTTTGAATCAATTCTTTGACTTCTTTGATTACAGGATTGAAGAAAACTCTTGTAGCACCTGTTAGAACCTGCTGACACCTAAGAGGGGGGAGAATTGGATGTAAGATAAAAACTTAAGAACTTTGAAAATCTTTTCGCATCTTAGTAAAAGCAATAAGTATAAAGGTAATGAATCATAAATCAACAATTAGATTAGATAATGTATGCTAGAAATATAAGAGCTTAGGGAAGAGAATATGCAAACTGTTATTTATCCTGGTTCGGTCCAATATGTGATGGCCTACATCTAGTCCCCAAGCTCCTCCTAAGATTTTCAAATCCACTATCTTCTTGTTTAATCCAGGCACAAGAAAATCCTTTATAATCCCACAAGTTTAGCCGGGTACTTGTGAAACCTTTTACAAATCTCTTACTGAAATACTCCCCCTTACGGCAAGTCTTATGAGCAGAGTAATCCCAAAAGATCTTCCTCTCCTGCTTACTCGTGCAAGTCTTACAAGCAGCAACGTTCTCTCCTGCTTACACCCCTATAAGTCTTATGAGCAGCAATGTTCTCTACTGCTTGCACCTTGTAAGTCTTACGAGCAGAATGTCTTATTGACAATTCTTTCTACAGCTTCCCCCGTAAGGAAATCAACCCTCTCAAGGTCCCTCTACCTTGAGATCAATTCAGAAATACAGATGAAAGTGTTTACAGACTCTCTCACAGAGTGGATATAATGCTCACTGAAGTACAATACAAATAATCACTCTCTCAATGATAAGTAATATAGAAGCTATAGAACAGAGAGTATTTGCATAGAAGCAGAGGATTCCTGTTTCCATCATTTTTCTCATAGTTGCTCGCTGTCTCAATTACTGATCAACTTTGAATGCTCTCTTATTTATAGTTGATAAAGATGATGACTGTTGTGAGCATTCGTCTATTGGAGTCAAATTACTTCATGTTGACCGTTGAGCGCATTTGAATATCTACCAACTATGAAATATCCATTGTAGATTAGAGAGTCCCATTGAAGGCAGGATGTTTCATTATGAGATGTACGTCATGTAATATCTCGATTTGTGATTAGGGCTAATGACTCTGATAATTATTGTAATTATCTTGATTTAAATCATTTTGGGATTTTTGTAATGTGAATTTTGAAAATAAATACATGTGGTATTTAAGATCAATGGTTGTGATTCCTTGACCGTGGGTCGGAATCCTATGTGTTGTGATTTGGTGAGCTCATAAGGGAGTGAGTGGATGATGACATGTGGCAAGAGAATGGCCATTGGATGTGGCACTAGAAGACAAAAGTCACTTTTCTCTTCTCTCTCTCTCTCTTGTGCGGTTGTGTGTGTGTAGGGAGAAAGAATTGTCTCCATCATCATCTTCATTCCATTTCTCTCTCTCGTTTTCTCTCTCCTTCCTCCATTTCTGGCGCTGGTTTGAGCTTGGAAGAGAAGAAGAAAGCTTTGATTTTGGTGAGTTGTGATTCTCCTTTGCTCTAATCCCCTTCTCTAATTTTGTTCATCTCAATGAGAGCTACATTGTGATGGTTGTAGAGCCTTGAGGGGTGTTGATTTGAGTTTTGGGTCGAAAGGGGGAGTTGAGGAATCAAGATTCTTGATTGAGCAAAGAGAAGAGGTAGGCATTTAGAGCATTTTGAAGTATAATGTATGATTTTTGGCTAAGTATAGTCAAATCTGGAATTTTGCCCTAAATATGCCTATTTTTGGAAATATGAAGTTCATTGTGATTTATGATTGGAAATGATGTATTTTGGAGATATATGATCATTTGATATGGTTTGGAATGTTAAAAAGATGTTAAGGGGAAATTAGACATTGTGTATCTTAGAGACCTTAAGGAATGATTGTGGTCAAATGGGTTTTTGGAGTATTTTTAGAGTTGCCATTGTGTTCCCTGGTTAGTGCCTAGAGTGTATGAGCATTGGGAAGAGTTTGGGGAACCTTTGGGAGTGAATTTGACCATCTGGAGTTTCTGGTTTTTGGCTGCGTTTTGGGTCTCTGATGCACATCACTCGAGTAGAGGAAGAACGTGCTCGAGTGATATGCAAGTCTTTCCCTGTGGTGCTTCGAGTTACCTGGGTTTTACGGGTTGTGCTCGCGAGCATTGCCTTGTGCTCGAGTGAGCGAAGAACATGCTCGAAGTGAGCATGGTTCTGCTCGAGTGAAGAAGCAAGTCCGGAGTTGAGGTTGCTTTTGGGACCTCACTCGCTGATTGATGCCACGAGTGTGCTCTGACACTCGCGAGCATAGCTGTTTCACTCGAAGCACTGAGGGTCGTGCTCGAGTGAGATTGTGCTTCAGGTGAGAGTTGTGCTTTCGGGTTGATCCTCGCAGGAAAGTTGCACGAGTGTGCTTTCTCACTCGCGGGTGTGGGGTGTGTGCTCGAGCACTGGGGGTCGTGCTCGAGTGAGCCTGTGCCTCGGGTGAGAGTGGTGCTCTCGGGTAGTCACTCGCAGCGTGTGCTCGTGGGTGCTCGAGAGAGGCTTTTGGCCTTGTGCTCGAAGTGAGGTCAGCGTGCTCGAGTGAGCCAGTTCCTGGAGGTGCCCTCTGTGCTCTCGGGTGCTCACTCGCAGTCTCACTTTCTCTTGTGCTCGGGTGCTGTCCGTACCAATGCTTGAGTGAGAGCATCTGTGCTCGAGTGATGTCCGTACTTGTGCTCGAGTGAGAGCATTTGTGCTCGAGTGAGACTGTCAAAAATCAGTGTTTTGCCTTCGAGTAAGGGGTCTTTTGGGTAGATTCTTCCAACCCTTTAGGCATATGTTTAGGCCTATTTTAGTCACCTAATGAGTCCTAAATGATAACCAACTTAGAGAATCATTGAAATATACATTGGAAAAGAGATTGATCAATTGTCCCTAATTTGAATAGGATTTGACATCTGTCGTCCGCGTGAGCCTACTGTGCCAAAGATTTTCAGGAAAGATTCAGGTAGCGACTTCTCTCTTATGCTTTGTGTAAATGTATTGTATGTTTGTCTGTCATTCATTGTGTGGATGTTGCTGCTGCTGCTGCTTTGTGATACTTTGTGCATTGAGATCCTTTGTGGAGCATAGTGATACATCGTGCCTTGAGATGCGTTATGGTGCTTTGTGCTTTGTGTTGCTGCTACATAGTGTTCACCGCGAAAGCGGGCGTTGTGCATAGTGATTACAGCGAAAGCTGGCATAGTGTTCACCACGAAAGTGGGCGTAGTGCATTGTGATTACAGCCGTGAGTGCTGTCGTATGTGGCGTGAGCCAGAGATCATTGTGAAGCTGCTGATTATGATGAACATACATGCTCTATGTTTATATATTGTATGAGTGAGTTGTTGCTCTGGGATTCTCAAGAATCTCATTATTTCCATATGACTAACTTTTTCAGACAGGGCAAGTGGCTCGAAAGGGAAGCGACCAACCCGGAGTGGTTAGGGTCTCTTAGGGACATTCATGTTTTGGGATAGTTGGTTATATCCATTTTGGATTTGGGAATTGCCAAAGTGTAAAGAGATGTAAATGATTATTTTGGAAATGTAATCCCCTTTATGGGAAACTCATAAACCCATATTATATATGTATTAACCCGGGGTTTGCCGGGATTTAGGTTTCCGCACTTTGATATTTATTATGTACTCTGATTTCTCAAGTAGTTATATCCGTATATGAATGTGAGACCAGGAATATATAAGTTTTGAAATGATTTTCATACGCCCCATCTTTTTGATGAGGGTTTATAAATTGTTAAACCATCTTATTGGTCTCTATTTCATTTAAATTATTGAAATCCGGATGTAATTACGGTGAGGGGGTTACACGTCAAATTGTAGAGCGTTTGTGTTCCAGACATTCGTTCATGGTGGGTCAATCTTTTGTCGTGGTAGGTAGCAGATACTCGGTGTGTAATGATGTTGCCCACCATAATTGACCTTTCATTTGAATATGTAATATCAATGTTAAATTTCCTATTTCACACTGCAAAATGCTTAATCACTAATAAGAAGAAGTGTTAGTCATAGGTATATTGGATCATTAGTCAAAAGCTAAATTTCTGGCTTCTGGGACTCATCACGTTGAGTGACAATATTTGCCATAAATAACTTCCATTCTTGAAGATGCAATCCAAATGTTTAATCTCCTGTTTTACACTTGAAATATATGTTAGTTAATGTTTAGGAACAATAACAAGTGAAAACATAATGAATGTATAACATTTAACCATGTTTGGATTGATGGCTATGAAAGTATGAACTTTCTGCATTTTGGTTCTGTCAGGACTTCACTTGAGTGCATGTATAATTTCACGTTCTGGCTTCCTCTCGAGCAAACACTTGCTGCTCTTCACTCGCAGGACTCGAGTACAATCCTTCTCCTCACTCGAGTGTTACCATTCAAGCTCGAGTGCTCTTCACTTTTCTCTGGTCATATTTCTTCTCGGGTTAACACTTTCATGTCAACACTTGCATGACTCGAGTAAAATTTTGATCCTCACTCGAGTGTGTTGTTCAATGCTTGGGTGTTGCTAAATTTCTCCACCCTTTAGCTGCTTCTGGACAACACTCACATGACATTTTTCAAGAGTGTGTTTTTGCATTCGTGAGTGATGTGGGGCCACGTTAGACTCAATTTATTTATTTGATTCTAAATATGAAAAATGATGTATCATAAGAAAGCTCTTGCCATATGCATTCCAATGCAAAAAAGAATCAGCTCCAAACTCCTTGTATTCTGCTAGTTATGATTGAAAGAGTGTCTATCGCACTAGACTGCATAAGTATCAATTTCCAGAAGGCATAGCTCCTAGAATATAACTTTAAATGAGCCAAATTACCTATCCATGGAAAGATCTTTAAGTCTAGTTTCATATGGCACTAGTTTCGTCTAAATCCGATGTGTCATTTGTGAGTTATGTCTAAAATACCAAACCTGTCTTAAAACGTGACGGTGATTTTAGTGTCATCTTCCACGGATCATATCTCCCTCATCTGAGCTTCTTTCAATGTGATCTTAGTGTACATTTTTCATGTTGTGAGCCTTCTTTCATATGCCACCAGTTTTAGGTTAATCCGACATATGGTTTGACAAATATGGCCAAAAAAATGAACCTCTATCAAGCTGAACGTAAAACAGAGTAGAATAGAGTGCTCCAACACTCAAGTGTGTTCTTGCTTCACTCGAGTGCTATAGTGCTGCACTTGCTACAGTGAATCTGCACTTCCTCTTTGCGCTCAAGTGCTATAATGGTACAGCACCCACATGCTACAGTGCCACACTCGAGTGCTACGGTGCCTCACTCGAGTGATTGCTACAGTATTGTCGCTACAGTGCCAATTGCTACAGTGCCAAACAGTGCCTCAAATTTCTGAAATCTCCAAAATTACTTCTAATAAATTGAATCTTGATATTCTCATAAGATCTTACAAGTTCTTCTTGATTTTCCTCTTGATAATAATTCTCCATAACTCAGTCAAGATATCTTCTTTTGTTTTCTTGACTACCTTCGATCTTCTTCTTTCTTTGCTTGGCTAATCTTGAATCTTCTTTCTTTGTTTGGCTAATCTACAAGTTATGCAACATTAAATATAGTAGTTGGTCAATATAGAAGATTGATATATTATGCAAACTTTTGCTCTTAATATTTCACATTTATATTTGACATCATCAAAACTAATCATATCTAACATCCAAAAGAACTACAAACTTGTGTCCTACCTTAAAATGCTCAAAAACAAAGTTTAGATTACATGTTAATATGAGATTAATTATGAAGCTAACTTTTCAATCATTACTACAAACCAGGTCATAAACATTAGTTAAATTATAGTCAGTATCATATATCTTCATCAGCAAAAGCTATCCTGACAAGATTCAAAACAACCACAACTAGTGTTTCCATATTGTCCAACCGTGACATATATGATTGGTAGAGCATTCATCAAATAAAACACATTCTAGGTCATTGTTCCTAAAAATTTGGAAAAGACTAATGAGAAAGTATTATTTGTCAAACAAAATAAACCTATTTAAACCAGAAGCATAATATGGTGGTAAATGTTAAGGCCAAAATATAATCAGTATCAGTGAGAACCATTCTGAGCTTAATCTTTGTTTCATTATCCCTATGAAATTCCTCTAGTACACCGATGGATCACACAAAGGCAATAGCATCTGCATAGAATGATCAATAATAATAAGAGCAATTGCAGATATCAAATATTTTGAATTCAAGGCAATGTACTAACATGAGATTAGATAAGAATGACATATTTCAACAACCAAGTTAAGTACTAATCAAATAGTCTACAAATTTTCATTCTTGACTTAAAAATTTTCATTCTTGACTCTTAAGTATTTCAATGAGAGAATAAAAGCTATAAGGATTGAGAGGTATATTTGCATGCTGGTTCTTCATAAACATTTGCTTTGTTAAGTTTAGTTTGTATTAGTGGTTTGTGGCTGTATACTGACTATAATTTTAAGAAACCAAGAAGTTTGCAATGAAGTAAGTGTTTCCTTCAGTTATAGCTTCTTGAAATATATCATGAAAGTTCCTTGGGATCACACTTTCCTGGATTTTAGTACCCTGGAAACAGAAATCAAAAGGAAAGGTTAATGAGAACAAAAATCTAGAAGTTGTGTGACTAGAAAACTATAAAATTGACTGGCAATAATCAAGGAAGTGTTTAACATATTTATAAGCAGCATGGAAATGTAAAAAATTGACCTCCTGATCAACTAAAATCATGGTAATGCAGAACAAATTAGAAGGTGCATTTTTCTGGTATAAATTCCATCGCCTAAAGACTCTAACAACAACTCTCCATCTTTCAATTCCATCATGTAATTGTTTAAACAATGAATAAGGGGCCATGAGTGCAATCACAAGATACAGGTAGATAGGATAACTCAGTGATCCCAAACAGGATGCTCAGGAGCTGGACACTTGATGGAATTTCATTCATTTTGGATTAGAATTTATAGGCTACAACCATTACAAAGTTGTCACACTTGGCGCCAAGTGCAACATGAGTTGAGAACCTAACAAATTTTTGAAGTTCAAAATTGCGTCCCTTCAATAATTTCACAATGAATTTCAAAATGATTTTTGCATAACATTCTTGTTGGTTAAGTTTGTTGATGGCAATTCAAAACTGATTTTTTCACATTGGACAGATTTGAGGCATAGTCTAACCTAGTAACAACATAGTGACATCATGCACAGACTACAACTTGGGCAATGTATGACATATGTTTCTCAAAGGACTCAAAAGCAATGTAACATACAATACTTGTTAATGAAGAAACATATATGTCCAAAGTTTATTAAAGTTGATAATCAATTGTGACAAGGCATTTTAGATGAAAGAATTTTAATCTAATATATATAGGCCTACGGATAGGCATGTCATATTACTAAAAATGATGATTAAACCCCTCAAATTTATTGCAGCCAATACAAAAGTAGATATCAAATATATTTATCAGTGGATCATTGAACATAATGATTAAGCTTGTACAACCTTTTCTGATTCAGATTTATTAGGCATAGGAATAAATGAGGATTCATGATTTTCTTCCTACATTTGATAGTAAAATGAAGTTGATAAGTCATTTCAGTGCTTGCATCAAGAACTAAACCTGCCTCAAAAGATGTCATTATGTGGTAATTTATATTGAAATAGGAGCCTCATTTAATTAATGTTGATTGTACCGTTTACATATTTACTAACATCTTACTAAATTAGTGTTCTTCTTTGATAAAATCAATTCATATATGATCATTTATATATTGATATACGATATGGCAATGGGAAAAGAGCTTTGGATTTAGACTTATTTTGGAATAAACCTAGCCTCTTTAGAGCAAGAATTTAATTGCTTCAATTCTTGGAAATAGTCAATAATAAATTAAAGTAAGCTATGTAAAACCCACTACTTTGTCATAGCTCATATGTCCCTATAGCTTATATGAATATAGGACTGTCCATAGAGCAATATCAAAGATTCTGCTACAATAGTTTTAGCTATCATGTTACAACTTAGCTGTGAAATATTAACCTATTTCAATGGATGGCATTAAAGATATCTGAACTTTAGGGTTGGTTTATATTAACGTTGTTAGCTTAGTTTTTTGCCATCAAGTTAGTTTTCCTGGTATTACTGCAGAGGAAAATAACATGGAGGGAAGTGGTTCAGCATCGACAAGAACATGTCATACCAGAGCTATAATGTTGAGGCTCATGAAGGATACAACATATGAAGGAAGATAAAGGATGTGTTTTTGTGTCCATCTTGCACCTCGATAGACATTTGGACTCACACAAATCCAAGGAGAAGATTCTATGGCTGCCCAAACTATGCGGAGGTAAAAAAAGTATTAACTTTAAACATTCATGACTAATTTGGTGTAGGGAGGTTATGGTTATTTTTCATGGCATGATGATGATGTAGATGATAGATGGAAGGTTTTAATTAATGAGCTTGTTGATCATATTGCTCATATGCATTTTGAGAAGATGTAGCTCTTTAATGAAAGGAATTACATGCAATTTGAAGCAAGGGAAAAGGTTATATAGCTGAAGAAGCATATCCAAATAGTTGTTAGTGCCCTTATTATCTCATGACTCATCTTGATTTATGTACTTAGTCTTTAAGGGAGGTTAACAAAATGACATTTAGTTATAGACCTCTAGGTACAATTTTTAAAATTTGTTGTTTAAGTTAATATCATTTTAGTATCTAGGTAGTTTAAGTGTCCACATATTGTAGAAATGTATTTCAAATTTCTGACATCAATATCTCTTTAGTATCTTTAGTCAAAGTTACATGGTATATTTACTGTGGAGTACTCAAAATATATCTGATTTGCATCAATATGTTGGCACACTTTTCAGAATGAAGGAACTAGAAAATAAAGTGAATTATTAATAATAACAATCAAAATAATCAACTCAGGCCCCGACAACATATCCATAATGTGATAATCTGCAAAATAGATATAAATATAATTATTCATCTAAATTGAATAACATGACTAAGTAATGAACACATTACTTAATTCATTTCATATTCCATGATGTAACTTCTACTAATTACATCTCCAAACAAAATCACATCAGAATTGGGGGGGAGTGTACCTTTTGAAGTGAATGAGTGAGTTGGCAGTTAAGAACCTCAAAAAAATGAAAGCAGACCTAAGCTTTCAAGTTGGAGGGAATTCGTAATGACAAACCTGAAAAAAGCAGAAATAGGAACCAAGAAAATGAAACGCATTTGTAATGGCTCGCACATGAAATTGTCTTTAAAGATATGTGCAGGGACATCGATACCTTTGCAGAAAACATACTTTCATGAATAAAAATAACTTTATTGCTACCATCCTAAGTAAAAAAAAAGTGACACATAAGGCAAGCATCAAATAATAATTCAATGGCAGGGCTAAGGCAGATCATCCAACCTTATCCGGCCTGATAGGGATCTATCATCTTAAATATAAGGAAGGTTAAAAGTCATTGAAACAATAGAAGGAATAAATTTTGTCAGATCCCATATGTTTTGTTGATAACAAAGATTGGATTAATCATACAAAAGGTTTTGATAATAAACAAAATGATTTGAACAAAGTAACTAAGTTCTTAATTGCACGCAAAAGCATTACTTGAAGTAACTACTCAAGTAATGAAGAAGTAATGAAAGACAGAGTACATGAGAAAGGAGCACTGTGAGATTTTTTGAGGGATTACTCGAGGGAGCCATCGGGTAATGACTTCATTACTCGAGGGATCACTCGAGTAATATGAGAAAAATTGCTCTTTATCAAAAATTGCATAGGATTACTCGAAGGGTTTACTCGAGTAATTTACATAGTTATTTGAAAAGCTTACTCGAGGGATTACTCAAGTAACCAAAGCAAAAATCATCTAGGAGATCTCTGCCAAGAAATAACAGACATTACTCAAGTAGTTACTCGAGTAACCACATTTGAAAAGCAGCATTACTTGAGTCATTACTCAAGTAACATGAAATGAAAAGATTGAATTACTTGACAGACCACTGAGTAATCAAGTAAGTCTAATGGAAAATTGCTCTCGGCCAAAATTTTAATGTCATTACTCGAGGGATCACTCGAGTAATCTCTAAAGTTATTTGAAGCATTACTCGAGGGACCACTCGAGTAATTAGAAGAAAAGGAACACTTATTCATGGCATTACTCAGTAATCAATGTGTAATCTGGTCACACAACGTTGACTTACTCTCTGGCCTATTTTTAATGAAGGTACTCAAGGAACTACTCGAGTAATGAGCATGATCACTCGAGTAGCCACTCGAGTAATGCAGTACAGAAAGCATGATTTTAATCCTACGTTCATTAATTTGTTATCTATATGATTAACCTTTCATTGTATTAGTTTCCTAAGTATATTTATAGAGAAACAATGAAGAGATCATACAATAAGAGAGAAGTCAAATATATCATGCGCAATGTTCGAAACGCCTGCCTACCACAAATGGCTACTTTTCAAATTCGAATAACGGTCAAACAAAGTTGTGTGACTCTAACGAAAAAGTTTGAAATGCTTCCAATAGACACTACAAATCATCTCTATATATGGAGCATTCAAAGAACAGAAAACAACAACTGAGAACAAGCAAACTCACGTCGATCAATATATTCTTAATGCTCTATTTTCTTATAATCATTATTTATACTTCAGTGATTATACATTTACTTTATGAGAGATTTTTTCATTACAAACTCAATATTTATTATTGAGACAACTTAAGGTTGTGGAACCTCGAGTTGGGGATTTGATTACGTGTAAGGGGGAGCAAGTGTCTAGTGAAGGAACTTACTGTGTACTGAGGTGCCAATAACCCACTGAATCTTTGAAGATATAGTGAAAATCTCAGAGAAGCTCTGAGGACTGGATGTAGGTCAAAGTGGTTATGGCCGAACTAGTATAATTCCCAGTGTACACTTCGGTGATATTTCTCCTAGCTCTTAACTGCTTTAAATTTCCAGTCAATTTTTATATAAGCGACGAAATTTCTAGTATCACCTAATTCACCACCCTCTTGGGTGAAACGCTTGCACTAACATATTTGAATTGACAGAATCATGGTTAATTACAAATTGAAATTAGGCCATGACATTTCGATAATCGAGGTGAGTCAACTTCATCCAAGGCTGTGCACATTGACCAAAAAATTTCAGAAAGAGGACATCAAAACATGCATGTTTTTTAATCAGACTGCGATATTATTGGCATGAGTAGAGAAAGCAATGAGCAATCGCATCCAAATTAGGTGTTGGTTATTAAGCATTTTACATTTTACATTACTTTATAAGTTACAATATGACATACGGACAATAATCAAGGGATACGGCTTAAAAGTGTCAACATCTAGATTAAAACATGTTAATTTAAATAAATAGACAGGTTCTATATAAGCAACTAAAGCTTGTGTACATTTACCTCGTTAAAACTTGTTTAAACAGTAGTCTTCTCCTTTTCTCATCATCAACAATCAACAATAAGTGCCTTTTAAACTTTCTCAGAAATGAATTATACAGGATATTGCGTGTATAGAGGGAAAGTGGGGTTTACTTAATATTACATGTGGTCCTCTGATTGTGTTTGCCAGCTATGACTTTGGTGAGGAGATATGGTGAGTTCATGACATTCATAAAGGCAGGATCATGCCTAGCTCTTTGAGGTTTTATTCATCAAGGTATTCCCTCTTACGATGCTTGTATGGTATCATGAGAACGCAAGGCTTGAAAAGTCCTAAATAGGAAGAATCAGACCCTTATAGCTTCAGGTATCACATAGAGTACCTGAATCTCATCTCATATTTCATACCATATATGAGAGTTAAGATGTAAAGGGGATCACGTGAAGGGATTTTCATTTAAAATCTCCACAATCACAGCTATATGAAGATCACACATGTCCGTCCATATGATGGAAGAATTAATGGAATAGCCTTAAACCAACAAAATTAAACCACTGATATCAATAAATCACATGCAAGCTTGACTTTGCCAACTACAACTACACTAGGACAACTGGGGTTTATGAGTGAGGCAAAACACTACCTAAACTAAGTGATAACATGTCCCATTACACAAAGACTATTGTGTTTTTTAGCACTACACTCTTTTTAGTTTATATAAGCATGTGTTATGCCCAAAACCAAGCTTCCGTATCTTTGTTTTCATATTTCCTATAATCCAGGTTAATATTCTCTTAAGTGAGTGACATTTTCCAAGTTTAGGTTATGTTTCAGTGTATTGACCTGCAATATTCATTTTATTATAGGGTGACATCACAATAGTCTCCATTTCTCTTTGAGTCATTTATCTTATGTTAAAGATTCACTCATGATGTTTAAAGTTTTGTGCTCTATTTTTTTCGTTAACTGCTAGTGAAAGCCTCACTCATATTGTAGCCACATATAGCATAGGAGGCGAAGTGTTACATGAGATAACATGAAGGGAACCAGAGTGAAAGTGCTGCTAAATATAAATAAAAGAGGAACAAAATAAAAAAGACATGTTTTGACTGAAGTTACAACAATGCATAAAGCTAAAACACAAGACTTAAAAGCTATAACCTCTCATGTAACACCCTAAATTTTATTCACCAAAATGTATTGTGATTATTGGAAATAGTCAATGAAATAAAATGGTGAATTTTGGAGGATGCGATTATGTTGTCAGTGAAAATTTTTTGTGAGGCAATGAGGTTGTCATGGGATTTTGGATGACTAAATGATGTCCAAAAATTGTAACATTTTACAGCATGAAAGTATACTTCTTAAGCTTTAACTTGATATATCATATGAATCATTTGAAGCTATAGGAAAAAAGTTATAATTTTTTGAATTTAGCCCAGGAAAATTGCCTTTTTTTTTTTTTTGAACAACTTCCAAAAATTAAAAATCTGGGAACGATGTGCTTCTAATTGGCAAAAGCCTATATTTTTTCTTTAAACTAGACTCAATAAGGCTTCTATAGCCTTTAGAATTACTCCAATTTGATGTCTATAAATTTAGTTATGATTTTTCAAAGTTAGGACAGAAAATTTGCCAGAATTGCCATTAAATCAGAAAAATTAAATAAAAATGTGATGGCAATTCTTAAAATTATGAGATGAATGGAAAATTCATTTAGGCTTATGGAAGGACCCGCTACACGTCATTTATCATGGACCAAGGAAGGGAAACATGCTTTACATGCTATTGGGCTTATGGCATAAAGTTTATGTACATAAAAGTTAGAATTTCGTAGTTTGGAACTAAATATGACATAAGCAAGATATACAATAACATAAGCATAATGTTATAAAACAAATATTCATCTTCTTTCCTCTATTTCCCATCAGTTTCCTACAGTAAAAATAGAGAGATAAGCTTGTGATGAGTCAGAGAGAGAAGGAGAAGAAAAACTCACAAGGTAGGTCGATTTCTTTGGTGAAATCGCACCTAACGTGTATAATCCTTCTCCTAAGCTTCTCTTATATGTTATTTAAGGTATTCGATGCATAAATTTCAGTGGTTTGGAGGTTAGGGTTTCCGCCACCTACAGGAAAAGTAAGAAGGAGCTTAAGGTGACTTCCGAAATTTTCAAATATTGATTGCTCTAGCTACTATGAGTAATTTAATAGGTTAAATTCTGCTGATTTTGCTCTAGTTGTAAATTTGGGAAAAGTTGTGTCCTAAATGTTATGCTACCCAAATTGAGTCTAAATGGTAGTTATAACGTAATTAAATAGTTAATAAAGTGGTTAAAAGTAGAAAGGAGCAAGTCTGCAGAGTTAGAATTGGAAAACCCCAATTTTTCCTAGAGAATCCTAGGATTTTGGCTAGAGCTAGATAGAGGGGCTAGAGCCAAATTTTTGGTGATTTGAAGATTCCATTGAGTTCACGAAGGAAAATTAGGTGGGGTTACAGTTGATCACTTTTTCAGAAAAGCCCGAAAAAGCATAATTACAAAAACGGGTCTGAATCCCTAAAATAGGGACTACTAAGGGCATTCGTATCTTTTTGTAATTCATTTGGTAATTCCAAGTCCAGAAATAGATTCCTTAAGAAAAAATATGCTAGAAAAGGTCAAGTCAAAATTTCAAGAAAAGTATGGTCAGACTGAGTATGACACGACCGAGCTAAGTCCCCGGGGCATTTTGATACAATTTCACAATAGACTCATATGACCACTAAAAATGTTATGAGAGTGCCTGAAATAGTACATGAATGGGCTTTAACCAAATTCTTGTACATTTGACATTTCTTGACCAAGTTGAGAGCCAGCTGGGTGCATACTTTATGAGGCACGTGTTTTGAGGCAGAAAAGGGTTCAGGGAGTAACTATTATCCTTCATACACTATGTAACTATTGATATGTTATGTGTTACTATATTCTATAATATGAACATATGCTGGGAGCATATTACCTAGTTGTGGTCTAGGACCTAGCTGAGGTACACTGGTATTACCTAGCTATTATCGAGGACTCGGTAGAGGTACACATAGGGCTTTTAACTGGATAGTTGGCCCTGAACTTTGTGTACACACACATTATGATATGATTTTTATTTTACAGTATATGGTGCATTGCATATTTAATTCTTGTATTTTATATGTTTGATGAATTGTTGCTACTGTGATTCCTTGGAATATCACTCCTTTTTATAAACAAAAATGTCTCAGTAGGAACCAGTGGCTCTAAAGGTGAGGGTGTTGATATGGGAAACTAACGAGCATGTCTCCCAAGACAAAGACTATGGTTATATTATAGTCTAATTTCTGGATATTTTGGAAAAACTTGTAAATATTATCAAGCCCTAAGGGAAAACCTGTGTTGTAATCAAGTACCATGTATCAAAATATTAGTATATTTATACTATTCATGTGTTGCTCACTGAACTACACACAGTACTCTAAAATGGTAAAAATAAGATAAGGGTATTACATTTTGGTATCAGAGCTCAAAGCAGTTCTGGAAGAGCCCAAGTGGTTCTGGCAAAGTAGCGGTTTTGGCAATAGGATAGTATACTAATATGGTCTTGATTACACAGTAATATGAAATATGCATAGACGAGGGTACCAAAGGAATGCATCCTCCTAATCTGTGAGCTAGCCCTAAGAGATCAGCAAATATCTGAAGGACAATAAGTGGTGTAATACCGAACTAAGGATGGACCAAGGATGTTATAAAACCCGAGGAGGCAGATACGGCTAAGGCCAATATGCAATCCACACATAGTACTTTGACAATCAGAGACAGTTGGAGACAGTCGGCATGATTCTATGAGACAAGGACAGTTATGGGGTACCGGTAGTCGGAAGCAGTGGAAGCTAGTATCTGTGTTTTAGCATAGGTATGCAAAAGTTAAGCTTGCTCAACCCAAGAAAATCTTAGAATGGGTGACCCCCTAGGAAGTTAAGTTGATAGGTTCATGGAGACTTGAGGAATATGATTATCTTAAGGTTTCTCCATGACTAATGATTATCTTAATTGAATGATTTTAATAATGTTTAGAAGCATGGGGATGTTGACTATGTAAGTGTTAATTTTAGCTCAAACTATTTCTGTTGTAGTAATTACTGCTTAGAAAAGTTCACTTGATGAGGTTATGAAAACTCGAGGTATAGTAATTATTTTGAGGTTCCTCCATGCTAAGTAATGATATTAGTACATTACTATATGATAATTTTTAGTATGTATCTTAAGTATGATAGAGGTAGAATGATCTTTGACTCAATTGATTTTGAGGTTATAGATCCAGAATGAAATTAAAGGATGGATTGTAAATCAAGAATAAATGTTGAGCCTTGGTTTGAAGAACGTTGAAATGGCTTAGAGGTTTTAAAGGCATAGAATAAAGCTAAGAATGATATGTAATGATATCTGAGTAGTCATCAGCGGTGATGATGCCGTATATCGATCCTGGGGGATCCAAATACCATTGAGGTTAGAATAGGTACTATTGATCCTGATTCTTAGCAGACCTATTGGGTATAATTGAGGAAAATGATTTCCAATCTATGTGATGTTGAGGTTTTAGATTTCATGATGAACCTAAAAGTTGGGTTAGAGACGCTTGGCTGTAAAATCCTAAATGCCAAATACGTTGTAGTGGATCTGTATGTCCAAAAGCCCTAAGGCTTAATAGACCAATACATCCTTAGGCTAGTAGATGTATTCAATATTGCGTTGGGTTAGTGATGATTTGTGAAATTGAGGAAAGTGATTTCACGGCCCAGCTAATATTGAGGTTCTAAGAGTTCAATTGTGATCCAAGATTAGACTCAATAGTTGAACTAATTCCTTAGGAATTTGAATTAACTTGGATGGTCTGAGGTACTAGAACATGGTACTAGAATGTATTTAAATGTGTATGACGTTGTTTTAGGTTGCTAGTTGCTAATCTAGTATAGGGAAAGATCTTGATGATAGAATATTCCCTTATTGAATGAGAATAGTCTTGATAGACGAAGAGTAGCCACGAGATATGGTCTCATGGTTGAGACAGAGAATCGAATATATGAGTAGCTTTTGGATTCCTAGTACAATATGGGTAGAGTACCCTGATGAGGTAAGTAGAGATTATGAATATGCCTGGAGTTAGACCGATATTAAAAGTCCATATGACATAGCCCATAATGATTTGAGTTGAAATGGGCCAAGAACGGGCATAGAGGAATACAAATTTTGGGTGTAGTCAGGTGTTACAGGATGTTCCTGTAGGACTCCTATTAAATCATTTTGACATTATAAAGGCTCATATGAGGAGATAAATATCAAAGTGCGCAGCGGAAGTCTACGACTCTGTATTGATTACAAGAAGTTGAATAAGGTGACTATTAAGATCAACCACCCACTTCCTGGAAGAGATTAATTGCTCGATCAGTTGTCTGGTTCCTCTGTGTTTCCCAAATTTAGTTGAGTTTAGGTATCACCAGCTTGACATAAAGACAAAGGATGTGCCGAAAACTATTTTCAGGACCAGTTATGGCCATTGCAAGTTTCTTGTAATGCCATTAGGGCTAACCAATGCACTTATTGTGTTCATGGACTACAGGAATTGAATTTTTGTCCATATTCGAACCAATTAGTAGTAGTCTTCATGGATAATATACTGGTATACTCTCGTAGTAGTGTATAACCTGAGCAACATTTGAAAATCATATTGAACATACTGGAATCTAAGCAACTTCATGCCAAGTAAGAAAATGTGAGTTTAGGCTTTCAAAAGTAAGATTTTTGGGCCATATAGTCTCATAGCAAGGAGTCATGGTGGATCCTTGTAAGGTGGAAGTAGTACTAAACTGGAAATTCTAGAGACTATAGTTGTGATATGCAGTACTTTGAGTCTTGTTGATTATTATGAGGGGTTATGTAACTTTTTCTCAGAAAACTCAACATTATGTATGGGATGATGATTGTGCGAGGAGCTTCGCAGAGCTAAGGTAGCCGGAACAAAGCACCGATAGGGGCAATTTCGTTATAATGTTGATAATCCTATATATGAGTAAGCATGGATTAGGAATGTTTTAATGTAAGCCTGGTAAGGCGTATGCATCTTGTCAACTGAAGCTTTATGAATTGAACTATCCTACCCATAATCTTGAGTTGATAGAAATAGTGTATGTATTGGAACTGGAAATGTTGCCTTTATGGCATAGCCGTAGAATAGTACTGCGACCACCAGGGTTTGAAATGTTTTTATGATAAAAAATAACTGAAGGTGAGAAATCACAGATGGATGGAGCTGCTTAAAGATTTTAACTTGGAGATAAAGTATCATCTAAGAAAGGCTAATGTCATTGCTAACTCATTGAGCCATAAAACAATGAAGGTGGCAACCATGAGGATTTGAGAGCAGAAACTTATTGAGGATTTTGGGGATCTTAGTCTACCTAAACAAATTTTGATCAGTAGTAATAATGTCAATGAGACATAGAAGTATCTGAGAGCAGTAATGAAAAAGCTCGGATCAAGGATAGATGAGCGCAACCTATCAAGAACATGTAACTAAATATCAGATGAGGATATATAAGATTATTTGATGTATAAGGTCATACCTGTTTAAGTCAAGTATCGGCAAGAGGAATAACTCAGATATAGGAGTATCCTGATCATAAAAGTTGTTTGGAAGGGATTATCTCCTAGAGGAGCAACATGGGAAATAGAGAAAGATATGCTAAAGTGTCACCTGAAGTTTAAGGCTATATATATTACAAATTTCGGGGACAAAATTTATTTAAGTGGGGGAGAAATATAACACCCCAGATTTTATTCACCAAAATGTATTGTAATTACTGGAAATATTCAATGAAATAAAAGGTGAATTTTAGAGGATGTGATTATGTTGTCAGTGAAACTTTTCTATGAGGCAGTGAGATTGTCTTGGAAGTTTGGATGACCAAATAATGTCTAAAAATTTAGACATTTTATAGGGTAAAAGTAGACACCCTAAGCCTTAATTTGATAAGTCATATAAATCATTTGAAGCTATATACAAAAAGTTATGAATTTTGAAGATAGCCTAGGAAAACTGCCTATTTTCTGGAATAATTTCCAAAAAGTAAAGATCTGGGAATGGTGTGCTTCCAATTGTCAAAAGTCTATATTTTTTCTTCAAACCAGACTCAATAAGGCTTCTATAGCCTTTAGAATCACTCCAATTTTATGTCTATAAATTTAGTTGTGATTTTTCAAAGTTAAGGTAGAAAATCTACCAGAATTGCCATTAAATTCGAAAATTGAATAAAAATGTGATGGCAATATTTAAAATTATGAGATGAATGGAAAAGTCATTTGGTCTGATGGAAGGACCCCTTAGATGTCGTTTATCATGGACCAAGGAAGGAAAATACGATTTACATGCTATTGGGCTCATGGCATAAACTTTATGTACATAAAAGTTCAAATTTGGTAGTTTTGAAAATTTGCTAAATATGACATAAGATAGATATACAATGACATAAGCATAATGTTATAAAACAAATCTTCATCTTCTTTCCTCCATTTCCTGATGGTTTGCTATAGCAAAAATAGAGAGATAAGCTTGTGTTGAGTTAGAGAGAGAAGGAGAAGAAAAACTCACAAGGTAGGTCGATTTATTCGGTGAGCTCGTACCAAACATATATAATCCTTCTCCTAAGCTTCTCTTCTATGTTATTTAAGGTATTTGAAGCATAAATTTCAGTGGTTTGGAGGTTAGGGTTTCCGCCACCTAAAGGAAAAGCAAGAAGGATATTAAGGTAACTTCCGAAACTTCAAATATTGATTGTTTTAGCTGCTGTGAGTAATTTAATCGGTGAAATTCTGCTGATTTTGCTCTGATTGTAAATTTAGGAAAAGTTGTATCCTAAATGTTATGATACCCAAATTGAGTCTAAATGGTAGTTATAACGTAATTAAGTAGTTAATAAAGTAGTTAAGAGTAGAAAGGAGCAAATATGCGGAGTTAGAATTGGAAAACCCCAATTTTTCCTAGAGAATCCTGAGATTTTGGCTAGAGCTAGATGGAGGGGTTAGAGTGGAATTTTTGGTGATTTGATGATTCCATTGAGTTCACGAAGGAAAATTAGGTGGGGTTACGGTTGATCACTTTTTTAGAAAAGCTCGAAAAAAGCATAATTACGAAAACGTGCCTGAAACCCTGAAATAGGGGCTACCAAGGGTATTGTTATCTTTTTTGAAGTGAACTTGGTAATTCCAAGGCGAAAAATGGATTCCTTGAGCAAAAATATGTAAGAATAGGCCAGGTCAAATTTTCAGAAAAAGTACGGTCGGACTGGGTACGGCGGGGCCCCGGGGGCATTTTGGAAAATTTCATAATAGACTCATATGACCACTTGAAACACTATGGAAGTGCCTGAAATAGTACACTATGACTCATTTAACCTAATTCTTGTACATTTGACATTTCAGAACCCAGTTGAGAGCCAGTTGGTGGCACACTTCATGAGGCATGTGTTTTGAGGTGAAATATGGTTAAGGTAGTAACTATTATCCTTCATACACTATGTGACTATTGATATGTTATGTGTTACTATATTCTGTGATATGAACATTGTAACCCCCTCACCATAGTTACATCCGAAATATGAAATTAAAGTGAAATAGAGACCAATAATTATCGATTATCATTTAGAATCACCTATCTTGGAGATAGGGTGTTCACAAAATAGTTAAAACACAGGTAACATGGTCTCTCATCATATTCGAATATAATTACCTAAGCAATTCAATCACATTCATACGTATCAGGGTGTAGAAATAGAAATCCAGGCAACTCCTGAGTTACATATATATATATAGGGTGTAACATTTCACAAAAATGGCGATTACAAAATCAAAACAATATTTACGACCCCAAATGTATACAGTAATCATGTTCCAAAAATAAATAACCAACGGTCTTGATCAAATATGTCTAAGAAGTCCTATCCGCTCTTGGTTATCCGCTTCTTCTTGGAGCCTCTTGCCCTATCTGAAAGGTTATCATAGGAAAGAGTGAGATTCAAAAGAATCCCAGTAGTAACAAATCATTCATACCACACATGAACACATAGCATGTAAGCAAATCATCATACATCAGCAACACAAATCACAGTTCACCCTCATCTCCTTTCTCTGCCGGGAAGGCACATAACCATTACCCGATTTGTTGTTAGCTACTCAGGGATTATTGGTGTGACGGTGCTTACACATATCCACAAACGTTGCATCATACAAATTCTATCACAAATCAATTATATAACACACATACAATGCATCACATATGGTATAAATAAAAAGTCACTACCTTGTGCTTTCCTGACGTCCTATGGCACAGTCAACTCACAGGTACGGCCAATATCAAAGCCTAAAACCAAGAGTAAGGACATTGAATTAATTCCTTTTCCAAGTTCTTAATTTCATCTTACTTGATCTTGGTTATCATTTAAACTTCTTTAGGCGCTTATTAGAAACCTAACATATACCTAAAAGGTTGGGTGACACTACCCCAAAGTTCCCTCTTTTGAAAAGAAACATGTTGAATCTTGGTTGCTTCACTCGAGTGAAGATAGCCTCACTCGAGTGATGGGGCACTCATGCCCGAGTAAGAAGCGTCCTCACTCGCGTGTGTTTGGCCAAGAGCAACATCTTTGACTAAGAAGTGCTCATTGTACTTGAGCACCAGGAAGTGCAATACCAAGAGTGTTTGCCCGAGAGCACAGACCACATCCAATGGAAAACTTCACTCGAGCATGCCCATGCTCACTCGAGTGGGATCATATCTCACTTGCAAGTCAGGAAGTGCACTCTTGCATTTCCACTCGAAAACACCACTAAGAAAACCACGGAAAATAGAAATTTACTATAGCACTCGAGTAAGATCATCCTCCACTCGAGTGATGCGTATCAGAAGCCAAAATCGCAGCAACTAATAAGGTTTTCCAAAGTGACCAAAGTTGATCCCAATAGGTCCTAAACTTGTACCAAAGCTTATTATCACCTAAAATTCCATAAGGAACCTATTGATAACCTCAAAATACCTAAAACGACACCCCAAATACAATTTGTCCTTAAATCTCCACAATCCACTAAACAACTCAATCATCAACACTTTCATTTCCCACTTCTAAATCAATCCCAATCAACTCAAAATACCATATGCTACCAATTCAATAGTGACACTCTCTCCAATTCCCACTTTCATTTAACACCAAATTCAGGGCAAAATTCTAGAATTTACAAAACTTAATAAACATTCAAAACATAACCAACAAAATGCATCAAATCATTACCTCTTTCACTTGCCACAACCAAATCTCTATTTCTCCAACTTTCAAATGTGCTCAAGCACCAATTCACGACCTTTCAAAATTCTTCAACCATAGAAAGAAAGCTCCCAACCTCATAAACAACATTAATGAAGAACATTTGAGCATATGAAAGCAATCACTTACCCAAAATTAAGTTTTTCTCTTTCTCTTTCTTGGTTCAGTGAAAATGGAGAATGGAGAGAAAAGAAAAACTCAAATTTTCTCTTACCCACACACACTTAAGTGACTTGGAGGAAAGAGGGAAGAGAAAATGAGTTTGAAACATTGACTTTAATCTAAGGGCCCTCATAATGACACTTGGCATCATCTTGTTCCTTCCCCTTGATTTCACATGATTTCATTTACATAGGATTCCACCCCATGGTTAAATCCTAGCCATGGATTCCTTTGACTTTTAATCTCAACCGTTGATCTTCAAGTTATCAATGAGTTTCCCCTTCGGTAACCGACCAATTGGTAAGTAAATTTCCAATTTCGCCCCTGATTATCATAACCTTTGCCAAATCATCATTAGACTCCCATATAAACTTAAACATTGCTTACAACATATTTACAACAATATTAACAATAATTACATCATGAAGATCATAATTAGCCCTTAATCCCAAGTTGGGGCATTACAAACACGTGCTGGGAGCATATAACCTAGCTGTGGTCTGGGACCTAGCTGAGGTAACTTGTATTACCTAGTTGTAGTCGGGGACTCAACAGAGGTACATGTAGGGGTTTCAACTGGATAGTTGGCCCTGAGCTTTGTGTACACAGACGTTATGATATGATTTTTA
Organism: Inga laurina; assembly: GCA_963855925.1. Taxonomy (NCBI): domain Eukaryota; kingdom Viridiplantae; phylum Streptophyta; class Magnoliopsida; order Fabales; family Fabaceae; genus Inga; species Inga laurina. Next base: position 26,973,718 of record OY979706.1, on the reverse strand, counting down.
TTTTACAGTATATGGTGCACTGCTTATTTAATTCTTGCATTTTATATGTTTGATGGTTTATTGCTACTGGGATTCTTTGGAATCCCACCCCATTTTATAAACAAAAATTTCTTAGCGGGAACCAGCAGCTCTAAAGGCGAGGGTGTTGATATGGGAAGCTGTCAGGCATATCTCCCCGACAAAGATTGTGGTTATATTGTAGTTTAATTTATGGATATTTTGGAAAAACATGTAAATATTATCAAACACTGAGGGAAAACTTGTGTTGTAATCAAATACCTTGTATTAAAATATCAACATATTTACATTATTCTTGTGTTGCTCGTCGAACTGTATGCAAGTACTCTGAAATGGTAAAAATAAGATAAGGGTATTACATCTCACAACATGTTTAACTATTTAAAGAGTACAACCTTCTACAACACTCATACTACAACAATGTAGACTAAAATTGGTATGCATAGCCTTCAGTATTTGGTCACCTCACAAGCTACCACGATCTCCAAATCTCCATACACACTATAACATAACACCAACCAAGACTTTTGTTCCAATATGAAGAGTGTTCTGAGAAAGCATAAAAACAATATAAGTGATCAAACTTACTTGAGTAGAGACTAAATGAACAACATAAAAAAAATATATGGTCACCCTATAATATTGTATGACTGATAATTTACTACCTCAGCGTCCATTAAGAAAAATTCTATGGAAACCATCTCCTGCCTAGCATTTGTTATTCCAACAAATAAACTACAAAACTGATGCAGTATTATACGGTCAAGCTTGAGCATGAGGCTACTTTTGAGTACTCCATAGTGGAGATCATCCATGGAAGGTCCAATCTCCACACCATGTAAATGAACCACTTGCTATTGCATCATCTTCCATGACCTATAAGTAGCCACCACATGCAAACGGTATAGAGTTGACATAACACAAGTACATAACACTAAGCTAACAAATGCAAAGTTGCGGAGCATGGAAAGCTAAATATACATGAAACTATAAGCTTGATATTGCTTCATAAAACTAACTGTGCATGGAAATGTCCATCAACCTACCAAATATGTCAAGCCTTCCACCATACACAATATGACATCATCCTGATCAGAGCCATGCCATCGCGTCAAGGTATATTTGAAGCAAAGTCCTCATTGTGTCTACACCAACACCTTGTAGGGGAAGAGATAAACAGAGAAGATGATGGAAGGAGGTTTCACAATGTTCAAGCGATGGAACAATTTATATGAGGACACAAAAGGGTTGATGGAATAGTATAAAAAGACACCAACATGGCGGGAAGTTTTGAAATGTCAGATCTCTAATTCAAATGCTCACTAAGCCAACCGTACTTACTCCAAGTTGCCAGCTCGACATGGAGCTAGAGGACTTTTTTTTTGTTCGCAAGTCGATTCTACCATGTGAACAGTAATTTGAGTGAGGAGCCACATTGAGTCGTGGAAGAGCAATCAGCTTGGGTGAAATAGTATTAGGAGATATGTTGATGAGAAGATGGCCGAGGAGGAAAATCAAGTGGATTGTTAGAAGATGAGGGAGCAAAGGAACAAGCCGAAGCCCACAAAAGAAAGCCCAAATGACGGTTTAGAGAGTAAAGACCCTTAGAATATGAGACATGGTTGGAAAGGGGACTCACAAGCCGAAAGTGAAATTTGGAATGTTAGCCAACTTAGAATAGTGCCAGTGAGAAGCACCAACCAGGCCACACCTCAGACAACAGTTCCCAAGAAGCTCAAAAAGAATTGACAAGGGAATGAACTTACCAGATTCTAGAATGAAACCTTGAACCGAATGAAGGGAAGGACGCTCCGGTAGAAGAATTTCAACCCTTAACCCACTTTAAGCATGAAAACAAGACGAATCATAAGCACCCACAGTTCTAAACAACGAACCAATTTTTAATACCAAGTTGGGGACATATATAAACTCACTGTTAATATAAATCCTTTGGTTTGTCAAAATCCATTTACTCGTATAAATTCATGAGTTGTCTTACATGATTTTTATAGGTTTTGTCTCTTCAACACAATGAAATTACAATATCATCCCAAACAAATGTACTCAAACATGATCGACCAAGTTGGGTTAAAATTTAATACCATGGTTAAAGATAAAAAAAAATGAGTTAATTTGTTTATTTATGCATAAATAATATATATGTGCATGTGTCTCGCATCTTGAAATTCTTAAAATTACTTTATCATTTTCGTATCACATTGTATTCAATGCACATACTCATATTAGCATTACATAGTATGTGAAGGATTATGTCATTTCCTTGTCAAGAAATATGTTACTCTCTTCTGTTCAAAATCTGATAGATCTGTTAGAAAATGGTTGGATCAGATTGCAAGGGGCCATTAATTTTCCGCTTCATAATTATTAGATCCAGCAATCAGATAGTCCAAATTTTGCAAACAAGTGACTGAGAGAGGACAACGTACACAGTTTTCGACATGTCAAGATCTATTCCCATATATGAAAAGCTCGGTTTGGTACTCAATAATTAACCAATAACCCAAGTTTGAGCATCTCTTTTAATTAAACCTTTTTAATCAAATCATACAAATTATGAAGAAAAATAATCAAAATTAGTTGTTATTTTGTATTTAATGAAATGACGTTATAAAATTTTATAATGACCTTTTAATTAATTCTTTAACCCGTAGCAAATTTAAATGCATTTCTTCTAAGAGAGAGAGAGAGAGAGAGAGAGAGAGAGAGAGAGAGAGAGATGGTTAAAGGACAGTTCAAAAAACAAAACTTAGAAATGCTTTATGGATGTTATAAACGATTTTATACTGAACATCATCATAATAAATTTCTAAGAATATTTTATGAACAGAATTGAGAATATTACTAAATCTTCTTATCACAAATTTTCAACCTTTTTCTTTTTAATTTGTACATGTTTGAAGCAGGATAAATGAAATTTGTATTATATATATATATATATGCATGCATATGCATGTAGAATGATATGAGTCTCACTTGGCAAAAAAAAAAGAATGATATGAGTCTCGTATTTCAATAACAAATTTTCCATTATGTGCACTTTAAGAGGCTTACCTAATTTCCACAAAAATTAGGAGAAAAAAATTAAGACGTACATTTAGAAAATGTATAATTAAGTATATACTTACTTAACATCCGTATTGCATTCCCATTATGTACAGCAGTACAGACACAGAAAAAGTACTCGTTTAATTTGATTCTTAAATAGGTACATAGGGCAGTTAATTAGATATTAAGTCATTTAATTTGATGAGAAAGGATTAATGTCCATAGTATGATAATTAATTAAATATATTTTATTGGAAACTAGTTCGTCCTTGTAGAATAATTGTCACTTTTGCCTTCTTTCCTTTGTAGGAGGAATCTTGTTAAAATCAAGAAGGTTAAATTAATGAATTAATGCCATGCTTTCTGCTAATTAATTTGGTGGTCCATTTGGACATATATTCCGACAACTATCCTGTGATCAACGCACTGTTCAATACAAGACATGTTCAAATTTCAATTATGTATATATTTTTACCATCCTTTGGACACATGTAACACTATAATTTAACATGGCTTCTAATATACTTGTAGTAATAATTTACGCGTAGTATTTGGATTTATTATCCCGACACTGATGATTATTGGAGATATTATTCAGAAATAGAAAGAAGTGAGAATATGAACATATATATATACACACTCCCCCGATCCTTAATATAAGATATATTTACTTAATTTAATTAGATTAAATAATTTAGTTGAGTTAGTTAATATGATATGTATTTTCTAAAACACCCTAATTATCTTCCTTAATTTACTTATTCCCTCTCTTCATTGATTATTGTTGAGGAGACATCAATAGGGGTAAATTAGAAAAATATTGATAAATATGCAAAATATATCTTATAATTAGGCCAAGATCAACCCCAAAATATATCTTATATTAAATATCGGAGGAGTGTGTATATATAGAATGTAAAGACGAAAGCAAATTTCATACTGAATCATACCTTTTCTTTTTCGGTTTTTTCTCCAGAAAAAAGGAATCAAAACGAATCTAGCTTATTTGATGAAAATTTTAAAAATAAATGTAATTTAACGTTTCTTTGTTATTGTAATGCAACAATTGATATAAGAGTACTTTTTACAAGTATTATAACTTATTGAGCATTAATGAATTATATGATAATATATACTTCAATAACTACCGATGATATAAATATAAATGATTAAATTTACTTTAATAAAAGTTATTACTATTTATGTAAAATTAGTAAAAATATTCAACTAATTTTTATATTAAAATTTATACTTTGTGTAATTTTGTTGAAAGAAATTAAAATTGTGTGTGTGTGTGTGTGTGTAAGGAGAGAGATGCATATGCATACATATGTTGGCGCGAGGAATTTTTCTTGCGTATAAATTATTGGATTATATATATATATATAGCCAAAGAAATTAAAATTAAAAAGGACTGAAATGATGAGAATGAATTATAAAGTGAGGCTCCCAAGAAAAGGGCACACTTTTATGAGCAATCAATAATTGGGATCAAATGCTTTCTTGAGGCATTACAAGCTTTCCACTCATTTGTTCCCATTTTGTTTAGCCTCTTTACACTCTAAAGTTCTTTTTGGCTCCTAACTCTCACATCAATATTGCAATTCACTCACTCCCAATGCTCTACCATGCACGTACCAAACACCACCATCCATCAATACTCACCTAAACTTCCTAATTTTTGCCCTCACTATCACATATCTATATCTTTTCTATTGATCATTTTCTACCTATTAAATAATCCCTTCACTCTAAATATAGAAATTAGATAACTAATTTATAAAAAACCAATTTAATTAGTTATTTGTAATAAATATGTATTGATTTTCTTAAAATACCCCATTTAAGATGAAAAGCTTGCTTTAATATATACCTAATCAATAAAGGTAACTTGGAGGATAATTTATAAATTAGAGAGAACAAAGTGAATTGAGATTTCATATTTATGACTAAATTAAAGCAAGCCCCTCAACTAGCTTTGACATTTAGGTTTGAAGGGAGTAGTGCCTACTTACATATCATCATCTACTAATAAAATTCTCACGTCAAATATAGAATATTGAACACATATATCTTTATAAGATATAAACCAACTTCTCTCCAATATTCAATCATTCCATTTGGAAAAAGGTTAAAATGCAGATTTACCAATGGAGTTTTAAGTAAGGGGCGTCTGGCAAAATTATATTTTAAAGGAGGCAAAAATACACATGAGGAATTAAAAAAGGAGTATTCACCACAAACCCATTAAATTGCTTATAATGTCTTTTAGGTGTAACTGCAAATTATCTATGTGACATTTAAGGAGATAAAACGTCCATCATGGCGCCTCCAATCTGTGACGACAATACCTTTTTGGACCTCATTGTTGTCCTCGCTACTGGGTTGTCACAGCAATACAACCCTCAGTCTCCATCTTCTCATCGACAATGATGAAGATGCAGCCATCAACATTGCTCTTTGACCTCGCTTTAGCTCCTTGATGGCTCTGGTCTTTATTCCTCTTCCAGGTCTACTTTGTCGCTGCTTCTCGGAGTCGAGTAAATCAAGTAGCAGAGAGTTATGTTTCCTCTTTAATAAATCCATTCAATCCTCTCACTGCCACATTTTGTCTCCTTAAATTTCACATAGACAATTTGCAATTACACCTAATGAATGTTATGAGCAACGGGTTTGTGGTGGATGCTCCATTTTTAATTCCTTATGTGTATTTTTGCCCTTTTAAAACATAATTGTGTCTGATGCCCTTTGCTTAAAACTTTACTAGTAAATCTGCACCTCTTTGAAAAATTAAAGAATGATTTGTTATACAAAGAAGTCAAAAGTTGATTGTCACACTTCACTTTGCATTTCCCTTCATAAGCAAAATCATTTGTCACCAAAACTTGTGCTCTCTTCCCTAGGTTTGAATAGTGGTTCATCAATGCATTCAAATACAAGGAGTCGCTCAAAGTTAGATACAAGTGTATTTCTTTAAGAAAAAAGAAAAAAAGGCAGCCCGGTGTGTGACTACTTCCATAAAAATTTAGCATTAAAAGTCAAATTATTTATAACTTATATATTAACAACAAAGCTTTTATATTTACTGTACTGTTTATAGAGATTAAAGAGGGTGGTTAAAAAATTTAAAACAATAATATGTTAATTTTGTGTTTATATAAAACTCAAAATAAGTCATACTGACTCCATGAGTCAACATCCTTTTAAATTTATAATGCCTGTTTCGGGAATACAATCCCACGGGAGCAAGTAGTATCCATTTATTGATGAACCTATAAATAGGACTATTTGAAATCTTCCAATACGTGAGTATATATATGCCACATGTGTAACATCTCAAATTTCAGTCACCAAAATTTCTTTATACCTTTGTGGTATTAAAGGAAATAAAGTGGTGAATATTTGCACACTTAAAATAGCCAAACAGTGTAATTAGTGGCCACACGAATTTTGGGCCACGATAAGACATAAAATTTGATTTGTATTTTCATAAAAACCCATTATTGAAGGCCAAAACATAAAGATTGGAAAAGCACAATTTTTGGGCCCAACAATATGTGATTATCGGCCAATAATAGAGAAAAGGAAGAAGGCCCAATTTAATTACAAAAAAGTAAGGGCAAAATGGTCATTTGACCAATAAAGCAAGATAGCTTTTATTTTTCCTTTTCTTTATGAATATTTCAGCCAACATGAATAAAAGGCAAGAGAAAATAATTATTTGGCCATAAATTATTCTATGTGGGAGGATTATTGGCCAACTAAAAAAAGATGGAGTTAACAGTAAAAAATTTCAACTAAAGGTAATATTTGAGGAGATGGATAAGGATAACTCAAGAAGCCATTTAACCTTTTTAAGGAGGCCCATATTTCGTTCAGCAAAGGAAAACGGGAAGAGAAAATAATAATTGGTCCAAATTAAAGCAAAAGGAGACATTTTTTACCAAGTTTAGAAAGATGATGACTTTAGCCAATTTTCACATGTTAATTGACAATTAAATAATATAATTTAAGGAGGTGGATGGTGTTATTTTGCTAAAGCTCTTATCTCTTTCTTTTGCCCATTTTTGTCCAACACAAGAGAGAGAGAGAGAGAGAGAGAGAGATAGATTGAAGAAAGAACAAGAACAAGAGAGAGAGAGAGATAGATAGATAGATTGAAGAAAGAACAAGAACAAGAGAGACAGAGAGAGAGAGAGACAAGAATTCAAGAAGCAATCAAGGTAGGTTTTAAGTGATTTTCACTTGTTTATGCCTTCTAAATCATGAATAAGTCTCTCTAATATAATCTTCATATCCTTTTTTGAAATCATGTAAAACAAGAAGGTAATCAAAGGAAACAAGAGGGAGAGGGTGGCAAAAATTGAAGGAAGAAGAGGAACCAAAGGTAAGCCATCAAAACTTGATTTTCTTGTTGGATTCAAGGTTGTGATTATTGTTGTGGTTGATTTTTGGCTTTGTTTGGTTTTATTTTGTATTTTGGGATGTTCATACCCTAAGGGGTTTTGCTGCCCAAATATGGATTAATCATGTGGGAAGTGTGTTTAAGTGATTAAACAAGTGATTTAGGGTGAAAAGAAGGTGTTAAGTGTAATACCCCGAATTTTAAAACTTGAGGCTAGAGAATAAGCCTTAGATTAGTGGACTGCTAAGCCTTGGTTTAGCAGGATCCCAAATTGTGATTAAGAGATAATGACTCCAAAAGTGGATGCGGTTAGTGATAAATAAACCCTTTTGGAGATTATGATGTGAGTTGGCACCCGATGTGATTCGTATGTGTTGTGAGCAGTGCCAAAACCCTGTATTTAAGTTCAATTATGGATTAACATCTAAATTGACTTAAAATAGAGGGGAGGGCGCATTGTGAAAGAAAATGAATGAGAAAATGTATTTGATGGTGATTCAAGAGGAATTGCCATAATCAGGGGCAAAACGGTAAAGTTACAGCCCAATTGGTCAGTTACCGAAGAGGAAGCTTATTGGGATCTTCAAGATCAATGGTTGAGATTGAATTGTGTAATAGATCAAGGGGTGGAATCCCATGTGGTGTGCCTATGTGAGCTCATGGTTGGTGTGATAAGATTGTGACAAGTGTCACAATATGAGCCCTTGATCTTGGTCAACATTTCAAACACTCATATCCCTCTCTTCTCTCTTTATTTGGTCGGTTTTAGTGGCCAAAAAACTGACCCTCCTTCTTCATCAACTCATCTCTCTCTCTCTCTTTCTTATGCCTCCATGGATGCTAAGCAAAGGGGAGGAAAGAGAAAGCTATAGGTGAGATTTTGGCTTGTTTCTTGTCCTCTAATGCTCTAATCACCTTCTATAAAGTTGTTCATAGTGATGAGAGCTTCATCTCTATGATTTTAGTTTCTTGATTGGAGGTGTTTTGTTGCTTGAGTAAAAGTGGAAAGATGAAGAATCAAGGAATTTGTTTGGGAAAGAGGAAGAGGTGAGTATTTGAAGCCTTTTGATCTAAGTTTTGTGATTTGTAGATAAGTTTAGTGAATTTTGAATTTTGCCCCGATTTTCTTGTGATTTTGGATTGGATGAATTGGGTTGTGTTTTATGTTGAAAATGGCGCCATGTTGTGGCTTTTGGTAATTGGAATTGATTTGGGAACTTGAATTGGAAGAGTTGTAATGTTGTGGTTTGAATTGTGATTTGTGTGACATGTTGTGATAACATGTCAAAGTAATGTTAATTTGATTGATTTGGTGTTTCCAATGGATTCCTTGTGCAAATTTATGTGGAAATGGTATTTGGTGTGAATTTGGGAACCATTGGAATCATTGGTGTAAAACTGAGAAATCTGTCCCTTGAAGTTATGTTCTGGGCAGTCTGGTTGTGTGGACGTTTTGACTGGGCAAAAGACGTCAGAAATTATGAAACTTTCCAGTCTTAAAGTTCACATCCCAAGCTTCAAAATGGACAAATAATTTGTGCCATTTCGATTTGGGAATTGGGAGTTATAGCTGTCCAAAGTTTGAAGTTGAAAATGAACATTGTTTTGGGACAGTCTTGAGTTTTGGGGAATTCTGTATTTGTGTGGTGATTTCTAGTAAAGGCCAATATTTTTCCTGTGTAGAGGACTTGAATAGCTTTCATTTGGCTTTGGGATCACCTTATTTCGATTTTTGTGGAATTAGTTATGAGTTTTGGAAGTTCAGCCAAGAAACTGGATTTTCTTGGCCGTGGCCAGCGGATTCTGGGCCACGGCCCAAATGTTTCTGGGCAGTTTCTGGCCGCGGCCAGTGGATTTATGGGCCGCGGCCAACCCCCAAAAATCAGCATTTTAGACTTTTTAAAGGTGATCTTTGGTCAAGTGTTTCCCAAGCCTTTAGATATATGTTTAGGCTTTAATTAGCCTCCTAAAGGTCATGAATGTAACCAACTTTAAGTGATATGGAAGTAAGGTTTTGGAATAAAGAATAACCCTATGTCATTGCTTTGATTATAGGGATGATGTTCGCCCTGAACGTGGTTCGATATTCGCCTGGTCGTGAGTAAGCGGTGCTGGAGCTTACGTGGAAAGAGGGTAGGGAACATATCTCTTCTGCTTGTATTTGATATGTGTTAGTGTGTTGGTGCATGTCTTAGCTTTGCATGATTATGTGTAATTTGAAGCTATGTTTCAATTAATGCTATAGCCATTAGTATATTGTTAGAAGCATTGAGCTTACAGATTTGTCATCGTGATAGTTATGTAATGCAAGCATGTCATGCATTAAACATCTATCGTATATGCATATTGATATTGTTTACCTATTGAGATTCTCTAGAATCTCACCCTCCCCTACTAACCTTTCAGACAGGGTAGTAGATCAAGGATATAGCGAGCAGCTAAGGGCGATGAAGACTCCTTCGGGATTGAAGTTGGTAGTTGGTTATCTTAGTTGGGATGTATATTTGGATAATTGTATTTGTATATTTGGATGAGTATTGAGTATGTATTCGAATGGGTTTGTGTAATCCCTATATGAAGAATTGTATGGGCTAATGTGCCCTATGATTGTTTAGCGAAGATATGAAATTCGGGATTATCGGGATGATTATATTGTGCACTCTAATATTGGTATAAATGTGATTTATCTTCGCATAGTAATTGTATTCGGAATGTGAATGTGAGACCAGGTTATAAATGATTTTGAAAGGTATTTGTGAAAACCCCGTCTGGTAGATGGGTTTGTAAAATGTAGTTTTGTTTCTTATTGGTCTCTATTTTACTTTAATCGCGTATTTCGAATATAATTACAGCAAGGGGTTACATTAAGTTGATTGGAATTAAGAAACTTCAATTTTCCCAATTTATTGTATTTTCATCCAAACATGTGTTTGGCAATGTTTGGACTGGATTTCAGTGTTTTTGATGATTCCATTGTATTTGGAAGGAAAACTTGTGTGAGAATATGGTATGGTTATAATTTTTGGATAATTTCACATAATTCTAGATTTTTTTTGAAGTTGGATGACCCTACTGCCATATTCATTTTTCTAGAGGAGAGTTGATGTGGCGCGTTTTCCAGTAATCAAACTTGGTCCAAACTTTATGAAATTTCATAGGATAAAAGTAAACATCGTAGGCTTTAATTTGATAGGTACTATGATGCAATTGGGCCAATGGATTGAGAGATAATTCTGGAATGAAATATGTGGCAGACTGGGTTTGACAAATTTTGAGGAATTGTGTGCTTATTATTGGTGTTCTATGATACTTGTCATTGAAAGAGGACTTAAAGAGTGTTTTATAGAACCTGAAATCAACCCATTTGGATTTTTGTAGAATTATTTATGAGTTTTCAAAGTTTAATGAAAATTCTGGCAGTTTTAGTCAATGTGCGAAATTAAAAAGGTAAGGGCAAAATGTAATTGCCTGGAACTCTAAGGGTAAAGATAACCAACAAAATAAGTTTGGAATAGTACATGAATGAGTGATTATTCAATTCTTGTACATTTGCGAATTTTAGGATATATCAGTATCCCAAGCTGAATATAGGATATTGGACAGACAGACGGGCAAGGAAAGGGCAATTTCAAGCAGTAACTTCATCGCTCATACACTATGTGAGTGTTTATATACTTTGTGCATGCCATATTCTATAATATAAATAATGATCACACATTATCTAGATGCCACTATGATACATAGTGCCTGGCGCACATTACCTAGCTGTGGTCTGGGACTTAGCTAAGGTACACGGACAAGTAAGGGATTTGGCCCTAAATAGTGTGTACTCTTCCATTTTAAAGTGTTATTGTTATATTTACACTATGTGGTGTATTGTATATCTATTTACCACATTTTATATGATTGATAGCATGTTACTACTAAGATTCTTTTGAATATTACCCTTTACATAAATATATAAAGGTTTTAACAGCAAACAGTGGCTCTAAGGGCAAAGTCATAATTACCGGCATCTGAAGGTTTTGGTCTAGTTTAAGAGAAGCAATTGGTTATTTGCAGGCTTTTATTAAATTTTAAGTTTGCAATTATTACGTATAATCCCTGTGAGGAATTCCTATAATGTAATCAAGCACTTTGTTTCAATATATCAATATATTTATGCTAGTCCTGTGTGCCCACTAAACTGTGTGCAGACACTGATGAATGTTGAAATAAATAAGAGGCTTTACAATTTTGGTATCAAAGTGGCAGTTCTAGTAACAGGATAACATACTGATATAGTCTTGATTATACAATGACAAGACATATGCACAGAAAGGGGCACCAGAGAAGTGAATCACCCCTGTTTGTGAACTAGCCCTTAAGAAACAAAGAATACCTAAAGGGCAACTAGTATCACAATATAGGATTGAGGGTGGTACAAGGATGTTATGGAACCTGAGGAAGCGGGTACAACTAAGGCCAGTGGAATGACTTCAGATCACTTGTGAGCTCATCAGTGGGGGATACTGATCAATCATAGATAGAGGAACCAAGGTCTGATTCGGTTGTAGAATAGAGGTTATGGGAGGACATCAGGAGTATATATTTCATATTGTTTAAGAGCATGACAACGCTATAGAACATTATACAGGGTACTCGGATGGTCTGATCCTAATATAGTGTGATCAAGGTCTTCTAGAATTGGAGTACCTAGATGATATTTGGATTCACACAAGCTATACTTCTTTTTGAATATGGCATTCTGGGCCTAGAAGAAGGACAAGATCATAGAGTGGGGTTCAGATAACAATTTTGTGGCATTCATGGAGCGTATCACAAAGTATGTGTTTGAGTACATGTACCATCATTGATATATAGTATATGCACAGTATTTTGTCAGCCAAAGACAGTTGGCATGACTCTGTGGAATAAGGGCAGACACAGGGTATCAAAGGTTGGAAGCAGACAGAGTTGGTATCTACATTTTGTCATGGGTACACAAACATTAAGCATGCTCAACCAGGGAAATCTCGCGATGGGTGACCCCTTGGGAGCACCTTAGAAATTTGAAACCTTTTGATTAAAGGTTTGGAATTTTTATTAGAAGTTCTTAGATGATATAAAGAATGATTAGAGGCATGGAGATGATGAGGTAACTATTGATCCTTAATCCGAGTCATTTTTGTTGTAGTGAGTACTACTTAGAAAATTTCATTTGATGGGGTTATGGAAACTCAAGGCATAGTCATTGTTTTGAGGTTTCTCCATGCTAGGTGATGATCCTCAGTAACACCGTGATGTTAAAGGTATGTAGGTATGATATTCAATGATGCAAGATTAGTGGTGATTATGCCGTATATCGCTCCTAGAGGATCTGATCTTACAATACTGAAGGTTAAGGAAAGGTTTACTCAGATCTAAACTGGAATAGTGCTTAGGTCGAAATGTGAATTAGGTTGCACTATAGTTCTTTTCATGAAGAAATTTGAACCTTTTTAACCTTGTAGATAAGGTTGAACCTTCATTAATGTTTTGAGGATATTACCCGAATACCGTGGAGGTTAGATAGGTGCTATTGATCCTAATTCTTAGCATGCTTATTGGGTATAATTGAGGAAAGTGATTTCTAATCTCTGTGATGTTGAGGTTCTAGACATAATGGTGAATAGGAAAATGAACACATACATTCAAGGAACCTGAACGAGGACCTCTGCTTAGGCCTGCTCCTGAGAGAGAAAGTTTGCAAACATGAGCAACACGGTTTAGTCAACAGGGGTTGCTGTTGACAGAGGCTGACACCCTTTTCTTCTGAGGAAAGTTTAATCCCCAGCTGACATAGGACTGGTTATAGACTTAGTGTCGATATTCTGATATATTCGAGGAGTATAGAAGAACATGAGAAGCACCTATGGGTAGTACTAGTAAATCACATATAATTTTTGGCTTTCAAAGCTTATCTTGTTGAATGGTGATTTCTTACAGAATGAGATTTATCAAATCCTAGTAAAATAGACACAACATTAGGTTGAAATAAGCCAGGAACTGTCCTAGAAGTACATAAATTTTGGGTTTAGTCAGGTGTTATAGGAGGTTCCTATGGAACTCCTATCGAATCATCTTGCCATTAGTAAAGCTCATACGAGGAGATAAAACATTAGATTAGTTAGTGGAAGCATAGTAAATCTATGTGTAACTTTTAAGGACAACAGAAAAGGTTGATATTCACACTAGTGTTCATCTTACCAAATCATGGTTAGACCTGTGTGGTCTATAGTAACATAGCTTGTGTGGCATACAGTGATTTAGCCCTTGTGAGGAGGCAACCCATCGGAGTGTTAGATCCCATATATTTTGACGATAACAAAGATTGAATTAATGATACAAAAGGTTTGAACAAAGTAACTAAGTTCTTGGTGGCAAGCAAAAGCATTACTCAAGTAGGTACTCAAGTAATGAGGATGAAGTGAAAGATAGAGTATAGGAGAAAGGAATACTATGAGATTTTTTAAAGGATTACTCGAGGGAGCCCTCAGGTCATGGTCCTTCATTACTTGAGGGGTCACTCAAGTAATGTTTGAGAAATTGTTTTAGAAAGCTCTATGTCAAAAATTGCATGGGATTACTCAAAGGGATCATTCGAGTAATCTACAGAGTTATTTGAGACATTACTAGAGGGATCACTTGAGTAACCAGAGAAGAAATCATCCAGTAGCTCTTGGTCAAGAAATGAGTGACATTACACGAGGGATTACTCAAGTAATCTGTAAAGTTATTTGAAGCATTACTCGAGGGATCACTCGAGTAATTAGGTAAGCAAAGAAGAAGTTAATCTAGGCCAAGAATTTGATGTCTTTACTCAAGAGACTACTCGAGTAATGAGAGCAGGATTGCAAGCATTACTCGAGGGATCACTCGAGTAATCAGGGAAGAAAAGAAACACTTGCTTAAGGGATCACTCGAGTAAGCAAGTCTGTAAAGTATTTATAAAATGAATTACTTGATGGATTACCCTAGTAATTTGGTCAGACAATGTTGACTTACTCTCTAACTTATTTTTAATAAGGTTACTTGAGGGACTACTCAAGTAATGAAGCATGATCACTCAAGTAGCTACTCGAGTAATGTAGTACAAAAAGCATGATTTTAATCTAACGTTCATTGATTTGTTATCTATGTTATTAACCTTTCATTGTACTAGTTTCCTAAGTATATTTGTAGAGAAACAATGAAGAGATCATGCATTGAGAGAGAAATTAAACAAATCGTTTGCAACATCCGAACGCTTACCTACGGCAAACGGCTAGTTTTCAAATTTGAAGAACAATCAAACGAAGCTGCATGACTCTAACGGACATGTTTGAAATGCTTCCAATGAACATCACAAATCATCTATATATATGGAGCATTCAAAGAACAAAACATTACAACTGAGAACATACACCGATCAACACATTCTTAGTGCTATGTTTCTTACATCATTATTTGAACTTCAATGATTATATATTTGCTCTATGAGAGAGTTTTTCATTACAAACTCAATATTTGTTATTGAGACAACTTAAGGTTGTGGAACCTTGAGTTGGGGATTTGATTACAACATGTAAGGGGGAGCGAGTGTCCAGTGAAGGAACTTGCTATGTACTGACGTGCCAAGAACCCACTGAATCTAGGAAAATATAGTGAAACTCTCAGAGAAGCTATGAGGACTGAACATAGGTCAAAGTGGTTGTGGCTGAACCAGTATAACTTTTGGTATACACTTCGGTGATATTTCTCCTAACTCTTAACTGCTTTAAATTTCCAATCAATTTTTATATATGCAACGAAATTTTTGGTATCACCCAATTCAACCCCCTCTTGGGTGAAACGCTTGCACAAACATTTGGTATCAGAGCATAGGTCTTCTTGTTCAAGTATAACAACCTAAGAAGGATCTAATGGCAAGTAAGGGTCTATCACTAGACCACCAGGTTTCAGTGGTGAACACTTTTCTTTCTGGAAAGCCAAGTTTCAAGTATTTGTAATGGCTATAGAATAAGGACTGTAGGACGTAATTGAGAGTCGAAACTACAAGCCTGAGAAAATTGTAGATTCACAGAAGGTTCCTAAGACACTAGCAGAATATGATGAGAATAGCAAGAAACTCATCACACTCAATAGCAAGGCAATTTTAATGATTCTAAGTGCCTTAAGTCAAAATGAGTACTTAAGGATATGCACACTTCCAACGGCTAAAGAAATATGGGAAGCCCTGGAAATAGCTCACGAAGGAACTTCGGGAATAAAAGAAAATCGGCTTAATACTCTGGTTACTGAGTTTGATTTACTTTGAATAAAATCAAGTGGGTTAATAGCTGAATTCAAACTTAGATATGCTCATCTTGTTAATCAATTTGCAGTACTTGGGGAAATCTATGATCAACATACCCAAGTAAGAAAGATAGTAAACATACTTTCAAAAGAATGGGAAGCCAAAGCCACTGCGATAGAGGAAGCAAAAAGCGAATCCATGCGATCAATTGCTTCTTTATTTGGAAGTCTCTCTGATTATGAAAGTAAATTAAAGCAAATTAAAGTTCAAACAAAAACTAAAAGATATTGGAGAAAAGAAGAAGAAAGGCCTTGCACTGAAAGTGAAAGAAGAAACCCAAGAAGATGATGAAGATTTCAATGATGAAGAAATGGGTCTAATAATGAACGATTCAAAAAGTTTTACAAGAAAGGCCAAGGATTCAAGAACTTTCAGAAAGGAGAAACAAACAGTAAAGAACACATCATCTGCTATGAATGTGGAAAGCCAGGACATATCAAATCAGAATGTCAAGTACTGGCTCAAAAAATAAAGAAAAGAGAAAAGGCAAGTTCTATAACAAGAAGAAAGCCTTTGTATCCGCCATATGGGGAGACAGTTCATCAGATGAAGAGAGTGATGATGAAGAAGTAGCTAATATTTACTTGGTTGCTCAAGAAGAAACATAAGAAGAAGAGGTAATTAACTCTGATCCTACATATGATGAATTACTCTCTGAATATAATGCCTTACATTCTGAATTCATCAAAGTAGCTAAGGATTTAATTGTTTTCAAAAAAAAAAAACAAAAATGTCGAAGAAAAACTTAAAGATGTTTTAGAAAAGAAATGTGAAAACTATTCTTCTTTGAAAAAGAAAAACACTGATCTCATAAAAACTCTTGAAAAATTCACCAAAGGAAGTGAGATGTTAAATGTGATTTTAAAAGCTCAACGATTTGTAAATGACTGATCTGGTATTGGATATGATCGAAAATCAAATAAAAGGAAAGGAAGAAAGAAAATAGGAGGTAAGACATACTTGAGTTATTTTTAGAATTCTGTACATACATCAAATCCTTCGCATATTGCAATTACTGTAATAGAAAGGGTTATTATACTTCATCATGCATTCATAAATAGAAAGGAAAGATTGGAACCTACAAATAGGTACCTAAAGGTTAATTAATCTGTACTAACCCAAAAAGACCCAAAAAGATGTGGGTGCCTAAGACTTAATCGTATTTGATTGCAGATATGTCTTAAAGCATCCAAAAACAACAAGTGATACATAGACAGTGGATGCTCTAGAAATATGACCAGTGATTTCGAAAGTTTTACCACAATACAAGCTAAAGAAGGTGGAATGGTAAAATTTGGAGGAAATCAATCTGGAAAGATAGCAGGAATTGGTGAAATCAAAAATGAAAAAAGGCATACAAGGCCAAGATGCATATTACATTGAAGGATTGTGTCACAATTTGCTAAGCGTGAGTCAAAGTTCAGATAAAGACAGCTGGGTAATATCTGACTCAGAGGAATGTCTAATTGTAAACAAAAAAGATTTATAATTAGATAAGAAGAATCTCAAAGCAAAGCCCAGAGTAAAAAGGGAAGGTAATTGATATACTCTTGATCTAAGCAAAAATATTTCTAAAAACTATTTTCTAAGTAACATCGATGAAAGTTGGCTATGGCATAAGAAACTAGCTCATGTTAATATGCACCAACTAGGTAAGTTACTTAAAAAGGATTTAGTGATTGGATTACCCAAACTAAATTTCAAAAAAGAAATGATTTGTGACGCATGTCACAAGGGTAAACAAAATACATAATCTTTCAAATTGAAAAATGAAATCACAACCAACAAACCACTTTAATTATTACACATGGATTTAGTTGGACCAACAAGAGTTAAAAGTCTTGGTGGCAACTTATACTCATTTGTTATTGTTGATGATTTCTCTAGATTTACATAGACTATTTTTCTATCATCGAACGATGAAACCTTGGGAGAATTTATTGTTTTTTCCAAGAAAGTGCAAAATGAGAAAGGTATGTCCATTATAGGTATTAGGACATATCACAGTGGAGAATTTGAAAATCAAGCCTTTTAAGATTAATGTGATACTAATGGCATTGATCACAATTTATCCACTCTAAGGACACCTCAACAAAATGGAGTCGTGGAACAAAATAATAGAGTACTCACTGAAATGGCTAGAGCAATGCTAATGAAATAAATGTGTCTCAAGTTTTCTCGGCTGATGCAATGAGCACAGCATGCTATATTTCAAACAAAGCCTACATCAGAACAAAACTTAGAAAGACACCATACGAACTATACAAAGAAAGGAAGCCAAACCTTGCTCATCTACATATCTTTAGTTGTAAGTGTTTCATTCATAATAATGGTAAAGATAACCTACGAAAATTTGATTCAAAGACTGATGAAGGAATATTCCTATGCTATTCTAATCGAAGCAAAGCATACAGAGTTTTCAATAAACGAACATGTGTTGTTGAAGAATCAATTCATGTTGTATTCGATAAATTTGAATCCTCTGACAAAAATATTGACGATGAGTAGGAAGTTGTTTTAAATCAAGAGAATGGTCAACCTAATCCTAAATCTTTTATCTCAGAAGTTGATCAAACTAAGGAAGAAGATCAAATTACTAGGACAACCTAGAGCCTAGAAATATAATAAAAGTCATCCCCTAAAGCAATTCATAGAAGATGTGAATGAAGGAGTCAGGACTAGAAATAAAATTTTCAATGAAGTTAGTTTTTCTGCCTTTATTTCTGAGATTGAATCTTCTAACATTGACGAAGCCCTATCAGACAATGATTGGGTCATAGTAATGCAAGAAGAACTAAACCAATTTGAAAGAAATCAAGTTTGGGATTTGGTATCCCGACCTAAGGATCATCCGATCTTTGGTACTAAATGGGTATTTAAGAACAAACTTGATGAATCCGCAATCATTGTCAGAAATAAGGCAAGATTAGTGGCCAAAGGCTGGAATCAGGAAGAAGGAATTGATTATGAGGAAACGTATGCTCTAATGGCTAGATTAGAAGCTATATGAGTACTATTAGCTTTTGCATGCATCAAGGGATTCAAACTCTATCAAATGGATGTAAAAAGTGTATGTCTAAATGGCCATATCTGGAAGAAGTGTATGAAGATCAACCTCCAGATTTTGAAGATGTAACCAAACCTGACCATGTTTTCAAACTAAGAAAAGCTTTATATGATTTAAAACAAGCTCCTAGAGCATGGTATGAAAAACTTAGTAAATTTCTCATCAATCAAGGTTTTTTACTAGGAAAAGTTGACACAACACTTTTTACAAAATGAAAACGAGATGATATTTTAATTGTACAAATATATGTTGATGATATAGTTTTTGATGCTACTACCAAAATCTTATGTAAGGAATTTTCTGAGATAATGCAGGGGGAGTTTAAGATGTCAATTATGGGAGAATTCAATTTCTTTCTTGTTTTGCAAATCAAACAAAGAAAGAATGGAATTTTTATATCTCAAACAAAGTATTTGAAAGAGTTATTGAAGAAATATGGAATAGATGAAGCAAATAGAATGGACACACCTATGAGCTCAACTACATTGCTTGATAATTGATGTCAAGGGGAAAGATTACAATATCATAAGAAATAGAGAAATGATTGGATCATTACTCTATCTTACTATAAGTAGACCTGACATCCAATTCAGTGTTGATATGCTTATAAGATATCAATCAGCACCAAAGGATTTGTAACCCCCTCACCGTAATTACATCCGGATTACAATAATTTAAATGAAATAGAGACCAATAAGATGGTTTAACAATTTATAAACCCTCATCTAAAAGATGGGGCGTATGAAAATCATTTCAAAACTTATATATTCCTGGTCTCACATTCATGTACGGATGTAACTACTTGAGAAATCAGAGTACATAATAAATATCAAAGTGCGGAAACCAAAATCCCGGCAAACCCCGGGTTAATACATATATGATATGGGTTTATGAGTTTTCCCATAAAGGGGATTACACGATCCAAATAATCATTTACATCTCTTTACACTTTGGCAATTCCCAAATCCAAAATGGATATAACCAACTATCCCAAAACATGAATGTCCCTAAGAGACCCTAACCACTCCGGGTTGGTCGCTTCCCCTTCGAGCCACTTGCCCTGTCTGAAAAAGTTAGTCATATGGAAATAATGAGATTCTTGAGAATCCCAGAGCAACAACTCACTCATACAATATATAAACATAGAGCATGTATGTTCATCATAATCAGCAGCTTCACAATGATCTCTGGCTCACGCCACATACGACAGCACTCACGGCTGTAATCACAATGCACTACGCCCACTTTCGTGGTAAACACTATGCCAGCTTTCGCTGTAATCACTATGCACAACGCCCGCTTTCGCGGTGAACACTATGTAGCAGCAACACAAAGCACAAAGCACCATAAAGCATCTCAAGGCACGATGTATCACTATGCTCCACAAAGGATCTCAATGCACAAAGTATCACAAAGCAGCAGCAGCAACATCCACACAATGAATGACAGACAAACATACAATACATTTACACAAAGCATAAGAGAGAAGTCGCTACCAGAATCTTTCCTGACAATCTTTGGCACAGTAGGCTCACGCGGACGACAGATGTCAAATCCTATTCAAATTAGGGACACTTGATCAATTTCTTTTCCATAAGTATATTTCAGTAATTCTCTAAGTTGGTTATCATTTAGGACTCATTAGGTGACTAAAATAGGCCTAAACATATGCCTAAAGGGTTGGAAGAACCTACCCAAAAGACCCCTTACTCGAAGGCAAAACACTGATTTTTGACAGTCTCACTCGAGCACAAGTACGGACATCACTCGAGCACAGATGCTCTCACTCGAGCATTGGTACGGACAGCACCCGAGCACAAGAGAAAGTGAGACTGCGAGTGAGCACCCGAGAGCACAGAGGGCACTTCCAGGAACTGGCTCACTCGAGCACGCTGACCTCACTTCGAGCACAAGGCCAAAAGCCTCTCTCGAGCACCCGCGAGCACACGCTGCGAGTGACAACCCGAGAGCACCACTCTCACCTGAGGCACAGGCTCACTCGAGCACGACCCCCAGTGCTCGAGCACACACCCCACACTCGCGAGTGAGAAAGCACACTCGTGCAACTTTCCCGCGAGCACAACCCGAAAGCACAACTCTCACCTGAAGCACCATCTCACTCGAGCAGAACCATGCTCACTCGAGCATGTTCTTCGCTCACTCGAGCACAAGGCGATGCTCGCGAGCACAACCCGTAAAACCCAGATAACTCGAAGCACAACAGGGAAAAACTTGCATATCACTCGAGCACGTTCTTCCTCTGCTCGAGTGATGTGCATCAGAGACCCAAAACGCAGCCAAAAACCAGAAACTCCAGATGGTCAAATTCACTCCCAAAGGTTCCCCAAACTCTTCCCAATGCTCATACACTCTAGGCACTAACCAGGGAACACAATGGAAACTCTAAAAACACTCCAAAAACCCATTTGACCACAATCATTCCTTAAGGTCTCTAAGATACACAATGTCTAATTTCCCTTAACATCTTTTTAACATTCCAAATCGTATCAAATGATCATATATCTCCACAATACCTCATTTCCAATCATAAATCACAATGAACTTCATATTTTCAAAAATAGGCATATTTAGGGCAAAATTCCAGATTTTACCAACTTAGCCAAAAATCACAAATAATACATCAAAATGCTCTAAATGCCTACCTCTTCTCTTTGCTCAATCAAGAATCTTGATTCCTCAACTCCCACTTTCGACCCAAAGCTCAAATCAACACCACTCAAGGCTCAAAATCAAAGCTTTCTTCTTCTCCTTTCTTGCTTGCTTCAGCGAAATAGAGAGAGAGAGAGATGAGAGGTGGAATGATGATGAAAAAACACATTCTCCCTCCCCTTGCCCATGCCTCCAACCGAGTAGGAGAGAGAAAATAAGAGAAAAGTGAGGTTTTGTCCTCTAGTGCCTCATCCAAAGGCCACTCTCATGCCACTTGTCATCATCCACTCACTCCCTCTATGAGCTCACCAACTCACAACACATAGGATCCCGACCCACAGTCAAGGAATCACAACCATTGATCTTAAATACCACATGTATTTATTTCCAAAATTCACATTACAAAGATTCCAAAATGATTTAAATCAAGATAATTACAATAATTATCAGAGTCATTAGCCCTAAACACAAATCGGGATATTACAGGATTCACATGCTGAAACTGTTAAACGTACCTTACGATATCTTGCTGACATAGCAGAATTAGGTCTCTGGTATCCTAAAGGAAGAATGAATATCTAGTTGCATACTCAGACTCTAATCATGGAGGATACAAGACAAATAGAAAAAGTACCAGTGGACAAAGCTAGTTTCTTGGAGGTTCACTTGTGTTATGGTTTAACAAAAAACAAAATATAGTGTCTCTTTCGTCAACGAAAGCCGAGTATGTTGTAGAATCAAGTTGTTGTGCACAAGCGTTATGGCTAAAGCAACAGTTACAAGATCTTGGTATTTACCTAAAATATATACCAATATATTGTGACAACACTAGCACAATAAGCTTGGCAAATAATCTAGTTCAATACTCCAAAACCAAGCATATTGATGTTAGACATCATTTCATTAGAGATCATGTCCAAAAGAAGGATGTCAAAGTGATATTCATTCCAACTCATCTTCAACTAGCTGATATCTTTACAAAACCTCTTGCAAACGATCACATTTTATATATTAAAAGAGAATTGGAAATGGTAAATCCCAATGAATTGTAAAGTTATTTAGTGTTTACAAAATGTTAGATGATGTTATTTATTGATGTTTTGATTATTACTAACTTAAACATCGAAGTTTTTAGCAATTTGTTTTGTAGGATATTGATATTCTATTTTAGGGTATAAAAAGCAGAGGTTGACAAAGGACAATATTACTAGAGGGACAACTTCAAGAAACTTCATTACCCCAGTAATACCTTGAAGTAATTATACGGATTACTCGAGTAACCACTCGAGTAATGACTTGAAAAATATGATAGTGAAGAATCAATTCAAAAGGAAACGACATAACGGTTGAAAATGAATAGTTAGGAAATAAAGGGACAGATTACTCGAGGGAACCCTCAAGTAAACTATCAAAATTACTTGAGTAAGGCCTCGAGTAATCATGAGTGGAGATCAAAAATCAATCCAATTTTCATTAAAATCTATCTTAAAATGCCATCAAATGATCGAGGGAATATACATAAGTAATTAAAATATTACTTATGACAGGTACTCATTTAAATTGCTTTGATTTAAAATTTCAGGAAGCTTTACTCAAGGGAGCTCTTCAGTAATGGCCCAAGATCACTCGAGGGAGCCCTCGAGTAATGTCGGGCATCAGGGTTATATTACTGCACATTCTGTCATTGTCACAAAATTACTTCAAGTAATTCTCCGAGTAACCTTCCACAAAATCTTTCCACAAACACTTCTTTACTCCATTTTAGACAAAACTCTTGAAATTTCTTGTGAAAAACTTCCTCAAATTGCTGAAAATCCTCTACCCTAACCTTCGACTTATGCGAGAAAATTTTCAGAAATTCTTATTCTCTCAATCAAAAAGGTTAGAACCAAAACCACCACTCCCAATACTCTTTCTGTGTCTCAGCAATCACTTGAATCTACTCCATCTCCTCCAGCCAAAAGAAAAATACTCACTCTCAGATCAAAATCTAAAGCAAAGCCGCAAGCCAAACCCAAAGTCAAGGGAATTGTGATCAAGGAACTCATTGCCACAAGAGCTCAATCTAAGAAGGATGTGTCTCTTGGTAGAGGCAAAGAGACTAAGGCACTATCTCTACTTTCTTCTGATTCATCTAATACTCCTTCCTTCTTTGAAAAACCATCCAAAAATGCCAAGTTTGACAGAAAACTTGCTCAAGCCATGGCAAGTATACTAGATGAGGCTCACAAATCTAAGAGAGAAGTAAAGCCAACCTTCAAAGGAACCAAAAGAAGAAGAAATTACATTCCCTCCAAAGGGTTTCAATGTGAAGAAGATTAAGGAGTCTTAAAAATTCAAAGATCATTTTTCAAGAAGAAAAGTGTGCAAGATGCACTTCATTGGCCTCAGTGTTCTTCAAGAGGTATTGAAATTCAACCTCATTCCTTATATTGAGTCCTATATGCGTTGGCTTTCAGTTAAACCTCCATTTTGCTCCAAGATAGTGAGACATTTCCATTGTAATTTAGAACCTGTCAATGATCCACTTAGAAACTCTCTAGAAGAAGAAATGTTCTCTAAGGTTAGAGGGCAAGAAATCCTAATCTCACCCTCTAAAATCAACACATGGTTAAGAATAGAGGACCCACCTGAGGATAATTATCCTATTTTTGACTCAAACCAACTGTTTTCTATTCTAAGGCCAAGTAAGATAGTAGAACCCCTCGGTTTTGAATCTAAGTGATATGTGTGATCTACACAGAGTCCTATGGTATATCTATTCTAGAGCCAAGTAAACAAAGAAAATAATTACACTTATTTCATAGAGAGGGATTACAGAAAATTTGCCTCATTTCTTATCAAAGAGAAAAAGGATTTAGGTGAGTTCATTTTTGTTGAAATTAAGAGATACAAATTCAAAGGAAAAGTCACCACTCCAATACCTTACCCTTAGCTTATATCATTGTTTCTCAAAAAGAACAAGTTTGGTATTTGGAGAAGAGTGAACCAATTAAGAGGCTGGTTCTAATGGGAAGAACCAAATTGGAAGTTACAAATTGCACTACCCCTGAAGAACCCACTTGAGTCAAGTCCCAAAAAGAAGAAGAAGACTAAAATTGCAACAAGCCATTTAGATGAGACTCAGTTGTCTACTCCTGCTTCTATTTCTGCTCCATCATTCCTTGGTTCAACATTGCAGACTTTTATGGAGAATATTCTTAGGGGTTTTCACATCCACATTGTAAATACAAATTCTAAATTGATAACCAACATGAATGTGAAGATGGGAGAGATTGTGGAGAAAATGTATAAGAAGCATAAAGAGATGTTGGCAGAACAACGGGCTCAGGGTGAGCTTCTGAGATCACTCCATGCCAGAATTGATGCTATGGCATCTTGCCCCTTTACTCTTGGTCCTTCCGTGCCTTCTTTTATTCATGAGCCAATACCAGCTTTTGAGCCTAGATCTTTTGAGCCTGGACCCTCATCCATCCCTCTTTTTACTATACCTATCACTATTCTAAGCAACATTTTATTCTCTATAACTGACCCATCATCTATCTTTTGGCACATAAACATCACAGTCGATGATCCTATTCAGCCAACTCAGCCTATGCCAACACCCATTGCATCCCCAACATGCACTAAAGAAGAGGTTGTCTCCTCTAGTGATCATCAATCACCTGAAAGAATAGTGGAAGTAGAGATTTCTTCTTAGGTTCTAGTCCCACAAAGTCCTCCAAAGGATCTTATTGTGGTTCCATCTTTGGTACTTCCTGACCCTGAACCTTCTAGCTCCTCTTCAGATTCTTCAAGTTTAGATGACTCACATGTCTCTGGCTTCACACCTCTTCCTGTCACTCCTATCTCTACAGTCAAGCTATCTAGTCCTACCTCTTCTCTTGATTGATCCTATCCTTGTGATGAAGACAAAAATAGGGAGAAGAACTTGGGTGATTTTGTGAAAAATGATATGAGATTTTGTAAAAAAATGATGTAATGTGATTTTGTAATGCATATGGATATAGGTGTATAGGGTTTAAGGGAACTTTATTATTATGAAATGAACTCCTTCTGCAATTTCAATTGAAGTTATATTACATTATGGACTAATGAATTTTTGATTGTGTATGCAAGGTGAACAAATAAAAATCTTAGAACATACCTTCAAAATTATGAGCTTTTGATTGGATTAAAAAAAGTTTTCAAAAAATAAATTTCTCAATATCATTGGATTTGAATTCAAAAAGATCTTCGCCAAGTTATTTCAAAAGATTTTCTAAGTTAAATTGAACAAACGATTGCATATGCAAAGTTTTTTAATAACTTTGTTCAAAATCACCAAGTTTTGTCATCATCAAAAAGGGGGAGAATGTTAGATCCCATATGTTTTGATGATAACAAAGATTGGATTAATGATACAAAAGTTTGAACAAAGTAACAAAGTTCTTGGTGGCAAGCAAAAGCATTACTCGAGTAGGTACTCAAGTAATACGGATGAAGTGAAAGACATAGTACAGGAGAAAGGAACACTGTGAGATTTTTTGAAGGATTAATCAAGGGAGCCCTCGGCTAATAGTCCTTTATTACTCGAGGGGTAACTCGAGTAATATGTGAGAAATTGTTTCAGAAAGCTCTCTGTCAAAAACTGCATGGGATTACTTGAAGGGATCACTCGAGTAATCTATTGAGTTATTTGAGACATTACTCGAGGGATCATTAGAGTAATCAGAGAAGAAATCATCCAGTAGCTCTCAGCCAAGAAATAAGTGACATTACTCGAGGGATCACTCAAGTAATCTGCAAATTTATTTGAAGCATTACTCGAGGGATCACTCGAGTAATCAGGTAAGCAAAGAAGAAGTTACTCTCAGTCAAGAATTTGATGCCTTTACTCGAGGGACTACTTGAGTAATAAGAGAAGCATTGCAAGTATTACTTGAGGGATTACTTGAGTAAGCAAGTCTACAAAGTTTTTATAAATGAATTACTCTATGTATTACCCTAGTAATCTGGTCAAACAACGTTGACTTACTCTCTGGCTTATTTTTAATAAGGTTACTCGAGGGACTACCGAGTAATAAAGCATGATCACTCAAATAGTTACTTGAGTAATGCAGTACAGAAAGCATGATTTTAATCCAACATTTATTGATTTGTTATCTATATTATTAACCTTTCATTGTATTAGTTTTCTAAGTATATTTGCAGAGAAACAATAAAGAGATCATGCATTGAGAGAGAAGTCAAACTATTGTCCACAACGTCCGAAATGCTTACCTACCGCAAATGGCTAGTTTTCAAATTTGAAGAATGGTCAAACGAAGCTGCGTGACTCTAACGGACATGTTTGAAATGCTTCCAACAGATATCACAAATCATCTATATATATGGAGCATTCAAAGAACAGAACACAACAATTGAGAACATACACCAATCAACACATTCTTAGTGCTCTGTTTCTTATATTCATTATTTACACTTTAATGATTATACATTTGCTCTATGAGAGAGTTTTTCATTAGAAACTTAATATTTGTTATTGAGACAACTTAAAGTTGTGGAACCTTGAGTTGGGGATTTGATTACGTGTAAGGGGGAGTGAGTGTCTAGTGAAGGAACTTGCTATGTACTAAGGTGCTGAGAACCCACTAAATCTTCGAAGATATAGTGAAACTCTTAGAGAAGCTCTGAGGACTGGACGTAGGTCAAAGTGATTATGGCGAAATCAGTATAACTCACGGTGTACACTTCGGTGATATTTCTCTTAGCTATTAACTGCTTTAAATTTCCAGTCAATTTTTATAGGGAAAAAGACAGAAAAATACCACTTGAAGGAGTGACTTGCACCCGAGTCAAACAAAACTTACAATAAATAGCCATTAAGAAGAATTTTACCTTGTTTCAACTTAGGAGATATACGGGCGTCCTCGTGGGTCATAGCGAATACTCGACCCTGAGTTTTCGGCCTCTGGTCTGGTTGTAGCTCTTTGCATTCAACAGCAGTATGCCCCACACGTTTACAATTAAAGCATATTATTTTGCCCTCACAAGTTTTGCCATGATGTGGTTGGTTACAACGACGACAGATCCACGGTGTAAAAGGAGTTCCCTGCTGGTCACGGCTCCCAGACTGATAAGGCTTCTTACCACTCCCAGATGAAGATCCCTGTCCCTTTCACTTCTGTGGGGTACTACCCTTACCAGGATCACTGCGGTGGCCAGTAGCTTTAGTAGGATACAGGTCTCTCAAGTTATTTTCTGTGATCCTACACTCTTCAACCGCTTTGTTGAATTTGGTAAACATATGAGCGACCAATCGCTTCCTCAAATCACGTCTCAACCCCCAAATAAGCATGTCAGAACTCCACTCTTCATCATCCTTATACCGGAGGTAGGAGGAACACCGGGACAAACGGATGAAACGGGACAGATAGTCATCAAAGCTCTCTGTGTCCCCTTGTCTGATATTCAAGAATTCAGTTTCTTTCTCTAGCCGTACTGATTTGGGAAAGTAATTCTCGTTAAATTCTTGCTGAAACAATTCCCAAGTCAAAGGTATATTTCGGCTATGCAGGGTAAGGGAGATATTCCTCCACAAGCGATCTGCATCGCCTTCTAATTTGTAAATAGCCAGGAGTGGCTTCACCTCATCCGGGCACACAAGAACTTCAAATATCTTTTCCAATCTGTTCAACCAATCTTCAGCCACTTGCAGATCAAATCTTCCTTTGAACGCCGGAGACATGTGCTTACAAAATCTGGTGACCCAAAACTGAAGGTCCCTTTCCTCTCTTACCGGCACCCCATGCGACTCTTGGTTTGGAATAGCAGGAGGTGGAGATTCAAGGGGTCATGCTGATCCTTCAGCAGTATCCTCATGGTGAGTTTCCTCCTGGGTCTTTTCGTGAATAGACGGACCCTGACCTGCTTTGTTCTTTTCTTTCTCCAGTCTAAGCTCTTCCATTAGCTCAGTGATCATATCTCACTGATCTTTAATTAGACCCATTAATTCTTGCAAAGGATCTGGTGGATTGTCATTGACGACCTCCACCTCTGGGTCTACACATGGAATATTGGGGTGTCCTCTTGTTTTATTCATTCTACAAATAACTTACCCCATTAATATTACAGAGATAGATGCACATATATTCACAAGTTTCAT
The DNA here is from genome assembly GCA_963855925.1 of Inga laurina. Classification (NCBI taxonomy): domain Eukaryota; kingdom Viridiplantae; phylum Streptophyta; class Magnoliopsida; order Fabales; family Fabaceae; genus Inga; species Inga laurina. Next base: position 26,944,989 of record OY979706.1, on the reverse strand, counting down.
ATATATCCACATCAATAGAACATACATGTGTATACACAACAATTATTCACAGATGATCTTCTATCCCTAAGGTTAACTAAGGGATCTATCCTAGCAAACTCTACCCATACCAGGAACTACAGCTCTGATACCAAAAATGTAACCCCCTGCCTTTAACCACGTAATTATAATTAGATATCACATAATTAAATTGGTTTAGAGACCGTCGGATAACTTAAACTCATTTCAAATTCCTACATTATAGTAGGATTTTCACCAAAAACTTTCAAAAACTCTTCTCTATCCTGGTCTCAATTTCAAAATTCGAATATAATTACCTGCGCAGTTAGTCTACATTCACACACATCAGAGTATATAACCAAATCCCCGGCAACTCCCGAGTTCTATACATATATAATCTGAGGGTTTAAAAGTCTCCAATAGGGGATTACATAATCAACATCAACAGTAATATTTACATCTTCAAAATATACAGTAATCCCAAGTTCAAAAGAAGATAACCAACACCCTACAATCAAATATACCCCGAAGGGGTTTTAATCGCTCTGGGTTGCCCGCTTCTCTTTAGCGCCACTAGCCCTGTCTGAAATGTTAGTCATTGGAAAGAATGAGATTCAAGAGAATCCCAGTAGTAACAAATCACTCACACAGTGCATAAACACAAAGCATATAAGGTCATGTTAGCAGCATCACAATGTAATGTGGTTCACACCACAAACGACAGCACTCATGGCTGTAAACTCTAAGCGTTAGCTTTCGCTGCGATCTCAATGTATTCACAAAGTATTCACTAGGCGTTAGCTTTTGCTGCGATCACAAAGCATCACAATGTCACAATGTATTCTCAATGCACAACAAACATACATACAATGTTTCACACAAAGTATAAGAGAGGAGTCACTACCTTGTTCTTTCCGATTATGCTCTAGCGCAGGTGGATCACGAACAGGGCAAATATCGAATCCTACAATTCCAAATGCACCATTTAGACACTTCCATAGTGTTTCTTGGGGGTTATATGAGTCTATAATGAAAATTTACAAAAATGCCCTCGGGGACCCGGCCCGGGCCTGCCGTACCAGGTCCGGCTACATCTTTCCCGAAATTCTACCCGGGGCTATTCTAGCATATTACCACCCAAGGAATCCATTTCCGGACTCGAAATTAGCAAATTCAATTTTAAATTACAAATTTACCCTGGCAGCCCAACTTTAAGGGTTTTAGGGGTGTTTTCGTAATTATGCTTTTTTGGCCTTTTCTAAAAAAGTGACCAACTGTAACCTCACCTAATTTTCGCTCCTGAACTCAATGGAACCATCAAATCATTTAAAATACAACTCTAAGACCCATTTCTAGAGCTGGCCGAAATTTATGAGTTCTCCGGGAAAAATTGGGGTTTTACGATTTCGGCTCCGTAAACGCGTTCCTTTCTACTCCTAACCACTTAATTAACTATTACATTAGGTTATAACTACCATTTGAACCAAAATTGGGCAGCATAACCCTTAGGCAGCTCAATTCCCAAAATTTAAAACCAACGGCAATCCGGCGAAATTTCACCGATTAAATTGCCCACAGCAGCCAGAATAGTTAATATACGAAGGTTTGGAAGTTACCTCAAGCTCTCACAAGTTTTTCCCAAATATGGCTGAAAACCCTAGGTGTTCCACAACATATTTTGAGCTTCCAAACCTTAAAGAACAAAGAGGAGTAGTTTAGGGTCGGAGTTATACGCGTTAGGAGCTAAATCGTCGGAGAAATCGGCTTACCTTGTGAGATTTCTTCTCCTTTCTCTCTCTAAAATTCTGAACGTTCTCTCTCACTTTCAGCTGCTGTTTTGTGCGTGAAATGCTGAATGAAGAAGATGAGAATGATATATTATAATATCATATATAATTTTAATGATTTATGGAATTTTCCAACAATTCCAAAACTAATTTTTATTACATAACTTCCTACATTCATGTAACCATGCCATCATGTCTAACCAATATTTCCTTATTTATGCCACATGTAGGAGACACCTAGGGGTCCCTCCCTAAGGTCTCAATTGGCTTCACAACTTGTTTCGGTTACATATACACGTAAAGTCTCAATTTTGGTCAAAATTGCATTTTTGCTCAAATTTTCCATAAATTCATATTAAATTGACCAAAATATTCTAAATATATTTTTCCTTTTATTTTCCTTAATTAATTGAAATTATCTTCAATTAATCGGAAAAATAATTAATTTTGTGATAATTTGGCAAAATTACGATTTTGCCATTACCTTTTTAATCCAATTTCTTCTCTTATTTTTCTTTGGCCAATTTCTATCTATTTTTGGACCAAATATTTTCTCTAATATTTCTTCATTTTTAGACCTTAATATTAGGCTTTTTAAATCACCCAAATTAATTCCATATTCATTTTTGCCCAATTTTCCCGTGAAATTGAACATTTATAAAATTCATAAATTCCAAATTCATGAATATTCACCATTTTATTGAGTTTCCCCAAATAATTACAATATATTTGGTGAATATAAAATTTGGGGTGTTACACTCTCAATGATGAGAGGCTGATGTTCATGGAGTGAAGTATGATTTTTAAGTTTTACAAGTTCTTCCATCCTACAAGCTAGTCTTTTGGAATAGGTGCTTTTCTTTTTGGATCAATTGTGCTGATGTTCATGGAGTGAAGTATGATTTTTAAGTTTTACAAGTTCTTCCATCCTACAAGCTAGTCTTTTGGAATAGGTGCTTTTCTTTTTGGATCAATTGTGCTCAACAGTGTGTATGTGTATATGTATATGTATATGTATATGTATGTGTATATGTCTTCCTTTTTTGTTTTTCTTTTAATGACCTCTGATTTCAGGAACATGCAGAAGTTAAACGCTTTTGTTCATGGGTCACTGTTGTGGGGGTAAAGTCTGGAGATGTTTTATTTGTAATGTACTGTACAGATGAAGGAAGAAGAGAGAAAAGGAGTGCAATATTGGTGCATATATATGTGTGTGTAATTAATTAATTAATAAAGATTAAATAAGAATAAGGATATATCTTTTTTTTTTTTTATCTTTTTGACTTTTTGGAAATCCAAATAGTTAAAGTGGCCACCGCACATAACAAAGAAAAATAAAGAGAGAAAAGAGTGAGAAATAAAGTGGGCTATATGAAATAATTATGTGGCTCAACAAAAGGCCAGAAAGCAAAAGTTCCCTGATAAATGCAAAAGTGTCATGGATCCTCTCTCTCTCTCTCATATGCCTTCCATTTCTCATGCATATCTATAGAGAGAGAGGAGAAAGATAAAAAAAAATTTATGAACAAGTACATAATACTTGGATTTAATTTTCTCTAAAAAAAATCGTGCAAGGAAAATAAAGAACCAAACAAAAGAGTACTCCAAGCAATAATTTGCAGTACATTATTATCATACTTGGAAGATGGGTATAAGTTATAAATATAATCGAAATGTCCAAGAAACGAAACAAAAATCCAGGAATGTAATCTTGTTTTGAAGTGGCTGGTGGGTCTATGCTATATTTATATATATAATAACAATTACAACATAATAAAACCATAGCTGGCTTAAATATATGCAATAATTAAGTAAAACAATATATAAACATATAAAACACAAGAAACGTTGGCTAATGGTCGTTTTCGCACTAAGACGGTGGTTACCCAAATATTAAAGAAATAAGAACATAATCAACACACAAAAGGGATCCAATATTTTCTCCTCATGGATGTTTGTAGCTTATTCCTTTTATATATAGGTGATTTTTTTCACAGCAAGAAATGCCAATTATGACTAGCTAGGTATCTTCTCTCTTACATAGAGAGACTTCCCTTTTAATCTCTTGATCTTGTTATCTCTTTTAGAGGCTTAGGCACTAACAATCTAAGGTTACAAACGGGTTTGAACCTGTGACCCTCCCATTTACAAGGATTATTCATGCCACTAAATTATAAAGTCATTTGCAATCTTGTAATCTCTTATTACATATATAGAAGCTCTATATGTTAGTGGCACAAGTGAGACAACAAGAGTATAAAGTTAGGAAAGCAAAGATGAAGATGTTGGGATACATGTGTAGTCATTTAAGGAAAAATAATAAAATTCGGAATGATCATATAAAAAGAAGTGTACGTAGGTGGCAACTATTAAAGAGAAAATAAAACAAAATGGTTTGAGATAGGTTGGACATGTACAAGAAAATCATTGTAGGAGTATGGTTAAAGAAGATAGATCGAATAGTATGGGGTCATTTAAAAAGGGATAGAGGAAGACAAAAAAGAACATACAATGAAGTTATTAATTAGGACCATTTAATTTAGCTATCTAAAGATTTTATTATTGATTGAGTACAATGATATGGTGTGAACAATCATATGTGGCTCACCTCACCTAGTGTGATAAAATTTGTTATTGGTGTAAACCATATGAAAATGAATTTTAGCACCCCTACTTTCTTTTAGCTTTTCATTTTTGGCGACCCAACATGTCAAACATTTAGATTCATCCTTAACCCCCTATAACAGGAAGGTTGTAGACTTGAGTCCCTGAGAGCGTATGGAGGGTGGGTGCTTTTCTTTCCAATTTAGGGTCTATTTGGCAAAGCGGTAAGGAGGGGAAAATGTGCAGTAAAGAGAAAAAAGCCCAGTGACGATAATTGACCCTATTTGGGTTCACAATAATATAACTGAGCTTTTCTATAAAAAGTGGGTTAAGATCATAAGCTCACAGCTCCAGCTTTATCCCAGTGGCACGGCAGAAATCCATTATTATGGAGCAATAAATGCTTTCTATTTCCCTACCTGTCCTTGCATTATGCTTCATCTCTTCTCATTTTCTCACAGACGCCTTCCTCAACTGTGCATGTTCTCATTGATCTTAGTGTCTGTCATGCTTGTGATAGTGTAGTTGCCGTTTGGTGTCGGTGTGCTTGGACGCTGTAAAGCTCATCACCATCCGGCACTAGTTGGGCATTGGCCGGTTGTCCTTCTTTAATCTATCCCCTGTTCAATTGAGTAGTATTGCGTGTTGGGATCTGCGGCTTCTCCTTGCGGTTTGTTGGCCAGATCCGTTGGTGGGTGTTCCGATCTAAGGTCGACGGATGTTCTGTGGTTGTCGAAGCTTCTCTGGCTTGACAGGTTTTTTTACTTGTCTTGAGTTTTTTCCTCTACTTTGTGGTTGTTGGATGTAAGTCGCCTTTCACTTTTCCTGATTTGGGTTCATGGTTTGCAGCCTCACAAGTAACCAGCTTTGGTGCTCGCTGTTGGTTAGCTGCCATTTATGTCTCTGCATCTTCCTCTGAGGTGAAGTCTATGGTTTATTCATGTCTGTATTAAATTACTGAGCTGAGCTCTGTGCTTTGTTAGCATGGTTTGTAGAAGAAAGGGATATATAAATATATATATATATATATATATATGCTTATGGGTGCTATGTGTTGACAGTTTTCTTTCTATATTTAAGTTCCTTTCATGATAAATACCACCAACTTGCTTTTCACTCACCATTGATGAATATCAATCTCTATTTCCCTTCTTTTCCTCTTCTTTGTCTGGTGGCAAGGATTAGAGTCAGATGTTAGAATTTGTTTGCTTTCATGATAAATACCAGACTTTAGGCTTTTCGCTTAGAGTTGCCATGTAGTGTCTTGTATGCCTGGGGTTGTATATATGTGGTTGAGGAAAATGACTAGGAAACAGGGGCTTTGATGAAAGTCTTAATCCTAGTCAATGAAACATGAACATAACTTTCAAACTAACTTCACTTAAAACCATCCTTATAAATGAGATTGTGAACGAGTTGAACAGGACAAAAATAGAAAGGAACATGAACTAGTATGAAAGGCAACAAATATAGTTGCTTTCTCTGCATTATTTATTCTATATGCAATTCTCTTTTAACATGTTATGTCAGGGAATTGATTATGCCATTTTAAGGATAGGGAGGCAAATGTGCAATTGCAGTCCTAATTACATAATCATATCTAGCCATACACTTATGTACCGTGTCTCTTAATTGTTCGTGTACAAAAAAAATTTGAATTGAATCGTCTGTTCTTGAAAGTGAAAATTATCTAATCTTTTCTAGTAACTGTTAGTTACTCGTGCATATAGGTGTTTGTTACAATGATACACAACCCTGAACAAGCTCTATAGGTTCACATGGACAATCTAAATGGTGCTTCGTCATTTCCATCTCTGGTCACAAAATATATATATATATGAATGTGATCCACTATTGGCTATAAGTCTAAGGGTGTATTTTGTATGCCTTTTATCTTCTTTTGTTTTTGTGTGTTCTCCATATGTTCGCTTTTCATTATTGTTCATCATCTTCACTTGCTTCTAAGTGCTATATTACTTTTTTCTTAGATGCAAGAGAACTAAGACCAGTTGAGAATTTTTTAGAAGGGTGTAGATGCAAGCTTGAATAGATGTTCACCTTTTTAATTTGTTTTCTATGTTCAGGAGGTATTAGGAAAGTGTCATTATCCATCATTCTATGATGTTGGTGCTTCTTTATGATTATATATATGTGCTTCATTGTCCATCATCCCATAAAGTTTCACCTTTTATATGTGCTTGAACTGTAATGAAATGGTTTAATATATGTTAATCTTAACTTGTTCATAGTCGACATAGAAGTATGAACAAGGAGAAACAAAAAATAACGTGGGATGTAAATGCTTGTGTCAATCTATTAACAGAAATTTATCAAACCACTTGATCTCGAGTTCCGTCATTGTCACTCAAAAATATGCAATGATCGGCGATATTACCCATATTTTTAGGATTCAATAGGAGCAATTGATGAAACTCACATCAAGTGTGTGATCAGTCAGTCTGAACAAGAGAGATATATCGAAAGAAAGGAATATCCAACACAAAATATCATGGTCGTATGTGATTGGGATATGTGCTTCACTTTTGTGTTGGCAGGGTAGGAGGGAACTGCACATGATGCTCATATCTTTCAAACTGATATCTCTACTCCATATATGAATTTCCCCCATCCACCTTAAGGTATATCTTCAATACCTGTACCTACATTGTGTCTTCCACCCCTCACATTTGCTATAATTTTAATTCTGTCTATTTATCAAGGAAATATTATTTGGTTGATGCTAAATATCTAACACCAGTTGGATATCTTAGTCCGTATAGACATAAGCGTTATCATCTTCCAGACTTTAAGCGACGCGAGGGATTTGCAAATCCCAACGAGATGTTCAATTATTGTCATTCAAGTTTGTGAACTACTATACAAAGGACATTTGGAGTCTGGAAGAATAGGTTTTAGGGGAAATGAAGTTATATAGCTTTAAAACACAAGTCCACATAGTTTATGCAACAATTGCAATACATAATCTTATCTGTAGAAATTCCCAAACAGATATGGATTTTCAAGAAGCTGAATGAGGAAATATACCTAGTCAAGATACTAATGATCCGATTGATGTCACATCCACATCAACTATGCGTAGATTATCTTCAACACAAATGAATCATGTTCGTGACACAATCAGAGAGCAACTTGTTAGGGGTAGATGATCCAATAATGAGACATTTCATGTATGCATTATAATTTAGATTTAAATATATCCATTTTTAATTGAAGTGGCTTTAGTGTATTTTTCCTTTTTTTTTCATTAATAATTGATCTTTTATTATTTTATCAAATTTTATTTATATTTTTTCACTTCAATTATCACAATACATACAACTATTATATATATAGTATTCAATAAGATTCATACCCTTTTCAGTTATTTTCCATCTAAACGAGCTTTTCAAACATCAATCCAAACAGATTTAAGGTTAGAAAAAAAGTCACTTTTACCACCGCCAATCAAAAACACAAATAATATCTACAATCTAACTTTTTTGAGTAAATATGGCTACTTTTCCACCGTTAATCTAAATAGGCATTTAGAAAATATGGCTTTTGTGGTTGTATTTACCCCCCCCCCCCCAAACACACACACACGTGTGTATAGAGTATTTTGAGTGCATTCTGAAAATAATACGAACATTTGATCTGAATATATCAGAGAGAGAGAGAGAGAGAGAGAGAGAGAGAGAGAGATGGAAGGGGAAGTGATGAATATAATGACCTAAAATCATAAAACCTACTACTGGATCCAAAACGAAGAGAATAATAAGCCAAAATCTTAATGCCCCAAATATACAATAACAACAACAAATTAGAGAAACCTAAAGATTGGGGGAGAAAAAAATTTATATAAATTAAAGGAAGGTTAATGGCGTTGTAATAATAATAAAGGTTACTTGCTACAGTAACGTAAGTATGAAGTGCAGTACCTGAAACGGAAGTTCAAAAAATATGTAAATGATAGCCGCACGTGTGCTTCGTTTCTGAGAGACAGGAAGATTTTGAGCCCAGCAGATCTATATATCTACATAGGTTCAGCCCCCTGGGGACCATATAAACGGTTGAAGAGAAGGGTAGTCTCAAGGATGATTACTATCTCAGAGAGAGAATTTAATTTAGTTATTAATTAATTAATATAGGTGCTGCATCATTGAGAAATTTAAATTAATTAGTTAGTGGAAGGGTCAAATCCTGTATCTTCTTTTTTCTTCTTACTTTCAGCAAATTGTGATCCAAGTGCAGGCCACTGATTGGAACGGCGATATGAGCATCAGGTCAAGACAAAAACGAAATGTCATAATAATAATGAAAGCAAAATACTGAAATCAACGAGTGATGGGCTCCCCTCGCCAGGCATTATCATAGGCTGAATATATAATTTAGATGAGATCGAATTAACACAGCCCTAGAGAATGAATTAGAAGAAAATTTATAATTGAAGAAAGGAAGACGAAGAATGGGTTCAACATATGAAAATGAAAGCCTTGCTTTTGAATCTTTCCCTTCCGATAGCCTACCTAAAAAAAACAAAACCAAAACAATACACACCCATATTATAATTATTAACTTGTGCGTGGTTTATATATATATAGTGGGAGAGAATGACAAGCCCGAAGCAGTCAAGAACAGCGTTTTAAACTGAATTTTTGCAATTGAGAAAATGGCCTTAGATATGGGTTTGATGACGCTGCGATGGATAATAATTAATATCATTGAGAACAAATTTATTAGGAGTAAAGAATAGTTTATTTTTAGATAATAAATGTTTATTATATAAATTAAAATAAAATCTTTTTTATTATAAATTATAATTTTTAAATATTTATAAATAAAAAATAAACTAACCTAGATCAGCACTTACATAATGGTAGCTTAAAAAAGGTCAGAGAACTTGATAAGAATTATACTATTAGCTAGATATACTATACTATAGTAGCTGTCGTCGTAGTACTAACTGATAGAGCTGTAGTATTAGCAGCAACTAGGACACCACCGCCACCGGTGTCAACTCCTCCTCCTCCACCACCGTCGGCACTGCTTGAAGGGGCGGCAGAACCACCGATATCGGTTGCTGCGGACACATTGGTGCTGACCATAGTGGTCGTTGCGGTGCTTCTTTTTCGCTTCTTCTTTTCGTAAGGGATGCCTCTAGCTTTGGCTTGTCCTTCCCTGACCTCCCTCAAGTAAATCCTGACGGCTCTGGCGCCGAACGGGTTGGACTCCTGCCGTCCACCGTTCTCTTCGTAGGCGGCTCGGAGGCGTCCGATCAGTGCGTCGAGGCTCCCCCACGCCTGCTTTAACGGGCACGCGCATGGCGCCGGCGGGGTTGGGTGCCCGAAATACGGACACCCGGTGATGTGGACTTTAGTCTTCCCGAATTGGTCCAAGTACTTCAAGAACTCTATCACGTGAGCTCCACTGCACCTCGCCAACGTCAATGGCGGCTTGTGATTGCTCAAGTACTGCAAAAACGTGTTCCAGTCCCTCCTCTTCTGCGACTCATACCGGCTGGGCGGCGCCTCTGCCGACGACGCCTCTACTTGAGTCACCACCGCCCCCGCCGCAGCAGCACTATTCGGGTCCGATGCACTCTTCCCCGTTCCTCCTCCTGACGCCGAATCCATGATCCACAATCAATATATAAACCGATCCAATTATTGAAAACCAAGTATGCAAAATACACGATCCAGAACTTAACTAGTGACACGATATGCGGAGCTTGATTTGGAGGTGAAGATGAAGACTTTCGGGGTTGTGGGGCGTAATCAGGAATAGGTACAGGGTTGAGATTTGCGTATCTGGAGAAGGGGAGTTTCACGGGAAAAGGGTTTTCGTGAGAAGGAAAGAAGAAAGAAGAAGAAAGGAAGGTAGAAAATGAAAGAGAGAGAGAGAGTGAATGTAAAGAGAGGGGCCTTATTGATGGGACGTTGAAAAGCAGGGATGAATGAATGAAGAAGAATGAGACCGGAGGGGTTGCTGGGCGAGTGGGAGTAGAGATTAGAGGTAGCAATGTGAACAGTAATCCCACAATCTCACATGGTGGCCCCTAGCGACGTGACAGGTTTACTATTCACCACCACCGGCAGTTGCCACTCTCTTTCGTGTCGTGTGTTTCACGCTCCTTACGTTAGGCCGGCGGGAGGATGTCGGCATGTGGTAAACACGCACTTGGCTCGACGTGGATTTGCAATGTGGTGAGGATCTGAGGGCATTTAATGGGGTCTAAACAAGGTCAAATATGTCTGGGTCATGTGAATATGTGTTTGGTATCACTTGTTTTTTAGATAATAAGTTTTTATTATGTAAGTTGAGATAAAATTTCTCTTATATATTTATCTCGTATACCGTGAATCATGATTTATAAGTATTTATTGCCTAAAAATAAGTTATTCTAAACAAACAATTAATCTCCCACTTTAGCTTATATAATTGTAAAATCGTCAGTGTACTCTTTAAATTTATCATTTTTATCTTTACGGCTTATAAAATTGTGTCAAATTGTCATTAAACTCATGCTAAATTTGAACTTAGTTAACCCCATCAGTTTACACATTAATTCATGTTAGATATACATTTGGTTAACCTTGCTTGTTTATACATTAAGTTTATTAGTTTTAGATTTTTAACTTATAAAATCATGTTAATTCACTCTCAAATTAGTGTTAACTTTTTTAGTTTAATCATACACAATGACTGTATATATAAATTTTATAGAAATTTCTTTATTGAACATGATAAACTATGATAGTTGAAATACTTAATTTCAATTATTTTGATTTTAAATAGGGAAAATTCCAGAAAACTACAAACAAAAATAGGAAAGGACAGAAAGGTTGGATGAAAATAACAAATCCCAAATCAGTGAGGTATGAGGAATCTGGGTTTTGAAATGTTAACAAAATGACCAAGATACCCTCCTAATTGACAGTGAAAGGAAAGAAGACGAGAGCTAACGAGTGTACAGATTTTTGGCGCCAAAAAGTGACGAAACAGGAGGAAAAGCTACCGAAACCAGAGGCAAGCCACAGGTAAGTAAATTTGAGAGAGAAATAATCATTGTGATGTGTTTTTTGAATGTTAATGGAATCTGGTCTGTGATTTGTGGTTGCTATTTGTGAAATCGAAGCTGACGCGTTATGGGTAAAGGGGTGTTAGATGATTGGACAAAAAAGGTAGTGGCTTTAAGGTAATGGGACAATGTTGATGGTTGTGCGATGGATTCGATTGCATTTTGTTGAGTGATTGATGAAGCTTATGCCTTTTTTGTTTACTGTCAGTGTTTACGCGATGGGTGTTGAATCAGGGGAAAGGTAGCTGGCGGTGGATAGTAAGGTTGGGGGAGAGTGGTGTTACTAGTGAGTATGGAGATGTGAAGACCTATTGGCTGGGTGTTAATAATAGAGGCAGAGTGACGACATGGGCAGAGTGTTGTTATTTGTGAATATGGAGATGTAAAAGTACATTATGTTGTTGTTAATAGGAGATTCAGGGTGATGATTTATGGGTGTTGTTAACAGTGAATATCGAGATATTAAAGAACATTATGTTGTTATTAATAGGAGATTCAGGGTAATGATTTGTGGGTGTTGTTAACAGTGAGGATGGAGATGTTAAACATATAGTATTGTTGTAAAGTGTAGGTGGTGGGTGATGGCAGGGAAGTTAGCTGGTTTAATAATAAATTTTTGTCCAGACAAGCTTACTGGAGTGAGATTATAAAGAGTGGTATAACTTTAACATATGTTTTTTTTGGTTTTTCAGGTAAGCATGCAAAATGACATGTAATGAAGTTTCATCATCTTTGAAGGAATTATTTTGTTTTTTTCATGTTGGAGGCAAATTAGTGTGTAATGATGAAGGTAAAATTCAATATATTGGAGGTTATGTGAAGGCGAAGTGGCTAAAACAGCTGATAACACTGAAAGATTTGAGGTTAGTGATATCATCATGGTTTGGGATTGATTGTAACATGAGTGAGATGAAATATACAGTGAGCTTTGATGAGAAGACACCAATAGATTTAAATGATGATGGTGAAGTTAAGAACTTGTATGACTATAATGAAAGGAGTGGACATGTGTATATAGTACAAAAAGGGAATGATAATGTGTTAGATATATCAATTGAGGCAGACATATAAGTGTAAATTTTTTTAGGTTTTATAGTTGTTATTTATAAAGCTGTTGTTGGTTATTAACGAACCGCAGTTGTTATTCACTGCAGGGTTGAACATGTACTGGGACTGTCACAATAAAGATCCACTCAATGTCCAAGCATTGTGGAAAATGATTATGAACCAGTCAGTTATGAAAGTGTTGCTGCTTGTTTGACGGCTGAAATTGGTGGAGGATGTAATAGGCTGCCCTGTGGAGTAGAGAGTGCACCTACATCAATGCCGGAGTTGAACTGTACGAAATGGAGGGGATTACTTTCAAGAGTGATGCAGAGTTTTGCACATACAGATGCTTTTAAGCAAGCACTGTACAAGTACAACATAGCACACAAGTTTGAGTTTGAATATGTGAGATATAGCAAGGACAACATTTCAGTTAAATGTAAGATTTTTGGATGTCCTTGGAGGGTCAAGTTACTGTCAACCCACTCATGGTTTTTTTGGGAGATGGGTTGTTGTCGGTTACCAACAGTAGGTAGTTAGTGTAATTAGTGTTTGATGTAATCCAATCTTTGTGACAAGGAAACATTATGTACTACTCCACAGTTAATGTTCCCTTGTCATGACAGATGTGAATGTGTACAAGGGGCAGTGTGTAACTTTTTTTGGGCTTTATATGGTTGCTGAATGTAATTATGCAGAATGTGATCTGACAGCAACTGAGCAACTGACAGATATATGAAGGTGTTAATGAACATAACCATGTTGTTATTCTAGAGGCACGTGGTGTTATTACGGTGGTAACATATTTTTTTGCAAACTTGTTTCTACACACGTCTTCTGTTGTCCATTTTAATGTAAAATGTGAAAGGTGTTGTGCTTGGGCAGCGATGCTAAAAAGTTTACATTTATTGTTCGGCAGATGTTAATCAACGGAATAATGTTGTTAATTATGAACATAATGTTGTTAATAAAGAAAAGAATGAGGTTATTACATGGATACATGTGTTTTCCCATCTACACGACCACGTCCTTACTCCTTTGAAGATGTTAATGAATGAGGCCTAGTCGTTAATGGCGAAGGTAATGATGTAATTACGTTGATACATGTTGTGTTCCCACCTACAGACAACCTCCTAACTTGTTCCTTCAAAGATGTTAATAGACGAGGCCTAGTCGTTAATATCGAATGTAATGATGTAATTACGTGGATAGAAGTTGTGTTTTCTCATCTACATAACGTCGTCCTAACTTGTTCATTTGAAGATGTTACTGAACGAGGCCTAGTCATTAATAGCGAATGTAATGATATTATTAAGTAGATACAAGTTGTGTTTCCCACCTTCAGACCACCTCCTAACTTGTTCCTTTGAAGAAGTTAATGGACGAGGCCTACTTGTTAACGACGAAGCTAATGATGTTATTACGTGAATACATATTGTGTTTTCCCATCTATATGACTCCGTCCTAACTCGATATTCACTGTTAACAACACCCATAAATCATCACCCTGAATCTCCTATTAACAACAACATAATGTACTTTTACATCTCCATATTCACAAATAACAACACTCTACCCATGTCGTCACTCTGCCTCTATTATTAACACCCAGTCAATAGGTCTTCACATCTCCATACTCACTAGTACACTACTCTCCCCCAACCTTACTATGCACCGCCAGCCACCTTTCCCCTGATTCAACACCCATCGCGTAAACACTGACAGTAAACAAAAAAGGCATAAACTTCATCAATCACTCAACAAAATGCAATCGAATCCATCGCACAACCATCAACATTGTCCCATTACCTTAAAGCCACTACCTTTTTTGTCCGATCATCTAACACCCCCTTACCCAGAACGCATTGGCTCCGATTTCGCAAATAGCAACCACAAACCACAGACCAGATTCCATTAACATTCAAAAAACACATCACAATGATTATTTCTCTCTCAAATTTACTTACCCGTGGCTTGCCTCTGGTTTTGGTAGCTTTTCCTCCTGTTTCGTCACTTTTTGGCGCCAAAAATCTGTACACTCGTTAGCTGTCATCTTCTTTCCTTTCACTCCAAAAATCTGTACACTCGTTAGCTGTCATCTTCTTTCCTTTCACTGTCAATTAGGAGGGTATCTTGGTCATTTTGTTAACATTTCAAAACCCAGATTCCTCATACCTCACTGATTTGGGATTTGTTATTTTCACCCAACCTTTTTGTCCTTTCCTATTTTTGTTTGTAGTTTTCTGGAATTTTCCCTTTTAAATATATTTAAATCAAAATAATTGAAATTAAGTATTTCAACTACCATAGTTTATCATTTGTTTTATTTATTAAAGTAAGCTCTTATGAGTTTATGATTAAAGTTCACGATACAAATTTACATCATTTATTACCAATTTGATTAAACTCATAAGTTTGATAATCTAACACACCATTATTTTCATTTGGAAGATTATAAGGATAATTATTGAAAACTTGGTTATTGCAAAATTTACTGTCAAAGGCATTTAAGATTCAGGTTCTTGAAGGGGTGTAGCTCTTTTTTAATTGTATGCAACATATCTTTATTTATGCTTACATGTCTTTAGTTTTTTATATGGTTGAAGATAGGATGCATATAGGTGAAGAAAAGTTACACACAAGCCTATCAAACTCACAAATTTAAATAAACTCATGAAAGTGACGAAAACTCATGTTGTGAACTCACAATAGTTTATTTTTATCAATAAATAAATATTAATAGTGAATAATTAAAATATTAAAAATGACAACAATTTGATTTAAATATATTTTAAATCCAAATAATTGATATTAGATCCATTAACATTCACAATATATCACTTTCAACAAAGAAAATTATATAAAAAGTCATATATAAAGAGATTGAGTATGATCAAATTGAACAACTTAGCACAAGTTTAAAAGTGAGTTAACATAATTTTGTAAACAAGAAATGTAAACTGTAAACTTTCTGTGTAAATTCGTGAGTTTAACTGAATTTACAATTAATGAGTTTAATAGCGAATCGACATGATTTTGTAAGTTAGAAACGTAAAAACGGTAAACTCGAAGAGTGAATTCATAAGTTTGACAACAATAGTAACACTGGTTACACATGAGTCCTTAAACTAATTTGAACTAATTTGAGGTGCTTAAATTTTGTAATGGGAAATTTTCATCAATATTTTAATGTTTTTGTGCTTTTAAGAAATTTCATTTGAATATGGTGGACTTTGAATAAATGTCAAGGATTTTTATCATATTCTTTTTTAAATAGTTCGAAAAAAAATTGAAGATTTACTTTGGGAAAATCTCATAAAAAACTTTTAAAATATATAAAAGACATATCAATTAATATAATATCACAAATCTCATGTCAAACCATAGGAGGAATCTTGGATTAACAAATGTCTCCAAAAACACCTTTGTGCCCTTGAGTTATATGATACTTTATAGATCTCTCTATCACTCAATCTTCTCCCCCCTCTCTCATTATCTCTCATCATCTCTCATCATCTACACCACCCTCCACTGCCTCCTCCTCTGCTCATCCATCTGCTCCTTCAATAGGAGAGGAATATCTCCATTGATTTCCCTCTCTATATAATTTATGCAACATTAGATTAAGTTTCAATGGATGAGATTTAATATTATTTAAAAATATTACTATAACATTAAATGTAATAAACCTCATAGAATAAATCTCAACCATTGAAATTTAATTTAATGGTGGAGACATTAAATGGAGAGTAAATGAAGTGGAAGATCAATGGAGATATTCCTATTTGTCTCCTCCTACAACCCCTATCACACCTTCACTCGTTCTAGCTCTATGCCTGCCTTTGATCTCTGTTGTTGCCATCCATGAATCATTAGATCAAGAGAAATCGGGCATCGAAAATCCTCGGGGTTTAAGTCATTAATATTCTCTATATTAGACCTTCCTTCTAAAAGATATGTGGGGTTGTGAGGATCATGAGTTTCAAATATCACTCCCCTACAATAGCTCAAGAATCCGAGCAAACCACTTAGAAGAAGAGCCTCACGCTTGTCACATTTAAAGCACTAGAAATCCATCTAATCTTGCATGAATTTGATCTCATTGTTACAATTACTTGTAAGGATCATAAGCCTTGGTGGTTTCCTGATGCTACGATGCAAATGCAGTGGGAATACAAATGGCATAAGGTTTGTATATATATAACTCCGTTCTTGCTTTTTCTAGAATTTGAGAGAAAGAGAGAGATCGATCGTCAATTTTGAAGTTGATATGTGATTTTCAGTTTTTGAAGGAGTCGATGCTACCGAAATTCTTCTCTCAATACAACATTCATGTCGAAACTACGAAGCACATCTTCTTAGTGCACAAGGACTTCTCATGAAAGCAGGGAGCAAGCGACTGATGAAGATGGTGGAATCATGCTTGGCGGTGGCAACACTCGTAGTGACGTGACATTCACGACATCGATAGTCATCCTTGAAGGATCTAACTGAAATATCGGCATGCCTCTGCTCTAAGGACGTCCTCTATTCAATATCTTCATAGTGGCGTCTTTGGCGGCACTATGATCGTCAGGATGTTGTTGGTGATGTTCCTGTCAATCCTAATATCTCGATTCCAAGAGAAGGATTTCACCATGGAAGGGTGAGCAGAGGAGGAGAAGGAGGTGGAGTGTGGTGACGACGAGAGAGAGAATGAGAGAGAGAAAGAGGAGGGAGAAGATTGATTGATAAAGAGAGATCCAGAAAGCCCCATATAACTTAGCGGCACAAAGGTCTTTTTGGAGACATTTGTTAATCCCAGATTCCCTTATAGTCTGATATGGGATTTGGGATATTAGAGTCATTGATATGTCTTTTATATATTTTAAAATTATTTTCTTGGGATTTTCCCATTTACTTTCTCAACCATGCATGGTTGTACTGATAGTAATTAAATTAGAATATTTTAATTGTATACTTTAAAATGCTATGCAAAAAAGTTAAAGGTTTATTACTAAAATATAGTATTTCATAGCATAATATCTATATCTAAATCCAGTTAATACAATATATACAATTATGAGGATGTTATTAATATAATTTATAGAATTTGTATGATTTTATAGTTCATTTCGTATCTTAATTCATATCTTTTCAATCAAGGGTTTTAGAAGAATTTTGAATTTGACTTTTGATGCAATTTGCCAAGGTTGTCAGACTCGCAAGTTTGAGCAAACTCGTGATAGTAATATAAACTCGTATTGTATCATCCTAAATTTTATTCATTAAAATTCCTTGCACCTTTGTAGCATTAAAAGGAAGAAAATTGTGATTTTTGGGCACATTGGAAAGAATGACAAAACATTGGAATTAGTGGTTGTATACGACTTGGTTAAGTTTGGACACAAAGGTACAATTTTGGTTCCCTTGAAGGCTTAATATTAAAGCCCAAAATGAAGAAGGGAAGAGCACAATTTTAGCCCAATTATTTAGGTGATTTTTGGCCAAAACAAAAGGAAAGAAAGAAGACAAGTGTGATTCAAAAATTAGAAAAATGTAAAGGAAAAATGGTTATTTATTGAATAATCAAGAAGGCTCTTGATTTTCCTTAAATTGATGGCCAATTTCGGCCATAAGAGAAAGGAAGAAGAGGAAATGAGATTTTGACACCAATGATGACATGTGGAAGCATTCTCGGCCAAGTGAAAAAAGAATATTAAAATATTATTTTATTTGATGACATGTGCAAAATTCTAATTAAATAGTGCGAACCCATATGGGAAAATCCCACGAATCCACAACCAATTCTGAAATATACACACAACAAGAAAGCTACACACAGATCGATGATCCACTTGAACCCTTGAACACGAAAGAACAAGGACCCAAAGTGTTGGAAGACGCCACAAGGTTGATCAAGTCTTGATAAGTCTGTTAGTTTTAAAAAGAACCCTAGAGAGAATCCACTCTCAAGAAACAAAGTACAGAAGTGCAACTTTCATTTATCATTCAAATTTGAATTGTGTCATGTCTGGAGTTGGTAATATGGGCTAGCCCGCGGGTTGCGGGCTGGCCAACACTGGCCCACGGCCCGCATAATTTTTTTAACCTTCCCATAAGTTTTGAGAGTTGGACTTAGAAGTTGGATCCAATGATGAATGATTGAGTGAAGATTGTGAGGTCATGACCTCATTGTTAACAAAAAAAAAAAAAAAACTATCCACCCCAAACAATCCAATCCTAACTGTCAAAGGCCAACACCTAATTAGCAACAACCCAAAGTCCAACTGTCCAACCAAGCAAAGCATCTATGTTAAAAAAAATTATGTGTTCCGGCTCGCCAACCCGTGGGCTAGCCTGCATCAATTCACGGGTTGAGTGGTGTAGGCTTGTTCAGCCCGTATTTTTGCGGGTTGGGATTTTCCCAACCCTAACCCTGTCCCAACCCGCGGCCCCGTGGGTTGGACCCGTATTACTAGCTCTAGTCATGTCCCTTACAACCCAATTCATCCAATCCAAAATCACAAGAAAATCAAGGAAAAATTCAAAATTCACAAAGCTCATCCATAAATCACAAAACTTAGATCAAAAGGCTTCAAATACTCACCTCTTCCTCTTTCCCAAACCGATTCCTTGATTCTTCATCTTTCAACTTGTCCACAAGCTCCCAAACACCTTCTTTCACAAATCTAAAACCATTGCAATGAAGCTCTCATCATTATGAATAATATTAAAGAAGGGTATTTGAGCATTAGAGGACATTTACAAATAAAATCTTACCTTGTTCCTTTCTCTTTCTTCCTAGCTTTGGAATGCCATGGAGGATGAAGAGAAAGTGATGAAGATGATAAAGAAATCAGCATTTTGGGGAGCCAAATACACTTGACCGTCTATAAAAGAGAGGAGAGAGGGAGAGTGAGTTGAAAATGTTGGCCCAATCTAAGGGTCCACAAATTGCCACTTGTCACACTCTTGTTCCATCTTTATGAGCTCACATAAACTCACACACATGGGATTCCACCCCTTGATCTCTTACACAATTCAATCACAACCATTGATATTTAAGTTATCAATGAGTTTCCTCTTCGGTAACTGACCAATTGGTCGATAACTTTACCGTTTTGCCCCTGATTATGGTAATTCTCACTGAATCACTACCAAACACATCATATCTTTCCATATCACTACATTATGCGCCATGTAACCCCCTGCTGTAATTATATCCAAAATACACAATTAAGATGAAATAGAGACCAATAAGAAACAAAACTTATTTAAAATCCCATCTTCATGATAAGGTTTTCACAAATAACTTTTGAAATATAATTTACCTGGTCTCATATTCAATTTCGAATACAATTACATTACGCGGAATATCACATTTATACAAATATCAGAGTGTACAATAATAACTTCTCGGCAACTCTCGGGTTCATACCTTTACATAGAATTCATAGGGCACATTCGCCCTTTACAATTCCTCAAATGGGGATTACACAAATCTCATCTCCATATATAATCAAATATACATCCATATATACACATCCAAATCCAAATACGAATATTCAAATATACATCCCAACTATGATAACCAACTACCAAAATCTATAACTCGAAGTAGTCCTCATCGCCTTTGCCTGTTTGCTCTAACCTCGATCCACCTACCCTATCTAAAATGTTGGTAGGGGAGGGTGAGATTCGAGAGAATCTCAGTAGGAAATAGATACCTATATGCATGTATGATATGTGTTTAATGCATGACATGCTTGTAATACATAACTCATGCTCACACAATGACATATCTGCATGCTCAATGTTTCAACAACATACTCATGGCCATAGCATAACTAGAAACAAAGCTACAATCATTCATACATGTTCCACATAATCAGGCAAAGCAATACATGCATCAAAACACAAACACAAATATCAAAGCATGCAAAAGAGGTAAGTTCCCTACACTTGTCTTCCACGTATGCTCCAGCATCGGCTACTCACGGTCAGAACAAATACCGAACCACGATCAAGGCGAATATCAACCCTATAACCAAAGCAAGGACATAGGGTTAATCCCTTTCTCAATTCCTCAACATACAAACACTTAATGTTGGTTATCATTTAACACCTTTAGGTGGCTAATCAAAGCCCAAACATATGCCTAAAGGCTTCGAAAACACTTGACCAAAGATCACCTTTTAAAAGTTCAAAATGTTGATTTTTGGGGGGTTGGCCGCAGCCCACAAATCCACTGGCCGCGGCCAAGAAAATCCAGTTTCTTGGCTGAACTTCCAAAAATCATAACTAATTCCAAAAAAAATCGAAATGAGGTGATCCCAAAACCAAATGAAAGCTATTCAAGTCCTCTACACAGGAAAAAATATAGGCCAATACTGGAAATCACCACATAAATACAGAATTCCCCAAAACTCAAGACTGTCCCAAAACAGTGTTCATTTTCGACCTCAAACTTTGGACAGCTATAACTCACAGAAGACAAAACGAAATGGCACAAATTATGTGTCCATTTTGAAGCTTGAGATGTGAACTTTAAGACTGGAAGGTTTCATAATTTTCTGACATCCTTTTCCCAGTCAAAACGTCCACACAAACAGACTGCCCAAAACAGAATTCACACTGGACAGAATTTCCAGTTTTGCACCAATAATTCCAATGGTTCCCAAATTCACACCAAATACCATTTCCACATAAATTTGCACAAGGAATCCATTGGAAACACCAAATCAATCAAATTCACATTACATTGACATGTTTCCACAAGATTCACAACATGTCAACACATAACCACAACACAAACACACATTGCCATTATTTTCATTCCAAGTTTTCAAACCAATTCCAATGACACCAAAACACACTATGGCATCAATTTAACCACAATTCACCATTCAAATCATCTAATTCGAAAATCACACAAAATCAGGGCAAATATCACAATTCTCAAAACTCCACCACAAATCACAAAACTTAGATCAAAAGGAAGCAAATACTCACCTCTTCCTCTTTCTCAAACAAATTCCTTGATTCTTCATCTTTCCGCTTTTGCTCAAGCTCCAAAAAACCTCCTCTCACAAATCTAAAACCATAGAGATGAAGCTCTCTTCACTATGAACAAATTTATAGAAGATGAATTAAGCATTAGAGGACAAGAAGCCAACCAAAATCTCACCTTTTCATTTCTCTTTCCTCCCTCCTCTTGGACATCCATAGCTGCTAAATGAGAAAGAAAGGGATTAGTTTTTGGATGCCAAAGACCCTTATGGCCGACTTTAAGAGAGGGAGAAGAGAGATATGAGTGTTTGAAATGTTGACCAAGATCAAGGGCTTATATTGTGACACTTGTCACAATCTTATCACACCAACCATAAGCTCACATAGGCACACCACATGGGATTCCACCCCTTGATCTATTGCAAAACCAATCCTAACCATTGATCTTTGAGTGACCAATGAGCTTCCTCTTCGGTAACCGATCAATCGGTCGGTAACTTTACCGTTTTGCCCCTGATTATGGCAATTCCTCTTGAATCATCATCAAATTCATTTTCTCATTCATTTTCTTTGACAATGCGCCCTCCCCTATATTTTAAGTCAATTTAGATGATAATCCATAATTAAACTCAAATACAAGGTTTTGGTGCTGCTCAGAAAACATACGAATCACATCAGGTGCCAAATCACACCATAATCTCGAAAAGGGTTCATTTATCACTAACCACTTCCACTTTTGGAGTCATTATCTCTTAATCATAATTTGGGATCCTGCTAAACCGGGGCTTAGCAGTCCACTTATCTCAGGCTTATTCTCTAGCCTCAAGTCTCAAAATTTGGGGTATTACACGCCCTCCCTCTATTTTAAGTCAATTTAGATGTTAATCCATAATTGAACTTAAATACAGGGTTTCGGTATTGCGCATAACACATACGAATCACAATCTACATCATAATCTCCAAAAGGGTTTATTTATCAATAATCATCTATACTTTTGGAGTCTTTATCCTTTAATCGAAATTAGGGATTCTACTAAACCGGGCTTAGCAGTCCATATATCTCAGGCTTATTCTCTAGCCTCAAATCTCAAAAATTTGGGGTATTACATTGAGCCACTATGTATTGGTCCATTTGAAATTCTAGTGAGAATTAGACTTGTAGCATACCGTTTGTGCAAGTGGTCTAGAAGGGACTGTCCCAGTGAGAAGCAATTGAGGAACGAAAGCCATCATGAAGAGGCGTTCAAGATTTATGTCCCAAGTTGTGTAACAAATTTTGAGGACACAATTTATTATATGGGGGAGAATTGTAATGACCCAAAATGTAAATACGGGCTTATGACTCCAAAAGTGGATGTAATGAACATTAGCTAAACACTTTTGGAGAATACAGTATGAGTATTGACCAGCATGACCCAATTTAGCAGCAGAAGTGCCCAAACCTAGTATTTAAGCTCAGTTATGGTGACAAAGCTTAAATGGAATTAAAAGTGAAGGCAAGGGTACTTGGAGGGTCAAATAATGTGTTAAGTGGTAATTTAGTTAAAATTGTTGTAGTCAGGTGCAAAACGAAAAGAAAGAAATTTGTCGGCCAATTAGTCAGCTACCGAAAAGGAAACTGACTAATCCCTAAAAGAGTAAGAGGTGTGATTTAATGGATAATGGAATTAGTGAGAATAACCCAATGGTTCATGCATATGGAAGAATGCACAATGTAACCCCCTTCCAATAATAGGCCGAGATTAAGTTTATAATCAAGTAATTAATTGAAATTAGAGACCTTAGATGATTTGGGACTTAAAACAAAATCATAATTCCCAAAATCAAGGGCTATAAAACTTTTCTAAAACCTGTTTACAAAGGTCTCATATTCACATCACAAATACACAATTGGCTTTTACAGGTTGATTCCATTTACAAATATCAGAGTACATCATAAATTCCTGACACACTCGAGTTCTATTAATCAAGTAAGGGATTATACAAAGGCACGAAGCCAATAATTGTTTTCCCTTATCTTGGGGATTACACAAAACTATTCTAATATTACCATTTCATATACAAGCAATTCCCAACACAATATCCGTATAATATACATGATAACCAAATAATCAAAACAACTCCCATTCCGGAGCTCTACCCGCTCTTCGTCACCTGTTTTCCTTTTGATCCTTCGGCCCTGTCTAAAAGTTGTTTTGGGAGAGTGACATTCTAAAGAATCCCCGTAGTAACAAATCACTTGTAGTATCCATAATAATAAGGCATGAAAGAAAATCATAACCCACACATGGCAATTACAACGGCGGTTACAGCGGCAAGGGCAGGTATGACATGTGTTACCTTTACATTTGCTTACGCTAAAGTGCTCACGCTATATTACACCACAACAATCCACACAATATATTTCACCATAGCTAGGATTCATATAAAGCATTTCATACGCAAGCTATACCAGCAAGATATAGAATACACAGCCCACGGTTGGATTCATAACACACTGCCCCATAGGTCAGATTCACAAAGATCCATGTCGATTACAACGACAGTTCAACGATCGAGCTAGAGATTACCAGCGTCAATCCCTAAACGGCTCACGCTGTAATGGACCATGGCACATACAGTTCACAAACTTAATGATAAGTTATGCATACCAAAACATCATACACAACATGAGAGAAGAGTCACTACCTGCTCGTTCCTTCCGTGCACGTTCTGGCACTGGTCGCTTTCGAATAAGGCAAATATCGTATCCTATAATTATAACCAGTAATGAAGAGTTATTTCTCTATTCCAATTCTCAATAACTTCTTAACACTTAATTGGTTATCATTATTACTCTTTAAGCACTCATGATTAACTCTATCAATAGCTCTAAAGGGTTGGAAGACTATTCCCAAAGATCCCCTTTTTGAAAGCACAAAACTGATATTTTTCACTAAGACACTTGAGTGACATTGTACGGACACTCGAGTGAAGAAGACTTCACTCAAGTAATGGTACAGTCAATACTTGAGTACTAGAGAGTGAAACACTGAAAGTGATAACCCGAGAGCACAATGGAACAAAAAAGCCCAAAGTTGCTCGCTGCACTTGAGCACAAACTCAATCACTCGAGTGGAAGCCTAATGCTCACCTGAGTCCCCCAAAGTGAGGTCCAGGAAGTGCTCACCTGAGAGCACAAGAAACTTTCAGAAGGGAACATCACTCGAGCAGGGACAAGAGCACTCGAGTGATGGCTTGACACCTGTGAGTGTCAAGACACACTTTTGGATTTTGATCATGGAAGCACAACAGAAAGCTGAAGAGAAACAGAATATACACACAACACTCAAGTGATGCTCAACCTCACCCGAGTGATGCTCAACTTCACCAGAGTGACATTCATCCCACACTTAAGTGAACCTCAGATCACTTGAGTGATCTTATCAGAAACCAGAAAATGCAGAAAACAGACAACACTTCTCAACTTTTTTTCCAAGCGATTCTAGTGGTCCCAAACTCTTATTTAAGGCTACTTCTACATAAAAACACCCAAGTAATTCAATGGAACTATTAGAATTACCAAAATCCTATTCCATTACCATACTTTGGTCATATAGGCTATAATCAATACCAAAATTCCAAAATCACCAAACTCAACATTTTAAACTCAAACCAATCTATCTATCCAAAACTCACCACAAGATACCATTTCCATGCCAATAATATACCAAACTCCTAATGGTCATTATTTTCAAATTCAAGCCAAAAAATTCCAGAATTTCCAAACTAATCCAAAAGCCATAAAATTTATATAGAAAAGTTCATTTCACTTACCTCCATAACTTTGCCAAAGAGGTTCTTTGATTCTCCAACCTCCAAAATTTTATGTGGGCATAAATCAACACCAATGGCCAAACTATAAACATAGAAATGAAGCTCTTAACTCAAGGAACAATATTAATAAATAGCATTTTGGCATTTAAGGTCATTTGCTTACCCAAAAATCAAACTTTTCTTCTTCCTTTCTTCTTTCAATGGCTGCACGAGTTTGAGAGAGAGAAGAGAGAGATTGAGTGAAGAAGATGAATGAAATAATGACACTCCCTCCCCCTATACCATGCACAACCAAAAATGGGGAGGGAAGAGAGAGAAGAAATATTAAAAAAAAATCATATTTGACTTTTCTCTATATCTCTCTCCACATGTGAGCTTGCCAAGTGTCACCTCCCTATTGGCTCTCATAAGTAAACACCCAATTAGCATCTCTAATCCCTCCATTAGCCATATAATCACACTTCTCATTTTTCTCTTAGTTAGTAATTAATTTCTCCATTAATCACCAACTTATGACTAATAGTTCCATTCTTTTAATTTCTTACTAATTATGGCATATTAATTAAAATTTCCATAAAACACGTAATTATTCACTTTAATTCAATAATCATCCTGAATGATTATCATTAGCCCTTAATTAAAATTTGGGGTATTACACACAAGATCATGATACATGATACTTGGCATCATTTGGTCCACTGGATGAAGTCAAATGTTCAAACTCTTTTTTCTCTCTTTCTCTCTCTTTCAAGTTGGTTAAAAAGGGCAAAGAGGGAGTAAAATCTGATCGTCATCATCACTCACCCTCTTTCTTTAGCTCTTCCTTTGGTCAGCCATGGAATGAGAAAGAAAGAGAATGAATCAAGATGAAGGTGAGCCATTTTGACCTTGTAGATGATTCATTTTTCTCAAAACCTCTTCTCTAAACTTGTTCCTCTTAATGAAAGCTTCATTTTTATGATTTTAGATTTTCAAAAGGAGGTGTTTTGAGAACTCAAGAAAACTGGTGGTTGGTGAATTAAAGAACAAGCTAGTAGAAGAGGAAGAGGTGAGCAAAAGCTAACTTTTGACATATATATTGTGATGTTTGGTTCAGTGTTTTGGCTTGTGGAATTTGCCTTAATTTTTGTGTAATTAGGTTGTTAGAGGGTTATGGTGTCTTGTTGATTGTGTTGACGTCTTGTAGTGACTGTTTTTCTTATATCATGTATAATACTTGTAGTTTGTGTTTATCATTGAATTGTGAAGAATATGGAAACTGAATTGTGAAGAAAGTGGTAGCTAAATACAGCGAAAGCTGATGTGACAATCATCACGCATCATTGTGATTACAGTGAAAGCTATCGTAAATATGCCACTGTAGATACAGTGAAAGTTGTAGTGATGCCGTGGAAGTGAATACAGCAAATGTGTTATTGTTTTGGCCAAAAGTCTCAGTAGAATGTACGGGTAAAGTTGTTACGTGTTTATGCCATTTGGAACACAGTGAAGGCTATCATGATGTCATGGAAGTGAATAAGGTGAAAGCGGTTATTGTTTATGCAATTGTGAATACAGAGAAAGTTTTCGTTTTGTGACTTGTGGGTTATGCATCAATGTGGTTGCTGAATATAGCAAAAGCTGTTGTGATACTCATCACACATCAATGCGGAAACTACTAAGAATGTTGTTGAGTATTTATCACTGGGTATGTTATCATTATTGTGAATATTGTGGTGTAATTACTTGGTGATAATTGCTTACATGCCTTATTTATTATATATCATTTGATTGAAATTGCTACTATTAAGATTTCTATGAATCTCAATTTTCCATTACTAACCTACAGCTTGGCTAGACAGATAAAAGGAGAAGCTAGTATATAAGGATGGTTAGAGTTTGTGGTTGGGTGACTGGTTTTGTGTTGGTTATCAAATGTTGGGATAATGGTATATGTAAATGTAGACCGACGTAGTAGATTTGTGTAACTATCTGTAATCCCCATTTAAAATGGGCAAAAATGCCCTGTAAGCTCTTATAGTTAAAGGTTGAATCCTGAGTGTCGTTGGGAATTTCATTGAGTACTCTGATAAGAATGAATGGAACAGTACCGAGCAGGCCAAATAGTTTTGAGATGTGGGCATGAGACCTGATTAAAACATATTGTGAAAAGTTTTGAGAAAACCCACTTTACTATAGGCCCAAGTCCTATATTGAAGTTGGGAATGTGAATGATTTTTAAATTTTTCTTTGGTCTCTCGCTTGCTTTATAGACTGAATTACAAGTAGTCAAAAGTTTAGGGACTGAGTTATAAGTGAGTCAAAACTTTAAGGGTCAAAAGTTAATGGTTTTGCTCCAATTTTGAAAGTTTATGGTTACTTTTTCTCCAAAAAATAGGTTATGGTTACTTTGCACTTTTGATAAAAGTTGAAGATTATTTTAGCACCTTAACCCTTGTGAAAAGTATGCTTTAAAATTTGATAATCTTATATTATATATATATTGTAAACATGACATGATTATGATATCTTGAGAAATCTCTGCTAAGATTTATTTTTATGGATTATTGTTATTATTGACTTGGTAAGTAAAGGAGTAGATTATCTCACTATGTGGTATAGTCCCTATTGGTCCACTATGGTCAACTCATTGATTGTCCCACTTTTTCAATAAAGGATTGCTCCACTAGTTCAATAAACTACAACACCCCCAATAGTTCAACAAAGAGAGAACACGGTCTAGTTGTGTGGTCTGAGGATTTTGGTTTTTCTTTATTACATGATAAGAGTGCTTTATAAGTAACCAGTGATATGGATTGTAACTTAGCCTATAAAATCAATCGGTAGGAATAAGGTGACTCAGATGAATTGATGGGAGGTAGTTTTGGGGTCATCTTTGAATCATTCATATATGAGATTAGGATATAAATCTCTATTGTTTTACTTCTTAAGTGTCCCACTTGGCATGACAAGAGCATATATTGGTATTCATGATCAATTGGACTAAAAACACTAAGACTTTTGTCTCATCCTATTACTCTTAACATTTTTTAGGTGAAAGCTCTAAAGATGGTGCTTCAGGGAAGGTTCTAAAGACTTAGCTACCTTGTTTAATCTTGTACAATTTTTGTTTTGTTATATGTGAAGAATGATTTTTATATTGCCATGTTAGGGCTCATTGACTCTTATTATCTGATTTGTGACTTTTGATTAAACCTATTATTAGGATTGTGTGTTGGTAGTTGGTCGAAGACCACTAGGATTGTATGATATTTATTGATTCACATCCTAATTCAGATATTTTAAAATATTGAATTTTTGTGATAACGAATTATGCATGAGTATTATCCAAAAAGGATTTGAGTTTGGCTTATTTTATAATTGATATTATGAGCTTTAAGAAGCTTAGTGCCCATTTGTACATGGTGAATTTATTTAGGGAATTGTTTCATAACCATATTAGACTGTCATTTTTAGTAAAGCCTTAATATCCATGATAGCCTTTAAATGTTTAGCTTCTCTATATTTTTCTATTAAGGATAGATTATTGAAATGAAATTAATTCTTTTAAGTATGATAGATGTTTTGTAGTTAGGTTTTATTCTTTCTACATAGCTAATGTTTATTTGATGGAAGAATTGGTGTTCAAATCTTCATTTCCCTTAACAACAGTTCTTAGAGAAAAAGCACCACTCTAAAGAATGGTATTTCAGATATCAAACATATTCATTTTCCTATTGAGGTTAAATCCTTTCAACTATAGTAGTCCCTTATCAATCATGATTCCTTTTCTACAATAGTAGTGTTATTCATATTTGTTTCAAGTAAGTAACTGGTATTATGAAAACTATTGTTAGAAACATGGTTTTGGAAGAGGTAATAATAAAGGTGCAAATGATGAAAGAAAATGGTGAAAGAACAAAGTGATTAGTGCAAATATTGAGGTAATAAATGTACAAGGAACAAATATATAAGATACTAAGATCCTTGACTCAGAAGTTCATGGGGTCTTGATAAGAAACATGCACATAATTTTAAGATTCATATTGATGAGATTAAGCTATTGGGAAAACCGATGGTTTATTAATAGAAGGTTTTCAATTGATGTTTCAATGAATAAGAGAGTTGCTATAACACTTCGAGTTTACCTCCTTTCCACGAGTTTGCTTAAACTCTAATGTTGACAACATTGGTTGCAGTAAGATAATATCATTAGTCATGGTCTAGCTTCATCTCAACTTATGAGTGGCTTCATCTTTCAATCTCTGATACATGATTATGGGGTCTGTTTCAACCTCCTATGGGTGCAAACATCATAAGACACTAAGTTTCCTTAATTTGTATCTCCAAAAAAAATTCCCTCAATGCCTCAACATTGTATCACTCTTTGGAAATATGCATGCAAGGATGTTCACAAGATGATTTTCTCAGTGTGTTGGAGTTTATATGGAAGTTGTGCATGGGATTGGGATGGCTGGGGCAAGGAGGGATAAATGCTTTGGCCTGTCTTATGGTTACTAGCTAATGTTTGGGTCTACTATCATATCTTTACATTTTTTTGTTTTTGCTATCTGTAAACATATGCTTTTACTTTCTTGCATGCTATTATTACATAATGAGCTTTCTAGGTTACTTGATAACTTGACAAGCCTATATCTTACGTGTACTAATCAATTGCTTATGAAATTTTCCCATGATAAAAAAAGAATATAAAAAAATATTTTTATAGATAACAAAT
Organism: Inga laurina; assembly: GCA_963855925.1. Lineage (NCBI taxonomy): Eukaryota > Viridiplantae > Streptophyta > Magnoliopsida > Fabales > Fabaceae > Inga > Inga laurina. Next base: position 26,914,949 of record OY979706.1, on the reverse strand, counting down.
TATAACCTTACTCTTATTATCATGCCTTAAAAATGAATAAAATTTCAATAAAGAACTTGTATATATGATATTTATAGAAAAAGATAATAAACATCATAGTTATATTGAAAGGAAAAAAATTAATTGACCATTATAGATGTTAACTCTTAGAAATTGATAATATTCCAACACATTTTGTTCTCTTTTAAACTATTTGTGGATTCAAAATTGTGCATAGAAAGAGCTTATATAAGAAAATGTTCTTTACTTCAAAGAAAAAGTGAGAACTTATGAATCATCCCTTATGTAGGAGGATAGAGACAAATTGGGAAGCTTTTCAAGGACCAAGGAATAAAGCTTGTAGCAACAATGGTCAAAGAAAGATTAATTCGTTAAAGTAGAAAGAAAGTTGTTGTGTTGTTGGCTTCAGCCAATAATACATATGCTGAAGCTAAAGAGACTAAATGGGGAAGGAGCTTATTGTGTCATTGCCTTCAATCAACAAAATATTTGCCAAAGTGAACGAGGATATGTACACTTTGTGTTGTATGCTTTAGCCAACGACATGTTTGCTAAAGTAAACGACAAAAAGTATAGCTATGTATTTCACTTGTTGAAGCTAATTTCAAGGGTTTTTATTGATGGAAGGTGCCAAAAATCATTCATTCTGCCCTTGGGAACCTTAAGGCACAAAAGGAGAGAGCTTGTGAAGGAGTTTTGAGCTAGTTTGGGGGCTTTGGTGGTCACTTCAAGAGAGATCTTGGAGTTTCTACTTGGGATTTCCTTCTCCATTCTTGATAGTTAGCTATGGATTTAGTTTTATTGTATGAAGTTTTTGTACCTAAGACTATGAGTAGCTAAGTATTTCATTTTTAGGGTTGCTTTTGTTATCATCAAGATATAGTTACTTCTAAATGATTAGAATATAATGTTTATGATGTTTGATAAATAATATTGTGTTTACTTTGGCTTAAACCATGGAGGATATAAAATTGATAGAAAGAGCACAACTGGTCAATGTTAGTTTCCTTACGGTTCCAAAGTCTCATAGTTCAACAAGAAACAAAATACAGTGTCATTATCTTCCATTAAGGCAGAATACATAGCTGCTACAAGCTGTTGTGCTCAAGTCTTTTAGTTAAAGCATTAGCTAGAAGATATAGGCATCAATCTAAAGGAGATACCAATTTATTTTAACAACACAAGTACAATAAGTCTAGCCAAAAATCTAGTCCAATACTTAAGAACCAAGCATATCGACATTGAACATCATTTCATCAGAGATCATGTGCAAAAAAAAGGATGTTAAAGTAGTCTTTATACCTACTCATCTTCAATTAGTTGATATCTTTACAAAACCTTTAGCAAAAGATCAATTCTTATATAAAACAGGAGAATTGGGAATGACAAATCCCAATGAATTGTAAGAAAATTCTTTTTTTTTAATTTTATTCAATTATTATGTATGTTTTGTTGATTCCTATACTAAGTTAGGAATTGGAGTAGCTAGCCATTTGTTTTGCAAGATTCCCATGTGTTACGTACTGAAAAATAGAGGCTAACAGAGGAGTCATCACTAGTAGGATGCACTTAAGTAATCAAAAAGTGATGTGCAAAAGTATACTAGAGTGAGGGGACACCACTTGGGTGACACCCACCAACACTTGAGTGATCCAAGTCACTATTAAGTGACTAGATAGTGATAAGCTTCTAGAGTGAAGCATTTAGTAATGGATCACTTGAGTGACCAAGAAATCACTCGAGTGATCACATCACTATCAAGTGACTTAATAGTGATACAAGTTAGAGATGTTGTAGAAGGCATATAACTTGAGTGATCTAGAAGCACTCAAGTGATAGACATGACTAGAGATTATAATTAGTACTTGAGTGACCATCCATGACTCAAGCAATTAGTGAATTGACTCAAAGGTAATTGTATTTAAAGAGGAACATGACTCGAGTGACTACTAGATGCACTCAAGTTCGGTATCATCTTCTAAACTGTTATTCTCTAGAAATTCATGCATTTCATCACATTTTTCTTATATATTTGTTAGTTTTGAACTCAAATTGTGCATAAAATTTATGCATATGAAGGAAAATGTGATGTGATGGAAATACTTTGAAAATTTGCAAATTTTGAACTAAATGTATAGAGGTTTAGATTAAATTGAAGAAAGTAGAAAGCTCATAAACTCGTTCTCTTTGTAGGAGTATGTGGACAAGATATAAAAGCTTGCAAGGATTATTGGAAGTTGGGAAAAGAAGAACAAAATTCAAAAATTAAGATAGAAGAAGGAGTTTGAAGATACTCCTAGTCGCTTTTCTTCGCTATAGCAGTGCAAAAGCAAAAACACGTAAAAAATAGGCCCTTCTAACCGTGTTCAATTTTGCTATGCCACAGTAAAGCAAAAGCGAAAGCACCTCAAAAATAAGCCTTTCTAACCGCGTTTGCTGTGGGTTCGTTATAGCGAAGAAAAAGCTAAGTTGTCAAATTGATGCTGTACATTTTGAAAAAGTGACGATTCTAGTGCTTTTTAACCTAAGAAGGGCATCGACACTAGGGATTCTAAAACTTTATTAGCTTAATTTGATTTTTTAATTGTGTCAAGAGATTAAGCAATTGATGTGATCAAAAACTTGTCTTTGACTTGAGAGAGCTTTTGCAAGTACTTTTTGAAATCTATGCTAGCACATATTTTTATTAAGAGCATCTATAAGAGGAGATTAATTGAATGTTATGAAATACAATGAGGATAAATAATTCTAATCCACATTTTATCTGTGAAGTCAGAGAATAACTTGTTTATGTTAATCTTTAGTTTTAGTTTAGGTTTATTTTATAGTTTCCCTTCACTCTTGAAATTTTTGTTACTTAAATTAGGCGAAGGTGTGATAATCAATCCTTAATCGGGTTTTGGAACCAAATCCTTGTGACAATGATACTTTACTTATCACTTTTTTACTTGGCGTGACCCATGAACTTGCGGTGCAAACAAATTTTTAGCTTCGTTGCCGAAGATCTATGTCCCAAAATCGGCTTTGGTTGATCTTGATTAGAGCATTATTAGCTTAAGCTTGAGTTTTGTTGTTCTTATGTTTGTTAGTTTTATTGTTGTTATTATTATTTAAACTTTGTTTATGGATTATCCTTGGTGGACTAATGGGGTAATTGGTGGATTTGAGCATGAAAATGATCATCACAATTCTTATTATGACTATTACACTTGTTGTAATTATTGTGGAGATTATCACTTGAGAGAGCAATGTCCCCATGCCTTATCATTGGAGTATATAAAGAATGATTTTGCTAAGGCTCATTTTGGTTTTCATGATAATACTTGTAGCCTTAGATCGAATAATGAATAACCTTTGTCTTGGGATCCTAACTCTCTTCCTTCATATGCATCACATTCTCATATATCACCCAATTTTCATGTTGATGAGATTACCCCTATTAATAAGAAGGAGCTTACAATAAAGGATTTACTTCTACATCTTCTATATGATCAAACTAAATTCTTGAGAAATTTTCAGAAAGAGAAAACTAATGATCACACCCAAAATCAAGCATTTTCAAGTAGATGAAATGACTTCTAGTCTCGAGTATTTGAAACAAAAAGAAGTTTTAAATGATATATCAAAAGATTCTTCTCTAAAAGATGAGGTCTCAAGTAAAACATTGACCATAGGGAATGAAGAAGTGATACTACAAGCTTGTGAATATGTTGGAGATGATTGTCAGTTGGACATCAATAAGGAAGAGAACAATATTGAGTGTCCAATTGAGGTTTCAATTTCAGAGCCCAACTTTTATTGTTTTGAACAAGAGAATAGTGAGGAAATCCTTTAAATTTATTATCTTGATCCTCCTACTGATATTTTGACTCTTACTAATGAGAGTCAAGTAGATTTCATTGGCTGTTCAAATTATTTAAAAGGCATCGATGACAATTGTGAAAATGTTAAATTTGAGCCTTCTATTAGTTTGGCTAAAACATGTACTCCAAAGTCATTTTATATTGAAGAAATGCATGTTTCTTATCTCAATAGACTTCCCTTGTTGTTAAAATCCTTTTGTCATAGGAGGAATGAAGATAAGGTGGTTCTAGTTTTTTATACTTATGATTAATAATTTGTGTTGAAGAGTTAGGCTGATAGACTAGAAATCAAGTGCTTCTTGGGAGGCAACCTAAGCTCTTAACACTTTATCTTGTCATTTTCCTTTGATTTTTGTGTGTTTTAGTGGATTTATGTTTAGTTTTACCTTTTTGTAGTTCCTAATGGCTGAACTATTTGAATTGCATTGGATTGGTTCCACAATAAGCATTTTGATACAAGGAGTTGGCAATACAAAGGGAAGTACACATCAAATTTTGCATTTGAAACTCATCATTTAACTAGTATTGATGCTACTTGTCTGATTATATCAAAGATGAATGTGAATTAAGATGGAATTTGCATGTTGTTACTCGAGCCTTGAAATTGGAAATCCTTGCTTCACTATGTTTGAGGAGTACATGATAGTGTTTCTTATGGATTTTAATATGCTTGAATGGTTGGAGAAGAGATTTGGGCGCTGCCTGTGGAATTTGGGTGATTTAGGAATCTTATTTTGCTGTCAGATTTTTTTTTTGTTATGCTGTCATCATTTGCTTTTGCTTTGTTGTGGCGAAGCTATAACAAATGTTGTGTTTTTCTGTGAGTTGCTATGTGTATGTGGTTGTTGCTTCTTCACTATGGCATACTGAAGGCAAAAGCAACCCATTTTTCCATGTTTCTGTCCAATTTTCCAGTTTTTGCCTTTACTTTATTGTAGCGTAGCAAAAGCAAAATCATCCATTTTTCCACCCCTTCTATCCAATTTTCCTTGAGTTTTCACTATAGCAAGGCCAATGCAAACTCATTCCATTTTTCACCCTTTCAGTGCTTGAGAAGCAACATGTCTCTTAAAAAATTAATAAATAATAAATAATAATAAATAAATATTTTTTAAAAAATTAAAAGAAACTAATTAATTTTTTTAAAAAAAATAAATTTTCCATCTCATCCTTATTTTTCTTTTCTTTTCCCTCTTTACCCTTCTAAACATACCCTACATGTGGACTGCATATATTTTTAAAATTTAAAACTCCTCCCTCTTTTGTAAATTCCCTCCTAGCCCCTAATTCCCTCACACTTCTCTTTCAACTTCAGATCTCACTATCCGACCCACAACTCGTCCTCCACAATCGGCCCAGTGGTACAAACCCACAACCAATCTGAAATATACACACCCCAAGAAAGCTAAAAATAGATCGATGTTCCACTTGAACCCTTGAACATGAAAGAACAAGGACCTGAAGTGTTAAAAGACGTCACAAGGTTGATTAAGACTTGATAAGTCTGTTAATTCTAAGAAGAACCCTAGAGAGAATCCACTCTTAAGAACAAAAGTGTAGAAGTACAACTTTCATTTATCATTCAAATCTGAAGTGTGTCTTGCAAATGAAGAGCAAGTATTTATAGGAAAATATGACCTAATTGCAATAATTGCAACTTAGAAAATAGCAAATACAAAGTCTAATACCATGTGCTAGGAAACCTATAAGTCTAATATAATGAACCCAAAAGTCTAGTACAATCTTCTAGAAAATTGAAAAATCTAATACAACATGCTAGAGAAACCAAAAGTCAAATCTACCAACTACTTAATGATTTATGCATAAATAAATTCAAGAAAATGTAGTCAACATTTAAAGACCAAAATGTGCTTATTTAGGCCTAAATGAGTCTCCCATGTGTAATACTAGGTCCAAACTCTTTAGTTTCAAGTCTGGAAGCCCAAAACTTGATCAATATCTCTATTTGCAGTCTATATGAAGTTAGTGATGTTTTCAACATTTTTGTTCAGCTTTGATCCAATTGCTACTTGCCTTGTCCAAGTATCTTGCACTAGCCCATGTTATGCTTCCTTAATTTGTTTGGCTATTGCTCTTGTGATTGGTTCACTTGGAATATGCAAATGATCACTTGAATTTGAAGGCACAACTTGCTAAATCACATCATTCCCTCTTTCCTCAAAAGGATTCATCCTTGAATCTTCTCCTGCATCAAAAGGAGATAAATTAGCTACATTAAAAGTAGCACTAACAGAATATTCACCATGCAAATCAATCTTGTAAGCATTATCATTTATTCTTTCAAGCACTTGAAATAGACCATCCCCTCTTGGAGCTAATTTTAATTTTCTTTGAGCTAGAAATTTTTCTTTTCCCATATGCACCCATACCCAATCTCTAGGTTAAAAAAGAATACGCCTTCTTCATTTGTTGACCTTGGATGCATAATTTTCATTTTTCCTTTCAATTTGCTGTTTTACATGTTGATAAAGTTGCTGCACTATTTCAGCTTTCTTTTTTCCATAAAGACTTGCTCTCTCATCAATGGGCAATGGTAATAAATCCAAAGAAGTTAGTGGATTAAAACCATATACTATTTCTAAAGGAGAATAATCAGTAGATGAATGCATACTTCTGTTATATTCAAATTCAATGAATGGCAAGCAATCTTCCCAGTTTTTCAAGTTCTTTTGAATCACTATTCTGAGTAATTGAGACAAGGTTCTATTAACAACTTCAGTTTGTCCATCAGTTTGTGGATGACAAGCGGTAGAAAATAACAAGTTAGTACCAACCTCTCCCTACAAACCTCTCCAAAAATGACTCAAGAATTTGGTATCTCTATCAGAAATAATACTTTTAGGGACCCCATGAATCTTACAATTTCTTTAAAGGACAAATCAGCAATGTATGTGGCATCATCGGTTTTATGACATGCAATAAAATGTGCCATTTTAGAAAATCTATCAACAATAACAAATATGGAATCCATTCCTCTTTTTGACCTAGGCAAACCCAAAACAAAATCCATTGATATGTCAGCCTAAGGTTCACTAGGTACAGGTAAAGGAGTATACAAACCACGTGGCAAAACTCTAAATTTAACCTTTTTACATGTTATGCATTTAGCACAAATTCTTTCCACATCACGTTTTATTTTAGGCCAAAAGAAATGCTCATACAAAACATCCAAAGTCTTTTTCACACCAAAGTATGTGCTTATCTCACAAACAATTCATGCACAGAACATTAAGGCACGCACATTCTGTTTTCTTTAAACAAGTACCCATCAACTCTATAAAATTTATCAAATTATTTCTTTTCACAAGCAAGGAACAATTCAACAAAATCTGCATCATTTGCATACAACTCCTTGATATATTCAAAGCCAAGAAACCTAGTATTAAGAGAAGAAAGAAGAGTATACCTTCTGGACAATGCACCATCAACCACATTTTCATTACCTTTATTGTATTTGATGACATATGGAAATGTCTCAATAAATTCCAGCGTAATGCCCCAAATTTTGATTAAGGGTGAATGCCTTTTTAGAGGTTGTAATGAATATTTAGAGAATGATTTTGTGAATTAAAGTTGATTTGAGACCCGAATTAATTATTGGAAATGCCCAATACCCTGTATTTTAGCATAATTATGTGACAAAATATTTTTTGGAGCTAAAATAGGGGTAAAAGGTGCATGGAAGAAGGAAAAGAATTTAATTATGTGTTATATGGCAATTTAAGTTAATATGTGTAAATTAGTGGAGAAATTGAAAGAATGGAAATTATTGGCCAATTAGTCAGTTATTAATGGAGAAATTAATTACTAACTAAGAGAAATGAGAAGTGTAACTAAATGACTAAGGGAGTAGTTAGAGTAACTAATTAGTTACTTACTTTATGAGAACCAATAAGAGTTGGACAAGTGGCAAGTTGAAATGATGAAGTAGTTGGGAGAAAGTCAAATACTGCATTTTAAAATGATTTCTCTTCCCCACCCTCTCCCTTGTTTCGGGTGCATGGTATGGGCAAGTGAGGAATGATCATTTCATCTCCTTCTTCATACTTTCATCTCACTCATTTCTCTCTCTTCTCTTTTCAAAATTTTAGCATCTATACTTGAAGAGGAAAGAAGAAGAAGCTCTTAGTTAATTAAGGTGAGCATTTTGACCCTCTAAATAAACTCCTATGCCAAAAATCTCTTCTTTAATCTTGCTCCTTATGTTGAGAGCTTCGATTCTATGGTTTTAGATTTTCCATTGGTGGTGTTTTAAGCACTCAAGGAAATCTAGTGATTAGAGAAGCAAGGAACACCTTTGAGAAAATTGTAGAGGTGAGTAAGATGAACACTTTCATATAAGTTTTGTGGTCATTTAGTTAAGTCTTGAAATTCTAGAATTTTGCCCTATTTTCAAAAATTAGGGCCATTGAGTGTTTGGCATGTTATAGTTATGGAAATGGTGTCTTGTTATGTGTTTTGAATAGATAGAATTGATTTGAGTTTGAAGGTTTGGGGTTTTGTGTTAATTGTAGCCCCAAAAAAGAACATATAGATGGAGTGAGAATTTGGTTGTTTTGATGTTTCCATTGGTTTCCTTGTGGAAAATTGTGTTGGAGTAGCGTTGGATGTGAATTTTGAACCATTGTAAACCTAGGTTTAAAAGTTGCAAGTTTGGGTTAGTGAAAACCCTGTGCAGGCAGTTAGTTTTCTTGGACTTTTTGAATGGGTAAATGGTGATGAAAAATTCTGAAAATTTATAGTCTAATAGTAGACATGACAACCTTTAAATTGTTATATTATGGAGGTCATTTCAATGTGTGTACTAGGAGTTATGAATTTCCAAATTTTGATATCAAAACTGGGATCAATTCTAGAACAGCAAAGAGATTTGTTAAATTATGCCTTTTTTTGGTCATAGACAGCCAATGATTCATATTTTTCCTGTAAAGAGGACTTAAAAAAATTTAATTAGGACTTGGGATCACCTCATTTCAATTTTTCTAGATTTAGTTATAATTTTTGGAAGTTAAGACAAGTGATAGAAATTTTCTAAGCTGCAGCCAAAGGTTCTTGGCTGCATCCCAAAAGCTTTTGTCCTGCTTTTGGCTATAGCTAGAGGATTCTTGGCTATAGCCAAAAACTTTTGGACCTCTTGTTAGCCACAACTAGAAGACTCTTTGCTACAGCCAAACACTTTCTATGTTGTTTTGGGCCACAGCTAAAGATTTCTTGGCTGCAGCCAAACTCTATTTTCAGTACTTTTGGATTTTGAAAAGTGATTTCTAACCTAGTACTTCCCAATCCTTTTAGGCTATTGTTAGAAACTTTCATAGCCACCTAATCGACTTTAATGATAACCAGATCTAAGTGCTTTGAAGTCATTTAAGTGTTGGGATAAGTAATAACTTGTCGTCTTTAATTATGATTATAGGATTTGATATTTGCCTGGAACGTAGAAGGCCTGTGCCTGAACAAAAATGGAAAGACCAAGGTAATGACACTTTCTCCTATATCATGTCTAATGCATTGCTTGTTTGTATTTATCATTGAATGATCGATTGGGTCATGGTGGGTAGCATGACCTTGAATGCTGCTGTTGCTGACTGGGTTTGTGGTAGTTAGCCTAGCCTTGAATGTTACTGATTGGGTCTGTGACAATTAGCCCAGCCTTGAATGTTGCTCATTGGGTCTGTGGCAGTTAGCCCGGCCTTTAATATAGTTGATTGGGATGTGGCGGTTAGCCCGGTCTTGAATGAATGATTGAGTCATTGCGGGTAGCCTAGCTTTGAATGTTGATGTTGTTGAATTATGATATATACTTGCATGCTTTGTTTGATTATGCATCATATACGTGAAATGTTACTATTAGGATTCTTTTGAATCTCACTCTTTCCAATTAACAATTTTAGCCAGGGCAAATAGATCAAGGGACAAGCAAGTGAACAAAGGCGACTAGGATTGCCCGTAGTAGTCTTAGCTTTTTGGTTTATGGTTATCATTTTGGACAAATGTAAATATATATTAACCTTAGAATAGTATTGTTGTGTAATTCCCAATATAGAAAACTGAGATGGGCAATGAAGAGCTATAAAACCCTTTGGTTAATGATTATATCCTAGGTGAATGTCGGGAATTTTGCTAGCACTCTGATATTGTGTGTGTAAAATCGAACAGGCCAAATATTTTTATTTAAAAATGAATGAAGATCATATTATACAGGTTTTGTAAAAGGTTTTTAATTATCCTTTTTCTCTTATTCAATTACAAAACATGTTTTAAACACTTATCATGGCATTAATAATGACGGAGGTTACATTTGTGGTATCAGAGCAGTGATTCCTGGCAAGGGTAGGTTTGCTAGGATAGTGGCCTTAGTTCTTTGACTTAGTAATAGAAGATAGCTGGTAGTGGTTGTGTATACACATCAATATTCTTATTAGTTGGTATATGAGTTTTAAGGAACATGTGTATACACGTAGTGTGATATTGATGTTGTGAATCATTTGTGTTGGAGAGGAAAGAACACAATGATTTGACTAGAGATTTGACGGGTAAAATTGGAGGTGAGAGAAATAATCCATAATCCACCTAAACTCATACAGTGGAGGATGGGTATGCTATTGAAGCAGCAGGATATGATCTATAAATTAAGAGATGAGCTTGAAAGGTGATAGTAGAACGGAATGAAGATAGAGTTCAAGTGACACAAGACGAGATGAATTACAAATAAATGACAGACGGGATGATTCGATTTCAGGAGTCAGAACCATACTCTAAATTGAATCAAGAGTCACATGTGGTGCTAGCCCAAAAGGATCAAGACCTACAGTTAAAAGGAAGATTTGATCCCCAAGCAACTGAAGGTTGGCTAGTACGACTCGAGAAAATTTTTGAAATGTTATAATTTCCAATTATGGTGAGGGCGCTACTGGCCATTACTCCTATACCTGTGATATATGGATAATGAGGAGTAGAACTCTAATAGATTGATGGATTAAGGTGTGAAATGAGGAAATAGTTGGCCTCCAGACAGTTTACTAAATTCAAAAAGCTATGGAGGAGAGCCAAATTGTGGAGGAGTGTTCGAAAGTTAAGCATGCTCAACCCCAAAAAATCCTAGAAGCATTGATTTTGAATTAGGACAGTTTTGTCACGGCAAATACTGCCAGAAAGGTCCACTTGATAAGGATATGGCAAGTTAAGGCATAGTAAATGTTTTGTGATTTCTCTATGCTAAGTGATGATCCTTAGTAACACTATAGGGTCAAAGGAATGTAGATAATATATATGGTGCTATATGAGGAGTGGTGACCATACCATTTATTGATCTTAGGAGGTCCGATCTAATGATACTGAAGGTTGGGAATAGGCCTAAATTGATCTAAGCTAAAATAGTGCTTAGGTCAAAATGTGAATTGGTTGTATTATGGTCTTGGTGCATGACAAAAGCTCAAACTATGTGAACCTTATGGATAGTGTTGAACCTTTAGTAATGTTTTAAGGCTATTACCCAAATACCGTGAATAGCAGAGTAGGCGCTATTGATCTTGATTCTTATCGAAACCTATTTGGTATAATTGAGGAAAATGATTTCTAATGTATGTGATATTAAAGTTCTAGATTTTATGATGAACTTAAATATTGGGTTAGAAACCCTAGGCTGTATGATATTATATGCTAATGATGTTATAGTGGACTTGTGTGTCCAAAGCCCCTAAGACCTAGGGGACTAGTATGCCTTTAGACTGGCAGCTATACTTAAACTTGTGTTGGGTTGGTGATGCTTCGTGGAGATGAGAGCAATGATTTCCCCGCTCAACTAATGTTGAGGTTCTAAGAGTTGAATTGTGATCCAAAGATTAAACTCAATAGTTGAATTAGTTCCTAGGAATTTGATTTGACCTGGAGGGTAGAGGTACTAGAACATGATATGAAAATGAGTTGAAATATGTATAAGGTTTCTCAAGGATGCTAGTTGCTAATCTAGCATAGGGAAAGATCTTGATAATAAAATATTCCCATATTAAATGAGAATAGTTCTCGATAGAACAATGAGTGGTTATAACATATGGTCTCACAATTGAGACAGAAAATTGAATATATGAGTGGCTTTCGGATTCCCTGTATAACTTAGGTAGAGTACCTCAATAAGGGAGTAGAATTTATGAATATACCAGGTGTGAACTGGTAATGGAAGCCTATATGCAATGGCCCAGAATAATTCGAGTTGAAACGGGTAAAGAGCGGGCACAGAAGAACATGGATTGTGAGGACCGTCAGGTGTAGCAGGAGGTTCCTATGGGACTCCTATTAAATCAACCTAACATTATTGAGGCACATATGAGAAAACAGACCTTAGAGTCCACAGCGAAAGCATAGTAAATGTCATATGTTTGGGAATTGCACTGAGCAGGGGATCAAGGTAGTAAGAACAATGTGCTAGTTTTGGCTCCTATGAGTAAAACTTCGGGGCCATGTTCTTGGAGGATCCCAGATAGTGGAAGTAATGATACATTGGTAGAGGCCAGAATCTGTTATTGAGATGTACAACTTTGAATCTTGCTGTAGTACTAAAGGATTTGTTCAGAATTCTTTTCAACTTGTTTCGCCGATGATCAAGCTCACGTGGAAGGATCAATTATTTAAGGGGGATGAATGATATGAATATTGTGAAAAGAGTTCATGAGGCCAAAAGTGAAGTTTTAAAGGCACCAGTGTTAAATATACCTAGTTCCAGTTTGATTTTATTGTGTATTTTGATATGATGTAAATAAGCAAGGGTTGGGGTGTGCCCTACTCAGCTTGACTGTGTTGTATACCATAATGTGAACTATATTGTGTACGATGATGTGAATGAGCTGGGATTAGGGTGTGGCCATATGCAGTAGAATAGAGCTAGTTCAGCTAATGGTGAATTTGACTACATGATCAGGGGTTCTCACTTGTGAGGGCACTTACCCTGGCATGGCCAGCATGGCTAGCTACAGGCTGGTTGCATCGGTATTGACCTTAGGTCGAAAGGCGGTGTGAAAAACTTGAGTCTGTTGTGAGTCTGCTATGAATTTGTAGTGATCATGCCAAGAGTCCTTTGGTAGCTAACAATAGCCATGGTGACGGTGGGTGAAAGAGGATGAGAGTAGGTTGTGGAGATTGAGACTTCTGGCTGGCTACCTAGATAGAAGAGACTAAGACTCCAGGTGGGCCGTTAAAGTAGGGTGCTTTGGATAGAAGAGATTGAGATTCTGGAGTGGCCCGATGTTGTTGTTGATGCCCAAAAGTCTCGATTACTACTAGTGGAGTCACTAGTGGATGTACGGGTGAGGGTAACACCGTGGAAGTTGATACGGTGAAGTGATATTGTTGTTGATGCCCAAAAGTCTCGGTTACCACTAGCGAAGTCATTGGTGGGTGTATGGGTAAGGGTAATGCTATGAAAGTAGATATAGCAAAAGCTGAGGTATTATTGCAAATGGCAAAAGCTAAGGTATTTCTGTAAAAGCATTGGAAACCTGGGTTTAAAAGTTGTAAGTTTTGATTAATGAAAACCCTCTATAGGTAGTCAGTTTTCTTGGACATTTTGAATTGGTAAATGGTGATGAAAAATTTTAAAACTTTCCAATCTAATAGAATACATGCCAAGCTTTATTTTGATATACTATGGAGGTCATTTTGATATGTGTGTTGAGAGTTATGAATTTCCAAAGTTTGATGTCAAAATTGGGAACAATTCTAGAACAACAAAGAGAATTGTTGAATCATGTATTCTTGTGGTTATAGGCAGCAATGATTCCTATTTTTCCTCTAAAGAGAACTTAAAAAGATTTAAGTAGGATTGGGATCACCTCATTTCAATATTTCTAGATTTAGTTATGATTTTTGGAAGTTGAGTCAAGTGACAGAAATTTTCTTCGCCGCAGTCAAAGGTTCTTGGCTACAGACCAAACGCTTCTGTCCTGCTTATGGCCATAGTCAGAGGATTTGTGGCTGCAGCCAAAAACTTTCAGAACTCTTTTTAACCGCAGCCAAAAAACTCTCTATGCTATTTTTGGCCGAAGACAAAGATTTCTTGGTTGCAGCCAACCCCTGTTTTCAGCACTTTGTGATTTTAAAAAGTGGTTTCTAACCTAGTACTTCCCAATCTTTTTAGGCTAATGTTAGAGACTTTCATAGCCATCTAAGGAACTTTAATGATAACCAAATCTAAGTACTTTGAAGTCATTTGAGTATTGAGATAAGTGATTGTTAGATCCCATATGTTTTGATGATAACAAAGATTGGATCAATAATATGAAAGAATTTGATAACAAAGAAATGAATTTGAGCAAAGTGGAAAAGCATTACTTGAAGTAAGCACTGTAAGTAATAAACAAGTTTTGTGAAGGCTCACTCGAGTAGCCACTCGAGTAAGAGAAGCCATTACTCGAGTAAGCAAGAAAAATTTCATCCAGTGAAGCACTGCCAAAATTTGGAAGAAGTTACTCGAGGGAGTACTCGAGTAATCTGCAAAGTTATATAGACTATTACTTGAGTAGCCACTCGAGAAACATTATTCTCATAGGCATCACTCGAGTAGCCACTCGAGTAACCATGCCAAAAAATCTTCTAGTGACTCTCGGCCAAGAAATGCAACATATCACTCAAGTAGCCTCTCGAGTAATCAATGAGAAAAAGCCATTACTCGAGGGACCACCCGAGTAATTTGCAAAATTATTTGAAACATTACTCGAGTAGCCACTCGAGTAACCAGAAAGCAAAGTCTCAGCCAAGAAATTGATGCAATTACTCGAGGGAGTAATCGAGTAATCTTCCGGGTTATTTGAAAGCCACTAGAGGGACCACTCAAGTAAGGTATGAAGAAATATAAAGGCCACTTGAGTAACCAGATTACCACAGTCAGTACTCCAGTAAACTGTGAAGGTAAAGACATGGCCACTCGAGTAATCAAGTATTTTCAATGTATGCAATATATCACTCCATGTCTTACCTGAGTGATATCTGATATAAAATGTTGATTTGCTCACTGCCATATTTTTGACAAATTTACTCGAGGGACCACTCGAGTAGCCACTTGAGTAAGGCAGTCCAGAAATTAAGTTTTTCATCGAATATCTTTTGATTTTTTATCTATATGATTAACTCTTTATTTCATTAGTATCCTAAGTATATTTGCAGAGAAACAATGAAGACATCATGCAAGAAGTGAAAAGTCAAACAAAAGTCTGAACGTTCACCTACCGCTACCTACAGCAAACGGATAGTTTTCAAATTTGAAGAATAGTCAATCGTTGCTGCGTGACTCTAACAGACATATTTGAATTGCTTCTAATGGATACTACAAATCATCTATATATATGGAGCATTCAAAGAGAAAAAAAATAAGACATGAATTGAGATTACACTGATCAACACATTCTTAGTGCTTTGTTTACTTATACTTATTCATTATACTTTAATGATTACATATTTGCTCTGTGAGAGAGTTTTTCATTGCAAACTCAATATTTGTTATTGAGACAACTTAAGGTAGTGGAACCTTGAGTTGGGGATTTGATTACAACGTGTAAGGGGGAGCGAGTGTCCAGGTGAAGGAACTTGCTGTGTACTGAGGTGCCAAGATCCCACTGAATCTTGGAGAATATAGTGAAACTCTCAGCGACGCTCTGAGGACTGAACGTAGGTCAAAGTAGTTGTGGCTGAACCAGTATAACTCCCAGTGTACACTTCGGTGATATTTCTCCTTGCTCTTAACTGCTTTTAATATTTGGTCAATTTTCTTATACGCAACAAAATTTCTGGGATTACCCAATTCACCCCCCTCTTAGGTGAAATGCTTGCACTAACAGTGATAACTTATCGTCCTTAATTATGATTATTAGATTTGATATTTGCCTGGAACGTAGAAGGCATGTGCCTAAACAAAAATAGAAAGACCAAGGTAGTGATACTTTCTCCTATATCATGTTTAATGCATTTCTTGTTTGTATTTATCATTGAATGATCTATTGGGTCGTGGCTAATAGCATGACCATAGAACCATGCAATTTATCAAGCATATCATCTAATCTAGGAATGGGATGGTGATAACTTACAGTGATATTGTTGACAGCTATATAATCAATGCATATCCTCCAAGTTCCGTCTTTCTTTGGAACTAAAAGTATTGGAACTACACAAGGGCTTAAACTTTCTCTGACATATCCCTTTGCCATGAGCTCTCCCAGTTGCTTTTGAAGCTCTTTTGTTTCTTCAGGATTGCTTCTATATGCTGGCCTATTAGGAATTGTTGCTTTAAGAATGAAATTAATTTAGTGTTCAATTCTTCTAATAGGTGGTAAACCTGGTGAAATTTCTTCAGGGAACACATCATCAAATTCCTGCAACAAAGAACCAACAATACTAGGAAAGGAAAAGTTAATGTCATTAGTGTTAAAAAAGGATTCCTTGTAAACAAGGAAAAGTAAGTGTGTATCAGCAAGAAACACACTCCTCACTTCACTTTATTTTGCACAAAAACTCATTTTCTTCTTCTTTTTCTCTCTTCACTCATTTCCTTTCTTTGGATTTCTTTTTTTCAATTGTCAGATTTTCTCTCTTCTTCACTCTCTTTTCTTTTCTCTCTCTTATTTTTCATATCACTCTTTGTCTTATATCTCTCTCTTTTCATCTTGAGTTGATCCTTAAACACTTGCTTTGGAGTCAATGGTACAAGAGTCATGGGTCTACTATTCATTACA
Organism: Inga laurina; assembly: GCA_963855925.1. Taxonomy (NCBI): domain Eukaryota; kingdom Viridiplantae; phylum Streptophyta; class Magnoliopsida; order Fabales; family Fabaceae; genus Inga; species Inga laurina. The sequence goes on along the minus strand of OY979706.1, from coordinate 26,898,349 downwards.
AAAGAATATCTATTTGTAAACCCATCCTTCTTTACTTTTCTATCAAACTCCCATGGTCTTCCTAAAAGTATATGTGCAGCATGCATAGGAACAACATCACATAATATTTGCCAATTGAAAAAGAAACAAAAACTTAATTATCAACTTTAATTTCCCTACATTCATTCAACCATTGCAGCTTGTATGGTTTAGGGTGTCTAATTGTAGGCAAATTCAATTTCTCAACCAAGGTAGTACTTGCAACATTTGTTACACTCCCACCATCAATTATCAAACTTCAAACCTTGTTATTAATGAGGCAACTAGTATGGAAAATGTTTTCCCTTTTCTCATTCATCTCATCTTCCTTCACTTGGCAATTCAAAGCTCTTCGAACCACAAGGCATTTTCCTTCCACAATATATTCAACCCCATCATCACTAACATCTTCAAGTGAGGTCATGGAATCATGATCACTTTCACTTTCAGTCACAAATTCATTATTTTTAAGAATCATGACTCTCTTGTTGAGGTATTGAGAAGCTATATGACCTATACCCAAACACTTAAAACACTTTATATCTCTATTTCTAGAAGTTTAAGAATTTTACCTTTGCTCTTTGATGTAACTTCTTCTTTGCTTTTAGTTATCTATTTTTATGAAAAACTTAATCCAGAATGGAATTTTGAAGCACCTTTATGCTTGAGTTTCTTTTCTACCTTAATTGTCATATGCACCATGTCCTCTAACTCCACATAACGTTGCAATTCCACTATGTTAGCAATTTCTTTATGAAGCCCATTTAGGAAACGAGCCATTGTAGCTTTTCTGTCTTCTTGCACATTAGCTCTTATCAAAGCTAACTCCATCTCTTTATAATATTCCTCCATGCTCTTAGAGCCTTGTGTAAGGGTCTGTAAATTTTGGTAAAGCTCCCTATAGTAATGGCTAGGAATAAATCTCCTCCTCATTAGAGTTTTCATTTCCCTCCATATTGCTATAGGCCTCTCACCATTACTCGTCCTATTAATGCCCAATTTATGCCACCAAACATGGCATAATCAGTCAATTCTATAGCTGCCAACTTCACCTTTTTAGCCTCAGAATAATTATGGCACTCAAATATCATTTCTATCTTCTTCTCCCACTATAAATATGCTTCAAGATCACTCCTACCTTAGAAAGGTGGTATTTTCATTTTGATGCTCCAAAGGTTCCCTTCCACTCTATTTCTTTCCCTATGAATATTTCTACCATGTCCTCTCCCATACCTCCTATTTCCTTTATGCCTATTTCTTCCCACTTCATATTCAGATTTAAAATTTTCCTCACTAGCACCACTAACCTCATCATTCTCATATTCAAATTCATCAATAGAAGCATCCCATCGCCTATTATGCCTTCTAGGATTTAGTCGAAATCTTTGCAGGTTTGCAATCATTTCATCTTGCCTATCCATCCTATCCCTTATTTCTCCATAAACAACGTCCATACGTGCAAAAAGTTGATGCATTGCCTGAGGTGGTCATCTGGATTCGTTGGACTACCACCAGATGTTTCCTCTGCATTAGACATTGTATCTATAAGAAAGACGTTAGAGAAATAATTTTCCTCACAAATTCCTCATGTGTTTCCCTCATGGATGTCACTCTATACTTGTGTTTAACTCAAATTTGGCTTTTAAATTGATGTATTTCACTCATGCCTTTTTCCACTCTTAGATTCCTTTTTAAAGAACTAAGTAATTTATAATCAAAGCAATCATAATTTGTAGAATCAACACAACACTTAGAAATTTCAATTAACAAAGTGAATATTGGAAAAAGGGGTTCACGAAAATTAGAAGTTCAATTGACACAAACTTCACAAATTCTAGGTATGAATATAGATATTGCTCTAACACTTCTAGCACGATCCTTTTTTTTAGTATTTTTTCCTTTTTTGATGCCCTTTTCTTTTCTTTTGTCTTTTTACTGAAATATAAAGAGAATACAAAATCTACAAACAAAACAACACAAGCAATCTAAACCTACAAATTATAGAAAAGTGACCTTTTTGAAAAGGCTATAACTCACAATGGAAATTTTGGATTGCGATGAAACCAAAATGAACAGAAAGATGAGATTCTAAACAATGAAAAAGACCTATTGAATGATGTACAACACAAAGGATAAGTGGTCATACAAGGACAAAATATTTAGGGACATTTTGGAAAAATGAAGATGAACAAACCCAGAAATTTTCTAGAAAGCACAATTAGATTAAAATGGATAAAACTCACAAATGACAAATCAAATTGAAATGATTCCAAAATGAAATAGTAGAAGAGATTTTCAACTATGAAAATAACTCACTAAATACTAGAAAACACAAGGAAAAGCTTGATGAAAAGAAGCAACAAATCTGGACACGAATAGACACAAGAACAAAGCACAAAACTTAAAACAAAAATGGAAACAAAGAACAGATAGATATGATCTGAGTTTAGATCCGAAGCTTTGATACCAAGATAGTGCGAACCCACAAGGGAAGATCCCATAAACCCACAACTAATCTGAACTTACATAGCCCAAGAAAGTTAAACATAGATCGACGATCCACTTGAACCCTTAAACACGAAAGAACAAGGACTCAAAGTATTGGAAGATGCCACAAGGTTGATCAAGCCTTGATAAGTCTGTTAGCTCTAAGAGGAACCTTAGAGAGAATCCACTCTCAAGAAACAAAAGTGCAAAAATGCAACTTTCATTTATCATTCAAATTTGAAGTGTCTTACAAATGAAGACGTAAAAAATATTTATAGGGAAATATGACCTAATTGCAATAATTGCAACATAGAAAATAACAAATACAAAGTCTAATACCATGTGCTAGGAAACCCAAAAGTCTAATACAATGAACTCATCATTCCCCTTAGTTCGACCATCCTCCGCAATCAGTCCTTTACTATAGCTACATCCCTCCATTTCTCTCTCTCTCTTACTTCATTGAACCTTTTCCCCTACCAAAGCTCTCCACCACCATCACTGGTATTATTCCATAATTACCGCTAGCCTCCACCCCTAAAATTCCCCATGCCCTCACCCATACCATCATCGTTGCCCCCTTTTACTCTAGATATGTCACCCTTTCTCTCTCAATCTCCTATTTTAACCACATCCTAAGCCACCTTTATCGCTCTATCTCAGCCCTCAAGCCCCATAATCTCCTTCTTTACTTTCATCACCGAATCACCTCCGATTACAACACTCCATCCCTTTATTTCTCTCTCTCACTTCATTGAACCTTCTCCCCCACTAAAGCTCTCCACCACCATTACTGGTATTATGCCATAATTACCTCTAGCCTCCACCCCCAAAATTCCCCATGCCCTCACCCCTACCATCATCGTTGCCCCCTTTCACTCTAGATCTGTCGCCCTTTCTCTATTAATCTCCTTTTTGAACCACATCCTAAGCCACCTTCGTCGCTCTATCTCAGCCCTCAAGCCCCATAATCTCTGTAACCCCCTGCCTTAATTACTGTAATTAATATTCGATAATGCATAATAAAAAGGGGTTTGAGACCGTCGGATAGTTCAAAACGTATTAAATTACCTACCAAGCAGTAGGACCTTCTAAAATTTTCAAAACTTCTTTCCTATCCGGGTCTCGTTTTCAATTACCGAATATAATCACCTGTGCAGATAATTTACATTCACATATATCAGAGTTCGTAATTTAAACCCCGGCAACCCCCGGGTTCATCTATATATATATAGAGTTTCAAATTCCACGTAGGGGATTACAAACCAAAATATCCACACTATTTACATCTCAAAATGTAATACAATAATCCCTATCCAAAATGCTTAACCAACAAAAGCCCTACTAATGTCCCTAGGAAGCTCTAACCGCTCCAGGTCACACGCTTCTCCTTAGAGCCAGTCGCCCTGTCTGAAAGGTTAGTTCAAAGGAAAGAATGAGATTCAAAAGAATCCCAGTAGTAACTAAACATTTATACCACACATAAGCACATAACATGTAAGCAAATCATCATGCAGCAGCAGCACATATCACACTCCACCCTCATCCCCTTTCTCCGCCGGGAAGGCACACAGCCCTAACCCGAACCGTTGTTAGCTACTCAGGGACTATTGGCGTGGCAGTGCATAAACATAGCCTTATAGCTCATACAGCTATCCGGCTCTCACAAATGGCCCGTCGGCCTCACATATAGCCTTTCGGCTCACATATCACATATATCACACTTCATCCTCATCCCCTTTCTCCGCCGGGAAGGCACACTGCCTAAACCCGAACCGTTGCTAGCTACTCAGGGACTATTGGAATGACAGTGCTAACACAAACCCACAAAGGTTGCAGCATACAAATCCATTTCCAATCGACGATAAAACACACATGCAATGCATCATATTTGGTACAAAAGAAAAGTCACTACTTGATCCCTTCCTGACGTCTCTGGGCACAGTAGGCTCACGAGGATAGCAGATGTCAAATCCTATAATCAAATAGGGACATTTGGTTAATTTCCTTTTCCAAATTCTTAATTCAATAACACTCTAAGTTGGTATTCATTTGGACTCTTTAGATGGCCATTAAATGCCTAAACATATGCCTAAAGGGTTGGGTTAACTATCCCCAAAGATCCCCCTTTAGAAAGCTAACCACTGATTTTTGGTCTCATCACTCGAGCACAGAAGACCGTGCTCGAGCATGACTCCCGCTCTCACTCGAGCACACATGCGAGTGACCTCCAGCGAGTGCTTGCCCGAGAGCAAACTTCACTACAATTCCACACTCTCACTCGAGCACAAGAGGCTGTGCTCGAGCAGAGACCTCGCCAGCACCCGAGCACCACGGAAGTGAGGCTTGCGAGTGACGACCCGAGAGCATCTCTCAACATCTTCCTCCACATTTACTCGAGCACAAACACCTGTGCTCGAGCACAGATCCTCAATGCTCGCGAGCACAAGGAAGTGCGGTCCCGCGAGTGTCCACCCGAGAGCAACTCCACTCCCAGGCAACAGATTCACTCGAGCACAACTCCAGTGCTCGAGTGATCTCCCAATGCTTGCTCCCAATACTCGCGAGTGCCAGCGCACTCTTGGCAACCACCCACGAGTGATCACCCGAGACGCTCACCCCCAGTGATTTCAGGCACCCTCACTCGAGCACAACATGCTCACTCGCGAGCACATTCATCCTGTGCTCGAGTGAGTTCTTCCCTCACTCGAGAAATCACCTCAGAAACCAGATCGCAGCAACTGGTAAACTTCTCTAAAATCCACCAAATGGACTCCAAGGGTTCTTAAACTTGTGTCAAAGCTCATTATCACTTATTTCAACACAAGGAACCCATTGGCAACCACAAACAACCCAAATTCAACTCATTCAACACATTCTCTCTCTACATCATCAAATCACTCAAAACCTCCTTCTAACAACTTCCCTTATTCAACTTCAAATCGATTTCTAATCACTCCCAAATGTCAAAACTGACCAAATGAACAGTGACCCACTAATCCAAGCCTACCCTTTAATTAACATCATGATTAGGTCAAATTTCCAGAATTCTCATTGATTAGGTAAACATCTTGACATATATATCAAAATGCATCACAAACCTACCTCTTTAACTTGCTGAAATCAACACCTTGATTCCACCAACTTTCAGATTTGTCCCACAATCAAACACCACCAATGGAAATTCTGAAATCATAGAAATAATGCTCTTGACCTCTTGATCAATATTAATGAAAGGTAGCTAAGCATATAGGACCATTTACCTTGACCAATTTCAAGCCCTTAATTTCTCTTTCTTGCTTACACCGCCGGAAATGGAGGAAAGGGAGAGAGAATAGTGATGATCACTTCTCTTGGTCCAATACACACACATGGCCGACTTTGAGAGTGGGAGGGAAGAGAAAATGGTTTGACTTTTGGACTTCAATCCCATGGCTCTCCTCTTGCCACTTGGCAAAATCTCATTCTTCCTCTTATGAGTTTATATAAACTCCTCCACACAAGATTCCACCCCTTGGTCTTTCAATCTCAACCATTGATCTTGATTACTAAAGGGGTTTTCTCATCAATAACTAACCAGACAGTTGGTAAATTTACCGTTTTACCCCTGTTTAGCACAATACTTATTAAATCATGAATAATGATCTTATTATCACATTTCACAACATATACTTCAAATATGATTAATTAACATTAGTTACATCATTTGAAGTCATAATTCCTTGATTAAAATCCAGGATGTTACAATCTCCTTCTTCACTTTCATCACCGAATCACTTCCTATTACAACACTCCATTGCTATATGACCCATCCCTCTGTCGATCTATTTCCTAGCTCTCATACTCACCCACCACAACCACCATTCTCATAGGCCTGCATCTTTGTCGCTCTGTTCAGACATGGCAGCGACGCTCAAGTCTTGGTCATCTCCTTCTCTTAGCATGATGTAGTGTAGCTCCGTAACTTTCACCTTTGTTTTATCCCATTGTCACGTTGAGGTAAATCTCGTGCGATTCTCCATTTCTATGTTGAGTTTTGGTTAGATTACAGTGGAGATTCTGCTTAGGCTTGAACTAATAAATGTTATGTGATTGAGATTTAACTGGTAAAGCATGCTGATATTAGGTTTGAACTGATGAATGTTGATGTATGGTTTATTATGTTTTGCATTGCTTGCTTATGTAGTTTTTTTTTGAAATTTAGGAATAAAAGTTCTTAAATTTCTAGATTACTTGTATATGCTTGGTGTTCTAGAGATTTGAATAATAGCATTGATTTAAAGAAAAACTGAGGTTACTCTAGAGATTTTGTTTCTAAATTTATAGCAGGAGTTCAATGATTTTTCAATTGCATGTGTGGCTATTTTAAGAACTCCAAAGGCTGATTTAGTTCTAAAACTTGTGGAAAATGATTCATTGCTATAAATAGTTGTCACTAAAAAATCCATTTAACTCATGTTATAAAATTAGAAATAAGACTTGGCACATATTCATTTGATTCCCAAATATTTAGATTTCAAATTTAAACTCACAATAATTAAATAGAAACTTGGGAATTTGATAATTGTTCACCTTTAGGACTATTTTGTTGGCACCCTACATATACTAAGTAACTTTAAAGATTATGTTTTTCCCAAGTTCTAAAATTGTTAGAACATAGGATTGAATAGAGGAAGCATAGTGATTAGATAGCTTATAGGTTACATCATGTTCCCTACCCTGTTAATCATTATGCAATTTTGCTTTCATGTATTGATTATGACATTCCTCCTTTTGGCAATTACCCTAAGTTTTTGCAATTTTTCTTTGGTCTTAGGATTGCACAGTTTGGTTGGTCTGAGGATTCAGATATTTGGTTTGGTCTGGTTACTCATTTCATGCTTAGTATCCATGAGAATTGACTTACATTATTGAATTCTGAACATGTTAGGTTGTTTAAAAGACTGTTTCTAATTTTGTTGCAAGAATAAATTGCACTTTCACAATAGGATGTTTCATCACTATGAGAAGTGGAGAGGCCTTTTCGCTCTGGAATTTGTTAGTTTTGTTAAAAAGGCTTTATAGGAGAAAAGTCCACTCATGAAAGTTCATTTAAATCTTGTCATAAAATTAGAACTAAGTCTTTGTGAATTCTCATCTTGATCCCTTATTTCCAGAACTCAATATTGTTCTCACAGAAATTATACATAAAAATTGGGCATTTGATGAATTATACATCTTTCAAAAAGTTCTCTTGGTAGCAGGCATTAGCTGAGTCTGTTCTAGAGTTTGTTTGGTCATGTGATTAGGATTGTGGAAATTTAGGCTTGGCTTGAATTGGTGTGTGTTCATATAGGTAGCTATTATTTCAGTTCTATGATTTCTTGAATTAGAGTCTTGCACATTTTACAATCCTTTGAAGAAACAATTTTGAGGTCGTAAAAATGTTCTTATTCATGATGGGATTTGAAAAAATTGGATTTTTTTTGCCTTGAAAATAATCCTTTGATATCTTTGCTACGGTGAGTTTAAAGTCCTGAAATACCCCTATTTTGAACCATGTCGACTTTGAACTTATTGTTTTCCTACATGTATAAGTGTATTTTTGGATTGCATAAAAGTTTTGAGATACTTCTTTATCCTTACTGCCCATCATAGGCTATTATGAGAATTGACACATATGAAACAAATTTGAAATTTCAAAAAATGCTCTCAATTGGATTGTGAAGTTTCCAACTATCCATTTACATATTAGTTTAAGAATAGACATGAGGCTCCTGGGTCACAAGTACTTTAGGGCTTAATTGTCACAGATTTCTAAACTTAATTTTCAAAATACTTTAGTCTCTTATGGCCTTTTTGTCATTTCCAAGTCATTCTCAGCTTGTTATATGCAATTCTTTATAATTTTTGAAATCAGGACTAAATAGCTACATGCTTTGTGATTTGAAGACTAGCTGATTGAAATTACTAATGGTTTCTGGTCCAAAATAGATTGTGAAGTAGATGGATCATTTTTGGTACATTTACAGTACTGTTCAATGCATAATCTGTTAATTAAGCATTGTCTCATACCACTAAATGGTGATTTTCTGCAATCTCTAGGTATTTGAACTTAATTTTTAACCAAAAAAAATACTAATTTACATACTGATGTAAATGGCATTGTATTTTTTTAGAAAGCCTAATTTGTGTACAATTCTAAGAGATTTCAAAATAACTCCGCAAAGTGGATGATTTAGCAAGCTATTGCAAGGTTGTGAAATAGTGCTTGGTCAATCTATTTTGCACCCTTGGCTTTTACTCAAAACCTTTCATTGTCGAAAACCAAATTTCTAGTCACTAAGTCCAAGTAATTATATGAATCACTTTGAAATTATTTTGTTTCCTGCAATTATTGATGACTGCATTAGTTGAACCTATTTTCTGCCTTAGATCATGTGATTTTGACTGAGCAATGCTTAAACGAAATAGGTTTCTTTGGCTTACCACAATGAAATTGTTTAATTAGCTACGTTTTAGGTGTTGCAAAAGTACTATTAGGGGAATAAATAGATTTTGAAGGTAGTGATGATAGGTTTAAGTATGAAACTATGTCTGGAAATTTTGGAACTAGATAGGCTTTAAATTTGGGGGAAACTTTTCTCTAGATTAGATTATTTTCTTTTCTTTCTATGCTTGTCTTTTGGTTCTTCAATGTGTGTTTGTGTGTTTTCTTTATGTCCTTGACTGTGCTAGCTACTTACACTCTCTATTTGCATAAGACTACTGATGGTTTCTTCCTTGCTCTTGGACTTCTTGTTTTGGATATGAGCTATTGAGGGCACATTGCACAGTGACTATTCTGCTTTTGAAATAAGTCCTAATAGCCATGTTCTTCTTAATGTGTTTCCTTCGTGTGGCAAATGTGATTATTCATATATGTTGTTTCTTATGGTCTTATGTTTGCTATGAATGTTATGGAACTAGCTACTGATGGCTAGAGTTCATTGGGCCATTGAAGACTTTGTTACCTATAATTCTTGATCTTTGTGAATATTGTGGATATGAGCTACATATTGTATAGGTACTGTTCAGTTTCAATCCCTTCTTGCTAAGGTTAATGATAGGGACATTGTTAATCTTAAGTTTTGGGGTGAGATTGTGTCACAATTTTTAAAATTTTGAAAGAGAAACAAATTTTGAAAGAAAATGGGTGGACATGAATATACAATCAGTTTTCATGTATAGTTTAATTCAAAAAAGGGGTAAAATATATGAAATTTCACAATTTTAAGCATTTGTTTGGAAAATAGTGAAAAAAAGATTTTTAAATTGGTTAATTGTTTGTTTAGGATTGCATGAATGGTCCTATGATTGGATAGCTACTTAGCATTATGCTTAACAAGAAATTGTGATTAATGTTCTTGGTTGAGTGAGTTATAATGTTGGAGTAGGTTTCTAAGGAATTATCTTGAGCATAATCTTGCACTATTGGAATTAGGGATTTTTTTGAAGGTTTTTGTTGAGAAAACTCTTAGTAAACTAGCTTATATATCTATTTTCAAAGATACAATTTCCAAATGTACTTTAGAATTTTTCAAAGCTTATGGTGCATCTTATATGATTTTGAAACATGATGTAGGAATTTCGTTAAAAAGCATTTAAGCCTTTCAAGCTAACCTGTATTATTATTCTTCCATTTTGCCCAATTTTGAGACTTTATAGAAAAACCAATATAAATCTTCTTTTGAAAACCAATTTACTTCCCTAACCCCTAGCCTGAAACACTATGAAACACCCTACTTTGAGATAAAAAAATGGTTTGATGTGTGAAAGGGTAAGTTATGAATGTGAAATGTGTAAATTGTTGAGGGTTTAATTTGAATAAAGTGTACAGAAACCAAGCCAATACTCTCTTAAAAAAATCAAAGAGGCTTGGTAGAAAGAAAGCACGTTAGTTCAAGTTAGATGAGTGTAAAAAAAAAAAAGAAAAGAAAAGAAGAAGAGAAGACGTTAGTTCATTTATCTCAAATTTTTTGTATTTATTCCTTTTCCCTTCCATTCAAACATCCTAAACCCATGACCACATTACAAGCCAAAAGTCCTATTGATTTTGACATCATATGAGGTAAATTGTAAGCAGAGAAAGATGAAAAAGAGGATAGTGAAGCTGTAGAGTTGAAAATTTGCATGAGTTGGAGTATTATATGTGACTGAGATGGAATCCGAAGAAGTGTCTTTTAATTCCATACACACTCACACTCAGAGAACTCTTGAAAAACTTGCTCAAAGATTATAATGCATTCATCTTGGCATATTCTCTCAAGTTCCTATTTTGTATGATTCTTAGAGCAATGAATGAGGACATGAACCTATCTGCAATTTAGATAAGCAATTGATGAATTCATGTTAAATATGTGTATTTGCTTAAGGACAGGCAAAAGCTTAAGTTTTGGGGAGTGTTATTCTCTAGAAATTTGTATAGTTCATCACATTTTTCTTATATATTTATTGGTTTTGAACTCAAATTGTACATAAACTTTATACATATAAAGGAAAATGTGATATGATGGAAATACTTTGAAAAGTTGCAAATTTTGAGCTAAATGTATAGATAGAGGTTTAGATTAAATTGAAGAAAGTAAAAAGCTCAAAAAATCCTTTTCTTTGTAAGAGGATGAGGACAAGATATAGTAGCTTACAAGGATCATTGGAAAGTGAGAAAAGAAGAACAAAATTCAAAAAGGAAGATCGAAGAAGGAGCTTTTGCTTCTCTATAGCAGTGCAAAAGTGAAAATTGTTAGAGCAAGCGTTTCACCCAAGAAGGGGGTGAATTAGGTGATACTAAAAATTTCGTTGCAAATATAAAAACTTTACGATGAAAATAATGCAGTAAGGAGTAAGGAGAAATATCACCGAAGTGTACACCGGGAGTTATACTAGTTCGGCTACAACACTTTGACCTACGTCCAATCCTCGGAATATCTCTGAGAGTTTCACTATAACTTCCAAGATTTAATGGGTTCTTGGCACCTCAGTACAAACAAGTTCCTTCACCTGGACACTCGCTCCCCCTTACAAATTGTAATCCAATTCCAACTTAAGGTTCCACAACCTTAAGTTACCTCAATAACAAATATTAATTTTAAATGAAATATCTCTCTCACAGAGTGAATAAGAATCACTGAAGTACAGAATTACAAGTATTATGTAAAACAGAGTAGTGAACTTGATAATGCGTTCGTGTGTGTGTTTTTGTTGTTGTCTCTGTTTGGATGTTCCCATATATATAGATGTGTTGGTAGCGACCGTTAGAACATTTTCTTTTCGCCCGTTAGAGCGTGCGCAACCACTATTGACTTTTCCAGTATTTGAAAAATATCCATTTGCGGTAGGTGGCGGTAGGTAGCATTTGAACGTTGCATTTGACTTTCCTTATTTGGTAAGATTTCTTCATTGTTTATCTGTGGATATGCTAAGAATACTAATACAATGAAGTGTTAATCATATAGGAAACAAATCAATGAACGTTGGAATGATTCCTAAATTTCTGAACTTGCATACTCGAGTATTTAGTAAGTTTACTTGAGTACTTACTCGAGTATCATCGTGAGAAAAATGATAGCAAGTTAATGAATGAACATTACATTACTCAGGTAGTGCATGAGGTGAACAAATTTACAAACCTTGGAAATACCTGTTTACTCATATACTTACTCGGGTATGATACAATTTTCTTCATAGGTCACTCGAGTAGCAACTCGAGTAAACTCTCAAATAAACTTTAGGTTACTCGATGCTTTACTCCAGTAATGTTGGCAGGGTTACAAGGCCGAGAGCACTTCAAGTTTTCTTACTCTGTTACTCGAGTACTTACTCGAGTAAACATAAACTTTCTACATAGCTTACTCGGGTACATACTTCAAGTGCTTTGTAAATAAGTCTGTAGATTACTTGATTACCTACTTGAGTAATCTCATTAAAATACTTGATAAAGAATAATTGAATACCTACATACTTGAGTAGTGCCTCGAGTGAAGTGTGATAAAAGCATATCATTTTATTTGAGTATTACCTTTAGGTTTTGCTTACCATAGTGAGTTACTCGAGTAGCTCCTCGAGTAACATCGGCAGGATAGAAAATGCCGAGAGCAACATATTTCTTGAAGCAGGGGACTCGAGAGTACATACTCGAGTATCGTTGGCAGGCTGAAAGTAACTGGAAGTCTTTTACATGGTTACTCGAGTACTTACTCGAGTAACATTGGTAGGCCAAGAGCAACTCCAAGTGATTTACCTAGTTACTCGAGTAGCTACTCGAGTAACGTTGGCAGGCCGAGATCAACTAGAAGTCATTTACCTTATTACTCGAGTGCTTACTCGAGTAATGTTGGCAGGTTACTTGAAGTTTGACTCTGGTTACTTCAAGTTTTTGTCTCATTACTCGATTACTTACTCGAGTAATCCTTTAGAAAACTTGCCAGTGATGAAGTTTCTCAGCTTTTTCTCTTGGCCTTTTTTATTACTCCAATGCTTACTTCAAGTGATGATTTGCCCTATTATTACTTTGTTCAAACTTATTTGTTTATCAAATCTTTTTCATACCATCCTTTGTTATCATCAAAACATGAGAGATCTAACAAAAACACTTAAAAAATAGGCCCTTCTGACCGTGTTCGCTTTTACTACACCACAACGAAGTAAAATAAAAAACACCCAAAAAATAGGCCTTTCTGACCACATTCGTTGTGGGTTCACTATAGCTAAACAAAAGTGAAGTTGCAAAACTAATTATCTATGTTTTGAAAAAGTGACGATTCTAGTGGCTTTTTAACCTAAGAGGGGCATCAAAATTGGGGATTTTAAGACTTAGAGGCTGAGATTGGGAGTTGGTGTGCTAGGGTTTGAGGCTCTTGAAGGTTGGAAGGCTAAAGACTGATGATTTGAAGAGATTCAAGCTACGTTCACTTGGTTTTTCTAATTTTCTTCCTCTTTCCCTCTTATTTTCTGCTATGGCTGGTGTTTTCTTTTGTATTTGTAGATTGTGACTGCCAATGGTTAGCTAGACACTTAGCTCTAGGATTATTTTTAATTATTCTATGGATTAACACTTAAATACTCCTATCTTTTTGTTAATAATGATATATATGTGCTTATTTTACTCTTTGCCTAATTCTTCTAAGTATTTGATCACCATTTAGATGTTTTGTTCTCTTGATTAATGCTTGAGAGGGCTAGGTTAAGTGTAGAACTTGGGTAAATTATGTAAGAACTTTAAGTTTGCATGATGAATGGATGGTTTTGTTGTCAAGATAGAGATATACTTGCCAACCTTACTTAGTCACATTAGGATTGGAGCTTAATTTGATTTTATTAATTATGTCAAGAGATTTGAGCAATTGATGAGATAAAAAACTTGTCCTTGACTTGATAGAGCTTTTGCAAGTACTTTTTGAATCCTGGACTAGCACATATTTTTATTAAGAGCATATATGAGAGGAGGTTAATTCAATGTTATGAAATACAATGAGGATAAATAATCCTAATCCACATTTTATCTGTGAAGTCAAAGAATCACTTGTTTATATTAATCTTTAGTTTTAGTATAGGTTTATTTTATAGTTTCCCTTCACTCTTGATATTTGTGTTACTTAAATAAGGCGAAGGTGTGATAATCGATACTTAACCGGGTTTTGAAACCAAATCTATGTGGGAACAATACTTTACTTATCACTTTATTACTTGGCATGACCTGTGCACTTCCGGTGTGAACAAGTTTTTGGTATGTATCTCTCGAGTGACCAATTAGTGACTTGAGTGATAAGTCCGAGCATAGAACACTCAAGTGAAGTCAAGTTTCTACAGTTAAAATCCCCTAATCAACATCAATTTATCATCACCATACTTGATCCCCAATTCAAATCCTCTTGAGTGATCTTATTCCAAACCAACTCTCTGATACTCGAAATGTCTCTATCAATCAAACCCATATCATTTTACTCAGAATCGTTCCCAAATTCCTATCCAATCACCAATCTCTCTCTTTGTCAAAACCCTAAGCCCAAAGAACCTAATACTTCATATTCTTATGTTTTAGAAAATGGCGAGAACAAAGGCAACAAATGTTGATGATAGAGATAAGTCACCTCTACCGAAGAGTTTTAAGGCTTCCAAAAAACCAAGCCTCCAAAATCACCTAAGCACTTTTAGCCAAAGGTACTACATAAGATTCCATTAGAGCCTCCACCAAATTTTAAAGGAATTATGATAAAGAGCCTCGAGAGCCTCCACTCTACAGTTGCATAATGTCTGGTATTTAGAGCCTAATGATTAGATTATTAGGATTCCTAAGTTTGACAAGGATCAGTTAGGTAGGATGAAGATTGAAGTGCCTTTAGGTGGTGGTGGTAGCTAGCCACAACCTAATAAGAAGAAATAGAGAGTGGAGCCTGCTACATCTAAAGTGGATGAAGCTAAATCCTCTACTACGGTTGGCTCTCCTGGACTATCTTTTATTGGCTCAACCATTTAGGTTTATGTCTAAGATGCCCTCAGAATTGCTATAAATCAAATGAAGGCTTCCAATACTCATTTGGTTGACATGATAGATAAGCAAGTCTGAGTGTTAGTTGGTGCAGTCACTCATAGCTTCCAGCAGCTCTTTGACATGTAAGTAGCCTACACTCAACAATTAAGATCACTTGAAGCCTTATTGAGAATTTATTTGGGCATTCAAGCCTCTGAGCCCTATACTTTTGATCCTTCTACATCTAAGTCTGTCTTAACCCAGCACATTCCATCTAAACCTTCTATAGAGCCTACTCCTTAAGAAGCAATCCCTCAAAACCTTCCTATAAGACTAGCCAAGCTGCCTCCATTTCTTATACTACACTAGTCTCTGAGTCAGTCACACCTGATCTCTCCCTACTGACAATATTTTGTTTACCATGATTGATCCTACTTCTTCCTCTCATATGCATATCAATCTTGATATAAGAGCTACTCCTCCTATATCTACACTATTCATCTCAGATAGTATTCCAGCCTCTAAGCCCTATTCTTTTAATCCTTCTATAACTAAGTCTGTCTTAACCCATCATATTCCATCTAAACCTTTTATAGGGCCTACTTCTCAAGAAACACTTCCCTCAAAACCTTCCCATAAGACTAGCCCTGCTGCTTCCATTTCTTCTGCTGCATTAGTCTCTGAGTCAATCACACCTAATCTCTCCCTTACTGATAATATTTTGTTTACCATAAGTGATCCTACTTCTTCCTCTTATATGCATATCAGTCTTGATACAAGAGGTACTCCTCCTACTTCTACACTACTCATCTCAGACAATATTCATTCCCAGAACTTTCTTGATGAAGATTATGTACTGCATGCTCCATCTTCTTCCTCCACTAACACCCCCTCTTATCACTCAAATTTTGAGTCTCCTGTTAACCACAAGATTGAGATAACTAATCCTATACCAGCTCAATCTTTTGCTCCTAATTCTAAGCCAAAAAATGTTGGACCATCATCCCCTACCTTCACACCTCACTCCCCTAACACACTTCTTTTCCTGATAATACCTCCACATCCATTAACCCTCTCACTACCATTGTCCCTTATAAACCATCTCACTCCTCTTATGAGGAAGACCTTTTTGACCCTCCTACAGCTCTTTAGGTTGCTCTATTTCTACCTTCTGATATTACCTTCCCAACCCTTTTACGGGGAGAAGGATTCTAGTATTGATGGTGGTCATGATGCTAATTAGGGACTGCATTTAAGTCATGTTTTATGCATATGTGTGACATGTTTTATGATATGTTATGTGTTATGGCTATGTTATGTATTATGGTTGTTTTGTGATATGTTGTGCACTGTGGTCTTTCACTTGTATTTTATGAGTGAACATTGCCATATCATGTATATAGGAAAGAAAATACAAGTGACGTGTGTTATCTATGCTTCTCCTTTGAATTATCTCATTATCAATGTCTAATTACTCTAAATTTGTTTCTCAATTATTTTAAAAAACAGATCTAAATGTTGTCATCTTCAAAAAAGGGGAGAATGTTAAGAACTCATGTTTTGATTATAACAAATTCTAGGGTCAATGTTTTGCAAGATTAAAATATTTTTGAAAAGAGGTATTGCTTCTAAGATGACTTGCTGACGCAAATCACTCAAGTGATATAGTTGTTCTTCTCATCACTAGCAAGTTACCAGAATTGTGACTAAGTGTTTCTGACAAGACATATCACTCAAGTGATAACCAAAAAACTTATCACTACATAGTCATTTCATAGTATCTATTCAGAAATATGGATCACTCAAGCGATGTCTCATTCCTTTCTGATCATTATCATGTCACTCGATAGTGATGAAGTATTATTGTGATCTTCTGTGACAGATCACTCGAGTGCTAAAAGGCTCACTCAAGTGATCTTGATCACTATCAACTCACTTGATAGTGATAAAGTATGGTTGTGATCTTCTGTGATAAATCACTTGAGTGCTGAAAGGCTCACTCAAGTGATGTTGATCACAATCAAGGCACTCGATAGTGATAGGCCATTTTTCCAGAATTTTTGAGAAGGATCACTTGAGTGCTATAATGGTCACTCGAGTGATGACTTGTTTTGCCTCATCACATAAATTCACTTGATAGTGATTCACATATTTTCAAAGAGAAGAGTTTAGTGTACTCAAGTACTATTAAGTCACTCGATAGTGAACTAGACATTTTTCAAATGACTTTAAAGGTCACTCTAGTATACAGTAATCACTGAAATGATTCTATATTTTCCCAAACACACACGTAACAAGTAGCTTATTCTACCCATGATGCAATTAGAAAAAGCTGAACCAAACATAAAAAAACCCAACTCAATAAGTCATTTTTCAATGAAAAACGGGCTTATATGCCCCCAAAACATTGAACCAAACACATGCTTAAACAAAGATAACCAACACAATGAGTTTAGAATGAATTATGAGTGACTAATAACTCATTTATCCTAAATTTGGAATTTTAGGATATATCGATAGCCTGAGCCGGACACAGTATTGAACCGATAGATAGGTAAGAGAAGGAAGATTCAGGTAATGAACTTACCCCTCCTGCATGTATTTGATATTTGTGCTTATGTATTGATGCATATGACTGCTTTGCTTGGTTATGTGAAACATATATGAATGATTAAAGTTCTGTTTCTATTTGTGCTATGGCTATAAGTATGTTGTTTGAAATATTGAGCACGCAAATATGTCACTATGTTAGCATGAGTTTATGTAAAGAAAGCATGTCATGCATTAAGCACTTATTTTGCATGCATATTGTACTATTTGCTATTGAGATTCCTTTGAATCTCACCATTTCCATAAACAATAAAATTTTTTTAGCAGCAAGTAGTGGCTCCGAGGGCAGAATCGTAATTACTGGAAACGGAAGGTTCCAAACCAAGACAAAAGGAGGCGGTAGTTATCTGAAGACCTTTTATTATTTTTAAGATATATAATTTATTGTACAATGCCTTTTATAGGAATTTTGTATACAATCAAGTGTATTATATCAATAATATCAATCTATTTATTTATTTATGTTGTGCCCACCAAACCCCACCAAACCGCATATTAATATTCTGATACAAGTCAAAAATAAGTAAGGGAATTACACTCTACTAATATAGTCTTAGAAGGTGCTATCTAGGAAAGTGTCTTCCAAGGTCACGATTTTTTTTTTTTTAAACAAAAAGTGCACCTTGGAACGCACTTGATTGCTAAGCATCTTCCAAGGCTTTTTCTTACTTTGTTTGAATTTTTTTATTAACAATATATTATTATTATAATATAATATAATTAATATAAATATAATATAATTATTATTTTTATTTTTATTTCTTTTTCATTTTTGAATATTGAAAATTGAATATAAATATCGATTTGTAATTTATTTATATTTAATTTTTATTTCTAATTTATATATTTAATATATTTCTATATTGAAAATCAAGCACAAGCAAGAAAAACACAAAAAAAAAAAACAAAAGAATAATATACCTAGGCTTCCGGGGCCATTTTTTTTTAAAAATAAAGTGCTGTCTTGAAAGGCTTTTCCCATGGTACAATATTGTTTTTTTTAAAAAAAAAATGCACCTTGAAAGGTGATTGCTTGTCAAGCGCCTTCGAAGGCTTTTTCTTTATTTGTTTGAATTTTTGTATTACAATATATATTATTATTATATTATATAATTATTATTTTTATTTATTTTTTATTTTTGAAATATTGGAAATAGAATATAAATATTGATTCCTAATTTATTTATATTTAATTTTTATTTCTAATTTATATATTTAATATATTTCTATATTGAAAATCAAGTACAAGCAAGAAAAACACAGAAAACAAAAGAATAATATACCTTGGCTTCCAAAGCCAAAAATCATTTTTGTTTTTTCCAGTGCTGCCTTAGAAGGTGTTTTCTGGGAAAGTGCCTTCCAAGGCCTAATAGCCTTGGATGACACTTTCTGGAAAAGTGCTTTCCAAGGCCATTTTTTTTTTGTTCCATAATTTTTTTTGGGAATTTAAGTAACTTTGTGTGGAATTAATTTATTAATCAACTCGACGTTTGGAGTAAATTCAATTCATTGTTTGAATTGTAGAGATATAATATTTGAAACATGAATGAAATATAATTGAAAATTTACAAGAAAAATTAATCCTGAAACAAGAAATAAATGGAGCTCAATTGTTGTTTTTTTAATTAAGGTATCAAATTATTTCTTATGAAGGAATATGTACAAAATTTAAAAGCAGTAAATTAAATAATTACTAATATTGATTTGAGTTGAATACAAACATTTTTATGAAAATTAGGATTTATCATGTTATTATATTGGAATAAGGAAAAATTTACTCAAAATAGAATTTAAATTTAAAGGACTTAATTTCAAATCGAGATTTCCACAAACAATTAATTTCTCACTAAAAGATTTTAGTTATTTATATATTTTGGAAGACAATTTAAATAAGCTAGCAAGATGCATGAAACAAACAATTAATAATGAAACTTGATCCATGATTTAATTAAATATAAGAAAGTGAAAACTAACAATAAAATTAATCAAAAGAAAGAGGGATGAGCAATATCATGCACATATGATAACAATGATAATTATAAAAAATAAATAAATAAAATCCAGCTAAATGTTTCCTTGGCGCCTGCAATTAAGGAAATTAAATTATTATAATAAAGAGAATGGTTTTAGATATTTGATTGATGTAAATTTTGACATATATATATTCACACATTCATAATCATAACCTAAATTTTATATTCTTAACCTATAATACATGCATTTGCTCAACATGTGTCTTTTTAATCATGTGGACACGAAAAAATGCGCGGGCATACTTTCATATAGGCGCCAAGGCCACAGTGGCCTTGGCGCCTTGTATGGTACATCTTTTCTCATTAAAAAATGCATATTTTGTTTTCTATATACCTGCCAAAATATTCTGTTTCCCTTGCTTGTGCAGTCTTGGTAACGCCCACGCGACGTGCAAAGTTTTGAGGGATCTTGCTAAAGAAAGGAGAGTCCTTCAACAAGCTGCTAACATATATGATTGTGATACCTCTTGACATTGAGTGCTGCAACTCATCAGTCGGGCGTCTTTTGAATGTGTTAGGCATCTGGAAATATTTAAATGTTCTTCGGTGAAGGTAAGAGGGTTCCTTGCTATGATTTTTATTTGCATGATAAGCCTCGAACAAAAACCTACATGGATGCTATGATAATGTAGTGTTTCTGTGAGCACACATATTCATTTGGCATTGAATTTAATTTGATTTTAGTAATTAGTGAGAAACTTAAAATTTTTTCTCCCTCTGTTCCGCGAGCAATGAAATGCATGCAATCAAAATACAAGGAAGGGGTTGCATCATGTGGTAGGATTAATGTAAATAGAGCGTTATAGCTCCAACATAATTCACGGCTGGTGTTTTTATATAGCGTAAGGTGTTGAATTAATGGGTATATTTACTAAGATAATTTATCGCACTAGCTGTAGCTGAGTCATTGTTTGTCTCTACACCAATAATGTTTCTTCATTGTTCTCCTACTTGATTATCACATTACGCAATAATCAAGAGTTTTGCGCTTAATTTCAGAAACAAATGCATTAAACGTTCTTAGATAATTTTTGACCCTTGTATAGTACATACTTCTTTTCTCATTAAAAAATGCATATTTTGTTTTGTATAATATTTTTTTCGCATCATCTATCAATCTAAATTGGCATGTAGTAGTTTGAATCCGTAATATATATTAGATATGTGATATCCCAGAAATTATGATTCAATTGTGGGTTTGAAATTTAAGGTGTCCATTGTCTTTAAGCTAGTTTCTTTTCGTCCTTTTGTTTTTCAGGAAGATTGAGACGTGGAATCATTGCCAAGTTGCAATTGCTGTAAGATTTTTAAAACTTTTTTTATAAATTAAAGGTAAGTAATGGTGCTTGATGTGCAAGTGCCAAAACTCCCCTTTGAATAAGAGAAGTAATGGCGCTTGTAGTGCAAGCGCCATAGCTCCCTTAAGGAAAGCAATGACACTTGGATTGCAAGTGTCATAGCTTCCTTATGCCTTGTATGGCCTTGCTTAGCAACCGCCATACAAGAAGCTATAAAAAATTTCATTCGCTCGTCATTATCATCTTCTCGCACGCCCTCTAGCTCTCTGTTTCCCAGAACTCGATTGGTCCACCATCATGTATCCATTCGGTCTCCATTCTATTGTTCCACCACCTTTCCTTATCCATTATCCCCACTCCTTCCTCTCTTTGATAGCGGGAAGTAGAAGCTTTCTTGCCCCCCCCCCCCCACTTTTTGTTTTTACTTGTCTCTTCCTTGTGCACATTTCTTTAACATTTAGTCGCCACTTTCCTTGCTGTACAAAGCTTGGTCTCCCACATCTTTTTTTTCTTTGTCTCAGCCTCCTACAGGAAGTCCTCTAGCTTGTAAGTTATATATATATATACAAAAGCTTAAGTCCGCATGTTTTCTTGTTTTTTTTTTTTGTTAAAATCTATCATGAATCTTATTTGTGTGCTCATAATATTTTTTTTTCAGGTATTTATTTGAAGTTTCAACTGTACAGTCTTCTTAAAGCTTGGTCTCCCATGTGTTTTTTCCTTTTGTCTCGGCCTCCTACAGAAGTTCCCTAAATTGTAAGTCTTTTTTTTTGTTTTTTTATACAGAATGAGGCTTAAGTCATATGTTTTCTTGTTCTTTTTTTCGTTTTGGTTAAAATCAGCCATGAATCTTATATGTAAGAAAGAAAAAACCAAAAGAGAGAAGAAATTCATTATTTGTTTGTATGTCTTTGTTTATATTGAATAAAATCAGGGAATAAGATACTTTTCACCATCATTACTTATCTTCCTTGTTTTCCTTCTTTCCTTATGTTGCAAGAAAACTTCATAATTAATATGCGCCTTTCCTCCTCTAGGCCAATAAAAATGAGTCTTGTTCACACACACAAGTAGTCTTCATTCATATACATGCTTGCACTGAAACCTATGTTCATCATCCACATTTCTTTTTACAGAAAAATATTTAGTAGGGGTCCTTTTTAATACTTTTGTATTTTCTTAATATGGCCTTCATCATAGCTACCTGCAAGTTTATATATGATGGATTTCAGCGTGTGTGTGTCTATATATATATATATATATGCTTGTATATTTATGTAACACCTCAAATTTTATATTCATCAAAATTATATTGTAATTATTCAAGAAATTTAATAAAATGGTGAATATTCATGAAATTTGGAACTTATGAATTTTAAAATATTCATATTCATGAGAAAAATGGGCAAATTAATTCAAAAAAGGAATTAAATTACAAAGTTAATAGCAAAATCATAATTTTGCCAATTTAGCCGAAGATTAACTATTTTCCAATTAATTGAAGTTAATTTCAATTAATCAAGGAAAATGTATAATTAGAATATTCTTGGTAGAATAAATCAAGAATTGTGAAATTAGAAGGAATTGTGCATATTTCATTTTATTGAATTATGGAAAATGTTGAAACAATTTTCTTCCCTTTTCTCTTGAAATTTCGCCTAGCACAAAGAAATTGTCACACCCTTATCTCAATTTCAACTTTTTTCAAAGTATTTGCGGAAAACGATATGTGGTTTGGTAGGCAACACAGGAATAGCATGAATATACTGATAATAAGTGCATGATTACATAAATTCCCCATAAGGGTTCGTACATGATCATTACCATCAATGTAGCCACCAAGGCTATTTGGGTATCTAAACCCGTCCCAATGAAATAGAGACATCTTCTCGTCTTCGTTCCACCACTACAAACCTCTCATATGGTTCTCTGCATTGTTCTTAGCATATCTTCTGTCTTCCCCTGTCTAAATTGTTGGTAGGGGAGGGTGAGATTCGAGAGAATCTCAGTAGGAAACAGATACCATAATGCATGCATGATTGATGCTATGTGTATGACATGTTAGTTTTATCTAGATGTATGCCCCATAATGACATTTATGCATGCTCAATGTTACATACAACAAGACTATGGCCACAGCGAAAACAGAAACAGAGCTTCATTTATTCAAATATGCTCTACACAATCAAGTAAACAATCACATACATAATTACACAAGCAGAGTGTAACACCCCAATTTGCGATTAAGGGTTAATGATAATTATTGAGGATAATTATCGAATTAAAGTGAAATAATTATGTGTTTTGGTGGCAATATTAATTTATATATCATAATTGATGGAAAATTTAAAGAATGGAATTATTGGCTCTAAGTTGGTGATTAATGGGGAAATTAATTACTAACTAAAAGAAAAGTAAGAAGTGTGATTAAATGGCTAATGGATGCATTGGAGAAGCTAATTGGTGACTAAGTATGTGAGAGCCAATGATAAGTGGACATGTGGCAAGCATGGGTGAGAGAAAGGTTAAGGGAAAAAGTCAATGGGTGTATTTTATTGTTTCTTCTCTCTCTTCCCTTTCCCATTTTCGATGAAGAGGCATAGGGGGTATTATTATCATCATTCTTTATCTCTACACTCTATCTCTCATCTCTCTCATTTTCCTCTCTCTTGTCGCCATTGTTGCAGAAATAAGGGGGAAGAAAAGCTTCAAAAGGTAAGGGGAAATGTCTCCAAATGCTCAAACTTCCTTCTCTAATATTGATCCTTGAATGAAGAGCTTCATTTTGATGGTTGTAATGGGTTCAATGGTGTTAGTTTGTGACCTCAAGAGATTGTGAAAGTTGGAGAATTGAAAAGTCACTTTGAGAAAGTTAAAGAGGAAAGTGAAACCTATCTACCCATCTAAGTTTTGTGTCATTTGAGGTAGCTTTGAATTTTTGGGATTTATTTGCCATTTTTGAAAATGAGTGTCATTGGTCATTTGGCATGTTAAAGGTATAGAAATGGTATATTTGGAATGTGTATGGATAGATAGGATTGATTGGGAAAGAAATGAGTGAGATTGGAAAGTTTGGGAAGTTAGTGTTTAGTGTGGCCATGGACCAAAGCATGCTAATGTAGTGGAAATTAGGTTGTTTAAATGGTTTTATTGGATTCCTTGAGTGTTTTAGTGTAAGGAATAGGCTTGATTGTTGATTTTGGAGCCATTGGACACTTTGGTAGAAAATTGGAAATGCTGCCATTGAAAGTCTATTCTGGGCAGTCTGTTTGTATTGGCGTTTTGAATAACTAAATGGTGTCTAAAAATTATGAAAGTTTTCAGTATTAAATTTCACATCCCAAGGTTCAAAATGGACATATGTTTTGTGTCATTTCATTTAGTATTCTGTGATTTATGGTTGTCCAAAGTTTGGGATTGAAACAGAACTCTGTTTTGGGGTAGTGATGCGTTTTGTGTAATTCTGGGATTTTTATGGTGATTTCCAGTAATGGTTCATATTTTTACTATGAAGAGAACTTAAATATCTTTCAATGGGCTTTGGGATCACCTCATTTCTATTTTTCTAGAATTAGTTATGAATTTCTAAAGTTGTCTTGGCTGCAGCACAAAAGTTTCTGTGCGTGTTTTGGCCGCAGCCAGAAACCTTCTGTGCTTGTTTTGGCCGTAGCCAGAGGTTTCTTGGCTGCAACCAACCCCCTGTTTTCAGCTCATTGGGATTTTGAAAAGTGGTTTCCAACCCGGTGTTTCCCAATCCATTAGGGCCTTTATTAGAGCCAATTGTAGCTTCTTAAGGGTCATTATTGATAACCAAATCTAAGTGTTGAAGAGTCAATTGAGTATTGAAATAGAGAATAATGCTTCGTCCTTAATTATGACTTTAGGATTTGATATCTGCCTGGAGCAGAGAAGGCCTATGCCTGCTCAAGAAAGGAAAGACAAAGGTAGTAACACTTTATCCTATATCATGTGTATTACATTGCTTGTTTGCATTAGTCATCGATTAAAGTGAAAGTGAAGGGGACGTGGCGAAAGCCTGGACTCGAATATAGATAAAGTGAAGGGGGCATGGCATAAGCCTGACCTCGTATATAGTGAAGGGAACGTGGAGAAAGCCCGGTCTCGAATATTGATTGCTGCATTGTGATATATGTGACTTGCTTTGTATATATGCATCATATAAATAAACTGTTGCTACTGGAATTCTCTAGAATCTCATTCTTTCCAAATAACATTTTTAGACCGGGCAAGTGGATCGAAAAACAAGCAAGGGGATAAGGGCGATTAGGGCTGCCAGCGGTACTCTTAGTTAGATATTTTGGTTGTATATCGAATTGGTTATCATTTTAGATCAATGTAAATATATTGTATAGATCATAGTACTATAGTTTTGTGTAATCCCCGGTATGGATACTGAGATGGGCGATGATGCCCTGAACAATATTTTGGATTAAATGTTATTATCCCGGGTGAACGTTGGGAATTGTGCTGATACTCTGATATTGTATATGTAACAGACCAACCAGGCCATTTGTTTTAATGAATGAAATGAATGGAGATCCAGTTGTACAGTTTCCGCAAAAAGTTTTTAATTGTTCCGGATTTCTCATTCGATTATTAAATGTGATTAAACACTAATCCCGGCCTGATTATCGAAGGGGGTTACACAAAGATATCAAATACATGCAAGTAAGGTAAGTCCCTTACCTGCAATCTTTCTCCTCGATTTGCGTGCCAACAGCTCGGGGCTCCATATTCGATCCTACAATGTCAAATGTACTATTTAGACACTTCCATAGTATTTTTGGGGGTTATATGAGTCTATCTTGAAAAATTACTAAAATACCCCCGGGGACCCGGCCCCATCGTACCTGGTCCGGCTATACTTTTCTCGAAATTCTAACCTGGGCTATTCTAATATATTTTCACCCAAGGAATCCATTTCTGGACTCAGAATTACTAAATTCACTGCTAAAAGATGAAATTACCCTTGGCAGCCCTTATTTCAGTGTTTCAGGGGCGTTTTCGCAATTATGCTTTCTCGGCCTTTTCCGAAAAAGTGTCCAACTGTAACCCCACCTAATTTTCCCTCTTGAACTAAATGGAATTATCAAATCATTGATAATCCAACTCTAAGGCCCTCAAACATCCTTGGCCGAAATTATGGTGTTTTCCGGGAAAAATCGGGGTTTTGCGATTTCGGCTCCGTAAACGCGTTCCTTTCTACTCCTAACCACCTTATTGACTATTCCATTAGGTTACAACTACCATTTAGTACCAATTTGGGCAGCATAACCCCTAGGAAAACCCATTTTCCATTTTTACAACCAAGGACAATCCGGCAAAATTTCACCGATTAAATTGTCCACAATAAGCAGAATAGTCAATATACAAAGGTTTGGAAGTTACCTCAAGCTCCCACTTGATTTTCCTTGACCTGGCTGAACCCTAGATCTTGAAAAACCAAAATATGAGCTTCCAAACCTTGAATCACATAGAAGAATAGCTTAGGAGCGGAGTTATACACATTAGGAACCGATTTATCGAAGAAATCACTTACCTTTACAAGCTTTTTCCTCTCATTCTCTCTCTAAAAATCTCAACCCTTCTCTCTCTATTTCAGACCTGTGCTGCACGGTTTTGGCTGAAGGAAGGAGAAGAATGATATTTATTATATGATATTTACTTTATTACACCATTTTTCCAAAATTCGGATTTTACAAAATTCTGGCATATTTCTGCCCAAACTTTGAAAAATCATAACTAATTCTAGAAAAATCTAATTAGAGTGATTCTAAAGCCTATAGAACCCTTATTGAGTCTAGTTTCAAGGAAAAATATAGACCTTTGCTGAATGGAATCACAAAATTCCCAGAATTTCAATCTTTTCATATTGGTCCAGAAATTTCACAGTTTTTCTGTGCTGACTTCAAAAATTCATATCTTTTTGTATATAGCTCTAATTGATTCATATGACCTATCAAATTAAAGCTTAGGATGTCTACTTTCATCATGTAAAATCTCATAATTTGTACTCATCATTTGTTCATTCAAAATCACATGACAAGCGCATTACCTCATAGGCGATTTCACCGTAAGCATAATCACTTTCTTCAAAATTAACCATTTTATTTTCTTTAATGCCCCAAAGATATAAAAATCATTAGAGAATAGATTTGTGACATCTACTAAACCGGGGCTTAGCAGTCCACTTAATTTAGGCTTATTCCCAAGCCTCTAATCCTAAAATTCGGGATATTACATTTCTCCCCCCGTTCAATAAATTTCGTCCTCGAAATTTGAACGTCTACAATTTAGGGATTAATCCTATCTCATTCTATTATCACATGCAGGCTCAAAAGCCATGTAACACCGTAGTCATATTCTCATTACTAATCTCACATAGTATATAGCATTCAACATCCATTCTTTACACAATATGTAGTGTGCAATCAAATACAGGTTCCCACAACGCTTGGTTCCATAGGCCTTACAGCCTCTTCGGGACTTCACTCGAATTCACACGATCACTTTTTTTTTTTTACCGGCCCAATCCTCACCCCCTTAACGAGGCCTATTGGAAGTCCCTCACACCTTTAATGAGGTCTGTTGGGCTAGTGAGCCGGCCATGGATCACTTCGTTAGGTTCCTCCTATGGTAGAATTTTGCACCTCATGTGAGACTGGTACCATTGGACACCAAAACGCTTGGTCACATTGGTCTTAATGCCTCCACTACAACCTAGTATGGTTTGAATGTTTTGTCAACCTCAAAACATTACCTTGAATACACTGGTCCAATGTCTTCACACTAGGCATCAACCATAGTACTAGACACATAGGTCTTACAGCCCAGAGACACCACCTTATGCAACCTTGCACATCGGGTCTTACCGTCTTGTACAAACCTGTACACTTTCTGTAATTTATGCCTACCTATTCGGTGTTCAGGATCAAATGACTATTTGACCCTTATTGGCCGTATTGTGTGCACTATTTACTATGTGACCATCCACTGTTTGCACTATATCACAAGTGGATGATTCATTCTGTGAGGCTATAGCTATGGAGATGCTCATGCCTCTATTCGACCTTATTGCATCAAAACGCATCCCAATCCATGCCTACTTGCATCTGTGTAGACCATAAAGCTCGACTGTGGATCTGGGATTGTTATCACTGGTGCTGTTGAGAGGTATTCACTACCATTCTGCCCTACTACACTAGGGTTCATCCTAATTCCAATTCACATGTGTCACCGCAAACTGCAAAGATTGTGTAACAGTTGACCATACAGGTCATCATATTCTACACCACGCAGGGTTTAATACTGTACACCACACATGATGTAATATTGTACACCACTCAGGGTGTAATACTGTTCATCACATATACTGTAACAATGTTGACCATCAAGGCCATATTATGTTTTGGGATGATCAACAATGGTGTGAACATCAACCCCTACTGTAAGTTTCAAAATTGCACCTAGATTCATCACACTTCCGCTACCCACTCTGATAAGAACTTTCAATCTTCGTGGTTGCAATACAACTCCATAATTATGCCATAAAGGCAATGTTTCCAAACTCAAAGCAAACATTATTACCATCTACTCAAGATTATGGATGAGATAGTTCAATTCCTGAAGCTTCAGCTGATATGATGCATACGCCCTCACTCAGCTTGCATCAATTCTCATCTCAATCTATACCTGCTCCATCTGGGGATTCAATTCCCTTCCTAATCCATGCCATCTGGCATTATTGAAAACAACAATGGCCCACTATGGATCTAGGATTATCAATGTTGGTACTCTAATAAATTTTTCATTTCAGCTCTTTGAAGCTCCCCTCACAATCATCATCCCATGCATAATGCTGAGTTCTGGGAAATTTTGATATAAACATCTCATCCCTTTTTTTTATTATTGTCACACTCGTAGGCCTTTTTGACCTCGTACCCGAGTCCCTTAGGACATGGCTCGTAGCCTCGTTGGGTAGGGTGCCTTTTTATTCACACCACATGGCCCTCCGTAGTAACTCACAATCATCCATAGAAAATGTGATAGATAAATATGTCATGCACCATATAGTGTAACATGAAAATAAATCACAGCAATCCGTGTGTGTACACAAAGTTTAAGGCCAAACACCCAATTAAAACAACAATCCGTGTGTGTACACAAAGTTCAGGGCCAACCATCCAGTTGAAACCCTTACGTGTACCTCAGCCGAGTCACCAACTACAGCTAGGTAAATCGTGTATCATAGCTGGGTCCTTACTGGCCAAATGGTACATATACACTTCCCATTAGACGGTACATATACACTTCACGCACCACAGCTAGATAACATTCGTGCACCTCGACTAGGCACCGAACCACAACCAGGTAATGTTTGTGTACCTCAGCTGAGTCCCAAATTACAGCTAGGTAATGTGCCCTAGGCACGTGTTCATATCACAGAATATAGAACATACAACATATTAACTACCACATTGTGTATGAGAGATTATAGTTACTACATTAGTCTTTCTTAGATAATCTTCCTGATGATCATTGATCATTACATACCACTTGTTATCGATCTGAATTAGAATAACAATATGTAGTTCAGTGTACCTATAGGTACCATGCTGGGTCATACTCAGTGTACCCGTAGGCACTATGTTTGATGTACCCATAGGCACTATTTATCAGTTTCGGCTTTTTATTATAACAGTCGCACCAGCATCGCACCCTTCCGGGGTAAACTGGGTAATTGGACTCAATCGAATATCCTTGCTCGTCTTTTTATTGTCACATCCCTATTCTTTCTGACTGGACCCCAATCTGATGATTGGACAACCTAGTCATCAGGGCCAGGGATAGACTCACAAAGATATCGGCATTCCCCCCTTCTGATGCCTTTCTTTAGGCTTTCGCAGGATTCGAACACTCACCCTAGGGGTTAAGATGAGCGCCATGGCGAACCCTGCTACCATTGAGCTAGTCTCACACCCCCAATCTCTGACTGAACCCCACTCACTAATACCAGATCACCTGGCTTGGAGGCACATGCCTCAGGGTCAAGGGTGGACTCACAAGGATATCCCCACTCCTCTGTCACACCCTTTCAATCATTTAACATAAATGATTATTAGTCATGGAGAAACCTTAAGACAATCATTATGTCTCAAGTCTTCATGACCCTATCAACTCACTTCCCAAGGGGTCACCCATCCTAGGATTTCCCTAGGTTAAGCACGGTTAACTTTCGCGTACCCATACCCAAACGTAGATATTAGCTTTTATTTCTTCCGACCATGGGTACCCTGTGACTACCCTCGTTTCAAAAGACGTGCCGGCTAATTTTGGTCACCAAAATATTGGGTATAGACAGCACATTGGTCTTGGCCGTACCCACTTCCTCGGGTTCCGTAATATCCTTAGACCATTCTCGTCTAGTATTCTACTACTAGCTGCCCTTCGGTACTCGACAATTCTCAAGGATGAAACCAAATCGGGAAGATAACCTCCTTAGATACCTCCCGCCCCTGCAATTTCCTAGCATTGTGTAATCAAGACCATATCAGAATACCATCTTGTTGCCGGAACCGCCACTCTGACAAAATGACTTTGGGCTCCTCCAGAACTGTTTTTGGCTCCACCAGAACCTCTTTCTACTCTGATACCAAAATGTCACACCCTTATCTCAATTCAACCTTTTTCAGAGTATTTGCGGAAAATGATATGCGGTTCGGTAGGCAACACAGGAATAGCATGAATATACTGATAATAAGTGCATGATTACATAATTTCCCCATAAGGGTTCGTACATGATCATTACCATCAATGTGGCCACAAAGGCTATTTGGGTATCTAAACCCGTCCCAGTGAAACAAAGACATCTTCTCATCTTCGTTCCACCACTACAAACCTCTCATATGGTTCTCTACATTGTTCTCAACATATCTTATGTCTTCCACTGTCTAAATTGTTGGTAGGAGAGGGTGAGATTCAAGAGAATCTCAGTAGGAAACAGATACCATAATGCATGCATGATTGATGCTATGTGTATGACATGTTAGCTTTATCTAGATGTATGCCCCATAATGACATTTATGCATGCTCAATGTTTCATACAACAAGACTATGGCCACATCGAAAATAGAAACAGAGCTTCATTTATTCAAATATGCTCTACACAATCAAGTAAAGCAATCATATACATAATTACACAAGCAAAGATATCAAATACATACAAGGTAGGTCCCTTACCTACAATCTTTCTTCTCGATTTGCGTGCCAACAACTCGGGGCTCCATATTTGATCCTACAATGTCAAATGTACTATTTAGACACTTCCATAGTATTTTGGGGGTTATATGAGTCTATCTTGAAAAATTACTAAAATACCCCCGGGGACCCGGCCCCTTGTACCCGGTCCGGCTATACTTTTCTTGAAATTCTAACCTGGGCTATCCTAATATATTTTCACCCAAGGAATCCATTTCTGGAATCAGAATTACTAAATTCACTGCTAAAAGATGAAATTGCCCTTGGCAGCCCTTATTTCAGTGTTTCAGGGGCGTTTTCGCAATTATGCTTTCTCGGCCTTTTCTGAAATAGTGTCCAACTGTAACCTTACCTAATTTTCCCTCCTGAACTCAATGGAATCATCAAATCATTGAAAATCCAACTCTAAGGCCCTCAAACATCCTTGGCCAAAATTATGGTGTTTTCCTGGAAAAATCGGGGTTTTACGATTTCGGCTCCGTAAACCCGTTCCTTTCTACTCCTAACCATCTTATTGACTATTCCATTAGGTTACAACTACCATTTAGTACCAATTTGGGCAGCATAACCCCTAGGAAAACACATTTTCCATTTTTACAACCAAGGACAATCCGGCAAAATTTCACTGATTAAATTGTCCACAATAGCCAGAATAGTCAATATACAATGGTTTGGAAGTTACCTCAAGCTCCCACTTGATTTTCCTTGACCTGGCTGAACCCTAGCTCTTGAAACACGAAAATATGAGCTTCCAAACCTTGAATCACATAGAAGAATAGCTTAGGAGCGGAGTTATACGCATTAGGAACCGATTTACCGAAGAAATCACTTACTTTTACAAGCATTTTCCTCTCATTCTCTCTCTAAAAATCTCAACCCTTCTCTCTCTATTTCAGACCTGTGCTGCACGGTTTGGGCTGAAGGAAGGAGAAGAATGATATTTATTATATGATATTTACTTTATTACACCATTTTTCCAAAATTCGGATTTTACAAAATTCTAGCAGATTTCTGCCCAAACTTTGAAAAATCATAACTAATTATAGAAAAATCGAATTAGAGTGATTCCAAAGCCTATAGAACCCTTATTGAGTCTAGTTTCAATGAAAAATATAGACTTCTGCTGAATGGAATCACAAAATTTCAATCTTTACATATTGGTCCAGAAATTTCACAGTTTTTCTATGCTGACTTTAAAAATTCATATCTTTTTGTATATAGCTCTAATTGATTTATATGACCTATCAAATTAAAGCTTAGGATGTCTACTTTCATCATGTAAAATCTCGTAATTTTTGATCATCATTTGGTCATTCAAATCACATGACAAGCTCACTACCTCATAGGCGATTTCACCGTAAGCATAATCACTTTCTTCAAAATTAACCACTTTATTTCTTTAATGCCCCAAAGATATAAGAATCATTAGAGAATAGATTTGTGACATCTACTAAACCGGGGCTTAGCAGTCCACTTAATTTAGGCTTATTCCCAAGCCTCCAATCCCAAAATTTGGGATATTACAAAAATGGAGAGAAAAATTGATTAATGAAATTAAACATGACAAGTGTCATTATCCTATGGAATGAGATTAGTTTATAATTTATTTTCCAAGAGCACATGTCTAATTGCAATTGAGTATTGCTTCTTGGACAAGGAATGGTGATAATGGTACACTACTTAAGTGCATGGTTGAGTGTAAGGTTGGTATAGTTAGAGGAAAACTCATTGGTTAGAAGAGCAAAGAGAGGGACGGTTTTTGAGGCTAACCAAGAGGAGGAAAATTAGTTCAAATCTGATGGGAAGCCTAATGACATAGTTAGAAGGAGATGAGACCATTTGCCAAGTGTCATAACAAGATGTAATCTTGGAAATCAATGGCTCACAAGAAAGAAGAGGCATTTTATTAAAACACTTTCTCTTCCCTTCCCTTTGCTCAATTCGACGAAGACAAGAAAAGAAGAGGGAGAGAGAGCTTTGAAGTCTTGGAGATCTAAAGAGAAGGAGAGAAAGCTTAAGGTAAAACATTGTTTTTGAAGCCTTTTCTTGTAAGCGTGCATGAAAGACCTTCTCTAAACCTTTCTCTTCATGGAATCCATGATTTTGAAGACACATCTTGAGCTCAATGAGAGAGAGGAGAAGACGCCTACAGAGAGAAAATCCAAGAACTCAAGAGGTAACTTCACCAACCTTAGATCTATATAAGTATGAAGTATACAGTTGGTCACTCTTTTGGAAAAGGCTGAAAAAGCATAATTACGAAAATGCCCTTAAAACCCTAAATCGGGGCTGTCAAGGGTATTTTGGTGATTTAACACTGAATTGGGTGATTTTGAGCTCAGAAATGGATTCCTTGGGTGAAAATACATCAAGGTAGCCCTAATAAAAATTTTGGGAAAATGTGCCATCGGACCGAGTAAAGTGGGGCCAGGCCAGGATTGTAACCCCCTTCGGTAATTATATCCGAAATACGAGATTAAAATGAAATAGAGACCACTAATGATCAAATAAAAATTTCAAACCCATCTACCAGACGAGATTTTCACAAATACATTTTGAAATCCTAATAACATTGTCTCATAATCACATTTCAAATACAATCACTTCACGAGGATAATCACATTCAATATATAAATAAGAGTGCACAATATAATAATCTCGGCAATCCCGGGTTCACATCCTTACAAAAGGGTTTACAAAGGGCAATACGCCCATATACAAGTTCTCATACGAGGATTACACAAATCTCACCTCAAATACACATAATTAAATCCTCATCCACATATACAAATATCCAATACACAATACTCCCAACTATGATAACCAACTATCAGAATAACAACCCGAAAGAGTCCTCATCGCCCTTGGCTGCTTGCTCCATCCTCGATCCTCTACCCTATCTGAAAGGTTAGAAGGGGAGGGTGAGATTCTAGAGAATCTCAGTAGGTAAACAATATCAATATGCATATATGATATATTTTTAATGCATGACATGCTTGCATCACATAACTCATGCTAACACAATGACAATTTGTAAGCTCAATGCTTCGAACAACATACTAATGGCCATAGAATTAATTGAAACATAGCTTCAAATTACACATAATCATGCAAAGCTAAGACATGCACTAACACACTAACACATATATCAAATACAAGTAGAAGAGATATGTTCCCTACACTCTTTCCACGTAAACTCCAGCACCGCTTACTCATGACCAGGCGAATATCGAACCACGTTCAGGGCGAAAATCCACCCTATAATTAAAGCAAGGACATAGGGTTATTCTCTATTCCAAACTCTTACTTTCATATCACTTAAAGTTGGTTACCATTCATGACCTTTAGGTGGCTAATCAAAGCTTAAACACATGCCTAAAGGCTTGGGAAACACTTGACCAAAGATCACCTTTTAAAAGTCCAAAATGCTGATTTTTGGGGGTTGGCCACCGCCCACAAATCCACTGGCTGCAGCCAAAAACTGCCTAGAAACATTTGGGCCGCTGACCAGAATCCGCTGGCCGCGGCCAAGAAAATTCTGTTTCTTGGCTGAACTTCCAAAAATTATAACTAATTCCAAAAAACTCGAAATGAGGTGATCCCAAAGCCAAATGAAATCTATTCACGTCCTCTACACAGGAAAAATATTGGCCAATACTGGAAATCACCACATAAATACAGAATTCCCCAAAACTCAAGACTGTCCCAAAACAGTGTTCATTTTCGACTTCAAACTTTGGACAGCTATGAGTCACAGAAGACAAAACGAAATGGCACAAATTATGTGTCCATTTTGAAGCTTGGGATGTGAAATTTAATACTGGAAAGTTTCATAATTTTCTGACATCCTTTGCTCAATCAAAACGTCCACACAACCAGACTGCCCAAAACAGACTTCCAATTGACAGATTTTCAAATTTTACACAATTGGCTTCCAATGGTCCCATTTTCTCATCAAACACCATTCCCACACAAATTTTCACAAGGAATACATTGGAATCACCAAAACAACCAAATTCACATCTCATTGACATGTTTTACCAATAATCATAACATGTCATCACAAAACCACAACACAATCACACATTGTCATTCTTTTCATTCCAAGTTCTCAAACCAATTCCAATGGCCATATCACACAACAAAATACCAATTTCACCACAATACACAGGCAATTCCTCAAATCCAAAATCACATGAAAATCAGGGGAAAATTCGAAATTCACAAAGCTCATCCACAAGTCATAAAACTTAGATCAAAAGGAAGCAAATGCTCACCTCTTCCACTTTCCCAAACCAATTTCTTGATTCTCCATCTTTCCACTTTTGCTCAAGCTCTCAAACACCTCCAATCAAGAATCTAAAACCATAGAGGTGAAGCTCTCATCACTATGAACAACTTTATAGAAGGACATTAGAGCATTAGAGGACCATAAACCAACCAAAATCTCACCTCTAGTTTTCTCTTTCCTCCTCTTGTGCTTGGCAAATATGGAGAACAAGAGAGAGAGATGAAGATGAAGATGATGAAGTGAGGATCAGTTTTTTGGGATGACAAAACCGACCAAATAAAGAGAGGAGAGAGGGAAAATGAGGTTTGACACTTTGACCTCATCCAAGGGCTCACAAAGTGCCAAGTGTCACCATTTTGACAAACCTCACATGACTCACATAAGCTCACACACATGTGATTCCACCCCTTGATCTCTTGCACAAATCAATCCTAACCATTGATCTTGAAGTTACCAATGAGTTTCCTCTTCGGTAACCGATCAATTGGTCGGTAACTTTACCGTTTTGCCCCCGATTATGGCAATTCCTCTTGAATCACCATCAAATACATTTTCTCATTCATTTACACCATACATACGACCTTCCCCTTATTTTTATTCAATTTAGATGTTAATCCATAATTGAACTCAAATACAGGGTTTTGGCGCTGCTCATAACACATACGAATCACATCCGAAACTCAAATCACATCGAATTCTCCAAAAGGGTTATTTATCACTAACCACGTCCACTTTTGGGGTCATTGTCTCTTAATCACAATTTGGGATCTTGCTAAACTGGGGCTTAGCAGTCCACTTATCTCAGGCTTATTCTCTAGCCTCAAGTCTTAAAATTTGGGGTATTACCCCTAAATCGGGGCTGTCAAGGGTATTTGGTGATTTAACACTGAATTGGGTGATTTTGAGCTCGGAAATGGATTCCTTGGGTGAAAATACATCAAGGTAGCCCTAATAAAAATTTTGGGAAAACGTGCCATCGGACCGGGTAAAGTGGGGCCGGCCAGGATCCTGGGGCATTTTGGTAAATTTTCACCATAGACTAATATAACCACAAGAAACACTATGGAAGAGTCTAAAATGATACTTGGATAGGTTACAACCTATTTCTTGTACATTTACTATTTTAGGATCAAGTCGGAAGCTAGAAGTGACATGTTTTATGAGGCACACTAGAAAAGGGTTTATAAAGCTTTGAGGTAAGAACATTATCCTTCATACATCATGCCATAGTTATGTGATTGTGTGGATATCATTGTTCGTAAATGCACTTTATTAATCAGTAAGGTTTGCCTAGAGAGGGGCAGTTAGTGTCGAGGTGCACTTACACTGGGAGTAGCGAGAGTCTAACAGTGTAGATTGCGAGGCTGAGTTCTACACATGTATACATGATAATGATGTGTTTATATTGTTCATTAATTGGTGCATACCTTGGTGCATATCATATTTACTTTTCGCATTTTCTATGAACGATAGCATGTTTCTACTGTAATTCTTCAAAATCTCACCCTTTTTTTACAAACATCTCAGCAAGTGCCAGTGGGATGAAAGGTAAAGGTGCCGATATAGAGAAGTGATTGGCACGTGTCTCAAGGCAAAGTCAAGCTGGTGGTTATAATTAGTTTATGTTTAAGATATTTTGGGGAATCCTGTAATTATTAGAACTTCCGTTGTATTTTGTATTTCGTTGACAAACGACTTAAGGGTTGTAGTGTAATACTTTTATCAGTATAATTGTACTTTTATGTATGTCCATAGAATTTTGTTTTTGTTACTCTTATTAGCTAGGGTTGAAAACTTATGGGTAATAATTTTGATTATGTTCTAGAAACTTATTAGCTAGGGTTGAAAACTTTCACCACTCAAAAATTATCTACTAATAAAGCCCTTATATTGGTTATATATAATATATGACCCTATCTCACACCTAATGTGACATTTATCATTTTTAATTCTTATCTACTTGATTAGCTTTAGTTAAGATATAATTTTTTAACCCTATTGTATTTTAGTTTTTGAGCTTACAAATATAATAATACTAATTTAATACTCTGTCTTCAACTCTGCTTTCTTTTGTTGTGAGATGTGAAAAATAATTATGATAAACGCAACTAGTAGTTTTTTTTGTTGGCTAGTTATGGAACCAATTACTTTAACTATGATATGTAGTGTCGAAAAATATGATTTCTTTTGTTGTGAGATGTGAAAAATTATTTTGATGCTGAGGCATTAATTGGATGATTCTTTGTGACTTAAAGAGAGTGTTTAATAGTTGGAAAACTTCAAATTTCAGCACGTTATGTTGTCAAATTTTTTTGAAAATAAATAACAGAAGATAAAAGTAATTAATAGCTACAAGATGCAAGCAACATACCACTTTTTAAAATATGTTTAAGGTATAAATAGATCAAAAATGGATGTCATCTGATCGGTGCTCAAGAGAATATATAGATGGGGTGAAAGAGTTTATTAGATTTGCAAGTGAGCATATAAATGATCATAACAAAATCTTGTGTCTTTACTTATCTTGTTATGGAAAGTGGATTAGTCTACTTGATTTTCTATATCATTTAGTGTGTCATGGAATTGATCAATCATATACACGATTGACAAGGCACGGTGAGATGGATGATGCATGAAGTGATCGGGTGCATACCATGATTGGTGCTTCAAATGAGTTTGACCCAAATATGTGTGATAAGAATGATGGTCTTCAAGAAATGCTAAATACGGTTGAAAGAGTGCTTCATAACTATCCTCAAGAATTTGAGAAGTTGAATGGTGATGCAGAGAAACCATTATATGCCAGAAGTACTAAATACACAAAATTGCTAGTGGTGTTGAAATTGTACAACTTTTAAGCGCGCTATAGATTGAGTAATTTGGGTTTCACCACACTGCTTGAACTTGTGTAAGATATGCTCCCAGAAGAAAATGTACCTCCTACTAAGAGATATAAGGAAAGTGAATACTTTGCTGCACAACTATCATGGGTTGACATATGCACAAATGAAGATGCCCTCTTACCAATCCCTTCTTAGGATGAGAAAACAATGGTGAAAGATGTTGTCGATGGTTATGTTGCATGGCCAATACGTCTAATTGAACCATTTCAAAAGGTAGTTAATTTACAATTCCTTCTAATTTTTCTATGAACTTCCATATAAAACTACATGATTTAATTTCATGATTTTTGTAAGTTGCTGCTCGTCCTAAAGGAAAACTAATTGATGGGCATGGGAAAAACACAAAGTGGTCAGCAACCCAATAAAATTTCCAACCCTCAACCAGCAACCGAAGTAACAGACAAATTGGCTAATATAATCAATAATTAGCATCAATGGCACTAGATTTGATCCGCCAAGGAGGTCATTCAATACCTTTTGATATCGACATCTATCATACAGCTATAAATGATCATATCGATGGTAGTGTGATGAAAGAAGTACTTAGTCGTGATTGGCCTAGTGTGACGACCATCAACATATGGATTAGGTACTTTATCATCAGCATCTATCACTGTTATTATTATTTATCATTCAATTTTTTGGTTTTAATGACATTTTTTGCTTTCTATAAAGGCGCTTGTACCATGATCTATTACTGGGCATGGAAAGGGTGCATAAATTTGTATTTGTCAGCCCACACCTCCTTGGCCAGCATAGGGAGAGTTTAGATTTAGAAATACAATCTAACAATCTTAAGGACTACTTCATATGAAGAGCAACCCCTAATATGCTCTCTATTGTACCATACAATCCAGGATAAGTTATTTACGACAATATTTTAATGAATGTTTTTTTATTCTTTCACTTTTATCATAATATGATTGTTGAAGTAAAATTTTCAAAATATTTTACGGCGCATTGGATTTTGATTTTTATCTATCTAGCGACAGTTGAAGGCCCCCACATTTTTTATTTGGATCCTCTAGAGGTTGGTTATCCATAGAATCGGCCTGATATGATGATTATAACTAATAAGTAAGTGTATGAGTGTATGTGTAAATATTTGCGTGTGTGATTATTGAATAACCAAAATTAATCAGTCATTACTTGTTTTGTTAGTGCATTGATCGCCTATAGAAGTCATGTTGGATTGAGCTATTCTAAATGCAATGACCCAGTCAATAGCTATAACTGGAGGAAAACTATAGTGCTTATATATGAATTTACTCAAATTTTGTTATTCAAAAATTTTTCTTCGCAAATTTACTTAACTATTTCATTGCATTGTTACAGTGCCCATTCCAACTAAACAATAATGATTGCATTTATTACATTATGAAATTTATGAAAGATGCGGTTATTACATTATAAAATTTACTCATCATCAGACACATGTTCCAGTGCAAGTAAGTTCTTTTACTTGCAGTTTATGTTGTGTTTTAAATTTAATTGACAAGTGTCTAAGTTAATTGACTTTTAGTAATTTTAATTCGTTCTATGCATATTTTTATGTAGTAATATGAAGATAAACGTTATGCTCAATTGACTGACCAATAAGTGGATGAAATCATTGAGGAATGGTGAATATATGGTCAGACAATTAGCTAATATTTAGGTACATACGTAGGTTATTTCTTGTCTATTCTTGTGTTATTTATGAATTAATTATACATTAAAATTGTTTCTTACCTATATAGGCACATACGTAGGTACTTAAAATTAGTTGTACATATTACAATTGTTACATTGTAATTAAATACATTAATACTGATTTTATGAATTAGTTATTTGTTTTGAGTTATTTCATTCTGATTTGGTTTGATTCTAGTTTGGTTTGTTGCTCTTGATTTGTATTGCAAATTACTGCGGATAATTGGATTGTAAATACAGACCCCAACTAGGAAAGGAAACAATCACACAAAATTATTTTTAAAAAATGAATTCCTATGGCACTTCTTGAGGAAGTGTCATAGGAAGTTACACCACTTCCAATGGTGCTTCATCAAGAAGTTGGGTGACTTCTTATGGCGCTTCATCGTTACGCAAAATTATTTTAAAAAAAGTTACACCACTTCCTATGGTGCTTCATAAGTTGGGTGTAACGCCTTATTCTCATAATCGATTGGATAAGCTTGTACACAATAAGTCTAATCCACTTTTGTAAAATCATTTTAACTTCCTAATCTTAAGACATGATTCGAACTATAGTTGAGTGGGTTTTCTGAACTTTTCAAAATCTTGTGGAAGCATCTTTTAGAGGTTCACAACTTCACTATTACTCATTGATTCTTATCTTTATTTAATTTAATCATAGTGATTCGCTGCTCATTTCTCTACTCATACTTAAATCATTCATTTACATATTCCTCAAGACTATTCAACCAGGCATGTTCATAAAAGTATTATCATATAGTGATAATTTACCCATAACTAATTATCACATACAAATCTTCAATTTGACATTTTTTTCTTCTTGTGCTTCTCCCTGCATTCCTCTTCTGAGCTTACCTACCTATATGGTTGGTGAGCAAGAGTGAGATTCAAGAGAATCCCAGTAGCAAACAGTGCTAACAATTGCATACAAGAAATGCTTTATGTATGACATGCTTGCTTACATAAATTCATGTCAACAGAATGATATGTATGAATGCTCAATGTTCAACACATTACACTAATGGCCATAGCTTCACTCATTCACATATGCTTCATGCAATTCATTAAAGCAATTAACACATCAATACACAAGCACACATAACAAGTTATGTAAGTTAGGAAAGTTCCCTACCTTATGGCTTTAAGTCCTTCTTTGGTTTCCTTTTCTTCTAATCATTGTAGCTTCTTCGAAATTCGTCCATTTCCACTTCTTTGACCTCTCATGGCCCTAGATACCCAATCACATAATTAGAGCCATAATAGCATGTCATTGGAAGTGTATAACAATGTCCAAGAAGTTAGGAAGAGCTAAACAAGTAGACTCTTTTGGAAAAATATGAAATACTGGAATTGGGGGTCTTGGCTGCAGCCAAAGGAGGTCAGAAGCATTTTGGCTACAGCCAAGAATCCTCTAGCTATGGCCAAAGGTGGCCAATAACCTTTGGGCTATAGACAAGAAATCTTCTGGTCGCTGCCAGAAACTTTCCTGTTTCTTAGCTGAACTTCTAAAATTCATAACTTAATCTATAAAAATCCAAATCGAGTGATTCTAAGTTCTATATAACCCCCTTTAAGTCTACTTCAAGGGAAAAATACCTCCTACTACCAATTATGTACCCACAATTCCAGAATCACAATTCAATTCACACTGCCTAGAATCATTCCAGTTTTCCATGCCTAATTTCAAAAGTTCATAACTCTTAGTATATAGATCAAAATGACCTCTATGACCTATCAAAGTAAAGCTTGATAAGTATAGTTTCATTTTGGAAAATATCACAGGCATTATACATGATTTTTTTATTCAAAATTTCATCATAAATAGACTGCGTCCTAGAAACTTCAACCTAGCAATCAATAGTTTTGCAATTTCACTATCAAATTAGTCTACTATCATCACTAACCCTAATAAATCATCATTTTCATGATAAAAACAACATACAACCCTAAAATCCTTGCTTGGACGAAATCATAGGGCAATGCAAGAAATGCTTAAAGCTCAACAAAATCGCAAATCAATTGGTTCAAATTGAAGCTTATACATACCATTACTCGATTCTACAACCGGTTCTTGATTTTGGCAGTACTTCCCCTTGGTAGCTGGTTCCAAACACCTCTAATCAAGAATCCAAAACCATAGAAAGAAAGCTCTCATCTAGTAGAGCAACGTTAGAGAAGACTTTGGAAGCTGGAAACGTCGAATCGGAGATGAAATCACTCCGGTACTCAGGAATTTTTACTATTCACCTTCCTTTCCTCCTCTTTCTTTTTCCCAACTATTTTTAGGTGCTGCACAAAAATTATGAAGAGGGAAGAATTTTTTAATCTTTATCCTTACTTAAGCAAAACACTTAGCCCACAATGTGCCAACTGTCCCATTCTTGTAGTTCCACCAAAAGTAAGTAACTAATTAATTACTATAATTGGTTTGGTTAACTATTTAGTCTTCTTTATCTCCTCCTTACGCTTTGACCAAATTGGTCCAACAAAAGGAAGGAAAAATGTCACTTAAAAGCCTATTGGTACAAGTATATACTTTGACCAAAGTCTTCTTGTAAAAGTAAGTTGAAACTTTGACCAACTCCTCTTTTCTTCCCCTTTTGCCCCTTTGGACTTTTTTTATGACTTAAGGGGAGGGAGTTAATTGCTTTTTATTCTCATAATCACTTCTTACATTTTGAAGAGTAAAATCTAGCCCTTCATCTTTGTTTCCAATTCTATCCTCAAGATCAAGTGGCAGTTGACTCTTTTGCCTTTGATTATAGTAATATTAGTTCTTATGCCATTAATTCTTTTAATTCTCTTTCTTATTTCTTTCTAGACACCGTTTCCCTTTTCCTTTGGATCTAAGTTAGGTTTTATATCATTCAGACACATCCAAAAGGAATCGACTATTTTCTTTCGACTAATCTGCACCAAAATTCATACTTTATTTAGGGTGCGGTTTCTACAAGCCATTAATTCTTTTCTTTCCTTTTGTCTCTACTCCTTTCTTCTTCTAAGATGTCATTCCCTCACTTTTGGATCTAAGTTAGACTTTAGATCCCATTTGACTTTAGATAAAAGGGTTGGGTATTTTCCCCTGACCATTTGGAACTAAATCCCATAGTTTAGTTCCCAAACTAGTCTCTAAAAGTCCTTATGGCTCTTGGACATTCTTGACACTTTTCCCAAATTGGGCTTGGTAGTCTATTGAATTCAGGCTTATTCTCTAACCTCTAGTTCTAAAATTTGGGATATTACATTGGGTGACTTCCTATGGCCACCCAACTTCCTATGGCCCTTCATCAGAAAGTGCCATAGGAAGTTAGGCACCTCCTATGGTGCTTCCCTAGAGAAGGGCCATAGGAAGTGCCAGCTTCCTATGGCACTCACTATAAAAAAATCACTGAATTTCTGACAGAATTTCCCACAGAATTCAAAGTTTCTCATATAATTTCTGACAGATTTACGACAGAATGGATTTAGTTGAAAATTTGCAATTCTGTTGTAAATTTGAATTCCGCCGGAAATTCCGTGGCAAACTTATTTTTTATTTTTTAAATTTTTAAAAGCCACGTGGCAACTACGGCGGCTGCCACCTCATCGTTGCGGTGACGTATGGCAATTCCGACGGCTTCCACCTTATCGTCGGCACCCAGATCCACCAGTGGTGCAGTCTGACTCCGCCATATGTTACAACCTCTTTTTTTTCCTGAAAATGCAACTCAACTTGTCCTACTTTGGTTTGAACCCACGACCTCGTCCGTACACGTGCGATGACTTACCAGATGGGCTCGACTCTTTTGGCATTTTATTATTACACATTTATATATATATAATCTTATTATATATAATCAATTATTTATAAATATATATTTGTTTCTTATATATAAATGTAATAATAATATAAAATAATTTCAAATTAAAAAATTTTACATCTTAAATAAATTTCATATGACTATATTTTTGTCTAATTTCTAAAATTAATTTTTTTATTAACATTAATTAATAAATAATAAAAAATTACTATAATAATAAATAATTACTAAATAATAATTTTTTATTAATATTAATTAATAATTAATAAATTTTATTTTTTATAAATAAATTTTTATATGACCATTTTGCTCCTACAGGGACCAAAACATATGGTTGGAAACTTGAGGAGCCAAAACCAAAAAGAGGAAAAACTTGAAGGATGAAAGATGGTATTAACCCTAATTTTAAATATTTATATAGTTAATAATATCATAATTTTAATTTTTATAAAGATATTTTTTTAAAAAATAAATTTAATTAAATAATAATAATTTTTAAATTTTTCCGACTGAATTAGCTACGGAATTTTTCTTTGGCAAATTGCTACGGAAAATTTCGTGGCAAA
Organism: Inga laurina; assembly: GCA_963855925.1. NCBI lineage: Eukaryota > Viridiplantae > Streptophyta > Magnoliopsida > Fabales > Fabaceae > Inga > Inga laurina. Next base: position 26,853,883 of record OY979706.1, on the reverse strand, counting down.
ATGATTTGCCATGGAATATTTTCGTAGCTAATTCTATGGCAATGGAAAAAATTCTGTCAGAAACTTTTGAGATAGAATTTTTGACGGATTTCTGACGGAATTTGCCACATAAACAAATTACATGGCAAATTTCGTCAGAAATTTAATGTTTTTTGTAGTGACTACCCCCAGGAAGCGCCATAGGAAGATATTTTTAAAAAAAATAAATGAAAAATCAAGCTATGACGCTTCCCTATATTCAAGAAGCATAGCTTCTTTTTATAGTGCTTGGGAAGCGCCATAGTATTCCTAAAATTAAGCATCATAACTTGTGTCTTTTGTAGTAGTGTTAATTATTATCCTTTAATAAAAACAACCATTTCTTTCTCCATACCAAAACGTGATGACTGTGAAGAACTTGATATAATGAATATAAGAAACTCTATTTAATTATTGTTTTTTTAATTAAAAACAAACACTTGTTGTTGTTGCTGTTGTTGTTTTTTAAAGAGAAAGCTAAGACACATAAATTCCATGAATTTGCAAATATTACTCTAAGATAGCTTAATCATTGTGAAGTTCTTTTAAACTAGTGTAGGATTAATTTTGTGGCGAGATTAACTAAATGCCTTTAATTTCCAAAAAAAAAATTGAAATAACAATAATAAGTTAATAAGTAACAATCATCAAATTGCAACAATAACTAAGGCTCCAGCAACTAATTTTACTGAGAGCAATTAGGTCATTTTATTAAAACTTAATTACAAACTAGTTCTTAAAAGTTTTATAGGAATTAAGCACTTTAAAAAACTTGGCGGTAGAGCTTTACCGTCCTTGTGATCCTGCCTGACACGATCTGGATTAGTTTGGACCCCCGATAAATCTTTCGAGTTAAAAAGAGGTAAGTCCAAGATACCGGATGCTTCATGCAAAAAAGAAGTATCAATTTGACATTATCTGTAACATCCCAATTTTTAGTCACCAAAATTCCTTTACGCCTTTGTGATATTGAAGGGAATAAAATGGTGAATATTGGCACACTTGAAATGACCAAACAGTGCAATCAATGGCTACATGAATTTTGGGCCATAATAAGATATAAAATTTAATTTATGTCTTCATAAAAACCTATTATTTGAGCTCAAATTGGAAGAACACAATTGTTGGGTCCAATAAATAGTAATTTTCGGCCCAAAACAAAGAAAAGGGGAGAAGGCTTAATTTAATTACAAAAATATTTGGGCAAAATAGTAAATTGTCAATAAAGCAAGCCATTTGTTTTTCCGTTTAATTGGGATAACTTTCGGTCAAAAAGGCAAGCAAGAAGGGAAATTAATATTGAGGATAGATATGCCAAAAGCTAAAGCATTTTAAACCAAGTGAATGGAGTTTGAAAAGTCAAAAGAAAAACATGTGATTTATTAGCATAAAATATAATATACTTTAAGTAGAGGAAAGGAGTTATTTGAAGAATTATTATTTCTTCCAAAGCCTCATCATTTCGTCCAAAACAAGAGAGCAAAGAGGGCATTAATACTTGACTCACATTTAATCAAGATGAAATACTCTATGCCAAGCAAAAAGGTGTAGTAGAAAAGTCAACAATTTCAACTAAAGTAATAACATGTAAAGAGGTGGAATTGGGATATTTTTTATATCATTATCCTTTCCCAAAGATCCTTAATTTTGTCCAACATGATGAAGGAAAGAGAAAGTAAATGTTTGAATATAAATGGTGCATTTTTAGCCGATCAAATTGTGGTTGAAAAGTCAATAAAGTAAAGCAAGTGTTAAATAACTCTTACACATTAATTTCAAGAGGTGGATGAAGATAATTCAAGAGACTTATTTGGTCCCGTCACCAGCCTTTATACACCATTATGGAGAGAGGAAAGAAAGGAAACGATAAAGCAATAAAATCAAACGTTTAACATGTGCAAAAATTTCCATTAAATAATATTATTTCAAGGAGGTGGAGATGATATTTTTTAGGGAAAATCACTCCCAAGTCCCAAGGAAGCAAAATATTGTCAGAAAAGTCCCTAGAAAATCTGAAATATCTGAAAAGTCCCTAGGGACTTTTCTGATATTATTTTCTAAAGTCAAATGAACCACATGCCCCTCTTCTATTATCTCTCTCTCATTTGTTCTGCGTTTTCGCTCTCAAATGTGGTTTTTTTTTCCAGCTCCCTGCATTCTCTCTCAACAAAAATGGTGGTGATGGTGAAGGCCAAAGCTTTGAGGTGGTGAAAGATTTGTGGGATGGGGTGTAAGATAGAAGGAAGAAGAAGATGGAAGGAAGGTGGTGGGATTTTTTTGATCTCAAGCGTCTGCTATTTTTAATGAAGGGAGGGATGAAGTTGATGATGATGATGAATAGTCCAACCCATCCCCCTTTTCCAACCCATTGTGCTGTGAAAATGCTATTATGGAAAAAATAAATAAATTGTTATTAATTCACACAGTAGTAGTTGTTAATTCACACAATAGTAGTTGTTAATACGGAAAATGAGGTTGGACGCCATGGTGCTTTGTTTTTGGGAAAGGAAACAGAGGAAGTGGTGTGCTTGAAGTGGTGGGGTGCTGTGAAAATGCTAATATGGAAAAAAAATAAATTGTTGTTAATTCGCACAGTAATAGTTGTTAATTCGCACAATAGTAGTTGTTAATACAGAAAATGAGGTTGGACACCATGGTGCTCTATTTTTGGGAAAGGAAACAGAGGAAGTGTGTGTTAAAAGTGGTGGGGTGCTATGAAAATGCTAATATGGAAAAAAAATAAATTATTGTTAATTCGCACAGTAGTAGTTGTTAATACGGAAAATGAGGTTAGACGCCATGGTGCTCTATTTTGGGAAAGGAAACAGAGGAAGTGGTGTGTTTGAAGTGGTGGGGTGCTGTGAAAATGCTAATATGGAATAAATAAATAAATTGTTGTTAATTCGCATAGTAATAGTTGTTAATTCGCATAGTAGTAGTTGTTAATACAGAAAATGAGGTTGGACGCCATGGTGCTCTGTTTTTGGGAAAGGAAACAGAGGAAGTGGTGTGTTTAAAGTGGTGGGGTGCTATGAAAATGCTAATATGGAAAAAAAATAAATTGTTGTTAATTCGCATAGTAGTAGTTGTTAATTCGCACAGTAGTAGTTGTTAATACGGAAAATGAGGTTGGACGCCATGGTGCTCTATTTTTGGGAAAGGAAACAGAGAAAGTGGTGTGTTTGAAGTGGTGGGGTGCTCTGAAAATGCTAATATTGAAAAAAAATAAATTGTTAATTCGCATAGTAGTAGTGGTTAATAAGGAAAATGAGTTTGGGTGTCATAGTGCTATGTTTTTGGGAAAGAAAACAGAGGAAATGGTATGTTTGACAAGTCGTAAAGCGTTTATTTACACCATGTTGAATGCGTTTGACAACCGGCTACACGTTTGTGATTAGACCGAAGTTTTGTAACGTTAAGTATGGAAAATGTTGTGTTTACAATACTAAAAGCGTGTATTAACAACCTGTTGCGTTCGGTTTACAACTTGACGGTGTGGCCAGTTGCTTTTGCTTTGCCATAGCGAAACAAAAGCAAAATGATGTAAAAAATGGCCTCTTCTGACCGTGTTCGCTTTCGGTATGCCACAACGAAACAAAACCGAGATCACCTCATATCCATTTTACAACGCATAAACCGTGTATTTACAACTCATAAAGCGTGTATTAACAACCTTTTGAGTTCGTTTCACAACGTCCCACACATTTCTCGCTGACACTATGTTTCCTCACGTTAAGTATGACAAATTGAGCTATTCACAACTCATATAGCGTGTATTAACAACCTTTTTAGTTGTTTTCACAACGTCCCACATGTTTCTCTCTGACACTTTTCTCACATTAAGTATGACCACTTGCGCTATTTACAACTCATAAAGCGTGTATTAACAACCTTTTAAGTTTTTTTCACAACCTCAAACACCTTTCTCTCTGACACTATGCTTCCTCACGTTAAGTATGATAATTTGACCTCCTTACAATTCGTAAAGCGTGTATTAACAATCTTTTGAGTTCGTTTCACAACGTCTCACACGTTTCTCGCTGACACTATGTTTCCTCATGTTAAGTATGACAAATTGAGTTATTTACAACTTGTCTAGCGTGTATTAACAACCTGTTCAGTTTGTTTCTCAACCTCCAATACCTTTCTATCTGACACTATTGTTCCTCAAGTTATGTATGACAAATTGAGCTATTTACAACTCATAATGCGTGTATTAACAACCTTTTGAGTTGTTTTCACAACCTCCAATGACTTTGTCTCTGACACTATGTTGCCTCACGTTAAGTATGACCAATTGAGCAATTTACAGAGCACTTCCTCTTTTATACTCCCCAAAAACAGAGCACCCACTAACACCCAACCTCATTTGCTGTATTAACAACTATTACTGTTATATTAACAACTAGTACTGTGCGAATTAACAACAATTTATTTTTTTTCCATATTAGCATTTTCATAGCACCCCACCACTTCAAACACACCACTTCCTCTGTTTCCTTTCCCAAAAATAGAGCACCATGGTGTCCAATCTCATTTTCCGTATTAACAACTACTACTGTGCGAATTAACAACAATTTATTTTTTTTCCATATTAGCATTTTCATAACACCCCACCACTTCAAACACACCACTTCCTCTGTTTCCTTTCCCAAAAACAGAGCACCATGGCGTCCAACCTCATTTTCCGTATTAACAACTACTACTGTGCGAATTAACAAAAATTTATTTATTTTTTATATTAGCATTTTCATAGCACCCCACCACTTTAAACACACCACTTCCTCTGTTTCCTTTCCCAAAAACAGAGCACCATGGCGTCCAACCTCATTTTCCTTATTAACAACTACTACTGTGTGAATTAACAACTACTACTGTGCGAATTAACAACAATTTATTTATTTTTTCCATAATAGCATTTTCACAACACAATGGGTTGGAAAAGGGGGATGGGTTGGACTATTCATCATCATCATCACCTTAATCCCTTCCTTTAAAAATGGCGGAAGCTTGAGATCAAAAAAATCCCACCACCTTCCTTCCATCTTCTTCTTCCTTCTATCTTACACCTCATCCTACAAATCTTTCACCACCTCAAAGCTTTGGCCTTCACCATCACCACCATTTCTGCAAAGAGAGAATGCAGGGAGCTAGAAAAAAAAATCGCATCTGAGAGCGAAAATGTAGAACAAATGAGAGAGAGAGATAATAGAATAGGGGCATGTGGGTCATTTGACTTTAGAAAATAATATCTGAAAAGTCCCTAAGGACTTTTCAGATATTTCAGATTTTCCAGGGACTTTTCTGACAATATTTTGCTTCCTTGGGACTTGAGAGTGATTTTCCCTATTTTTTAAGGGCTATTATCCTTTCCCAACAGCCCTCATCTTCGACCAAACATGAACAAATAGAGAGAAAGGGGGGGGAGGGAGGGAGGGAGAGGGAAGGAGTTTGGAGAAAACACAAGAATAAAGAGAGAGCATAAGTGATCAAGAAGCAAGAATCAAGGTAAGTTGTGGTTGAAATCACTTGTTCTTGCCTTCAAACTCTTGTAAACTCCCTCTAATCTCTATGCCATCTTGAAATACACTTAAGCAAGCACAAAATCAAGAGTAAGAAGGAGAGAGAGGTGGCCTTTTAGAGAGAGAAAGAAGAGAAACAAAGATAATCATGCTAAACCTGTTATTTATTGATTCAAGGTTGTTTGTTGTGGTTGTGGATGATTGTGGCTTTGGTTGTCTTGGTTTTGTAATTTGGAATTCTCAAACCCTAAGGGGTTATGCTGCCCAAATTTCCACTAATCATGATGTATAAGTTTTTAAAGGGTTAATTATGAGATTACAAGAGAAAGGAAGGTGTTTTATGAATTAAAATCAAGAAAAGACATTATTCCCTAATTTTCAGCTAGATGCAGAGCAAATAGAAGGAGAATGATTTTTCCAAATTTGAGGTTTCCAATAAATTCCTTGGGAAAAATTATGTGGGAATATAGTATGGTAGTGATTTTAGAAGGGTTGGATTAAAAACCCTAAAATTGAAATTTAATGTTACTAAGGTCAACACTTCCAGATTCTGGTCATGTTTTTGTGATGAGGTTTTGGATGATCAAACCTTGTCCAAAAATCATGAAACTTTCCAGAACAATAGTTGACATCCTAAGCTTTAAAATGATTGGTATAATACGTGATTTGGATGTCTATAAAGTAAGTTATGAATTGTGGAAGTTGAGGTATAGAAACTGGGGCGAATTCTAAACCAATGAGGTTGGTCAAGAATTCTGGGAATATAACCCTTATAATTGCTGGTGGTTAATATTTTTCCCTTAAAGTAGACTTAAGGATCTTTACCTAGAACTTTGAACCACCTTATTTGGAGTTCTAGAGAATAGGTTATGATTTTTCAAAGTTGAGGATCAAAACTGGCAGATTTGGTTTGACCTATGAAATTGTGACATTTAAAGGGGAATGTAGGAATTGAAGACATAGCTCACTTCCATGGTTCTAACAAGTCATATGGTTCTATGTCTAGGGTCATGAAGTGACAAAGAAGAAGCATCCTCAATGGTTGGAGAAAAGGTAAAAGAGGAAGACTCAAAGACAAAAGATAGTGAACTTACCCTATTTATATGTATTTGATATTTATGTTTGTGTAGTAATGTATGTGATTGCTTTACTTGATTGTATAGAGCATATTTGAATGATAAAGCTTTGCTTCTGTTTATGCCATGGCCATAAGTATGTTATATGAAACATTAATTAAGCATATAGAAATGTCATTATGTGGCATGCATCTAGTTAAGGCTAACAAGTCATGCACTTACTATAACGGGTTTAGACACCTTAGTAGCCCTGTGCGGCTACATTATTTATAATTTTGATATACAATCCCTGTGGGGAATTCTTGTAACCAAGCATTTATTATCAATATATCTATGTTATTCATGTGTGCCCACCGAACTGCGTATTACTACTCTGATTAATATCGGAATAAATAAGGACTTCACATTATCATATATTTTGTATAGTCTTAATATGTTTTTCCCGGTATTTTTAAAAGAGAGAACAACTTTATTTGGGTTATCTTTTTTGGTAAGAGCTTATCTTAGATGTCTGATATTAAATTATGGAAGGCCCACCTCCCGCACTTAGCTCTTTATTGGAAAGAATAAACCTGTGAAATTCTGCACCATTCTAAATCTGGGAAGAGACCTCCTTGCCTCTGTTTTTATATTATTCCCAAGTGATTCACACATTGGACCATTTGAGATTCACCCTTTAAAAGCCTATTTGAATTTTGATTTCATTCACTCTCTTTCTTTTTTGTCTTTGTTTTTTTTGGCCCCTCCTCCTTTTTTCCTTTTACAATTTTCTAATAAAATTGAACCTGATAAATAAATGAGAACGATTATAATTAGGGAGAGAGACATCTAAAAGACTATTGGAATATGAAAATTTCAAAGTTGTCCCTCGAAATGGCTTAATGTTTATGAAGCCTTTCGGGACTATTTTGAAATTTTTATGAAGTGACTTAATTGCCATAAATGAAATTAGTTGTCACTATCTTAATTATTTTTATCATTTGATAAGTTAAAATTGTTTCTTCTTTGACCTTTATTGTCATTTCATTTTTTTCAAATTAAGGGAATTTAAATAATTTCACTCCAAAATTTAATCTCAAACTAAATCTTTAGGAATTTCACAGTAATTTGAGATCCTGTTTGTGTATTTGAGGTATTTTTTGTTTCTTTCTTCCGTATTGTTATGTGTGGATTTGATGCATTAACCAAATTTTTAATTGTTGATGAGCATAATGACCCTAATTACTTGATAGTTAGTCCTCTTACTTAGTATATATCGTTTCACCATAGCCCTTGTTCATTTAAAAAAAAAAAGCAGAAAGAGGTAAAAATTTTCTTGATACAACAACAATAATAATAGTGTGTTTTATTTTTCAGTCTTCATATTATAGTTGGATTAAAAACTAGTGATTGCGTCAACAGTGATTGGCCTAGTTGATATAAACTGGACGATCATGCATGTCCCACAAGAAAATGTGTCCAAATCTTATTGTAAATGCTAGGACTTTGTTAATGTATATCTATATTGTCATTATTTTTGTAAGCTTCTCCTCAGCAGGGTAGTGGTACAAATGAATTTTGAAACTCAATTTATTATTACCTAAATTTTTAAGCAGAAAAAAGTCTAAGAAATGTACTAAATCTAAATCCGAAACAATGGGCAAATCAGTAAGTAGTAGCTACCTGTCCACACTCTTTCGTGAACGCCACATCCACCATTTTTCCTCTTTTATCCTCTTTTCCTTATTAGTTTAGCGTGCAAAAAACCTCCTCCCACAAAAATTAATTAAAGGGAAAATTGTGAAAAAATATTGGTAACTTATTTGTTAAATGAGACCTTCTCGTGCAGATGATCTTCTGTATGTGCAGAATATCTTCCCTGTTATGCAGATAATCTTCCTTGTGTGCAAAATTCTTCCCTGTGTGCAAAATTCTTCCCTATACATGTGCAAAAATCTTCCCCTGTGTGCACAAAATCTCTCATCCCTGTGCAGATATCTTCCCTTTGTGTGCAAATATCTTCCCAGTCTCATTTGACAATTAAGTTCCTAATGAGATCTTTTCTCACAATTCTCCCAAATTTTAAAGCATTTTCACATTATGAATTAATAGAGCTTTACTTATATATATATACACACAAACATATTTTTATAGGGAAAATTCCAAAAAACTACATTGGAAAATGGAAAAGGACATTTCAGTACATTGAAAATGGGAAAGGACAATTCAGGCGGGTATCAGATTTCCAAAGGAATCTATCCTTTTAAAATCTTGGCCAAATTACGAAAATGCCCTTTAGCCCTTCATCCTCCACTTTAGAATAACAACACGATCTTCGTAATTAACAGCACCAGATTCGACATTAACAACTTCAATTCTTCTTTGACAATTAACAAGTTTTAGGGCCAATAATAACATTTATCTCTTAATTAACAACTCCGGATTCGACATTAACAATTCCAATTTCTTCTTTCACAATTAACAAATTTCAGGACAAATAACAACACCTATCTCTCAATTAATAACTCCGGATTCGACATTAACAACTCCAATTTCTTCTTTCACACTAAACAAGTTTCAGGGCCAATAACAACTCCTTTCTCGTTATTAACAACACCGTATTCTACATTAACAATTCCATTTTCTTCCTCCACTTCGGAATAACAACACATATCTCTTAATTAACAACTCCGTATTCGATATTAACAACTCCAATTTCTTCTTTCACACTTAACAAGTTCAGGGCCAATAACAACACTCATATCTTAATTAACAACTCGAGATTCAAAATTAACAACTCCAATTTCTTTTTTCACAATTAACAAGTTTCAGGGCTAATAACAACACCTATCTCGCCATTAACAACTCCGGATTCGTCATTAACAACTCCCATGTTGTTATTTCGACTGAGGGCTGAAAGGCATTTTCGTAATTTGGCCGAGATTTCAAAAGGACAGATTCCTCTGAAAATTTGACACCCACCTGAATTATCTTTTCCCATTTTCATTGTACTGAAATATCCTTTTCCATTTGTTAATGTAGTTTTTTGGAATTTTCCCTATTCTTATATATAATCTATAATTGATATTTGGGAAAATCCCTATAAACTACCCTTGAAATATACAAATCCCTAATCAATACATTGAAATCAAAAATTCCGGATCAGTCACGCGTCCGTACGGATGAACAGTGTGGGCGGTGCCAAAAGACGATTTTGCCCTTCAGCCCTCATTCTCGCCACTTCAAAAATAACAACACGGGGTTTTTAATTAACAACTCCTGATTCTTGATTAACAACTTCGTATTCTTGTTTCACAACTTCCTAATTTAAGTTTCAAGGCCAATAACAACACCTCTTTTTTTTTAACAACACGCCCTCTTAATTAACAACTCCAGATTCTTGATTAACAACTCCGTATTCTTGATTAACAACTCCATTTCATCTTTTTACTTTCACAATAACAACATCGGTGTTATTATTAACAATACCCTATTCTACATTAATAAATCCCATTTCTTGTTTCACAACTTCGTAATTTAAGTTTCAAGTCCAATAATAACACCGTAATTTACATTAACAACACTATATTTTTGAGATGCGAATATGTGGAAGAATAAAGAGGAGTTGTTAATCAAGAATCCGGAGTTGCTAATAACAAGATTGGTGTTGTTATTGTGAAAGTAAAAAGATGAAACTGGAGTTGTTAATCAAGAATACAGAGTTGTTAATCAAGAATCCGGAGTTGTAAATTAAGAACCCCGTGTTGTTATTTTTGAAGTGGCGAGAATGAGGGCTGAAGGGCAAAATCGTCTTTTGGTGCCGCCCGCACTGTTCGTCCGTACTGACGCGTGACTGATCCGGAATTTTTGATTTCAATGTACCGATTAGGGATTTGTATATTTCAAAGGTATTTTATAGGGATTTTCCCTTGATATTTCTTGGTGGCCGTATTATGTTGCAAAAGTTATATAATAGGTCCTCATTGCCTTGCCCTGATTCTTGTGCCAGCATTTATGCGGGAAATTCCATGTGAATTTCTTAGATTTTTTTTTTTGGGAAAATCCCTATAAAATACCCTTGAAATAGGAAAATCCCTAATTAGTACATTGAAATCAAAAATTCCGGATCAGTCACGCATCAGTACGGATGAACAGTGCGGGTGGCGCCAAAAGACCATTTTGCCCTTCAGCCCTCATTCACGCCAATTCAAAAATAACAACATGCGGTTCTTAATTAACAACTCCGGGTTTTTGATTAACAACTCCGTATTCTTGATTAACAACTCCAGTTTCATCTTTTTACTTTCACAATAACAACACCAGTTTTGTTATTAGCAACTCCGAATTCTTGATTAACAACTCCGCTTTATTCTTCCATATATTCGCATCTCAAAAATATAGCGTTGTTAATGTAAAATACGGTGTTGTTATTGGCTCTAAAACTTAAATTACGAAGTTGTGAAACAAAAAATGAGAGTTATTAATATAGAATATGGTATTGTTAATAACAACATCGGTGTTGTTATTGTGAAAGTAAAAAGATGAAATGGAGTTGTTAATCAAGAATATGGAGTTGTTAATCAAGAATCCAGAGTTGTTAATTAAGAGGTCGTGTTGTTAATAAAAAAAGAGGTATTGTTATTGGCTTTGAAACTTAAATGAGGAAGTTGTGAAACAAGAATACATAGTTGTTAATCAAGAACCCGAAGTTGTTAATTAAGAACCGCATGTTGTTATTTTTGAAGTAGCGAGAATGAGGGCTGAAGGGCAAAATCGTCTTTTGGCGCCGTCCGCACTGTTCATCCGTACTGACGCGTGACTGATCCGGAATTTTTTATTTCAATGTATTGATTAGGGATTTCCCTATTTCAAGAGTATTTTATAGGGATTTTCCCTTTTTTTTTTACTTTTGAAAAACCATATATTTTTTGTATTTTATTATCTTTTGTATTGATTTATATTACACGGATATCATCCAAACGATCAATTTCTTATAATATATTGTATATTTAATAATTATTTTTAAAAATTTAATATTCAAATGTTATTTTTTAAAATTTCGAAATATGTTGAATAAAAAATTAAAATTTTGAAAAGTTATAGTTTATTTTTGTCCCAAAATTATTTCTTAAGGAATTATAGGCACTCAAAAGAAAATTGTAGTTACACTAGTGCAGAAAAGCTCTTAAACATTGGTTCTTGAACCAGTATATATAGCCACTGTAGAAAGTGCAAGACTTTCTACATCGGTTAATGAACAACCAGTGTAAAAAAAAAGTTAACAAAAAAATAAATATTCAGTCAGATCTGCAATCATATGAAATCTGTAGGAAAAAAATTCCTCTAAAAAAGTAAGTTTAACAATATTCCAATTTTTTCATAGAATTTAATGACATTAGTATGTGATTTTCATAGTAAATGGGCATTTAGAGTTGCTTAATTATTGGATTTAAGATTATAACACTAAGAAATGAGAAAGAATGAATTAGTATATGAAAAGGTATGAAACATATGAAGAAATATTTTTTTTCCTAGGCATAAGTATCCTCTTATTAGAAGCAATCTTGTTTGAGATACTATCAGATATTAAATATAGGCACCTTTGTCAATGGGAATTTGAACCTTGATTCGCCATATTGTGAGGGATTAGCTCCTTCCGTTAGACTCAATCTCACCATATAAAGAGATTTTTCATATACATAATAAGTAACATGGCCCAGGTAAAGTTTTTATCGCCAAGGCGGAGAGGTTTTGGCAGCAAGCATCAATGCCCATGCTCTTAAAATCATCGTATAGGTGGAGGCTCTGGCAGCAATAACCATTGCCTGGGCACTCAAATCAGATTTTCATAAATGGGGGAGTTAAGTGCACACCAAAAAAAACATAAAAAAGGGGTTAAAGAAATGCTTGGGCTGCATTAGGGCATCAAATTTTTACTATTTGGAAGTGGTTTCAATCTTTTTAATATCAAAGTTTGCGATTTAATGTTGATTTCTACCTTTCTCTTCTTAGTTTTTGAGTTTTGTTCGTGGTTAAATGGTTAGGGTTTGGTTGGATTCAAAATTTCTGAGGATTTGACAGAATGTTTTGGGTTTAAATGGACTAATGGAACTAGATAAAATGGTTAAATTGTTTAGTTTTGTTGGATTTCAAATGTAGTGAAGATTAGATTTAGGGTTTGGGTAGAATTTGATATTGATGATCAATGGTTCGAGACACAATGAATATTGGGTTTTGTTGTTTGGAAGTTAAATTGAATTTCTATCAGTATAGATTTCTTTTAACTAGGCTTAAATTTGATAATGGGCAAATTTACGTGGAAAACCTATGTATGAAATTGAGGGATTTGGTTAATTGAGGGGGCTTTATTATTAATTAAAAATTTCAAAGAGTTGAATAAGTTATGTGTTGGAAAATGGGCTTGATCTACCCTTAGTGGATTAGGTCCAAACCTATTAACTTTGGGGCGAAAATATAGTATTCAGATTTATGGGGTATTTATTTGCGATATTCCCCACTTATTTTAAAACACCTTGGTGGGAACAATTGGCGGTGTGTCTGGCGTAACATAGCCTGAGTACGCCGACGTTATCACGTCTTTATCTTATTTTCACCTTTTTTCCAGAGTCTTTGCGGAAAATGATATGCGGTTCAGTGGGCAACACAGAAATAGCAGAAATATATTGATATTATGAGTATGATTATAGAAATTCCCCATAGGGGTTCGTACATAATAATTACAAACCTTGTAGCTGCACAAGGCTCTAGGGTATCTAAACTCATCCCAGTGAAATGAAACTATCTTCTCGTCTTTGTTCCACCACTGCATTCCTTCCGTGTAGTACTCTTCTCTTCTTTTAGTACACTTTTTATTTTCACCTGTCTAATTTGTTGGTAGGAGAGGGTGAGATTCGAGAGAATCTCAGTAGGTAACAATACCAATATGCATATAGGATAAGTGCTTAATTCATGACATGTTTGCATAACATAGCTCATGCTCACACAAAGACATATCTGCGTGCTCAATGTTTCAACCAACATACTTATGGCCATAGCATAAACAAAAACATAGCTTCAATCATTCATATATGTTTCACATAATCAAGCAAAGCAATAACATGCATCAATACACCAACACAAATATTAAATACATGCAGGAGGGGTAAGTTCCCAACCTTAAACCTTTTTCCACCTCGAATTATGTGCCTCGTAAAGCATGTCATAGCTCAGCTCTCCACTTCGCCCTACAATTCCAAAAGTACCATTTAGACACTTTTATAGTGTTTCAGGGTGGTAAAATGAGCCTATTGTAAAAATTTATCAAAATGCTCCCAGGGTCCATGCACGGCCCCCCTATACCTGGTCAAATCGTACTTTTTCCAAAATTTTGACAGGGCTATACTGACTTATTTTCACCCAAGGAATCCATTTGTCCATCGAGAATTACCGAATTCATTGCCAAATGACAAGAATGCCCTTGGCAGCCCCGCTTTCAGGGTTTCAAGGGAATTTTCGTAATTATGCTTTTTCGGGCTTTTCTGAAAAAGTGATAAACTATAACACCACCTAATTTTCCTCCCTAAACGCAATGGAATCATCAAATTACCAAAAATCCAATTCTAACCCCCCATCTAGCCCTGGCCAAAATCCTAGGATTTTCCTAGGAAAATTAAGGTTTTTGAAATCTGACTTCGCAGACTTGCTCCTTTCTACTCCTAACCACTATATTAACTATTTAATTACGTTAAAACTACCATTTAGACTCAATTTGGGAGCATAATGTTTCCAACACCACATTTCTGAATTTCACAAACAAAGACAATCCAACGAAATTTCACCGATTAAACTACCCACAATAGCTAGAACAACCAAAGATTGAAGTGTAGGAAGTTACCTCAAGCTTTTTCTAGCTTTTTCCTCTTGTGGCTGAAAACTCTAACCCTTTAACAAAGAATTTTCTGCTTCAAAACACCTTAAGAACATAGAAGAGAAGCTTAGGAGAAGTATTATACACATTATATACAAATTTATCGAAGAAATCGACATACCTTATGAGATTTCTTCTCTTCTCTCTCTAAAAATCTCAAGTTTTCTCTCTTTTATTTCAGCCAAAACCAACGGGAAAATGAGCATGGAAGATGAAGATATGCTTTATAATATGTTTGCTTATGTCATCATAGTATTATGCTTATGTCATAATTCCCTATTTTCCAAAATTAAAAATATTGCCTTTTATGTACATGTATCATGCCATTTAACCCAATTAACATATATATAATATTTCCCTCTTATTGGTCCATGCAAAAGATGCTTAAGGGTCCTTCCTTTAGGTCCAAATTGGCTTCATAACATTGCTCAAGTCACATGTATATTTGTGTCACCATTTTCTCATTTCGTATTTTATGGCAATTCTAGAAGATTTTTTGCCCTAATTTTGAAAAATCATAACTAAATTTGTAGACATCATATCGGAGTGATTCCAAAGCCTATAGAACCCTTATTGAGGCTAGTTTCAAGAAAAAATATACGCTTTAGCCAATTAGAAACACATCATTCTTAGATGTTTAGTTTTTGGAAGCTGTACCAGTAACTTTCTAGTTTTTCTGTGCTAACTTCAAAAATTCATAACTTTTTGTATATGCTTCAAATGATTCATATAACCTATCACATTAAAGTTTAGGATGTCTACCATTATCTTATAACATTTCATAATTTTGGCTCATCATTTGATCATTCAAAGTCGCATGACAAACTCACTGCCTCACAAGGAGAAGTGAAATAGCATGCACTTTCAATTTTAATAAATTCCATTTTGTATACAAATTTCTCCATACTCATTAATTTACCATTTTATCCCATTAAATGTCTCATTACATAAAGGGAATCTTGGTGATAAAAATTGGGGTGTTACAGATGTGACCTAATTCATATGTGTATCTCGAGAGTAAGAATCTTCACTCCATGTCCGCTTGAAAATCTACATTATGAATAGATAAACTTTGATGACAATTGAGATCAAATGATCATACAATCCAAAATTACACACTTTGGGTGTCAAATCTCTTAATATTTCTATATTTGTGGGAATAATAATGCATAGTTCAGTGGGCAAATAGGAATAGCATAAACATACTAATATAAACTACTTGTTTATATTACAGGAATTCCCATAGGGTTTGCATGAAATATTTATAGATCTCAAAAATAATAAGAAAGGCTACAAATAACCAACGGCAATGCTTGAATAGGACCATGATCCTCAATTGCAGGCATCTACATCCTTGCCCTTGGAGCCCCTTCCACTAGCTAAATAAGTTTAAATTTGTGGAAAGGGGTGAGATTCATATGAATCTCAGTAATAACATACAATCAATCATATAAAATGTGATAAATAAACATGTAATGCACCATATAGTGTAGCAGAACAATCATACTGCAAACTTATCTGTGCACACTATTCAGGATCAAATGACTATTTGATCCCTACTTGTCTCACTACCTTAGCTGGGTTCAAAATGAGCTAGATGGTACTTGTGCTTTGCCCATACCATAGCTAGGTTTTGTAACTAACATTCATATCAAAGAACATAGCAACACACAACATATAAACAATTACATATTATATGAAAGATAGAGTTACTACCTGAATTTCCCTTTACCTGCTCAACTATCGGTCCTGTTTACTCAGTCCGGCTCAAGTAGCTGACAAGTCCAAAAATTCCAAATTTATAATAAATGAGTTATTACTCATTCTAAATTTATATAGTTGGTTATCTCTACCCTTAGAGTTCAAGGTAATTTCATTTTTCCATTACCTTTTTTTTAATTCCACACATTTACTAAAGGCTGGCAGAATTTTCATCAAATTTTAAAAATTCATATCTTTTTTGTAAAAATGTCTAATTGTAGTTATTCTAAAGGTTATGTGACCCTTATTAAGTCTATTGTTAAGGAAAAATATTGTCCTTAGACAAATAGACGCACAATATTCCATAATTACCATTTATTAGATACTATCACAGAAACTTGCTAGTTTTATTTGGCTAACTTTAAAAATATATAACTCTTAGTGTATAGGTCCAAATGACATGAATGGCATATCAAATTAAAGATTGATATGTCTAATTTTATTCTAGAAAAGTTCACATTCATTGGAGATCATTTGATTATCCAAAAACACATTACAATCTCACTGCCTCGCAAGAAATCATACTGGTAGCACATTCCAGTTTTAAAATTTGTGTTCCAATGATTCAAAACTCATAACCAGGGGATATTTCCACATAGTTTTTCATGTAGAACACAATGATAACATCAATTTGATCAATTCCCATTCCTTCTTAGTGTCCTATTCAGACTAAAAATTAGGGTTTCACTTAACAATTCAACAATTCACAATTTAACCACCAAACTTAACTTATATGCTTCAAAAACAACATACAATCACATGTATATGATCAAAGCTTCATGAACCCTAGAAAACCCTGAATAACAAGAAACTAGGGCAGCAAAGGAAAGTCCCAAAAACTCCACCAACCAACATAATATATATGTCACAGTGAAGATCTTTCTCACCTCTTGCTCTTTCTTGAGCTCTTTTCTTGATCCTCCAACTTTGGCTCTAGCTATAAGACTCAAAGTACCTCCTCTTGAAATTCTAAGACCATATAAATGAAGCTCTGATCAAGAGGAAAAATGTTTATGAAGAGTATTTGAGCCAAAGAAGTGATTTACAACGTGAAAATCCAAGTAGAAGAGCTCACCTTAAACTTGTTTTCCTTCTCTTCCCTTCTTGCTTGCATCAAGTCTCTATCTCTCTCTCTCTCTCTCTCTTCACTCTTGTTTGGTCAAAATGTTTGGCCTTTTGAAGGGTTAATTGGCTCTTCAAATATCTAATTCCACCTCCTTAAAATAATAATAATTTAATGGAATTTTGCACATGCTTCTTGACTTTTATTTTCTTCTTTTTCACTTGGCTAAAATCATTTTCCCTTCTTCGTTTCCCTTTTTGGCTAAATTTTGGGTTTAAATTTGAAGAAAATAAAGGCTTCTTGTTTTATTGGTCAAATGACCATTTTGCCCTTACATTTCTTCAATTTTTGAATTTAATTTGTCTTTTTCCTTTCCACTTGTTTTTGGCCAAATCGTTCTCAATAAATTGGGCCAAGAATTGTGCTCTTCCCTTCTTTATTTTGGGTTACAAAAGTAAGCCTTGAAAGAAATAAAATTGCACTTTGTGTCCAAACTTAGCAAGTTGTATGTAACCATTAGTTGCAATGTTTTGCCATTTCAAGTGCACCAAAATTCACCATTTTTATTTCCTTTAATGTTACAAATGTATAAGGAATCTTGGTGAATTAAATTTGGGATGTTACACCTCTCCCCCCTAAATAAAATTTCATCCCCAAAATTTGCTACATGAACGTATTTATAAATTTTGGGAAATATCTCTGCATGTCTTCTTCCACTTTCTATATTGCTTCTCTAGAAGATAATCCCTTCCAAACTATTTTTATGAATGGGATACTCCTATGCCTAAGTTGTTTCTCTTGTCGATCAATAATTCAGCCAGGTGTGACCTCATATGTAAGATCATCTCACACATCTACATCTTCATATTCAATTACATGCTTCCTGTAATCTGCTTAAATTTGACAGAAAAGCTATTCGGTATGCTACTGGCCCAATCCTTGATAATATTTCAAATAGACCAATGTACCTTAGGCTTAGTTTCTTCACCTTTAATGGCCCACCAATACTAATGATAGGCGAAACTTTCATAAAGACATGGTCTTCAACTTCAAATTCTATAGGTTTCCACCTCTTGTCGGCATAACTCTTCTACCTACTCTGAGCAGCTAATAGTTTCTGCTTTATCAATTTGATCTATGCTGTTGTCTAATCTACTATATCCGAACCATACGACTGCCTCTCAAACAATTCTGTCTAGCACAAGGGTGATTGACAATTCCTTCCATACAACGCTTCATATGGAGCCATTTGAATACTCGGATGATAACTGTTATTTTATGAAAATTCTGCAAGTGGAAGAAATTGATTCCAACTGCCTTTGAAATCTAATACTCATGCCCTCAGCATATATTCTAGTGTCTATACTGTTCTTTCTATTTGTCTATCTATCTGAGGATGATAGGCTGTACAAAATCTAATCTTGGTACCCAAAGCCTTGTGTAATGCTTTTCAAAATATGGAAGTGAATCGAGGATCTTGATCAAAAATTATGTTCTTTGGTGTACCATATAATTGCTCAATCTACTTGATATAGATCTCTGCTAGCTTATCAAGAGAATAGTGAATACTAATTGATAGAAATGGGCTGTCTTTGTGAATCAATCAATGATTACCCAAATTGCAACATGATTTCTAATTTTGGGTAAACAGGTCACAAAATCTATGGTGATGCTCTCCCATTTCCACTCAGGAATTTCAGGATTTTACAGAAGCCCTGACGGTCACTAATGCTCGACTTTTACCTTTTAACAAGTGAAACAATAAGTAATAAATTTTGTCACATTTCTTTTCATCTCTGGTCCCCAATACATGGACTTCAAGTCATCATACATTTTAGTTGCTCCTAGGTGCAAAGTATACTTACTCTTGTTAGAATTGGTTCACACCCAAGAGGGGGTGAATTAGGTATAAGACAAAAACTTAAGAACTTTGAGAATATTTTTGCATCTTAATGAATGTAATAAGTATGAAAGCAATGAATCATAAATCAACAGTTAGATTAAATAATATATGCTGGAAATAAAGAGATTATGGAAGAGAATATGCAAACTATGATTTATCCTGAGTCGGTCTAATCCGTGATGACCTATGTCCAGTCCCCTGGCTCTTCCTGAGAATTTCAAATCCACTACCTCTTGTTTAATCCGGGCATAAAAAAGCCTGTACAAAACCCACAAGTTTAGTCAGGCACTTGTGTAGCCTTTTATAAATCTCTCACTGGGATACTCCCCCTCACAACAAGTCTTATGAGCAAAGTAATCCCAAAGATGTTTCTCTCCCGCTTACCCATACAAGTCTTATAAGCAATAACGTTCTCTCTTACTTACAACCCTATAAGTCTTACGAGCAGTAACGTTCTCTATTGCTTGCACCTTATAAGTCTTATGAGTAGAAAGTCTTATCGGCAATTCTCTCTATAGCTTCTCCCATAAGAAAATCAACCCTCTCAAGGTCCCTCTACCTTGAGATCAATTCAAAAATATAGTTGAAAGTGTTTATAAACTCTTTCACATAGTGGATATAATGCTCACTAAAGTACAATACAAATAATTACTCTCTCAATGATAAGTAATATAGAAACTATTACATAACAGAGAGTGTTTAGGTCGAGCTGGATAACTCATGATATTCGCATATTGGTGTCATCACTTTATTCTCTACTCTTCTCTTCTCTAAATGCTATTATATTTATAGTTATGTTGTAGAAGATAACCGTTGTAAGCATTCGTTTGTTAGAATCCCATTGCTTCATTTGACCATTGAGTGTATTTAATAAACTAGCCATTATGAATTGTCCGTTGCAGAGCAGAGCATCTCGTTAAGGAGCGGCATGTTTCATTATGAGTTGTATGTCATGTTGTGGAGCGGCATGAAGATGTTTGTATTTTTTGACATTCATTCATGGTGGGTCTACTTTATGTGATGATAGTTGTTTGGCAGTAGGCGTGTAATGATGATGTTTGCCGTATTTGACCTTCTCATTTTAAATTGTAATATGAACATTCATCTTCCTGTTTCATACATCAAATATATGTTAGTTAATGTTTAGAAAAAATAACAAGTGAAAACACAATTATTCAATAATATTTAACCATATTCGGATTGTCCGCTATGACTCTGTAATGCATTCTGCTTCTGTCACCGTCTTACTGGAGTGTTCTATTTCTCACACAAGTGCATCATCATATTTCCACTTCTTCTTAGCTTTCAAGTAGCACTTCCATAAGAATTAGCAAGAGTGATTTTTCTCACTTGCGAGTGTACTGAGCTCTAACTCGAGTGTTAAACGTCTTACTCGAGTGCATGTGTATATTGTACTATAGACTTGAGCTTCTGGACAGCACTTGCACCATTTTCTACAAGAGTGTGTTTTCTCACTCGCAAGTGTAACTGATCCTCACTTGAGTGTATGTGTCTCACTTAAGTACGTCAGTGTATTTCAGCTTAAGGCTTCACTTCTGGATAGTACTTGCATCAAGTTTTGCAAGAGTGAGATTTTGCACTTGTGAGTGTTGATTTGTTCACTCAAGTTTTACATTCCTCACTCGAGTGCATTTCAAGTTTTCACATTCTAGCTAACTCTTAGGTAAACTCTTTCTGTGTCTCAATTGCTTCACTTGAGTGCAATCCTTCTCCTCACTCAAGTACATTGCCATTCACTTGAGTGTAGCTGACATTCCTCCACTTCACAGCCAATTCGGGAACACGCTTGTTCTAGTATATGCAAGAATGAGATTCTTTATTCGCGGGTGTTTAGGTGCCATGTCAGACTTTATCTATTCATTTGACTCTAACTATGACAAATGACATATCATCGGAAAGCTCTTGTCGTCTACATTCCAATCCAAAATGAATCAGCTCTAAACTCATTTTATTATGCAAGTTATGATCGAATGATTGTCTAATGTTCCTAACATTCCTTAAAGTTTCTAGTGTCAACTTCTAGAAGTCATATCTCTTAGCATATAACTTCTAATTTGATAAATTACCTATCCATCAAAAGTGTTTTGAGTCTAGTTTCATATGGCACTAGTTTCACCTCAATCCTATGTGTTATTTGTGAGCTATGTTCAAAATACCAACTATATCTTAAAACATAATGATGATTTTAATGTCATTTTCCAAGATTCCTATCTCTTCCATCTGAGCTCTTTCGAATGTGATCTTGGCATGTTATTTTTGTGCTATGAGTTTAGTTTCATATGCCACTAGTTTCAGTTCAATCTGACTTGTGGTTTAAAAGATATTGCCAAAATACTGGACCTCTATCAAGCTGAATGAAAATCAGAGTTGAACAGAGTGCTTTCGGCACTTAAGTGTTCTTCCTTAACTCAAGTGCTACAGTGCTGCACTTCCTGCATTTCATTTGCACTTGCTATAGTGCATACCGCTATAGTGCCAAACAGTGCTAATCTCGCTACAGTGTCACCTCACCTTTTCTTTTGACCATAGAAATCTCTAGAATGACTTCTAAGAACTTGAATCTTGATATTCCTATTAGATTTTGTAAGTTCTTCTTTCTTCAATATCTTTCTTCTTGATTTTTATCTTGATAATAATTCTCCATAACCCAAATAGGTAGCTCCTTGACTATCTTCAATTTCTTTCTTCTTCTCCCTCTTATTCATTCTAAATAAAGAATAAAGTGTAACATATTTTTCTTGCCCATTTCTCCCCCTGTTTGACATCAATAAAAAGTATGAAATATATAAAGAAGTAAGACTTGTCGAGAAGTAAATTTGAAAACAAGGTGGAAACGCCTTTCTTTTCATTAACCAAAATGAATGTGCCAAGAAAAAAGTTTACTCTCCCTATGTGAAAGTATTTTCATTTTTAATGTGATCGAATGGAAAATAGATTTGGAGAGGCTTTCAAGAACACTTTCATCCTCAAGGACAATTGAAATTAAATATATGAAACGTATTCTTGAAAAATAAAGAGAAAAGGTTTAGAAATGCTCATGTAGATTTTGCAAAATGATGAAGCGCTTCATGAAGTCTATTCAGCATGCTCAAGGCCCGTTTGTATTGGCACATGTATTTGTTGCTTTGAATGTTGTAGCCAATATATCTCCCTTATTTAAACATTGAACCATCTTTCCTCAAGTTTGATAGTTTCTTCTTGTAGTATGTTAAGGAATATTATTGTGCAAAACAAATTCTCCTATCACAAATTTAAATCTTTCTTTGCAAAGGGAATTGTTAGTTCAATCAAGTAACAAAAAGTTTCCTTTCATATGATTTGTTAAAAAAACGATCATAAGAGTAACTCATAATCAAAACTATCAAGTCATGGTGAATATAGATGAGTATGTTAAAAGGATTTTCTTCCAATAAAGGAGATGAGCTTTCAGAATATAAAACACATGTGAATGTAAAGCTCCCCCTTAATTGATGCATGGTTTAAAACAAATTCATCATGGGGAAAATAGTTAATAACTCTTTTGGATTGAAAAGCCATTGGTAACTTTGTAGAGAAAATGATTGTGAAAAAATGAAGAGTTGGAGAGAAATCAAATTTGAAAATAAAAATGATATTAAGGGGTTTTAAGAGATATAACCAAATATCACCTAAGCGGTCACTTGAGTGATCCTACTCAACCATCACTCGAGTGATGCAACTTATAAAATTAAGAAAGAATATAATACCTTACTCGAGTAATGTTGTAATCACTCAAGTCATAATTCGTTCTAGTCCATTGATACCTCGTTGGCTAGTCACTATCTGAATATGTGATTTGAAGATTAATCTCTGTGGACACTTAAGGATACCAAGATAAGCTCGAAATAAGGCCTTATGTGCATATTAGCTTAGTATGTGCCTCTTGCTTAACAAACATCATCAAAGAAACTTTGATTTTGCCATAGCACATAGCTCCCTTATTTTTTCATCCATCATCGCAAATAGAGCTTTAAAGTTTTGGTTCACTAAATCACACAGCTACCTTATCTTATCATTTATTGAATGATGATATCAGTATTGTTTATAGCAAGCTCAGTGTGAAAGTGTTGAAGCTTCCTTTTCGGATAGCCCCTGATAGATAGACCAAAGACTGAAAAACCAGGAGGACCAGTTCAAGTAGAATATTATGTCTTCCTCTGAACATCTCTTTCTCTAACTGCATCAATAGTTGGTCACTTGCTAGTGCTTGGGTGTCACTTGAGTAATATCACATATTCTACTTTCACTCACATTGCAATACTATTAATCATGCCTCCTCTATTAGCCTATGATATTTGTATCTAAAAGTAGAGCATTTTGGTCAGATCTTGTAAGAGTATAAATATATGCTCATTGGTACCCAACTTTCTCTTGGGTCCATACAATGTTACACATTATAACTCTTATGCTCTTATATAATTAAATCATATGATATTTGAGCAAAGAGTATAATAAACAACAAAGACCAAGATATAATTTTACCCTATTAAATTCAAGCCATTGAATCATGAAGCATAATGAACAAGTGATACCAAGAGTGATGATTCTCAACAAGCAATGACAATTTGTAAATGCATTTTATATAGAAAATATGTCATTGATAAGATTTTCATACAATCCAAGATAGATATATCCATCTTTAAGATAAATCATGATTGAAATTAGTTTTTTTTAAGAATGATAATGAAATATGCAAATTGTTTCAAATCACATATGTAATTTCAAATTATAACAATGCATTGTGAAAATGAGATTCTGAATACATGAAAAACTCATTTTCGAAACCTATTTATAATCAATGTTTATGTTAGAATTGATGGAGGTTAATAGTTATAAAATATGTATAAGAAAGCTTTACTAAGATAACATGTTAATCATCCAAGTTAACATGTTAGAGAATTTTCATAGGCACTAAAGTCATATGAATAACTAAAAGTATTAGCTTAATAGATATATATTAGCATCATGACTTTGCTATTGATTCATACACTAATCTTGACACTTACAGTTGTGTCATGAAAAATATGAATATTCAACTCAAGAATTCAGATACATGACACTGGTTACTCAAAGATAGATCATATCAATAGCTAATGTGTTTGAGCAACAAAATGAGTATAAGAATTTATGAATGATGAAGTATATACTCATTCGTCCAAATGGCTAGAGTACTAGAATATCATCCCAGTAAGTTATTCCAATATAATGGTTAATGTATTAACATTTAATGCATTATTGAACAATCATAATGCTTGAAATAACTTGGCCAATAAAGATTCATGCATTAGATATAAGGCTTTCACAAATTGAATTCTTTTCTAGAAAATTGACTTGAAACTCATAGATGATCAACTTGTTTGAATAAGATCTAACTCGTTTAGAGAATGGGACTAAGGAGTTCAAGCATTGGATAGCTCATTTAAGATTAATGATCAATAGGAAAACTCTAATGGATGAAATTGAAACATTTCTAACATCCATTATAAAAATACTAACTTCCAATTTTGAAATTGAATTGAATAAAACCAATATATGAATAATTTTCAAATAATGTGTATGATCTTTTTATAAATAGGATGAATTGAAATCCAAGTAGATTTGCAAAATGTGCATTTAAGATGTATAGAAAGATTATACACAATTCTATTTCTAATATATTTAGCAATCTGAAAATATTTTGAAAAACCATAAATGATTGATTGCTAATGGTATGCAGTAATGAGCAAGTATTTACCACTCAAATTGGGTCAGGAAGAATAGGTGTGACGGTTGAGTTTTGAAATTACCGATAAAGTTTCAATGCTCGACTTCTACTTAAGAACTTGAGTTTATATGAACTTGAGGTTTGCCTAAGAACTTGAGTTCTGCAGAAAAGTTCACATACTAATACAACATACTTGGCTTGAGTGTAATTTGTAGACACCTAATTTAATTTCCATCTTCTTGTATCTTTGTACTCAAGTCCTCCATGATTACTTGAGTAACCCATGCCTTTGAATCAAGTTTTTCTACAATTTCCTTTCTAAACTCAAATTCACCACTAAACCTTCAAGTTATGAACTTGAGTTTGCCTCTAGAACTCGAGTTTTGTGTTTGTACTTGATTTTTCACTCGAAGTTCATGTATACTCTATTCATCCCTATTTTACTCACTTAAAATAGAGCATTCCTTTCTTCTTCCTACAAAATCATATAATCCTTTTTCTGCCTTCGGTATCCAATTTTACTTGAATTCACTCACAGTTAGCTTGTAGGAATCATAATTCATATGCTCTAAGAATATAGTCGATTCAAAGAATTGAACATAATGAATTGAGCATGACTTTATGCATAAAAGTATTTTCTCTTGAAGTATGCGTATATGCATAAAGTGTTAAGCTATTGAACATTGCGAATCTTTATGAATGAATTTTATAAATATTGTGAAAATGTATATGCAATGATTATACCTAAGGTAACAAGTAACAAAGTATAAACCTCAATAAATATTAAAGATGATAGTGTAGGAGGTTTTACTGTTGTTTACTTTTATGTTAGGTGCTTGGAGGATTGCCTTTGCATACCCACTGCATCTTTCTTTGAAGCTCTATTTTTTGTGAATTTGGCTTTAAGATTATGCAAAGCTCTCTCATACGATGTAGGCTTCAAGGGTATTTTTTCTTTATGTAAGAGAGATCCTCCTCTTCTTGTCCTCCTTAAGGTAGTTGAATGGTATATTATGGTAGCCCTTCCTTAAGGTAAAACATACTCCTTTTATCCATTGCTTCTTTCTGTGGTTATGCTATGTAGCTCCTGCAATGGATGTTTTGAGAGTTCTTTTTTGTGATGATATGAACCTCTTAATTGGTGCATGAGAACCTCTTGGCTTCTTCATCTTCTCTGTACCTTTATGTCCATTTCTTTTTGGATCATCCTGAATACATAAAGTACTAGATGGACATTTTGGTACCTACATATACTTGGGTCCTTGATTGTTACCATTTGACTTTACATGTCCTTTCGGAACCCAAAAATATTTATTTCTCACATAGGAATTTCTTCTAATATAGCATGTGTGAGAAATATGACTGGATTTACCACTATAATTGCAAATTGTATGAAAATATGCATTATGGGATATCATGCAAGTATTATGTCGATCATGAGAGTAGAAACTCGAATGGATTCTATTTGAACATTCTTTCTTCCTAACAAAATTTCTAGCATATTTGAAAACATTTTTTTTCTCAATGGAATCAACAATTGGTTGAAAAACAATCTTATGTAGACTTTGAAAATCAATTTTACAAAAATCACAAGAACAATTGGAACTTTTTACCTTAAGTTCATCTCGACCTCCAGAGAGTGATTTTTCATGTCCGTCTATAATGAGCTCTTTTTGGGAATCCTCTTCTTCTTGTCTATCCATGTTGACTGTATGAAAGTGTTCTATGATTTCTCCTTCTTCATCATCAACTTCCAATTGTTCATGCACCGTAGATGCACATCTTGTAGTTTCGCATGAACTGTCAACACTTTCAACTTTAACGTGTTAGAAGTATAAATAGAATTAAGAGTGTCCCATATATCTTTAGCATTAGAGCAAAATCTTATTTTCACAAAATCATTTTCAGTTAAAGCACTATACAGAATTTTCATTGCTCTAATATTCAATAAAAACATTTTCATTTTTCTTTCTGTTCAATCCTTTCTCAGTTTGTAATAAAAAACATTTGTAAAAACATTCTGCATATTAAAATCAAATGCTTTTATAAAACTAGTCATTCTAGCTTTCTAAAACTAGAAATCAATATCTTTTAAAATAGGTGGAATTGTATAGTCAACGACTTATAAAAGCAAGTAACACTCAAAGTCAACCATTGATAACTCTTAAGATGGTTAAGCCCTTTAAGCAAGAGCTTAGCTCTAATACCAAATGTTAGAACCATTTGACACCCAAGAGGGGGGTGAATTGGGTGTAAGATAAAAACTTGAGAACTTTAAAAATCTTTTCGCATCTTAATGAATGTAATTAGTATGAAAGTAATGAATCATAAATCAATAGTTAGATTAAATAATATATGCTAGAAATATAAGAGATTAAGGAATATAATATGTAAACTATGATTTTTCCTGGTTCGGTCCAATTCGCGATGACCTACGTCTAGTCTCTAGGCTCCTCCTGAGATTTTCAAATCCACTACCTTCTTGTTTAATCTGGGTACAACAAAAACCATTACAAAACCCACAAGTTTAGTCGAGAACTTGTGTAGCCTTTTACAAATCTCTCACCAACATACTCCCCCTTTCGGCAAGTCTTACGAGTAGAGCAATCCCAAAGATGTTTCTCTCCAGCTTACCCATGCAAGTCTTGTGAGTAGCAACATTCTTTCCTGCTTATACCTCTATAAGTCTTACGAGCAGCAATATTCTCTACTGCTTGCACCTTGTAAGTCTTATAAGCAGAAAGTCTTACTAGCAATATTCCCTTTACCTTGAGATCAATTCAAAAATATAGTTGAAAGTGTTTATAGACTCTTTCACAGAGTGGATATAATCCTTACTGAAGTACAATACAAATAATCACTCTCTCAATGATAAGTAATATAGAAGCTACTGAATAATAGAAAGTATTTGGGTCGAGGTGGATGACTCATGATATTCACATATTGGTGTCGTCACTTTGTTTGCTGCTCTTCTCTTCTCTGAATGCTATTATATTTATAGTTATGTTATAGAAGAAACTATTGTAAGCATTCGTCCATTAGAATCCTATTGCTTTATTTGGCCATTCAGCATATTTGAAAAACTAGCCAGTACAAACTGTCTGTTGTAGAGCGAGCATCCCGTTGAGGAGCGGCATGTTTTGTTATGAGTTGTACGTCACGTTGTGGAGTAGCATGAGATGTTTGTATTTTCAGACATTTGTTCATGGTGGGTTAACTTCATGTGATGATAGTTGTTTGGCTATAGGGGTGTAATGATAATGTTCGCTGCATTTGACCTTCTCATTTGAAACTGTAATTTGAATGTTCATCTTCCTATTTAACACTTGAAATATATGTTAGTTAACATTTAGGTACAATAACAAGTGAAAACACAATGATTCAATAATATTTAACCATATTCAGATTGCCCGCTATGACTCTGTAATGCATTATGCTTCTGTCAATGTCACACTTGAGTATTCTATTTCTCACTCGAGTGCATCATCATATTTCCACTTCTTAGATTTTGAGTAGCACTTCCATGAAAATTAGCAAGAGTAAGTTTTCTCACTTGCGAGTGTACTAAGCTCTCACTTGAGTGTTAAACATCTTACTCGAGTGCATGTGTATATTGTACTATGGACTTGAGCTTCTGAAGAGCACTTGCACCATTTTCTTCAAGAGTGTGTTTTCTTACTCATGAGTGTAACTGATCCTCACTCTAGTACATGTGTCTCACTCGAGTACATCAGTGTATTTTAGCTTATGGATAGTACTTGCACCAAGTTTTGCAAGAGTGAGATTTTGCACTTGCAAGTGTTGAGCTATTCACTCGAGTGCTACGTTCCACACTTAAGTGCGTTTCAAGTTTTCACATTCTAGCTGACTCTCAGGTAAACACTTTCTATGCCTCACTTGCTTCACTCTAGTGCAATCTTTCTCCTAACTTGAGCTCATTGCCATTCACTTGAGTGTAGCTAACATTCTTCCACTTCACAGTCACTTCTGGAACACACTTGCTTGAGTATTTGTGAGAGTGAGATTCTTCACTCACGGTTGTTTAGGTGCCATTTCAGACTTGATCTATTCATTTGACTCTAAATATGGTAAATGATATATCTTCATAAAGCTCATGTTATCTACATTCCAATGCAAAAACAATCAACTTCAAACTCATTTTATTTTACAAGTTATGATCGAAGGAGTGTCTACTATTCCTGACAGTCTTCAAAGT
The DNA here is from genome assembly GCA_963855925.1 of Inga laurina. Lineage (NCBI taxonomy): Eukaryota > Viridiplantae > Streptophyta > Magnoliopsida > Fabales > Fabaceae > Inga > Inga laurina. The sequence goes on along the minus strand of OY979706.1, from coordinate 26,824,675 downwards.
TTCTAGCATTAATTTCTAGAAGACATATCTCTCAGCATATAGCTTCAAATTTGACAAATTACCTATCCACTAAAAGCTTCTTGAGTCTAATTTTATATGGCACTAGTTTCACCTCAATCCGATGTGTTGTTTGAGTTATGTTCAAAATACTGACCTTGTATTCAAAAATAACGGTGATTTCAATGTCAAATTCCAAGATTTATATTCTTTCATCTGAGATCTTTTGAATGTGATCTTGGTATGTATTTTTTGTGTTGTGATTTTAGTTTTATATGCCACTAGTTTCAGTTCAATCCGACATGTGGTTTGAGAGATATGGCCAAAATATTGGACCTCTGTCAGGCTAAATGAAAAAACAAAGATAAACATAGTGCTTTCAGCACTTGAGTGTTCTTCCTTCAATCGAGTGCTACAGTACTACACTTCCTGCATTTCATTTGCACTTGCTACAGTGCACTCAAGTGCTACAGTATCAGATAGTGCCGACTACTACAATACCGATCTCGCATAGTATCACCGACCTTTTCTTTTGACCATAGAAATCTCCAGAACTACTTCTAAAACTTGAATCTTGATATTCCCATGAGATCTTGCAAGTTCTTCTTTCTTCTTGATTTTTCTGTTGATAATAATTCTCCATAACCCAAATAGGCAGCTCCTTGACTATCTTCAATTTCTTTCTTCTTCTCCCTATTTTTCATTCTCATCAATTCAATCACTTCTTTGTTGATTTTCCTAGATTTAATAATTTTGTCTTCTCATTCTTTCTCCATAATTCAACTTAATTAATTTGCATGATATTACACATTAAACACAGTAATTAGTCAATGTATAAAATAAAATACATTATATAAATTTTTTACTCTTATATTTTAGATCATCAAAACTAATTATATCCAACAACTCTTCTTTACTTCATCCAGGATTTTTTGTCTCAGTTCTGTTTGCGTGGAACATATATCTACTTTCTGGATCTGACTAGTCTACTCAGTGATAGGTCATATTCCTAAGTTTTGTAATGCCTTATTCTCATAATCAATTGGATGATCTTGTACACAATAAGCTGATCTACTTTTGTAAAATTGTTTTAACTTCTCAATCTCAAGACAGGATTCAAACCTGTAGTTGAGTGGGTTTTTTTGAATATTTTATAATATTTTAGAAGCATCTTTTAGTGGTTCACAACTTCATTATTACTCATCGATTCTTATCTTCATTTAATTCAATCAGAGTGATTTCCTGCTCATTTCTCTGCTTATTCTTAAATACATTTGTGTTCAAAAATACATAAATCTAATCTAAGTACATAAATTGTGCATTGCACTTAAATCTTTGATTCTCTTTCACATTTCCCCATTGTATGTCTTCATGCATTCTTCTCATGTACTCATCATACCTATACGGTTGGGAGAGGGAGAGTAAGATTCGAGAGAACCTCAGTAGTGAATAGTGCTAACAAATGTATACAAGAAATGCTTTGTGCATAACATGTTTGCTTACATAAACTCATACCAACATAATAACATATGCATGCTCAATGCTTTACAATACACTAATGGCCATAACATAAATACAAATAGTGCTTCACTAATCACATATGCTTCATACAATTCATCAAAGCAATTAACACATCAATACACAAGCACACATATCAAGTTATGCAAGTTAGAAAAGTTCCCTACCTTATTTATGTCTTTAAGTCCTTCTCTGGTTCCCTTTTCTTCCAACCATCATAGCATCTTGAAAATTCTTCCATTTCCTCTTCTTTGACCTCTCATGGCCCTAGATACCTAACCACATAATTAGAGCCATGAAAGCAAGTCATTAGAAGTGTATAACAATGTCTAAAAAGACAGAAAGGCTAAACAAATCAACGTTTCTCAAAAATATGAAATATTGAATTGGGTGTCTTGGCTACGTCTAAGAATTATTTGGCTGTGGCTAAAGGAGGTCGAAACATTTTGGCTACGTCCAAGAATCCTCTGGCTGTGGCCACAGGTTTCCAGAAACATTTTGGATATGGCAAAAAACTGTCCTATTTCTTGGCTGAATATCCAAAAATCATAACTTAATCTATAAAAATCTAAATAGAGTGATTCCAAGTTCTATGGAAAGCTCTTTACTATGGAAAGCTCTTTAAGTTCTCAACACAGGAAAAATATAAACCACTACCATTTATAATGATAAAATTATAGAATTCCATAATTCCCACACTGTTCCCAATTACATTCCCTAAAACAGGGCACAACTTCAAAAATCTATAACTTTCAATCCACTGGTTCAAATATAATACCTATAAAATTAAAGCTCTAATCTCTAGTATAATCTTGGAAAGTTTCATGGTATTTAGACTAGGTTTAACCCACGAGAATCATTGTACATTAACACTGCCTCCAGTGAAACAAGCAAATAACATGTACTTTGAACTTCTAAAAATTCCATATTTGCTTACACTCATCCAAAAATCATGAACTCGTGTATACCTATACAATTTTCCCTTCTACCTCCAATAGAATCATCAAAATGATCAAATTCAAGCTCTAACCTTAAGTAAATAGTAGTTCAATGAATTTCACAATAAAAAGGGAAAATTGGAGTTTCTTGATTCTAATCCATAAACCTTCTTCTTTTCACTCCCAATCCAATGTTTAACCATTTAATTACTATTTGCACATGATTAGAGTGAATTTGGACAGCACCTCTCCTTAGGATTTGGTCATCTCAAAATCACAAACCAAGCAAAACAACCACAAATCCAACCACAACAACAATATACAACCTTGAATTAACAAGACAACAAGGTTTAGTGTGATTAACTCTTGGTTTCACCACTTTCTCTCTCTAGGATTACAAGCTCTTTACCTTTGATTTTGCTCTTGGAACCCTAAGACCCTTCTTATTCTTCTTCAAATGCTTTTGAGCTCTCTCTCTCTCTCTATTTGGTGGCTGCTACATGAAAATGATAAAGGAAGATGAGGGATAGTAGATTTATCCATTTACCTCTCTTCCTACTTTTAACATATTATTTTTTTAATGGAAATACTTGGTCATGAATTTTTCTTTCTTTTGACTTAATATTGACCAAGTAAATGTATTTCCCTTCACTTTCCCTTATTGATCGTAAAGCATCTTGAAAGGGGAAGAGAAAATGGTCTTGTAATATCTCCATGCATTCCATTCTAACTAACATGTAAGACTTTGCTTTATGACACTTACCTTTTGACTTTTCAACTCTCAATTTTACTTGGCCAAGGATTTTTCCTCTTGAATTAATGTAAGCCAAGCAAAATATTTTTCTCTTGCTCCTTACTTCAACCAAAATTTATCCCAATTAAAGGGAAAAACATATGGCTTCTTGTTTTATTGGTCAAATAACCATTTTTCCCTTACACTTATTTCCATTTTCACACTTACTGGAAAACTAGGCAGAATTTTCATCATACTTTGAAAATTCATATCTTTATTTATAGATATCCAATTGATGTGATTCTAAAGGCTGTATGACCCTTATTAAGTCTATTTTTAAGAAAAAATATAGTATTTAACCAACTAGAAGCTCATAATTGCCAGAATTTCTAATTTTGGACGCTGTCATAGAAGCTTGCCAGTTTAATTGGGCTAACTTCAAAAATTCATAACTCTTTGTGTATAGCTCCAAATGACCTATATGACCTATCAAATTAAAGCTTGATAAGTCTATTTTCATTCTAGAAAATATCATAGGCATTGACATCATTCGCCTATTTAAAAATGTCACACAACAAAACTGCCACGTTGGAAAAATACACTGACAACACATCCTCATTCCTAGACTCTTGCTAAACTGGGGTTTAGTACTCTACTTGATTCAGGCTTATTCTCAAGCCTTTAATCATAAACTTCAAGATATTTTGAGGTTCTCCCTTTTCAATCATGTTCCTGATAAACTGTGCACGTCCATCTTGCATCTGAGCTTCTTCGATTGCTATTCTGGGATCATTTTCTGCTTGACTGACATTGTTGCCACAAATCATAATCTGATTAGATAGATTGAGATCTATGAATTCTTAAATCAGTTTCTGCTCATAAATCATTAAAGCTGCTACATGCACTATCTTGCAGCTCAATGTGTCTGCAACTACATTAGCCATGCCTGGATGGTATTTGATTTCCAAGTTATAATCTTTAACAACTCTATCCATTTTCTTGTCTCATGTTCAACTCTTGTTTATCATACAAGCATTTCAAATTCTTGTAATCATAGTACAACTCTATGGTTGCCCCATAGAGATAGTGTCTCCATATTTTCAATGCAAACATAATTGCTGCTAACTCAAGATCATGAGTAGGATTGTTCAGTTCGTAAGGCTTTAGCAAACGAGAGGCATATGCTACTACTCTGCCCTGCTGTATCAGGACACATCCTAATCTATGCTTGCTTGTATCATTGTAGACCACATAGGTTAACTGTGGATTGGGGATTATTAACACTGGTATTGTTGTCAATCTCTGCTTTAGCTCTGTGAAGCTCTTCTTACAACTATCATCCCACACAAAAAGGTTGAGTTTTCTGTGTCAACTTTATCAAAGACAAGGCAATTCTGGAGAAGTTGTTTATGAATCTTCTGTTATAACCAGCAAGACCCAAAAAACTACATATTTCAGCAATAGTCTGGCCTTTCCAATTCAATACTACTCTTACTTTGCTAGGATCTGCTGAGACCCCTTCTTGTGAGACTACATGGCCCAGAAATTTAACTTCCATAAGCCAAAACTCATACTTGCTCAGCTTGGCAAAGAGTTACTTATCTTTCAACGTGCTCAACACTGTTCTTAAATGCTTTTCATGTTCTATTGTGCTTCATAAATACACTAAAATATTATCAATGAAGACTACTACGAATTGGTCCAAAAACGGATGGAAAATTTGATTCATGTAGTCTATAAATACTACAGGTGCATTTGTTAGCCCCAATGGCTTTACTAGAAATTTGTAATAGCCATATTTGGTTCTAAAAGTAGTCTTTGGTACATCCTTTTCTTTTATTCTAAGTTGATGATACCTTGATCTCAAATCAATTTTTGAGAATATTCAGGAACCAGATAACTGATAGAGCAAATCATCAATTCTGGGGAGTGGTTATTTGTTCTTAACGGCCAGCTTGTTTAGCTCCTTGTAATCAATACAGAGTTACAGGCTTTTGTCTTTCTTCTTGACAAAAAGCACTAGAGCTCCCTATAGCGAGACACTAGTTTGGATGAACCCTTTCTCTAATAGCTTCCCAATCTGCTTTTACAATTCTTCTATCACATTCGGAGCCATCCTATATGGGGCTTTGGATACTAGTCATACTCTAGGCTTAGTTTCAATTGCAAGCTCAACTTCCCTTTCCTAAGGTAATCTACCGATATCTTCTAGAAACATATCAGGAAACTCATTTACTACAAGGATATTTTCAAATGTTGTTCCAACTTTTGATTGCATATAGAGGAATACTATACACCCCTGACAAGCTTTATGTAAATATCTCTCAGTCTCAGCTGCTGAGAGAAAATTAAGGTTGACTTCTATGCTAGCATTTGGTTGTAGATTAGGATAAATAACCCTTTTGCTTCTACAATCTAGCAAAACATCGTTTGTTGTCAACAAGTCAATATCAAGAATTACTTCTAGTCTATGCAACAGCAAGTATATCAGATCTACTATTGACTTGTGTCCTTTAGCGTTTATTATGCAATTCAAATAAACATCAGCTATGGCAATTCTGACACCTATGGGTATAGACACAACCAGATCATATGGAAATCAGTACACACTCAGACTTAGTTGTCTTACACAGTCATATGTAATAAATGAATAACTAGCACCTGAATCATACAATACTTGCATTGAATTACCGTTAAGAGAAATTGTACCTTGAATTAATTCAAGAATTTTCTAGCTTTTACTTGAGTCAAAGTGAATACTCTGCCCTAAACTCATGATCTAAGCTCGACTATCCTTTACTGCTTTGGACAATCTCTAGCAAAATGTCCCAGTTTCTGGCATACATAACAGGCTATCTGCCTTACTAGAGCCTGCTTTGCTGAAGCACCACAGGGCTTGCCAGGATGAAACAGCTTGCCATAGTACTAGTATGTTTTGTTTCCAGCAGATCTCTAGTTATTGCAACTATCATACTGATACGGCAATTTGTTACTTCCGCCAGTTGGACCACTTAGATCTTAGATTTCTGAGAGGGGTTTATACTGCTAAATGTACCCTTACTGTTAGCATTTCTTCCCGAATACATATTCAACATGTTTCTTTTTATGATTCGGCACTCTTCTACTGCCTTGTTGAATTCTGTGAACTGTTTGGAGACCAACTTCTCTTTCAGCTCTGGTTTCAGTCCCCAAATCATCATATATGATCTCTAGCTCTCATCAACCCGATACCTTAAACAAGAAGAGTATTAAGACAACTAAATTTATCGCGTCAAATACTTACCAAAACTCTTTCTCGTCTTGTTAGATCAATTAGAACTCTACTTCCTTTGTGATTCTGACTGATCGAGGAAACTATTTCTCATTGAATTATTCTTGAAATAAATCCCATATAATAGGAATATTTTATGCTTGAAGAATCAGCTCAGTGTTCTTCCACCATCTATCTACATCCCCTTCAAATTTGTAAATTGCTAGCTTGACTTTGATGTCATTTGGACATTCTTAAATTCTGAAAATTTTCTCTAGCCGAGATAGCTAATCTCTACTAGCTGGGGATCAAACTTCCCTTGGAAGAAAGGGGGTTGTTGTTAACTGAACCGTGCCACACATGTCTATAAACTTTTGACCTCAACGATAGGTGTAGGTAGAGGCCCCTATTCAAGTTCTTAAGGCTGTACATGTTTGTTTCCATGTCCACTAGGATTATTATGCATTTCTATATCTGCATTTTGTTTTTGCTACACTTCTCGCAGCTCACCCCTAAGATTATTTATCATGGCCCGATATTCAGCCATATGCCCAATAATTGCTGCATTGTGTCCAGCTTCTCGACCTTGCCCAGCACCTCTACCTCTTGGTCTACCTCTTAGTCTTACCATCTTTATGTTTCACTATATTGAAATAAGGAAGATGTAAATTTCACATAAACACAAGGGCATACTTATCATTTCAAAAAATTTTGGGTATACAGGTACTTTGGAAATACATACAATAGATATCTACAGTAGTTAGGGAAAGCCTTTAACAACATGCAGTATATAAAGTACTATACAACATGTTCTTATTTGTTTATATGACTTAACATAACACATACAACTTTCTAGGGAGTCACCCATCATGACATTTCCCTAGGCCAAGCACACTTAACCTTCATGTACCTATTCAAAAATGTTGATACCGACTCCAACTTCTTCTAGCACTGGTAACTCGTGACTGCCCTTGTTCCAAAAAGTGATGCCAATTGTCTCCAGGCAGTATTTAGTCTCTCGCTCTATGATCAGACTGTATATCAGCACCAATACATGTACTCCAACACGAGCATTGTAATGTAGTCCTTAAATGCCATAAAACTATCATTCGGACTCCACTCTATAATATCATTCTTCTTCTGAGCCCAAAATACAGTATCCAGGAAAAAGTACACCGTAGTGTGAATCCAAATCTCATCTGGGTACTCCAAATCCGATAGACTCTAATCCTAATATAGTGTGTCTACATCATCCAAGTATGTTATGTATTGGTCTATAGGGGTGTCACACTCTAGGACAGCCCGTAGATATATTTCCTTGATGCGTTCCCATAACTCCTGATCTGGCTACAAATCATGTCTAACGTTTACCGGTCCAGGTCTAGAGCTGGTGATCTAATATGGATCTGACTCAGTTCCATCTGTTAGTGGTTGCTCAGTGTCTCGTACTGACGAGCTCTTTGTTGGTGTTAGTGCTTGTCTAGGATGAGGCTCGAATATTGGCCTTGGTTATACCCATTGTCCCTATGGTATTTGATGACTTTTTGGAGATTTACTCACCAACGGTGGTGACTCACTCCTCTAACACCTTCCTTTGCGCATATTTCCTATCACCATATAAACAAGACATGTCAGTATACTATTCTGATATTGCTAGAACCATTGCTCTGATACCAAAAATGTCAAACCTCTTAATATTTCGACATTTGTCATAGTAACAAAGCGCATTTTAGTGGGCAAACAGAAATAGCATAAACATACTGATATAAACTACTTGTTTATATTACAAGAATCCCTATTAGGTCTGTACGAAATAGTTACATATCTCAAAATTAATAAGAAAAGCTACATCCTTACCCTTAGAGCCGCTTCCACTAGCTGAATAAGTTTAAATTTGTGGAAAGGGGTGAGATTTATATGAATCTCAGTAGTAACACGCAATCAATCATATAAAATGTGATAAATGAATATGCAATACTCCATATAGTGTAATAGAACAATCATACAGCAAACTTAACTGTCCACACTATCAGGATCAAATGACTGTTTGATCCCTACTTGTCTCACTACCTCAGCTAGGTCCTAACTGAGCTAGATGGTACTTGTGCTTTTCCCACTGGGTAGTATTTGTGCTATTCACACATCATAGCTAGGTTTTGTAACTACCATTCATATCATAGAACATAGCAACACACAACATATAAATAATCACATAGTGTATAAAAGATAGAGTTACTATTTGAATTTCCCTTTCTTACTCAACTATCGGTCCCGAATACTCGATCCGGCTTGGGTAATTGACAAGTCCAAAAATTCAAAATTTATAATAAATAAGTTATTACTCATTCTAAATTCATATAGTTGGTTATCTCTACCCGTAGAGTTCGAGGTAATTACATTTCGCCATTACCTTTTTTTTAATTTCACATATTTACTAAAGGCTGGAAGAATTTTCATCAAACTTTGAAAATTCATATCTTTTTATACAAAGTCCAATTGCAGAGATTCTAAAGGTTATGTGACCCTTATTAAGTCTATTTTTAAGAAAAATATTGTTCTTGGACAAATAGCGCCACAGCATTCCATGATTACCATTTATTGGGCATTATCACATAAACTTGCCAGTTTTACTTGGCTAACTTCAAAAATATATAACTCTTAGTGTACAGATCCAAATGATATGAATAACCTATCAAATTAAATATTGATATGCCTAATTTTATTCTAAAAAATTTCATATTCATTGGACATCATTTGATTTTTCAAAATCACATTACAATCTTACTGCCTCACAGGAAATCACACTGGTAGCATATTCCAGTTTTACAATTTGTGTTCCAATCATCCAAAATTTATAACCAGGGGCTATTCCCACATAGTTTTTCATGTATAACACAATAGTGGCATATATTTTATCAGATTACCATTCATTCTTGGTTCCCTGTTCAGATTGAAAATTAGTGTTTCACTCAACAATTCACAATTTAACCACCAAACTTAACTTATATGCTTCCAAAACAACATATAGTCATATGTATATGATCAAATATTCATGAACCCTAGAAAACCCTAAAAAGCTAGAAATTAGGGAAGCAAAGGAAAGTCCCAAAAACTCCCCCAACCAACACAATATATTTGCCAAAGTAAAGCTCTTTCTCAACTTTTGCTCTTTCTTGAGCTCTTTTCTTGATCCTTTAACTTTGGCTCTTGCTAAAAGACTCAAAACACCTCCTTTTGAAATTCTAAAATCATAGAAATAAAGCTCTCATGAAGAGGAACAATGTTTATGAAGAGTATTTGAGCTATAGAAGTGATTTACAAGGTGAAAATCCAAGTAAAAGAGCTCACCTTAAACTTGTTTTCTCTCTCTTTCCTTCCTGCCTGCTTCAAGTCTCTCTCTTTGTCTCTCTTCACTCTTGTTTGGCTAAAATGTTTGGCCTTTAGAAGTGTTAATTGGCTCTTCAAATATCTAATTCCACCTCCTTAAAATAATAATAATTTAATGGAATTTTGCATATGCTTCTTGACTTTTATTTTCTTCTTTTTCACTTAGCCAAAAATGCTTCCACATGGCATGTTTATTGTCCAAGTTTTCAGTTTCCCTTCTTCCTTTCCCTTTTTGACCAAAATTTGGCCTTTAATTTGAAGAAAATAAAGGCTTCTTGCTTTATTGGTCAAATGACCATTTTGCCCTTACATTTCTTCAATTTTTGAATTTAATTTGTCTTTTTCCTTTCCTCTTGTTTTTGGCCAAATTTTTCTCAATAAATTGGGCCAAGAGCTGTGCTCTTCCCTTCTTCATTTTGGGTTACAAAATTAGGCCTTTAAAGAAATAAAATTACACTTTTGTGTCCAAACTTAGCCAAGTTGTATGTAACCACTAGTTGTAATGTTTTGCCATTTCTAGTGCATCAAAATTCACCATTTTTATTTCATTTAATGCTACAAATGTAGAAGGAATCTTGGTCAATAAAATTTGGGATGTTACATTAGGGATTATAAGGGCTAACTTTAACTATGCTCTAATTATCATTGTTACACGGTGTCAATATAAATATTGACTATGTAGATTAATTATTAAAATGTGACTAAAGCAAGTGGTAGCAAGTTGTCATGATCAATTTTGACTTTTGGAAAAAGGTGACCACTTTCTATTTAATGTGCTTGCTTGTATTTTATGAAACTTTATCTTGAGGCTGGAACTTGATATTGTCATAAGTGAACAAGCTTAATGTGCAAATTTACCCTGGAAGTTTTTGTTAAGGAGCAATATTGCCCTAGAAGTTTTTCAGGTTCAATGTCATCCAAAAAGTTTCAAAATGTAGCAATGTTGCCTTATTACGTTATAAACTAATGTTGACCATTATAAAATTGACATTGACTGTTAACGTTTTATTGGTAAGGAGCAACATTGCTCCAGTTTAACACTTCTGGGGTGACATTGAACTAAAAAAAATTTCAAGGTAACATTGCTCCTCAGCGAAAGGATTAGAATTATGATAAATATTTTGGAATCTTGATTTTAATTGTTATATTGTGAAGCCCATTGATTTTATGATTGTGATAGTGATTAGGAAGAGATTGATTAGGGAGGTACTTCTTTTACCATATGGTAAGGCTGTCATATAGAGCTCATTATTTGGCCCATTTTTGCTACCTCGACCTGATTATTTTTCTTGATCTTGGAATTGAACTGTCGCATGCAACACCTTTCCTCTATAACGACTTAAGATTTGTCATGGGAAAACAACCTCAAAATATATATCTTCTTTGGAATAAAAGTTTGAAACGCGATTGATAAAAGTTAACCATGGTAGAGAAAACAAAACTAGAGGTACAAAGTCTTCCTTGAATAAAAGAAACAAGGTTGCAATCTTCATGTAAGAGAGCAAGGTTTGGCGTTCAAGGTGAGAAAGGAGAGATAGGTACCGAAAAATGACTATGGAATTTTATGATTGTGAAAATGATGACAAAGAAAACAATTTTATGAAAATGATATTGATCACACTCTCTACTCATTGGGTGCCTTCACCTATGGTCCTGCTCTAGCTTTATTTGTGACAAAAGATGGTAAAAACAATGGGGTAATGTAACCCCTGTACTATAAAGGCCGTAAATATGGTTTGAACACGTCATAAATTAAATAAGAGACCAAGAGCAATTTACAACTTTTCAAAAAATTTTCCAAAACCTGTACAATATGGTCTTTATTCACTTCTAAATCCATCTGGCCTGTTCAGTTCTGTTTCATATATCAATATCAGAGTGCTTAGAAAAAATTCTAGACATCCACCTAGAATATAATTATTAACTAATAGGGTTTACAGGGCATCATTGCCCATCTCAGTTTTCCTTATCGGGGATTACATACAATCACTCTCTTGTGGTCAATATATACATTTATCCAAAAATTGATAATCAACAACCAAAACTAAAGTCTTCTACAGGCATATACTAGTCTCCCTTATGGACTTACTTGTCTTTTGATCCACTTGCCCTAGCAAAAATTTGATCATTGGAAAGAGTGAGATTCAAAAGAATCTCAGTAGTAACATCTCTCTCATATGATATATAATTCAATAAAGCATGTAAGCAATTATCACAATACAGCATTCAATACAACATTAATAGAAACATTCAGTCATATCTCTCATCACAAATGTGATAAGCATGACAATTATCATAGCATTCACAACAGCATTCAATTATAACAATAATCACATATGTGATATGCATGACAATCATAACAGTCGTCACATACGTCACAATGCATAGCATTAGTGAAGCTCACAACAATTCGTGACAGTCATTACATACACTTCCATAACATTCGTCACATTCACAACTGCGACATTCATCACTATTCAATCATTATATTCAATAATAAGCACAAACATAAAATGCATTATACATGATATAAGAGAAAGGGTCACAACCTTGTTCTTTCTGTTCGTGTTCAGGCACAAGCTTCCTACGTTCAGGGCATATGTCAAATACTATAATCATAATAAAGATGACAAGTTATTACATATTCCAATTCTCAAATGACTTCAAAAAACTTAGGGTTGGTTATCATTTAAGTCCCTTAGGTGGCTATGAAAGGCTCAATTAACAGCTTCAAAGGGTTGGGGAGAACTATACCAGAAACCACCTTTCAAAATCATAAAGTGCTGAAAATGGGGCTTAGCCACAGCCAAAAATCCCTTGGCCACAGCCAAGGAATGGTCAGAAATATTTTGGCTGGGGCTAAGAACCTTTCACCATATCCAAAAATAGGTTAGAAACATTTGTGCCTCGACCAAGACCCTTCTAGCCGCAGCCAAGAAAAAACATGTTTCTTGGCTAAACTTTCAAAAATCATAACTAATTTTACAAAAATCAAAATGAGGTGATTCCAAGTTCTATGGAAATCTATTTAAGTCCTCTAACAAGAAAAATATGAATCACTACCATCCACCACCACAGAAATACAGACTTAAATGAAATTCCATACTGTTCCAGAATGACTTCTAGTTTCAACTTTAATCTTGGAAATACATAACTTCTAGCACACACATCAAAATGATTCCCATAATATAACAATTTAAAGCTTGACATGTGTACTATTAGAATAAGAAGTTTCAGAATTTTTAGCCATCATTTACTCATTCAAAACTGCCATGCAATCTAACTGTCTGGTACAGAGTTCTTACTTAACAGAATTTCCAATTTTTTAACAAATGTTTCTGAAGGTCCGAATTCACCACCAAGGCTACTCCCCACACAGTTTTTCGCATAGAATACAATGGAAACATCAAAATAAACAAACTCACATTCATTTCACATGTTCTATTTTAGGACATAAGTTCAACACAACATCCAAAATGTCTAAACTTTCCATTTAATCCTCAAATCAATTTCAAACATCCAATAGATGTCACATGACACCATGACCATCAACAAAACACCATGAACTCACTAAAACCCTATATGCATGAAAATAGGGCAAAAATCCACAAGTTCAAATACTCAACCAATGACCACAATATATATGTCAAAAGGTTGTTTTTGCTCACTTCTATCTCTTCCACTAACTTATTCTTTGCTTCACCAACCTCTAGTTTTTCTTGAGTTCACCAAACACCACCTCTTGAAAATCTAAAACCATACAATTAAATCTTTCAACAAGAGGAACAAGATAAAAAAAGAGGATTTTGGCAATAGAAGCCATTTTCAAGGTCAAATCTTAAGGAGAAAGGCTTGATTTACCTTGGTTTCACTTTCTCTTTCTTCTTCTATGCACTTGGACAACTTGAGAGCTTGAAGAGAGAAAGAACAATGGTGAAATGAAATATCTCCACTCCTTCCATGCACTTAGCAGTCCAAGAGAGGAGAGATGGAAGGAAAAAGAATTTAAAATGGCATTTGACTTTTCAACACTCCTAACTTGGTCCATGTCATGCCACTTGTCCAAATCCTATGGCTCCTCTTAAGATATGTAACCATATAATTACACTAACTAATTTCATTAGCCATTTAGTCACACTTCTCATTTCTTTTAGCTAGTAATTAATTTCTTTATCAGTTACTGACTAATTGGCTGATAAATTTTATTCTTCCTGTTTTGCCCCTGACTATGGCAAATTAACTTGAATTGCCACTTAACACATGATTCAATTTCATTTTCTCCTTCCATGTGCCATTCCCTCACATTTAAGTTTACTAAAGACTTTGCCACATAATTAAAATTAAATACAAGGTTTGGGCATTTTATATTACGATTCGAGTCACAAATCACACTTTATTTCCCAAAAGTGTTTTCTCACTTTAATTTCATTATCATTTGAAGTCATTAGCCCTTACACAAAATTTGGGGCATTACAAGTAAGACCAAGGAACAAAAAAAACTGGGTACTAAGCTAGTCGAGTTCAACTCAAGGTCAAACCGATCAAATTAAAATAATATAATTTAACTTAAAAGTAAAAATTAATATTTTAGATAAACTAATAAAAACAAAAAACAAAATATAAAATATACTTTAAATGATAAAAAAATAAGTGCCAATATGTATTAATATATTTTTAAACTTCTATAAATAAAAATGAATATCTTTAGAAAACAAATTGCTTAAAATTTGTTAGAATCAATTATGATGCCTATAATTATGCTATGGATATCTAACCTATTAATTATCATTATTGCAGAAGCAAATCAGCGTATGGATTCTGGGATTGGATTTCAAATTTCAAATATTATTCCCAATGATATTTAACCTATTAATTGTTATTATTACCTAAGGCCAATTAGCCCACATCCTGCCACTCAAGCGTTATCTTCCTTCTCTTTTTTTCATTCACTTCATTTTTTGCTGTTTTGCTCTGTGTTGTCAGTTTTCCTCTTTCGTCTTTCATTTTCCTCTAGTCAAGCATTGAGCATTCTCCTTATCCTTCTAGATAATTTCTTGCATCATTATCTTTTTTTTTAGATTTTTTTCTTTTTTGACTTACTTTTCTCTTTATCTTGGTCTTTAGTTTTCTTCAAATTTTCTTTTTCCCCCTAAAATTGGGTGAGATATTAGTTAGAAGACAAAACAAGTAGCCCGATCAACCCACCCAAACCAACGATTTTCCCAGTTATAATTGGTTTTGTCCGTGTTCAATCCAAGTCACATTAGTTTGCTTGTTTGCTAGTTCAGAGACAAAATCAGGCTAGACACCTCTCCAATTCACCGGTTTTCCAGTCGAACCAACCAATTTGGTCTAATATTTTGTTCCTTGGGTAAGACAAATGACTCACCAACCAGTCTCCTACATACTATACAGACCATTATTGTAACACCATATTTTCCGTAATCATTATATTGAGTTTTACACAAAAAATTCGAACCACTAAGTAATATTCTTTTGTAAAACTCTTTCTATTCCCAACCTCAAGATAGGATTTAAACTTGTAGTTGAGTGGGTTTTTCTTAAAATTTCAAAATCTTGTGGAAGCTTATTCTAGTAGTTCGCAACTTTGTTATTACTCATCGATTCTTATCTTTTCTTTTAATTCAATCAGAGTGATTCTCTATCATATATAATTCATTTATTTACATACACAAATTGTGTAGCCACATATGTCTACCAAAGTGTCCAAGTCTAATACAAAAATAGTAGACACATTCCCATCTTCGTTCCACCTTAGTATTTCTCTCTTGTAATCCTCTTCTCTGTTCTTAATGTACCTATATGGTTGAGTAAGAGTGAGATTCAGGGAAAACTTAGTTGCAAACAATGATAACTTATGCATGCAAGATAATGCTTAGTGTATAACATGCTTGCTTGCATAAATTTATGCCAACATATTGACATCTGCATGCTCAATGCTTTACATTACACTCATGGCCATAACATAAGTACAAACAGAGCTTCAATCATTCATATATGTTCTATACAATTCATCAAAGCAATAACACATATCATCACACAAGCATACACATATCAAATGCATGCTAGTCAGGAGAGTTTAACTACCTTTTGGACTTTGTATCCTCCTCATGTCCCCTTTGCTTCCAGTATTAAGCTTTTTGGTAAATCTTCTATTCTTCTTCTTTCTTGACTTCTCATGGCCCTAAATAAATATCACATTATTAATTCCATGACAAATAAATTCCCAATGAAGCTGCCTTAGCCTCATAGGCTTCCTCTTACCCTTGGAGTTTATACTAATTGCATTTGGCCCTTTTTTCCCTCAAATTTGCATGGTAACTAAAAACTGCCAACATTTTGACCAAACGTTGAAAAATCATAATTAATTCTATAGAACTCCAATTGGAGTGGCTCAAATTCCTACTTAAAGCTCTTTGAGTCTATTTTAAAGATAAAATATTACTCAAAGCCAATTCTAGCCACAGAATTCCAGAATCATGACCAAAGCCGCACTAGTCCAGGATTCTATCCAGATTCAATACCTAACTTCAAAAATTCATAATTCTTAGTGTACTGATCCAATTGCACAAATGACCTATCAAATTAAAGCTTGATGAGTATAATTTCATTCTGGAAAATTTCATGGCCATTAGACAACATTTGGTTATTGAAAACCTCACTATAACCAAGCTGCCTCCCAAAAAATGAAATCTGGCAGCACTATGTTCAATTCTAATTTTTGGATTTCAAATCCACTCTTTCTAAAATTATACCAACAACCTATTCCTACACAATTTTGCCCAAGGAATCCATTGGAGACGTCAAAATGGAAAAATCATGCTTCTTCTTCATGCCTTATTCAAAGCAGAAAATTAGGATTTCAAAACAACAATTCACAAAGTAACAATTTCTTCACCAAACTAGTCTCATATGCTTCCTAAACATCACATAACCACATGTACATGACCAAAGCATGATGAAACCTTAAAAATCCTAAGAAAACCAAAATTAAGGCAGCCACTAAAATTCACTACAATCATCCAATCCACAAGATACTTGGTTCAAATCAAAGCTCATACTCACCTCTTGCCCTTTCTAGAGCTTGTTCATTGTTTCTCCAACTTTGACAATTTGTGTACAGCACAATACACCTCCTTTTGAGAAACAAAAAGAATGAAGCTCTTAGTAATAGGAACAATATTTATGAAGAGGTTTTGAGCTAGAAAGGTGATTTAGGTGGTGAAAATTGAGCTAAAAAACCTTACCTTCTTCTTGGTTCTTGAAGTTGCTCCTTCTCTTTCCTTTTTCTTTTTCCTTTCTTTTCTTTCTTTTTAGATGACTTTTGGAGTGTTAAATGAAGTGAATGGCTGATTTAATCATTAATCTTTAGCCCCTTCAAATACTTGGACAAAAATCATAGAGAATTGGAAGAGAGATGATGTGTCACAAAGTTGTGGCTTCTTGCAAAAAGTTGTCTAGTTAAGTAACCAACAATGGTTTGGTTAATTTTAACTTCACTCCTTCCCTCTCTCTTCTTCATTTTTGACTGAAATTAATATTCAAAAAGGAGGGAATTATGTTGACCAAGTCTTTCTTGCATTCTTGCCTTTTTGGTTAACTTTCAAGTTGAATCCAATTGTAAGACTTATTGACTTTTCTTCCCTTCTTCTTTCCTTTTTTTTTTTTTTTTGACTTGGTCAATGAGTATGGAATGAATTTAATTAAATTCTCTTTCTTCTCCATCTTCTTGACAGAAATGCTACAACAAAAATGATGGAAGAGTGTTGTCCAAATGCCTTTTAGTGTAAATATTCAAGTTGACCAAAGTCTTCTTCCAAAAATACTTCGAAACTTTTACCAACTCCTTCTATCTTCCTTCTTTGCCCCTTTGGATGTTTTTTATACATGTGAGAGGAGGTTTAATTTTGCTTATTATCCTCATCATTACTCTTTCTATTTAATAGAAAATCCTAGCCCTTCATTTTACTTCCCAATTTCAACCTCAAGATCAAGTGGCAATTATCTTTTTTTCCCTTGATTATGGCAATATTACTTCTTGTGCCATTAGTTCTTTTAATTCTCTTTCTTACTTCTTTCAAAACACCATTGCCCTTTTCTTTTGATTCCAAGTTAGGTTTTATGTCATTCTGACACATCCTAAAGAAATCAGGTATTTTCTTTTGACTAATTTGCATCAAAATTCATATTCTATTTCGAGTGCAATTTGGGATTCTTTCTAAACTAGACTTAGTAGTCACTTTATTTAAGCTTATTCTCTAGCCTCTAGTCTCAAAATTCGGGATATTACAATTTAGGTGTCAAGAGCAATATTGAGAGAAAACATCATGGTATAATTTAAAGCAACAATCACATTTTACAACAATTCATGCTCGTACAAATTTTACCAAATTCCACTCATATATCCTTATTTCTACCTATTGAATCCATAGGCTAAGTTTCTATCCATGTGATTCACAACTCAAATACGTACTAATTATCATTTTCTTCTTCAACACACTATTGATGCCTATAAAAAGGAACTCAAGGCTTTATTCCAAGGGTGTAACCACACACCACACTTCTCTTCTTCTATCAACATGTGTGGTTAACTAATCCTCTTCTTGAAGATGAATCTTGTGGCTTGAGTTCTTGTTCTTTAATTAGAAGTTGTTATTTAGTTTAGTCTTTGATTATATGTATTTTATGATTTCCTAGGTCTAGGATTGAATTTCTATTTTCAAGACTTTGATTTCCAGTTAGATAATCTTTGTGATTAAAACCTTTATGGATTTCATGAACAATTTCAATTTGATGTTTTAATTGATATTTTCATTTTTTTTTTACGTCAAATATAAGCTTATTCTTGTGATTTATGATGTTGTTAATTTAATTACATGGATGATTATATATTTCAAATGTGATAGTTGTCTATTCCAGGGTTTGATGTTAGAACAACCTTATTAGAGGAATGAATTGGAATTGATTCTCACATGCTAAGTAATGCTTAACCAATTAATTGAAATGTTATTATATGCTAGGGTTCTAGGTATAGTAATTAATTAATTGAGACCTATGGCAGTTGTCTAGGGTATATCGATTAGACTTAGTACCATTTATAAACTTCATATCTACTATTGAGTTATGATAGCTACTTATCTATTCTCAAGAAAATCCACCATACACTACTACAAAAAAAGGGTTTTTGTAGCACACTTTATGTAGCACTTATTCTACTAAGTGCTACAATTATAAGGGAGCAAATATATTGTAGCACTTAGTAACTTGAGTGCTACAATATGTTGATATCTATTGTAGCTCCTACTTGACAAAATGCTACAAAATCCTTCCTTAAATCACTTAAAAATAAACAATTTGTATACTGTAGCAGTTTATTAAATAAGTGCTACAATAGGTTGGATTACTTTTTAAAGAAAATCAATTATTTTTTTAAATCATGTATTTTAAAAGAAATCCAGGGCAAGCACTACAATATGTTTTAATATCTTTTTAAATAATTAAAATAAAATGATCTAATATAGCATTTGTTTAAGAAAGAGTACAATATCTTTTTTTTAATATTTAAAATGATCTATTGTAACTTTTTTCTGGAAAAGCATTACAATAGGTTTAATTATTTTTTCAAGAAAATTAATTATATTTTAAACATAAATTATGTACTTTAAAAGAAATCATCAGGTTTAATTAATTTTTTTAAAGAAAATTAATTATATTTTAAACACAAATTATCTATTTTAAAAGAAATCCTCAACAAACATTATAATATGTTTTTAATATTTTTTAAAATAATTGAAATAAACATAATATAATGTAGCACTTGTTTAAGAAAAAGCTACAATAGCTTTCTTTAATATTTAAAATAAAATGATCTATTGCAGCTATTTTTTGGGAAAGCGTTACAATAGTATTTTTTAATATTTTTTTGAACCCTAATACTACTCCACCAACCCCACTATCAGCCCCACTTACTCAAATAGCTGAAACCTGTTCCCTCCTCTTTTAGGCACAAAGCTCTCCACACTGGCAACCAAAGTTCCTTTTTATCAATTATATTCTTCTCTGATGTTGCTATTCATGTCCCTTGCCCCTACTCGTGGTCTCACTGCCATCTGTGGCCTTGAAGCTCTATGCTGCCACCAAGGATTGTGCCTTTGTTGAAGTTCTGCGTCTATTCAGGTACATGCTTTTTTTTCAATGATATATTCCTGTGATGTATTATTGAATGAAATTCCTTGTGAATATTTCCATAAGAAAATTCAAACTTGTCAACCAGAGAAAATACTGTCTCTGAATGCTGCTGCCCGAGATTCAACTATATGGGTTAAATTCAATGGTTCTTGCAAGAGCAAGCAAAAAAGCAAATCAATTGAAGAGATAGATTGAACGAAGACCACACTTTTTAGAGAATCCTAGCAAAACTTTTCATCTTGTTCATTTGATTTCTCTTCTTTGCTTCTCTCACTGTAAATCTTTTAAAACGATCACACACACTCTGAAGTATTGCTTAAAAAACCCTATGGGCTCCATGGGTTTTCCCATCCTCATTTAAAAGCAATCTAATAGTAGTATCAGTTTGATTAATTCAGTAAACGGTTGTCTGAACCTTAAGGGCTTTAATCCCACTGGCAATAGGACGCTTTGTTTTAAAAGAGCTCTTCTCCAGGCTTCGGCTTTGATCTTGATACCATATGTAGCATAGGTTAATAAAAATATAAATAAATAAATAATAATTGAAAGCAAAGGATTGTATGTTAGTGCGCAAATATGAAATGAAGTTTGAATACAACGTCGAAACCCATGACTTTGTGCAGAGTGAAAAAGTATATATCTTAATGGGTCATGGATTATGGGGATGAAGTAGAGATGCCCTTATGATTATACATATCTGAAAAAATAATAAGTAATAAATAAAAAAAATAAAAGCAATAACTGATTTGTTTAGTCCTAAAGAAACTCTGTTCACCTTTTGGCTGCATAGAAATTCAAAGTTGTAAAATTTATTAATCCTTGATTTTTCATTGTCATGTAGTTTAAATTCAACAGTAAAAAAGCCCCTATCCCTTATTCTTCCACTCCACTTCTCTCATGTTCTTGTTGCTTTCCAGAAATTAATGGAGGAATTTGGAATTACATTCACATTGATGGATTTGCATCCCCGTTTTAGACATACAATTTTTTATTTCTTTCTTATTAATTATGAGTTCAAGGTTAATGGCTGCTTATCATACTCCAACAAAATACCTTATGGTTTTTTCTTAGATCATGGGATGGATCCCTATGTGTGGACTATGCATTGATCTGTAGGAAAATGGCCGAATTATAACTGTTGAATCACTGATGTCTTTGGATCCTTGTGTGGCTCTTTACTTGAAGTTGTTTTGGTTGATCAGCATAGTGATCTCATCAGCTTAAAGGAATTGCAAAATAAATAAAATAAAAGCATCTAGAAGTTATCTATAGCATAAAAGTGATGCTTTTTTCCCCTATCCCCCCACCAAACACTGAATGACAAGAACATAAACCCTATTACCTCATTGTAATTATTTAAAGTTATCTATTAAACCTATCACTTTTCTAAATCTTGTGTTTATTTTTTTGGGTTTTTTAGTATAATCATGAAAAGCTTATCACTTGTTGGGGACTAATTTTGTTTAAGGTAAGACTTAAATAGCCATTCTCATTTTTAGAAGCTATAATATATCATTATGACACTTTCTTTCTTTCTTTTTGGCTATGTTTTGAACTTTTGTACTTATTTTCTATTTTATATATAATATGTTGGTAAATATGATTTCTATTGTTGTAGGTTGTTAGCAATGAATATAGATATGATGGATTAATTGTTTGATTAGGTACCTTATCATCCTTTTCTTTATCATGTAACTTTATTCATGTTAATTTAATTGTTTGTTTTATATGAAGATACTTACCAACTCAACAATGCTGATTGTGAACATTACATTATCAAAATTCATGAAAGATGTTGTAACTCAAGATCAAATTTATGTTCCTGACAATGTATGCTATTTATTTCTCTTTATATTGTTGTTTTAAAATTTAATTGAGTTTGAATAGTTAATATTTATTTTTATAATATGTTGTGTCAATTATTGTGCAGTATTATATTGATGCATATTATCCAAAGTACACTGACAACCAACTGAATGAAGTCATTGAAGAGTTGTGCAACCATGTGTTCGAAGCCTTTACTTAAGTATGTTGTTTATTACTTTAGTGTAATTATGGTTATCAAATGTTTACTTTAGAATTAATTGAATAGGAGTAGATTGACTTCATTGAGAACTAGTGATATAAGTTTATTAAGTTGATGATATTCATATTGAAAGTTAATTATATTGCAATTATGGTATTGATTGTCTGATACAAGTTTGTTAGATATAGTGGCTAGAGAAATCAATATACATATAAAACAACTATCCATTTGATTATGCAAATATTTTAAAAAATAATACATTTTGTAGCGCTTTTCTGAGAAAGGCTACAATAGGTGAATTTTCTTAAAAAAAATAATTACAATGTAATGGTTATTTATTGTAACACTACTCCAACGAAGCGCTACAAATGATTAATCATTTTTTTAAAAAATAACTATTGTAACGCTTTTTTGAGAAAGTGCTACAAAAGAATCTATTTATTATTAACTCCGCACAAGACAATACAACTTGGGTTGTTCCACTACGCTACATAATTTAGTTATTAATTAATTTGAGCAATAATGACAACCATGATCAAATATTGGTGTCGTTGTCAATGAGTCAATATATTTGATTCCTTGATTAATTGTGTTTTATTTTTGTTTTTAGTATGTAGTAGAGTCTTAGTGTACAGTTGAGTCATGGAGTCATTTCTCCTCATCTAAATTTGGTGATGGCTTGGTTTAATTATTGTTGTTGTTGTAATACTTATCTAACCATGCCCTCTCATACCTTTTCTAGATATGATTCTTTCTCATGAGTACAATATAGTTCTTCAAAGCACAAGATAAATTTTTGCCCCCTTAGAATTATGAGTACAGAGGAAGCTAAGGCCTTTCAATGGAAAACTTCATATGGCAACCAAAGCAATGGCTACAACACTACTTGGATGGATCGATCAAAATATAAACCATATTATGAATCACTCCTCCCACCACAAGCAAATCAACAGACAAGTATGAGCCCCTGATGAATAAAATATTAAGCAATATCGACAAGTTAAAGCTTAGATGCAAAACTCACAGGTACCTCAGAACCCACAAAAAGATCATGAGGAGAAGACATACATGTTAGATATTTTATTAAAATGATAATATTTTACTTTGTTTTGTTTATTCAGATTATATCTAGATATATATTTATTTTTTGATCATATAAAGAATATACTAATTGATTATTTTGATCAAATGAATATTCTAATTATTATGAAGTTATTATGAATATTAGTGGATTACTTTAAATATTAGCAATTTAATATATTTTAGATAAAGTATCTACCGATTATGTTCCGCAAAGTGATTTGGATGGAGATTTGGTTTAGGGTCACCTGCCTGACCGGTAAAGTTGTTACAAGTCTTGATGGGAGGGTTTAAATAGCCTAGACCGGGTCTTAGAGCAGTATGTGGAAAACCCACTTACTTGCTCCTTAGGAGTTTCCTGACGGGTGATAGCTATTCTCAGACTATCACTGTGCCTCTTCTTCACATTAAAAAAAGCCCTGACCTATTCTATTCTAATTCTAACTCTTCATTATTCTCTACAATTTCAAGGTTGTGAGATACTACACGAAGAATCACTATGACTAGAGGTATTTCCTCAAGTCTTCTGTTGCTACTCTCTTTTATGGAATTTATACAATATATTTGGGATCTTCATTGTTAGATTATTCGAACATGTGGCATTAAAGTAGGTTTTTGATTCTTCTTTTTGTTACAGCCGAGGGCATTGGCACCGCTAGGGACTCACACCAATCTACATAGGCCGGCCTATCCTCACCCCACCTCCCGGAGGTCTTTTGGCATAAGTAGGAATTTTTCTCTCCTTTAGAGAATTTAAATCGCCTCCCCAAGGACTCGAACACGCTAGCTAAGGATAACTAGTGGCCCAAGAGTCACTTGGTAGCCACTTCCACTATGGTAATGTGCCCCAAGCACCGTGTTCATGTCACAAAATATCGCAACATACAGCATATCAACATTCACATAGTATATGAGAGATAGAGTTATTACCTTGTATCCCTTTTTGTAACAAAGAACAATTCCTAATTTGATCTGGCTCGGGCGTAATAGACTGATTCTAAAAATCCAAGTTTACAAGAATTAGTTTGAAACTCGTGCATGTATCACTTTAGACTCTTCCAATATACTTGTGCTGGTTATATTAGTCTAAAACTGTAAAATTACCAAAATGCCCCTAGGGACCCGGTCTAAGTCCCTCTGTACCCGGTCCGACTGTACTTTTCCAAAAATTTTGACCTAGGCTATTCCTACACATTTTTGCATGTAGAATCCATTTTTGGCCTCATGTTTCACAAAATCAATACCAAATGACAGTTTTGCTCTTGACAACCCCTAATTAGGATTTTAGGGCTATTTTTTCAACTTCACATTCTAGGGCTTTTCTCACGAAGTGATTAACATCAACCCTACACAATTTTCCCTCCTGAACACAATGGAACCATCAGATTGATGAAATTCCATCTCCTGCCCCTATTTCCAGCCTTGGCTAAAACCTACCCTAAGAAAAGGGGAAATGCAATTTTGGTGTTTTGACCCTTAAAGGTTCCTTTTCCCTCTTAACCACTTGTATAACCATTTAAACACTAATTAAACATACTTTGAGGAAATTTGGGCAACATAACCCTTAGGGTTTCATCATCCCAAACTACAAAATCAATCCACAATTAACCACCAAACAACAAACAACAAGCTAAAATCAACAAGAAAATCAATGTTTTATGGTTACCTTTTGATTTCTCTTCCTCTCTCTCTCTAGGCGTCACCTTCCCCTTTCTCAACCTTGAAAATTTGCCTACTAAACATGATTTTTCATGGAGAAGAATAACTTAGAAGAGGAATTACACAAATTAAAAAGCTTAAACACTTGGACCACAAAATTTACCTTTGATTTTTGCTTCCTCTTCCTCTCTTGAACCCTAGGTTTCTCAAAGTGTTTAAGACACTTTCTCTCTCTGTTTTCTTGAGTGATATCGTGAAAATGAAGGAGGGAAGGGTTGGTGAAAGCTTTTTAATAAATATCCCATTTATCTCTCTTTTACAATATGAATTTTTTAATTAAAATTTATGACAACTTTTTATTTATCCCTTAATGACTTGAGTCATGAATTCCCATGGACCTTGAACCAATTTTCTCCTCGCCCTAGTCAGCCCAAAAACACGCCTCACAAGGTCCATTTTTAAACCAATTTAGTTTTCTCCAATTGTCTCCAACAATTACACATCAAATAATATTTCTTTGGAAATTCCCACATGCTCATCCTTGAATAAATTCTTGTTTAATCCTTTTTGACTTAATGTTACGACACTTGACATATTTATTATCAAAGCAAATATTTTCCCTCTAATTTTCCTTATTTATGCATATTCATAAGAAAATAGGGAAATAATAATTGTTCCAACTTTGACTTTTCAAACTTTGATTAATTTTGACCATGAATGTTTCAATTGTACATATATTCTTTATTTTCCTTTATTAACTGAAATTAAATTCAATTAATTGGGAGAATAATTAATCTTGTGCTTTATTGGCAAAATTACAATTTTGGATTTATTTGAAGCTTATTCTTTTTCCTCTTTATTTGGTCGAAATTGAAACTAATATTGGGCCAAATATTATACTTTTATATTCTTCCATTTCGGCCTTTAATATTGGACTTTTTGAATTACCCAAAAGTTAATTTCATAACTTGTTTAAGCCCAATTCTCATAAAAATGGAAATTTATTAATTTCTTAAATTCCAAGCTCCTAAATATTCACTATTTCATTTCATAAATTGCCATAAATAATTACAAGGCATATTGGTGAATAAAATTTGGGGTGTTACACTCTGCCTAGCATTTTGTATGTTATTTTATTTTTCTTTTTGAAAAATAATATGAGAATATTATTGAAGCATTGTCTATGTGTTGTTTTCCATTATTCCTCTTCGTTTCAGTTTTCTAAATATTTTGTGATGATGTTGTGCCTCTCAATGGAAAAATTATCTCCCCGCATCAATATGTGATTTCATTTGAGCTAGGTTATATCTCATGGTTTGGGGAATATTTTTTCCCTTATTCCATTCAGTTTTTCCACTTTGAATATATCTGAGTTATGTTTTCCAGAAATGGGAAAGAAGTTGGGCATATTATTTTTCTCCTAATGCATTGTGTAATTGTTTTTCCTTTAAAAAGTTATTTACTAGCTTTAATGTGTATTTTGAGCCAATCTCTTGCATCTGAGAAACAGATTTTATTCCATCCAATAACATGTAAAAAAGTTTATAATGAGCATCAGGTTTATTCTTAATCGTTATATTTCTTCACATATCGGATTTTGGAGGAGGAGTTTGCCTTCTTCATCCTCCAATAAAATGTTGTCATTTTTCTCATTTGAGGAAATTTTCTATGGTCTCTGGTTCAATTTTTTTTATTTGAAATCAATTCATGATGATTTATTTTGTCTTGGTCCCCATATATTGATGTTCCTGTTATTATCACATTCTATTTCCTTTGTTTTCAAAAATAAGGATTTCCGATTTGAAGGACAAAGGTGAGACCTCCATCTGCGTAAAGTCCAAATTTAGCAATTCGCATGCTTTCATGAAATCATTGCACATCAGGTTTTCGCTCTTGTTTTCACTAAAAAAATGGGCCACAGTATCGTTTTCTCTTGGGTTTGCTATTTCCTTTATTTTTATTTCAGCATCAGATTTAAGAATTGGGCCTGTATGTGTTAAGCTCGGCAATTTTTGTTTGATTAAACTGCGAATTCTATTGTGACCAAAAACAAAACTGCGAATTCTATTATTTTTAGCTTTTGAAGTCTTGGGCATTGCGTTTTAGGCTCCCCCGTAGTTTTAATTTTGCTTTGGTTTATGAGACTTTCAAATTGGGCTGCGTTTTGGGTTCAATTTTATGAACTTTGTTAATTTCTTTTGGGTTTGAACGCATTAGTGGGCTGCCTTTTGGGTTGATTAATTTCTGGTTTTCATGAAATCCACAGAGGTTTATTCACAAGGATTATCCAACGAGAAATCAAAGCCTTAAAAATAGAAATTCAAGCCTAGTCCTAGAAAATCATAAAACACATATAATCAATAAAATACGAAACTAAATAACAATTCCTAATTAAAGAACAAAAATTCAAGTCATAGATCCATCCTTAAGAAAAGGATCAATTAATGTCAGACCCTTATGTTATTTCCACATTTTTCAGAGTATTTGCATAATTCGGTGGGCACATAAGAATAGCATAAATATACTAATAATATGTACATGATTATATTACAGGAATTCCTCACAGGGATTGTACATAATGCTTACAAACTTAAAATATAATAAAAGTCTATAGATAACCAGCTGCTTCTCCTGGACTGAACTGAAACTTTTTGTATTTTCCTTATGCAGTACTCTTCCATGTTTTCAACATACCTCCTATGTTCACCTATCTAAATGGTTGGTTAGGGGAGGTTGAGATTCGGGGGAATCTCAGTAGTAAATAGTTACTATAATGCATGCATGATAAATATTAAATACATGACATGTTAGCCTTAACTATATGCATGCCACATAATGACATTTCTGCATGCTCAATGTTTCATGTAACATACTCATGGCCATGGCATAAACAGAAGCAGAGCTTCATCATTCAAATATGCACTACACAATCAAGTAAAGCAATCACATGCATCACTACATAAGCATAACTATCAAATACATGCAAGTAAGGTATGTTTACTACTTGGATCGCTTTTCTCCTACCTGTCTATTAATCCAATACTCTGTGTCTGGCTCAGGCTACTATTCGATTCTAAAATTCCAAATTTACAATAAATGAGTTATTACTCATTCATGTATTATTCTAAACTCATTGTATTGGTTATCTTTGCTTAAAACTGCAAAATTACCAAAATGCCCTGGGGACCCGATCTATGCCCTTTTGTACTCAGTTTAACTATACCCTACCAAAAATTATGACACAGGTCAATCCTATAAAATTTCACGTGTAGAATCCATTTTTAATCTCAGATTTGTCAAAATCATGATCAAATTACATAATTACCCTTGACAGCCGCTATATTAGGGGTTTTAGGGGTAAAATTGTCATTTCACACCCTAAAGCCTTTATACTTCACACTCTACATGTACCCAACACAAATTTTCATTCTAAACCCAATGAAATCATCAAAAACACCAAAATCCAATCCAAACAAAGTGAAAACAAATCTGGACAAAATCTGAGATTTTTAGGAAAAATAGAAGTTTCACGATTTCACTCAATTAAACACTTCCTTTTTACTTGTTATTCCTTGTTTAACCTCTTAAACACCTTTTAAACATGATTAATGTGAATTTGGGCAGCACCTCCCCTTAGAGCTTGTGTTTCCCAAATTACAAAAGCAACCAAAACAATCCAATAAATCAACCATAACATCAACTACAACCTTGAACCCGATAAGATAATCAAGGTTTATGGTTTACCTTTGTTTTCTCTTCCTTCTCCCTCTACAACCGTCCCTCTCTCCTCCTTCTTGCTCTTACTTTTCCTTGCTACATGTGTATTTCAAGAGGGCATAGAGATTAGAGTGAGTTTCTAAGATATTGAAGATAAGAACAAGTGAATTTACTTGCTAACTCACCTTGATCTTGCTTCTTGAATCATTTGTGCTTCTTTCTTGTTCATGCTTCTTCAAAGCTCTTTCTCTCTCCTTGTTCATGTGTTGGACGAAAATATGAAGGTTTGGGGAGGGTTAATGATCTTTAAAATATCATCACCCACCTCCTTAAAATATTATATTTTATTACAATTAAGCACATGCCAACTTTTTTGACTTATGCCTTCATCTTCATCTTTTTCATTTGACCACTTCCTCTCTCCTTTTCCTTGTGCTTGGACGTATTTTGTGGCCTTTGAAAGAGCTTAATTAGCTCTTAAAATATCATGTTCCAGCTCCTAGAAATATATTTGTTTATTGCCAATAAGCACATGTTATTACTTTTGACTTTCCACTTTCATTTACTTGGCCAAAAATGCTCCTCTTTGATTAAATGTGAGCCAAGCATTAATTTTCCTTTGCCTCTTCTTTTGTTGGACGTCACATGGCCCTTAATTATTGGAAAAAAAGAACTTTTGCATATTTATAGATGTTCAATTGTTGTGGTTCTAAAGGCTATGTGACCTTCATTAAGTCTATTTTTAAATAAAAATATTGCCTTCAGCCAACTGGACATACAACATTCCATAATTATCATTTATTGGACACTGCCACAGAAACTTGCTAGTTTCACTTGGCTAATTACAAAAATACATAACTCTTAGTATACAAGTCCAACTGACTTATATAACCTATCAAATTAAAACTTGGTATGTTTACTTTTATTTTGAAAAATTTCACATTTATTGGACATCATTTGATTATCCAAAAACACATGACAATCTCACTGCAAAGCAAGAAAACGCTCTGGCAGCAAATTGTGTTTCAATGACCCAAAATTTATAACCAGGGGCTAGCAGTCCACCTGATTCAGGCTTATTCTCAAGCCTCTACTCCCAAAATTTGGGATGTTATAGTTAACCACACATGGTGAAGGAAGAAGAAGAGAATTGTGGTGTCTAGTTACACCCTTGGAATGAAGCCTAGCTTGGGGTCCCTTTTATAGGCACCAATTTTGTGTTGAAGGAGAAAATGATAATCAAGATAATATAATTTAAATTCTATCTCTTCTATCTTGATGAATATTTTTCTTCTTTATCTTTCTTTATCTCCTTTTTGAATTCTGTGTCTTCTCATCTCTGATTGGCTTGATCTTGGAGAGATAATTATTTGAATTTAAATCTTGTATAAAGAATGATGAGATGGCGTGATTTCTTTGAAAAGATATTGGAAAGATGATGATTTAGTCCTTGAAATCTGGAGAGAGGCTCTAACTTGGGGAATTCTTTGAATATGTTTGAGGAAAATAATTGAATTTAATTCTAAAATGATAAAAATATATAATGATTTGAATTTAATCCTTTTTTGAATTATAATCAAATCAATGCTTTAAGATTATGAGGACATATGGCATCATGAGAATTGAGATTTGGTTACCATATCTTTTCAATTTTTATGAATTATCTCTAATTAATTCTTATGACGACATGTGGCAACTTAGGATGCATGGCTTAGTTGACTTGGTCTTCATCCTCCTTATGTGGCGCCATGTGATAGCTTGTGAGAATAGAAACCATGTTAAATTACCTCATGCCCGAGGTGTCACCTTCTTACCACTTTGAGAGGATATAACCTTATAAAATCACACTACAAAAAAACATGGAATTTACGACGGAATTTAATTCCGTCAGAAAACCATTGGAAATTCTGTCAGAAATTTGTCGCAAAATTTGCCACAGAATTAGCTATGGAAAATATTCCGTCGGAAATTTTGACTTTTGCCATGGAATTTTCAACGGAAAATTCTGTCAAAAATTTCCAACGGAATTTCAGACGAAATTTTGTGACGGAATTTGATTCCGTCGGAAATTGAGAGGGAATTTTCAACGGAATTGAATTCCGTCGCAATTTCCGACGGAATTAAATTCCGTCGGTAATTCCCTCGCAAATTCCAACAGAATTAAATTCCGTCGGAACTTCCCTCTCAATTTCCGATGGAATTTCCGACGGAATTGAATTTCGTCAGAAATTTCGTAGAAAAATTTAAAAATTATTTTTTAATTATTTAATATTTTAAAATTTAATTTAATTTTAAAAAAATTATTTTTATAAATTTTAATATTTTTAATTTAATTTTTATTATTATTTTCTAATTTCTAAAATATTTTAAATTTTCAATCATAGGTTTTGGTCCTTGTAGGGGCAAAATAGTCATATAAAAAATAAAATTTATTAGTTATTAATTAATATTAGTAAATAAAATATTAGTTAATAATTACTTATTAGTTATTAATTAATGTTAATAAAAATTTAATTTTAGAAATTAATAAAAATTTACTCATAATATTATATATATAATTGTGTGTAATAATAGAACACCAAAGCAGTCGAGCTCATCCGATAAGGTATCGCGCGCGTACGGACGAGGTCGTGGGTTCGAAACAAAGGAGGGCCAAGTTAAGTTGCATTTCTAGGAAATATGAGGTTGCGACACTTGGCGAAAGGAGGTTGCGACACATGGCGGATCTAGGGGTCGACGACAAGGTGGACGCCACCGGAGCTGCCACGCGCCTTCACCGGCGATGAGGGGGCGGTTGCCGGAGTTGCCAAGTGGATTTTTAAAATTAAAAAAAAATTGCGACGGAATTTCCGATGGAAATGAATTTCATCAGAAGTTGCAAGGAAATTGACGACGGAATATTCCATCGGAAATTGCAAGGGAATTTGCAACGGAATAAATTCTGTCTCAAATTGTGACAGAAATAAATTCCGTCTCAAATTCCGACGGAATCTGAATTCCGTCGGAAAATTTTTTGTGACGCTATTATTATTTACGGAATCAATTTCGTCAGGAATTCTGTCGGAAATCAATTCCGTCACAAATTCCGTCGGAAACTCTAATTCCGTCGTAAATTCAGTGTTTTTTTATAGTGTTAGTTTCCTACCCTTCATTAATTATAAGTGGCCACGTTTTTGCTCTTTATTGGTCATGGAAGACATGCATTTGGGTTTAAGTGATGGTCATAGGGCCATTTAGCGGGCATAAGTGATAGGTTAACACATATGGATCCTAATCATGATGTAATTTGGCTCAAAAACATTCTTAACGCCTTGTTTTTCATGGATCCTTTAACCTTTGCGAATTTTCATCCTTTTTATGGTTCTTCATCCTCTTTCTTGGTTTGATTGTTTTGTAACTTTAATTCTTATATTTCCTTACAATAAATACAACCAAAAATGCTTTTGTGCAAATCAGTTTAATCTTGGGAAATAAAAATATGACAATTTTACCCTTTTTAGCATTCATTTCATGCAACTAATCCAGAATGATCATAATAATAAAATTTAAGTACAAGAATAATGATAAAATCCCACAAATAGATATAAAAATATATAACAAAATAGTGACATATTACGTACGTATTATATGAACCAACAAAAATACCATAAAGCATATGCCGGACCATGGGTTCCCCATCATGAACTGATGGGTGTCAAAGTCCCTCCTAAACAGGTGGGACAAGTAAAAGGGCTAGCCATATCGCACCGTATGGATGTCATACCATGTGGTTACAAAAATAGAGTTCCATAGTAGTCCTCCCATCATCATTAATTCACAATAACAGCATATTAAATCCAGTCATACTCCAGAGAATATATTAAAATATCTTGAATTGTGAAGCAAGCATAGTTTTAAAGAATTGAGTCCCACAAGACAATTTCATAAATATCTCAGATTCCATACTGTAATATACATATAACAGTTACACTCAATCATACAGTTCAAAGGTACTCACAAGATAGCATACCAACAACACAATAAGTGGAAAAAAGGTTAATTGTCGCTAAAGCAAAAAAACTCAATTCAAGACCCCGTGCTAGTTTGCCAAATCACGATTTAGATCTACAATTTGAAGCTAAACATCATCTCGATTTAGTTTCACTCAATTATACGGTTCAAATGTACTCACAAGATAGCATACCAACAACACAATAAGTGGACAAAAGGTTACTTGTCGCTAAAGCAAAAAAACTCAATTCAAGGCCCCGTGTACGATTTAGTATTCGTTTGTGATAGCTTATTTTTTTATTTTTAAGTGCTTATAAATCGTGATTTACAGTATACGAGATAAGTATGTGAGAGGAATTTTATCTCAACTTACGTAATAAGGATTTATTGCTAAAAAATAAGTGATATATAAGGTGAAATATGTACACACGGAGATACATAAACATCATCTCGATTTATGTCATTAGAGAAATATGTACCCACAGAGATACATAAGGTGATTCAGCGCTATGTCATTAGAGGCATACGAATTACTCTGTCCCAAGTTTTTATTTTGGTCAAATCAACTTATTGTCAACTTGCATGACAATAATTAATATTGTTCAAATATTTATCCAAGCTAGTTTGAGTTAAATGACGAGATATTTCATTTTTAAATTGAAAAAGCTGCGATTCTGTTAGAATTATTTTAATACAATATTCGTATTGTGGGTCTCTCGTTCCTCATATTCGTGATCCCTTGTCGAGAATAAAATCATGTACTTAACTAATTTAATTATCTATATAATGGGGCCAAATTGGATTAATTATATATCACCGAAAACTCCAAAATGGCGTACACAAAAAATAAAGATAAAGAGATAAATTGGGACCAACATTCCCAAGTAACTTGATTCAGATCAGGTTGTACAAAGTCAATAAAGTTTGTGATGAAAAATAATATTTTAAGAAGTGCATGCATGCATCCAATATGTCCTTCAATGAACATAATGCCAAGATAAAAAGTTAAAAACAGAACAAGAAGAAATGGAAATAAAAAAATAAATTATTATCCTGATTAAGTGTACATCTCCAAGAACATCTTGGAATTTTATGCTTATCTAATCTTAGATGATCGAGCATATGATACTCCTATAATTTTCTTATTTAAATTAGATTTAGATGTTATTCTATCATTTTATAGTTTTATTTCAAAATAAAGTATAAAAAAATGTTCTTCTAGTTTTCAGCTTCAAAAGTATTTTTAAAAATTATAAACAATGCAAATTAGATATAAACAAGACAAGTCCTTTTGTATTGTTATAAATTAAAAAAACAAACTATTGTATTGATTATGACTTGTTAATAATATATAGCTTATCAAGCCAAAAAGAAATTAGCTTATATTCTTTTCATATAATGCATATTATTTTACAATAAAGATAGGATATATATATTGATATAATAAGCGAATTTTTTCATATATTACATTAAGTTAGAAAATAATTTGTATTATTTATTACTTTTGAAAAATACATTTTTTTTATATTTTATATATTTCTATATTAATAATTTAATCTTAAGAATGAACATTACAATAGGGTTCATAATTTGTTTTACCAGTAACATATTTTGATATAAAAACCTAGAAGATTTAGATTCCTCTAGTGATAAAAATTAATTTTTATTGTAGAAAATAAAGATAAAATTATTAATTTTTTTCCTTACACTATAAAAATAAGTTTACTCTAAGCGACTAAACAATATGTTTTCCATATTTGTCATAATTGATATACAGCCACCAACAAGCTGTTGATTAAGGTGGTAAGGAGAATCATCAATTTGAATCTTGGGGGAGCACTTGTTGGAAAATGTGAGAACCTTTTGTCTTTTAAGCCTCAAAGGGGAACCCTGATCAAATAAAAAAAAAAATTGATATACAGCCTTAAGTGCATGTTCTTTCTGTTTTTATCTACTCAAGCTATATATATTGAAATATAAAGAACTTGAGTAAAATAAATTATATTTGATGCTTACTCATGTACTTAATATAAAACATATTTACCTGATTTGATTAGATTAAGAAAATTAGTTAGTATGACATGTATTTTCTAAAACACCCTAATTATATTCCTTAATTTTCTCCTTTCCTCTCTTTCTTGGTTATTGTTGATGGAACATCAATAGGGGTAAATTAAGAAAAAATTGACAAATATGAAAAATATGTCTTATATTTAAGATCAAGATCAACTCCCCAAATATGTGATCTATACTACTTTTTTGGCCCACAAACTAATAGAAAATATCTTAAATCATTTATTGCTTGAGTACTTAAATAAAAAGAGAAATTGGGACCAACCTAATTCCCAAATAACTTGAACAGTGTCCTTCAATAGTTCAGTTTCTTTAGTTTTGCTCTAAACTTCATGGTTATTATATCATTTTGTCTTTAGTTTTTCTTGCCAAGAGTCCAAGATGTTATTTTGACATAAAAAGTTAGTTGTTTTAAGAAATGTATGCATTCGTCTATTAACGACTCCTCTCTCTACATTAATTTATCAAAGCAATAACTCAGTTAGTTGTCTTTAAACAAAAATCTCTGGGATTAAAATAAATAAATTTTCACACTCTAAAGTATATATTTTTTTACGTCACTCCTCATTTTTTGTACATAAGTAGTGGTGTGTTATGAATCCTATAAGTCTCATAAATGAAGTGTGATTTATAAGTTTAAAGATATTTCCCTTTCAATAGGTTGGCTGTTTGGCATTGGGTTGTTCCATTAAACTTGTATTCATATCACGATATTTGTTTTGTTGTTTGTTCCACGGTGTTCATATACAACCATTAAAGACAATTTGAAACCATGGCACATTAATTTCTTATAACATGATGAAAATTGATGGCTATACATATCTTTATCATTACAAAGTTCGAGAAAAATTACTTTCAATTGGTTAATTAAGAACAAATAGTGTATATATGTCTTACTTTTGATTATGTATAATGCACATAAAAACAAATAAATAAATAAATAAAATAATATGTGTGTGTGTGTGTTGAATTTAAAATAGAACAAGGAAATAAGAAAAACTAAAATTTGGAGAGGAAAAAAGTATGTCAATGATATCTGAATAACGAGAAGGTGTTGTGATTGAGAATTGGATGAAAGTTGAAATTAAAGTCAGATATATAATTATTATGAGAAGGCAACATCAATAGGAGCAGATGCAACGCACTATCAAAATTGGGCTCAAGACAATGAGATTCCAAATGTCAGAGACAATCTTGCCTAATTTAATCTTGTCTAATTTAAATAATAATAAAGCAAATGAAAAAAAAATAGTATATTATAACAGCCACGAGAGAAAACGAAAGAGAAAAAGAGATGGCAGTAAATGTATATTACATTCACACATAAATCACGCATACATAATTTAACACAACATAATTATTAAAGCACAAATATGATGAATTTCTTTTTTATCAAAACTCAAAACAACATCATTTCAAGTTAACAAGAGGAAAACTATATAAAACAAAACCTAGCTAACTTGTTCAGGTTAAATAATTCCAAATCACTCCTCCCTCTGATTAATTGATTATTTAGACTCAAGTGGCCATATCAGGTTTCTGACCAACTAGGCCGGTCCTATAACACTTCAAATTTTATTCCCCAATATGTATTGTAATTATTTGAAATATTCAATAAAGTGGTGAATTTTAGAGAATGTGAATAGTGCTGCCAATGAGATTTCCTGTAAGGTAGTGAGTTTGTCATGTTGCTTTAGATAACACATGAAAATACAAAATTACGAAATTTTACAGGATAAAAGTAGACATCATAAGCTTTAATTTGATAGGTAATGGGTAATTTTTAGAGCTATATGTAAAAAGTTATGAATTTTTGAAGTTAGCCCAAAAAACGGTTTATTTTCTAGAACAACATCCAAAAACAAAACTTTTGGGAATTTTGTGCTTCCATTTGGTGAGAGACTATATTTTTCCTTAAAACTAGACTCAATAAGGGTTATATAGCCTTTGGAATCACTCCAATACGATGTCTACAAATTTAATTATGATTTTTTAAAATTTGGGCACAAAATCTGCCAGAATTTCCAATTAAACCAAAAATGATGGAAAAATATGATGGTAATTTTGAAATCTATGGGATAAATGGAGAAGAGATATTTGGGCTGATCAATTGAAGGAGGGCCTAGGCTTATATTTATGTAACCAAGAGAGAAGGGGAATTAGTTTCTAATTGGGCTTTATGAGACATATTTGCATGTAGATGAATCCAATTAGCTTTATGTACACAAAAGTCAAATTTTAGAATTTTGGGTAATTAACAAATTAGAGCAAAAATAGGATATGTCATAAAATCATTTCCCATCATCCTCTTCCTCCAAACCATCGTCCAAGCTCAAAGAAGAGAGAGAGTGAGCTTTGAAATTTTTAGAGAGAAGGGAGAGCAAAAGTTGCAAGATAGGTTGATCTGATCTCTTTGGTACTTTGGCTTTCAATTAGTGTAATCCTTCCACTAAGTTGTTCTCTTACATGATTTATGGTGTTTAGGAAGTAAAATCCTAAGGGTTGTGGAAGCTAGGGTTTTGGCTAGGAGAGAACACCAAGGAGAAATCAAAGGTAGCTCCGTAAACTTCAAATATTTGTTGTTGTTGATGCCGTTGTTGGTTTAAACAGTGGTTTTCTAGTTGATTTGCTGTGGATTGTAAATTTGGGAAATGATAAACCCTAACCGTTATGCTGCCCAAATTTAGTCGAAATCATGTTTGGAATGTAATTAAATAGTTAATAAAGTGATTAGGAGTAGAAAGGAGCAAATATGGAGTCAGAATTCAATAACCCCAATTTTCCCTAGAGTATCTTAAGTTTTGGCAAGAGCTAGATGGAGGGGTTAGAATTGGATTTTTGATAATCTGATGATTCCATTGCGGTCAGGAGGGAAAAATAGGTGGGGTTACTGTTGATTACTTTTCCAGAAAAGCCTTAGAAAGTATAATGACCAAAATGCCCCTAAAACCCTAAGTTAGGGGCTCCTAAGGACATTTTCATTTTTTGACAGTGAATTTGGTAATTCTGAAGGAGGAAATGGATTCCTTAGGCAAAAACATGTGAGAATAGTACAGGTTAAAATTTCTAGAAAAGTATGGTCGGAACCGGGTGCTAGGAGCATTTTGGTAATTTTTCAATATAAACTCATATAACCACTAAAAACACTTTGGAAGTCTCTAAAGTGGTACATGAATGAGTTGTAACCTAATTCTTGTACATTTGGAATTTTAGGACCCGATTGATTGCCCAAGCTGCGGCACGAAGTTTGAGGAGCCTATTTAAGGATAAAAAAGGGTTAAGACACTATGTGAATGCTTATATGCTTTGTATATGTTATCTTTTGTAATATGTATGATACATAGTGCCTACGGGTACACTGATATGCCCAGTCGAGGACTAAGGTACGTAATATGTGGGGGTTGCAATAGTGGTTGGCTTTGAATATATTTCTGACTGAATTGAATTATTTGTTAGTATAATATTGCATTATCTGGTATTCGGCATATTTATTTATCGCATTTTCTATGAATAATTATTTGTTATTATTGAGATTCGTTTGAATCGCATCCTTTTTCAAAAGTAATAATATTCCAGCAGGAGCTAGTGACTCCAAGGGCAAGACAGTAAATGCTGGCAGCTGAGGTGCCTGGATTAGAGAGATGGAATTGTTGGTTATGTGCAGTCATTTTAATATTTTGGAACAAAAATTGTATATGTATCAAATCCTATGGGGAATTTCTGTAATGTAATCATGTACTGTATATCAGTATATTTAAACTATTCATATGTGCCTATCAACTCGCTTAAAAACATTCAGAGAAATATAGAAAATAAGATAAGGGTATGACAGGTCCGGACTTCCATGTCGAATAGAGTTGGGTAGAAAAATAGATATTTAAGTGGAATGATTCATAAATTTATTATCTTAAGACATGCATCATAGGTGAGGGAAAAACTCATACAAAATCTTTAACAAAAACAAGATATATCTTCTTTTATATGAAATCTTCCTTATAAAGATAAGCTTGGTCTTGATCTCGTTGATCTAGTGCCTGAAGTCTATTACGTGCTTCACTGTACATTATGCATCAAGATTTCTCACCATTAGATTATGCCAACAATTCAAACTTTACACAAATCTCTTGCATAGATATGTAAAGTGCTTTCTGCACAAAATGTATAAAAATAAAAGAAATAAACGTTATGTATCCATTCTTATCTACCATATCATTTTCTTTCTTTTAGAAATGATGTACCTGTATTATTCATTCTAACCCAAAAAAAATAAAGAAACTAAAGAAATGATATATTCACTTTATTACTGAAGGAATAATTAAAATAGATGGAGAGAAGAAACGCGTACCGGGTCAAGTTGGATCCGGGTATTGAGAGTTCACGCAAATATTAGACTACTAGAACCTAATAGGGATTGGCACAGCAGTACACCAAAACAAGCAAGATTGTAGGACACAAGGGACTGCTAGAAAACTCAATTGCAGGGATGAATTGTAACTAAGGAGGCATATCGTCTTTATAGTGGTTTAGAGTGACTACTAATTAGGAAATGTGTACAGTCCTTCTTACCCACCAAGACAGTAATTAAATTAATTGATCCTTAATTAATTTCCTAACATATGGTGACTTGTTCCTCAATTAGCAATCCCATAATTAATACTGACTTGTTTACCAATCCATAATTAATTATGATTGATTTCTTATTTGATAAGGCTATTTGTATCTTTAATCAAATAGTTTGGCCCATCAAGGGCAGACTTGGACCCAAAGTCCAACATGGAGGAAGGAATAGAGTACGCAAGTGATAATATCTCCCGCTCGCACTTGATGGGCCACCCATCATGAGACTACTTCTTCTTCTTGTTTCATACTTGGTGTCTGCTGTGACTGCGTGGGCACAACATCTTCAGAAACTTTGGTGCTTGTGATACTAGAAATCCCTGATATTGGATCAGCATCCAAGGACACCCTTTGTGAACTTGTAAATTTTTGCCTTACATGCCCTAGGTCTATCCATATACTCAACTCATGGCATATCTAATCCCTCTCGAGTTAGAGTTTCTCTTGTTTTTTTTTTGACCCAAATTTCCTACCATGTGCGTGGTATCCACACTTATTGGTTTTTCCTTTAACCTGTAAGGGACATGTCACAGATGCCACCCCAAAAGGTGTACTTCAAGATAGACCTTCCTTTTTTACTAAAAACATATATCTGTCTTGACTTGGTCACTTTCCTAGCTTTTACCTGTCTAATTGAATCTTGTTTGATCATGGAGCTTCAACTAAAGTAGCTAGCCCCAAGTCAGGCTTGCATGATTCCTAACTAAGTCCTGAGGGCATCGTAGAGGAATTTTTCCTTCCTGGAACTCACACCGTAGTGAACCAGGGATCTTTCACCTACGTCCCATATTGCAGTCATTCTTTCAAGCACTTGTAGTATGAATTGCATGCTACGGTGATTTTGTAATGGTGTACATCGATTTTTATCTTTATCTTTCACCGTACAAAATTTAGTTTAAAAGCACTCAGCGTTGGAACTAGAACTTCCTTTTATAATCATTCCTTTTGAAACCTCATTTGTAAAAGAGAGTCCTTTGCCTGGCTACAAGTATGATAATACATCCTTTGTAATCATGCTTTGATCCATGACATATGTATATACATGCAAATCTCATCTCAGTTCAACTAAGGCGACTCAAGTGCAAAG
This sequence comes from Inga laurina, assembly GCA_963855925.1. Taxonomy (NCBI): domain Eukaryota; kingdom Viridiplantae; phylum Streptophyta; class Magnoliopsida; order Fabales; family Fabaceae; genus Inga; species Inga laurina. The sequence goes on along the minus strand of OY979706.1, from coordinate 26,784,394 downwards.
ATCTTCCTTACCCATCTCATAGTAATCATTTACTCGTCTTATCATCCTACACCCTTATAAATCGTAGGAAGACGGTTGTTCATGTGAGTAAACCAACCTTCCTGACCTGTACGACATACAAAATTGCATACCTTGTGCCTATGCACAATATATTTGAAAAACAAAAAATGCATCATTTTATTGCTTTGAAAAATAACGTTCAATACATTACATTCTACGCTTGCCCAAAGCATTTACATGCTTAATAGAAGGGTTTCTGGCAATGGCTTTGTAAGGGGATCATTTAACATCTTATGAGTGGAAAGGTATTGAACGGTCACTTGTTTCTTAGTGATCATGTCTCTTACAAAATGATATTTAATGTCTATGTGTTTTGCCTTACTGTAGTCCTTAGCATAGGCTATTGCGGCTTAACTATCGCAATGTATCAGAATATGACCCTCCTTTCTGCCTTTCATTCCTAGACATTCAAGAAATCTCTTAAGCCATACAGCTTCTTGAATAGCGGTAGAACAAGCTATGTATTCATATGCCATAGATGACAAAGACATAAAGGTCTATTTCTTGTTGCTCCAGGAAATTGCTCCATTGTTTAGAAGGTACGCGTACCCTAAGGTGGAGTGTTGTTCATCTATATCTCCCACCTAGTTGATGTTAGAGTGTCCTACTAGATGCATATATCTACCTTGGTAACATAGGTCATAATCCATGGTTCCCTTCAGGTACCTCATGATTCTCTTTACATCTACCCAATGCTTGATTCTTGGGTTGGATTGAAAAAGGCATACAAGTCTGACCACGAAGCATATGTCTAGTCTAGTACACAACATAGGGTACATCAAGCTTCCAACTACACTCGAGTATGGGACTCTTTTCATGTGCTTTGTTTTGGATTCATCCATAGGACACATGTCCTTGCTGAGGTGGTGTCCTTTAACCATAGGGGTATCCATAGGCTTGTAGTCTCTCATATTGAATCGTTCTAAGATCTTTGCTATATATGTCTTTTGTGACAAGGATAGCAATCTTTTTGAACAGTTCCTCTTTATCTTGACTCCCAAGATATATTTTGCTTCACCTATATCTTTCATTTCAAAGTTCAAGGATAACTAATCTTTGATTGTTTTAACTGCCTTAAGACTCTTTCCGGCCAGGAGTATATCATCTACATAAAGAGACAAGAATAATAAATCATCTCAAAACCGCTTTATATAGACACAGTGGTCTTCTTCGATCATTTCAAAGTTGAATGAGGTTACTACCTCTTAAAAATCTTAGATACCACTGTCTAGATGATTGTTTTAATGCGTAGATGGACCTTAGGAGTTTGCAAATCTTTTGTTCACTTCCCTTTTCTATGAAGCCCTTAAGATGCTCCATATATATTTCCTCATCTAGTTTTCCATTATGGAATGCAGTTTTTACATCCATTTGATATAACTCCAAGTCTATACTTGCCACTATGGCAAGTATGAGTCTTATTGAGTTACAATGTAACACTGGTGAGAAGGTATCTTCATAATCTATGCCTTCTCGCTGGGTGTACCCCTTAGCCACCAAGCACACTTTAGGTTTGTCAATTGATCCATCTACCTTTCGATTGTATTTGAGATCCCATTTGTTCCCAATTGCCTTTCAGTCAGGTGGCAAGTCAACCAATTCCCAAACTTGGTTAGCTTTCATGGAATTCATCTCCTCTTCTAAGGCCTTCTGCCATTATTCCTTAGCAAGTCTGGTCAATGCTTCTTAAACACTTTTCAGATCTTCCTCGTTATCTTCTGGATTGACAATGAGTACTTCCCCTTCAATAGAGAAGCGTCTTCTAGGGATTTTATCCCTTTGGCTTCTCCGGGGTGGGAGCTCTTCAAGATTTTCTTCTTGTGATTGGTCATGATTTTCACGTTATGAAAATGACTCATTTCTTCCATTCAAGTCAGTGATCTGAGGACTGCCTTCAATTTCCTCACTCTTATATAGAGTTTCAGTTTGATTAAGGCTTTCTATGCTAGGAAAATTTGCTTCTAAGAATTTTCCTCGGAGTATCTTATAAAGATACATTTCTTGTCTCTAGGCCCCAACTTTTCATGTTTGTGAGTTGTGTATATAGGCCGTCGATCCCTATGGTCGTAAGACACTTAGATTTAGCTTATGTCCTGTCCACAGCTCATAAGGCATATAAGTGACTGATTTGGAAGGCACTCGGTTAAGTATGAATGTCACAGTCAATAATGTGTCGCCCCAATATGAAATTGGTAGTTCGGCTTGTGACATCATTGACCTAACGATATCGAGAAGAGTTATATTCCTTTTCTCAGCCACCCCATTTTTTTGGGGAGTTCCAGGGATGGTCAACTGTCTGACAATTTCCTTTTCATCGTAGAGCATTTGAACTGTTCTGAGAGGTACTCTCGACCCTTAACAGTTCTCAAGGCATTAACCTTGCAATTTATTTGATTCTCAACTAAATTAAGGTACTTCCTAAAGTATTATAAAGCTTCAGACTTGTGAGAGATCAAGTATACAAGCCCATATCGTGAAAAATTGTTGATAAATGTAATGAAGTACCATAATCCATATCGTGCCCTCACACTCATAAGTTCACATATATCCGAGTATGCTAGTTTAAGAGAATGTTATGCTCTAGTTGCCTTTTTGAAGGGTTTCCTTGTGCTTTTGCCAGTAAGGCAATGCTCACATAGAGACATTTCCTTTTTTGACACTTCTCCTAGCAATCCTTCATTTGCTAGTTTGGTCATGCATTCATGACCAATGTGTCCTAATCTGGCGTGCCATGTATCATAATTATCATTAGATGAAATCACATAACAAATGACTAGAATCAAAATCATAATTCATTAAAATAAAGAAACCATCTGAAATATAACCAAATCAAAAAAAAATTGGTCCCATTTGAAATGTCACAACTTGATCATGAAAGTCAACATTAAAATTGAATTTAACTAAAGAAATAACATACACAAGGTTTTGTCGTATCTCTGGAGCATAGAGGACATCTTACAAAATTAAGGTTCGATCGCCTTATAAAGTCAGTTTACAGGTGCCGATCGCTTTGACTTCTACCATCTCATTGTTCCCAACGTAAAGCCATATGCTTTTAGCTGGTAGCCTATGAAACTCCATAAAGTTCCCACGATCTATGCTCATATAGTCTATGACCCCTGAGTCTACAACCTATATAGGATTAGCCTCAGCTATAAAGGCAGTACTAGAAACAAAAGAAAAATAAGAAGGGTTATCACATAGTACCTTGTTCTTCTTAGGGCAATCTTTGGTGAAGTGGCCTTTCTTTTCACAAGAGTAGTACTTGACCTTGGAAAGGTCTCACTTATTTTCAGGTTTATTGTTCTTTTTGAAGGCATTCTTATCCTTCTTTTCCCCTGGGTTCCCCTTCTTTTTATGGGGTCCCTTGCCTTTATAGGGCTTCCACTTCTGGGATGAAGCTTCTTTTTCTTTAGTTAAGAGTGCTTGATCGTTGGTCTTTGCACTGTATATACAGTCATCCACCAATTGGATGTGACAAGCAACATCAATAAAAGTTTTGATGGTATTGTTGTAAGTTATGGTGTGTTTTATGTGATCCCAACTTGCAGGGAGTGAACTTACAAGAGCTTGCACTTGCTGTGCTTCAGAAAGGGTTCCTCTTGACTCGATAAGTTCTCTTATCATGTTCTACATTTTCCCCAAATGTTGCCTGATGGTAGTGTTTGGACCCAGCTTATAATTGTCAAGCTTGACGGTAATTCTCCTGAGCCTTGCATCAAAAGTACCGTCAAACTCCTCTTTTAACGCTATCCACATGGCAGAGACAGTAACATGTCCTTAAAATTGACATATCACATCGTCGGTCATAGCTACAAGCATTGTTATCCAGCAATGGTATCCATTCTTTTCCAGGTTGCAAAAGCTTCCTATTCTCTTCATGATGCATTAGCATTGGGTTGCTGAAGCATAGTAGCCAAGATGTCCATGGCATCTTGTTCCTCCAAGACATAAGAGATCTTATGGCGCCATATGCCAAAGTTCTCACCATGCAGCTTGTCTCCTCTAATGAGATCAACAACAAAAGTCTTGCTTGTCATTTGAGCCATTTTTCTATCACATAGACATTCATTTTCATTAGGTATGCAATTTCATTAGAGATACAATCTCTTGTTTAAGTAAGAAGAGAAATTAATAGAATGAGAGTTTGCTAGCTTTGTGTTTAGGAATCAACTAGGTTGACCCCGTCCAGCTCCTTCCAGTTTACTACTCATTTTTCTTAATTTCTATTCTTATTCAAACATATCCCCATAAATTGAATTTTCAAGAAAACATAATTCTAGAAAAATACTCCCACTCAAACAAAACATCATAACCAAGTAGAATAAATAATTCAAAAATAATCTATTCATTAAGCAATAATCCGTGAGAGGTTCATATAAGTTGCAATGAAAATCAAATTCAAAATAAGCAATCTATAACATGGATAATCAAGTTTCAATAACGAGGTACATTAATGCCAAAATCTAGCAAGGCTCTCCTAGCCTTGGCTTTATGAGCTCCTACATCTATATTATCTAAGCCTCTATTGAAAATGTCTTTCCAAAATCCTAGGTCATGAAGATAAGCCCTCTTTGTCACTTGCTCACAGTATTCTACCATAGCTCTTGCATAGAACTTAGTGTCACTTGCATTAGTAACTTATCTTCCATATCCACAAATGACCCCATAGACATTCTTGATTTGAACATATTTCTCAGCATTTTTTCCAGCAAGAGATTTGATTAGAAGACCAGTTCTTGGTCTATCAACCTCTTCATCTTCGAATTCATCAAATATGAACTTTGCTTTCTCTTCTTGCTTCACCTCGTCAGGTGTGTTAGAGTCTTGTAGTGACAAAGGGGGGCCTTTCTTGTTGGTGCTATCTACTCCAGTTGAGATCTTTACCTCTTTTTCATTATCAAAAGCCGGAGAATATTCAAGGGGCCCCATCAAAGGAATGGTCAGTCTCAATACTTGCATATTTGACCAGTAATTGTTCATCACAAAGAAAAATATTTTTTGAAAAATATTTTGAATAATTTATAGTAAAAAACAACTCAAAAACATATATAAAATGTTCTAAATAATTTCCAAAAATAGACAAATAGCATACCTATTTGAAAATCATGAATTTATACATTTTTAGGGCAAAAAAGATCCCAAAAATACCCCTATATGCGCCCCAAGAAGATTGTTGGGTAAAAAAATTCATGACAAATAAGAAACAGGAAGTTCACTCTTTGGTCTTCATGTGCTGCCTTTGGGACCTCTTTTTGACATGGTGATAGTGTCATTGGACTTGTCTCGGCGTATTGAGTACGATAGTGTCTTAACTTGGCCTATATGGCCTAGGGGTAGGTCCTACGCGCCAAAAAGGCGCATTGCTTCCATTTTTTTAAAATAATAATAAAATAATTTTTTTTTGTCGGAAATTAGGATGGGCTAGTTCGGGTTGCTTGAACTAGCCCTTTTTCCTTTGATTGGGTTTCGGGTCAGGTTGACCCGAAATGCTGCGTTTCACTTAGTAGAAACACAGCGCCTCCTATGGCCAAAACAACATCGTTTTCGCCAGTGTGAAATGTCGTCGTTTCACTTAGTGAAAGGACACGTTGATGCGATCTAGAATCAACAAGTTGTTTGGTCAAATTCAAGTGACAACTCTTCAGTTTCAAATTATCATTTTCAAATTCCAGCTAGATGAATCATGAGAGCACAAGCTAAAATATTCAAGGAATCATTAAATGGGCTAGTGCAAGATACTTGGACAAAGCAAGTAGCAATTGCCAAAATGCTGAAAACGTCACTAACTTCATATGGGCTACAAATGGAGATATTGATCAAGTTTTGGGCGTGCAAACTTGAAACTAAAGAGCTTGGACCTAGTACTACACATGGGAGGACTCATTTGGGCCTAAATAAGCACATTTTGAGCCTTAATTTGCTGACTATATTTTCTTGAAGTTAGGTGTGCAAAAATCAACAAGTAGTTGGTAGATTTGACTTTTGGTTTCTTTAACTGTTGTATTTGATTTTTCAACTTTCTTCTAGATTGTATTAGACTTTTGTGTTCATTGTATTAGAATTTTAGGTTTCCTAGCACATGGTTTTACAATTTGTATTGGTTGTTTTCAAAATTGCAATTATGGCAATTAGGTCATATTTTCCTATAAATACTTGGTGCTTCTTCATTTGTAAGACAGAATTCAGATTTGAATGATAAATGAAAGTTACACTTCTGCACTTTTTTTCTTGAGAGTGGATTATCTCTAGGGTTCATTTTAGAACTAACAAATTATCAAGGCTTGATAAACCTTGTGGCATTTTCCAACACTTCGGGTCCTTGTTCTTTCGTGTTCAAAGGTTCAAGTGGATCATCGATCTGTGTTTAGCTTTCTTGGGGTGTGTATATTTCAGAATTGGTTGTGGGTTTGTGGGATCTTCCCTTATGAGTTTGCACCATCTTGGTATCAGAGCTTCAAATCTAAACTCAGGTCATATCTATCTGTTATTCATTTCCATTTTTGTTTTAAGTGTTATGCTGTGTTCTTGTGTCTGTCCGTGTCCAGAATTGTTACTTCTGTTCGTCAAGTTGTTCTTTATTTTTTTTCAAATATTTAGTATGTCAAATTCATAGTTTATAATCTCTTCTTCCATCTCGAATTGGAATCATTTCAATCCAAATTTTCATTTGTTAGTTCCATCTATTTTAATCTAGTTGTATTTTCTAGAAAATTTCTGGGTTTGTTCATCTTTGCTTTTCCAGAATGTCCTAAAATATTCTGTCCTTGTTTGATCTCTTTTCCTTTGTGTTTTACTTTGTTCAATAGGTCATTTTCATAGTTTAGAATCTCATCTTTTTGTTCGTTTTGGTGTCATCTCAATCCAAAATTTCCACAATGAGTTATAGTCCTTTCAAAACAGACGCTTTTTTTGAAATTTCTAGGTATAGATTTCTAGTGTTGTATTGTTTGTGTAGATTCTGCATTCTCTTTAAATTTTAGTAGAGGAGAAAAACAAAACAAAAAGATAAGAGCATCAGAAAAAGAAAAAAATATATTTGAAAAAAAACAAAAAAAAATACTCAAAAAAAGGAAGAACAGCAAGTGTTGTGTTGGAAGTGTTTAGAGCAAAAATATCTATTGTCATACCCATAATTTGTGAAGTTTGTGTCATTTTAACTCCTGATTTCCTTGAAATTCCTTTTCCAATACTCACTTTAATATTTCACATTTCTAAGTGTTGTGTTGATTCTGCAAATTGTGACTGCTTTGATTATGAATTACTTAGTTCTTTAAAGTGCCTCACGAGGAATCTAGAGTGGAAAAAGGCAAGAGTAAAATACATCAATTTAAAAGCCAAATTTGAGTGAAACACGAGTGTAACAAAATTGTTTGAGTGAAATACGAGAGTAGAGTGGTGAGGTCCCTTTTTCTCTAAATCTACCTTTTCAGGTATCATCAATATGCATGATGAAAAAGAACTTCAAACATATTTTGACTCCTTACTAAAAGGACTCCAAAGGTTTAATGATGAAGCAGAGCAATGGATGTCTAGTCATACCTCCAAATCAAAAAGAGAATTACAAAGAAAGTTGCAGGAGTTGAAACAAGGTTCCATGACTGTTGATGAATATTTTAAAGAATTGGAATTAGCTATGATTAGAGCTATAGTGAAAGAAACTTCAAAAGCCACTAAGGATCATTTTGTGAATGGGCTAAATCCTGAATTAGCTTGTTTTGCAAAAACCCTTACCTTCTTGGACATTGATCTTTTGGTTCAATTTGTTGCTGAGCATGAGCAAAAAATGAGGCATCAAAGCTGTTTAGAAAGTAGCTCTAATGCAAATGAAATTGAAAGCTTCAGAAGATCCCACGAACCTACAACCAATTCTGAAATATACACACCCCAAGAAAGCTAAACACAGATCGATGATCCACTTGAACCCTTGAACATGAAAGAACAAGGACCCGAAGTGTTGGAAAATGCCACAAAGTTGATCAAGCCTTGATAAGTTTGTTAGTTCTAAAAAGAACCCTGGAGAGAATCCACTCTCAAGAAACAAAAGTGCAGAAGTGCAACTTTCATTTATCATTCAAATCTGAATTATGTCTTACAAATGAAGAAGCACCAAGTATTTATAGGAAAATATGACCTAATTGCCATAATTGCAATTTTGAAAACAACCAATACAAATTGTAAAACCATGTGCTAGGAAACCTAAAAGTCTAATACAATCTAGAATAAAGTTGAAAAATCAAATACAACATGTTAAAGAAACCAAAAGTCAAATCTACCAACTACTTGTTGATTTTCCACACCTAACTTCAAGAAAATATAGTCAGCAAATTAAGGCTCAAAATGTGCTTATTTATGCCCGAATGAGTCCTCCCATGTGTAGTACTAGGTCCAAGCTCTTTAGTTTCAAGTTTGCAAGCCTAAAACTTGATCAATATCTCTATTTGTAGCCCATATGAAGTTAGTGGCGTTTTTAGCATTTTGGTCTAGCTTTGATCCAATTGCTACTTGCTTTGTCCAAGTATCTTGCACTAGCCCATTTAATGATTCCTTGAATATTTTAGCTTGTGCTCTCATGATTCGTTCAGCTGGAATTTGAAAATGATAATTTGAAACTGAAGAGTTGTCACTTGAATTTGAACAAACAACTTGTTGATTCTAGATTGCATCACGCGTTTAGGAGGTTTTGGCCAAAATGACGTCTTTTTGGCCCCCCGCCCCTTCTTCAACCTCTAGCCGAGTCGACATGACCCGACTGGAGCTCAGGCGGGTCCATCGTGAACCGCCAATTTCTTTCCCTTGTTTCTCCCTTATCTGACCTCCATTTCAAGTTATTCCGGTGCCGTTGGAACTGTCTCCTCGAGTGCTTCACGTTCGTTACTTTTGTCCACACAAAAACTCGTGTTTTTGAAGACCCAATTCTTAAAGCTCGTTGGTGACCGTCGGATTCACACAGAAAACACGATCTAATTCTTTCTTCTTATGTTTTATGATCTCATGCACTTATTTATACATTCAACTTGTTATCTTCGAATTCACATGGTTTCAAAAGCAAGCAACCATTCACAGACAAAAATGAGAAGAGAGAGAAAGAGCATATACAGTTTTAATCTTTGTAAATAAATCAACATGCTTCAAAGGAATAGTCTTATACTCATGAACACAAATGAAAACGCAGTGCTTAAAATGTGAATATAACATGTGAACCAGAAGCTGAAAGTAAAAAATTGTAATAGAGGAGAGAGAGATGAAGGGGAGAGAGAGAATCATACATATTCATATATATACATACATGCTTCTTTATAGAATGATAACACAGTGAACATGCATGTACACAGAATAATAGAGGAAATAAAAAAATGAACATGTATGAGGAGGAAGGAACAAAGTATGTAGGTGATACTATTTTCATATATACATATGTATATAATATCATGGAAGAATACACATAGTATAACATATAGCCAAGAGATCAAGTATGCTCTAATACCAATGAAGGAATACTTAGAATAGATGGAGAGAAGAAGTGGGTACCGGGTCGAGTCAGATTCGGGTATTGAGAGCTCATGCAAATATTAGACTACTAGAGCCTAATAGGGATTGGCACAGCAGTGCACCCAAATAAGCAAGATAGTAGGAGAGAAGGGATTGCTAGAAACCTTAATAGCAGGGATGGATTGTAACTGAGGAGGCATATCCTATTTATAGTGGTTTAAAGTGGTCACTAATTAGGAAATGTGTACACTCCTTCTTGCCCTCCAAGACAGTAATTAAATTAATTGATACTCAATTAATTTCCTATGGTGACTTGTTCCTCAATTAACAATCCTATAATGAATAATGACTTGTCTACCAATCCATAATTAATACTGATTGATTTCTTATTTGATAAGGCTACTTGTATCCTTAATCAAATAGTCTGGCCTATCAGTGCAGACTTGGGCCCAAAGTCCAACAATTACAATGTACACAAGAATCAAACTAGTTATTGATTGATGCTTTTCACTCTATCTATTGAATCAGAAATTTCGTGGTGTTGTGTTGTTATCACAAATTGCTGACTCTTACATGCAAGTTTGGACCTTTCATATTAAATAAGGGCCCTCGCTCCATACTTTATCCCCATTAATTTTTTATGGCCGGAATTTACTGCCTTGGTCCTACGTAATAAATCTACTTCACACATGTATATATTTTATGTTTTTGCCATATTTATACATCTTAAGAGTATATTATAAAATTATTTGTCTTCAAAAATTGTCTTCTTTTCAAAAGGACAATTTAAAATTGAGTTTTATATATCAACTCAAGTTTACATAAGTAATAGTGAAACTTGTCTCTTTAGCAAGTAATTGGGGGGGGGTTTCAATTTCAATTCTCATATATGAAGCACGCTTAGTTGCCAGGAGTATTAGAATATGTTAAAAGAAAGAATCATATATCAATTAGTTGGACATTGATTATTGAAGGTGTACATAAAGTTGAGGTATGTCTAATCAATGACTTCTATCATGTTTATAGAAAGACAACCTTGACCTATACATATATTTAAATATTCAATAATATAATATCAAGAACCATTTGGCCAATGAGAAAAAAAAGAAGAAAAAGGAAAAAATATGGATATAGCATAAAAAAGAATATTATGGATCTAAGACTCAAAAGAAGTGAGGTATGTCCTATTAACTGACTCAAATCATTTTGATAGAACGAGAACTTCAATCAGTGCATATATCTAAAAATCTATCGAGGAGTTTATATTACTCTTAATACCGATATGAAAATTATAGAAGCATTGAGCTCCTTGTGGTGACGTCACACAACAATCATAAGATCATCATGCCAATATGAACAACAAATAAAGTTCCATAATTCCTTAATTGTTCTAATAACGTATTACAAGAATCTCAAAACATACTTTATCAATACTCAAATAATACATATTCGATATACACCGAATCATACTTCTATACGAGTCATACAATAATCCCATCACGATGTTATTTACTACATATCCCACTCAACTAATATATTTTTCTAAAGAAACCCCTGGCCATATATATAGTTAGAAGTACAACCCCAAATAAGCCTCAAACCAATCATATAAACTCAATTTAATCGGTCAAATCTTCTTCCATCATGAAACCTTAATTTACACTACTACAAATTCATGTATAGTTAACACTCTATACTTAATGGTTTTAATTAAATCATGAAATATAAAGAAGCAGAGTTACGGGAATGAAATTATTAACGGTTATTTTACACAATTGTTAAGTATATGAGCAAATATTTAATGGTTTTATATGACAACCATGATATATTAGTTTGGATTTTTTTTGGGAAAAAATGATATCATTTACTTGACGGCTGTGTGTGAAAAGTAAATATAGTTCACGTATATTTGATGGTTGTTTATAAATAATAGTAAACTATCATATATTTCACGGTTGTTTAATAATAACTTCTCAGTATAGTCTTTAAAAACCCCCCTCCGTGACCCATTTTCGTTTGACATTTAAAACTTACAAGTTATAAAGAGCTCACCCTCAACAACATAGACAACTCAATTCTAGCTTCTCCACCACCATTTTTCTCTCCTCTGCCGCTTCCTTAATGATTTTACTCTTGTCTCCTCTGTTGGTCTTCCTTGTAGCTCTCTTTTGTCATTCGTGGGTGTAATACCCTGAATTTTGAGACTCGAGCTAGAGAATAAGTCTGAAATAAGTGGATTGCTAAGCCTCAGTTTAGCAAGATCCCAAATTTTGATTAAGGGATGATGACTCCAAAAGCGGATGTGATTAGTGATAAATGGACCCTTTTGGAGATTATGATGTGAACTGTGATTTGTATGCTTTGTGAGCAGTGCCAAAACCCAATATTTAAGTTCAATTATGGATTAATATCTAAATTGACTTAAAATAGAGGTAGGGCGCATATTGTGGCTAAATGGAAAAGTATGATGTGTTTAGTGGTAATTCAGGAGGAATTGCCATAATCAAGGGCAAAACGGTAAAGTTACCGACCAATTGGTCAGTTACCAAAGAGGAAACTCATTGGTAACTTGAAGATCAATGGTTAGGGTTGATTTTTTGTGAGATTGAGTGGGTGGAATCCCATGTATGTGAGCTCATGTGAACTCATGAGGATGAAACAAGGTTGTGACAAGTGGCACATTATGAGCCATTGAATGGGTCAAAGGTTCAAACACTCATTCTCCTCTCTCCTCTCCCTTTTAGGTCGGCCAAGAGCCTTCTTTGGCTCAAAAATCTGATCATAAACTCTCTCCTCAAGATCCAATGGATGTCCAAGCATAGAGGAAGAAAGAGAAATGGAAAGGTAAGGTTTTAGCCTTGTTGTTGACCTCTAAAGCTCAAATGCCCTTCTTTAAAGTTGTTCATAGTGATAAGAGCTTCATTGCTATGGTGTTTGTAACCCCCTCACCGTAATTACATCCAAAATATGAAATTAAAGTGAAATAGAGACCAATAATTACCGATTATCATTTAGAATCACCTATCTTGGAGATAGGGTGTTCACAAAACAGTTAAAACACAGGTAACCTGGTCTCTCAGTCACATTCGAATATAATTACTTGAGCAATTCAATCACATTCATACGTATCAAGGTGCAGAAATAGAAATCCCAGCAACTCTCGGGTTACATATATATAGGGTGTAACATTTCACAAAAATGGGGATTACAAAATCAAAACAATATTTACGAACGCAAATATATACAGTAATCCAGTTCCAAAAATAGATAACCAACGGTCTTGATCAAATATGTCTAAGAAGTCCTATCTGCTCTTGGTTATCCGTTTCTCCCTGGAGTCTCTTGCCCTGTCTGAAAGGTTAGTCATAGGAAAGAGTGAGATTCAAGAGAATCCCAGTAGTAACAACTCATTCATACCACACATAAACACATAGCATGTAGGCAAATCATCATACAGCAGCAACACAGATCACACTCTACCCTCATCCCCTTTCTCAACCGGGAAGGCACACCGCCCTACCCGAACCGTTGTTAGCTACTCAAGGACTGTTGGCGTGGCAGGCATACACATAGTCTTATAGCTCATATAACTACTCGGCTTTCACAATTGGCCCGTTGGCCTTCACAATTAGGCTTTCACCTATTCATAAGGTCATACCTCATCCTTATACCCTTTATCTGTTGAGAAGGCATACAACCATTACCCGATCCGTTGTTAGCTACTCAGGGACTATTGGTATGACGGTGCTTACATATATCCATAAACATTGCAGCATATGAATTCTATCATAAATCAATGATATAACGCACATACAACGCATCACATATGATATAAAGAAAAAGTCACTACCTTGTGCTTTCCTGACATCCTCTAGCACAGTCAGCTCAAGGGTACAGCCAATATCAAAGCCTAAAACCAAGAGTAAAGACATTGAATTAATTCCTTTTCCAAGTTCTTAATTTCATCTTACTTGATGTTGGTTATCATTTAAACTTCTTTAGGTGCTTATTAGAAACCTAACATATACCTAAAAGTTTAGGTGACACTACCCCAAAGTTCCCTCTTTTGAAAAGAAAAATGCTAAATCTTTGTTGCTTCACTCGAGTGAAGATGGCCTCACTCGAGTGATGGGGCACTCGTGCCTGAGTGAGAAGCGTCCTCACTTGCGAGTGTTTGGCCAAGAGTAACGTCTTTTACTAAGAAGTGCTCATTGTACTTGAGCACCAGGAAGTGCAACACCAAGAGTGTTTGCCCAAGAGCATAGACCACTTCCAAGGGAAAACTTCACTCGAGCATGCCTATGCTCACTCGAGTGGGATCATATCTCACTTGCAAGTCACGAAGTGTACTCTTGCATTTCCACTTAAAAACACCACTGAGAAAACCATAGAAAATAGAAATTTACTGCAGCACTCGAGTGAGCTCATCCTCCACTCTAGTGATGCGTATCAGAAGACAGAATCGCAGCAACTTATAAGGTTTTCCAAAGTGACCAAAACTGATCACAATAGGTCCTAAACTTGTACCAAAGCTTATTCTCACCTAAAATTCCATAAGGAACCTACTAATAACCTTAAAATACCCAAAATCACACTCCAAATACATTTTGTCTTTAGATCTCCACATTCCACTCAACAACTCATTCATCAACACTTTCATTTCCCACTTCTATATCAATCCCAATCAACTCAAAATACCATATGCTACCAATTCAATAGTGACACTCTCTCCAATTCCTACTTTCATTTAACACCAAATTTAGGGCAAAATTCCAGAATTTACAAAACTTAGCCAAATTCAAAACATAACCATCAAAATGCATCAAATCATTACCTCTTTCACTTGCCACAACCAAATCTCTATTTCTCCAACTTTTAAATGTGCTCAAGCACCAATTCACCACCTTTCAAAATTCTACAACCATAGAAAGAAAGATGCCAACCTCATAAACAACATTAATGAAGAATATTTGAGCATATGAAAGCAATCACTTACCCAAAATTAAGCTTTTCTCTTTCTCTTTCTTGGTTCAGTGAAAATGGAGAATGGAGAGAGAAGAAAAACTCAGATTTTCCCTTACCTACACACATTTAACCGACTTGGAGGAAAGAGAGAAGATAAAATGAGTTTGAAACATTGACTTTAATCTAAGGGCCCTCATAATAACACTTGGCATCATCTTGTTCCTTCCCCTTGATTTCATATGATTTTATTTACATAGGATTCCACCCCATAGTTAAATCCTAGCCATGGATTCCTTTGACTTTTAATCTCAACCGATGATCTTAAAGTTACCAATGAGTTTCCTCTTCGGTAACTGACCAATTGGTAAGTAAATTTCCAATTTTGCCCTTGATTATCATAACCTTTGCCAAATCATCATTAGACTCCCATATAAACTTAAACATTGCTTACAACATATTTACAACAATATTAACAATAATTACATCATTAAGATCATAATTAGCCCTTAACCACAAGTTGGGGCATTACAATTTTAGATTTGTGAGAGAAGGTGTTTGAGAGCTTGAAGAATTCGGAAAGTGGAGGAATCAAAGAATTGGCATTGGGAAGGGGAAGAGGTGAGTATTTGATGACTATTGACCTAACTATTGTGGTTATTGGTTGAGTATTGTGAATTGTGAATTTTGCCCTGATTTTGTGGTATTTTAGTGTGGAATGTAAATGGTGGAATTGGATGTTGTTTTATATTGAAAATGGTGTCATGTTGTGGTGTTTAATCATTGGAAATGGTTTGAATTGGATTGGACACATTGGTTGCAAAACTAGAAAATCTGTCCTTAGGAAGTCTATTCTGGGCTGTTTATTCGTGTTGGCATTTTGAATAGGCAAATGATGTCAGAAAATTATGAAACTTTCCAGTCTTAAATTTTGCATCCCAAGATTCAAAATGGACATATAATTTGTGCCATTTAGTTTTAGGAACTAGGAGATATGACTATCCTAAATTTGGGATTGAAACTAAACACTGTTTTGGGGAAGTAGTGGATTTTGGGGAACTCTATATTTTTGTGGTGATTTCCAGTAATGGCTCATATTGTTTCTATCAAGAGGACTACAATAGCTTTCAATGGGCTTTGGGATCACCTCATTTTGATTTTTCTAGAATTAATTATGAATTTGTGAAGTTGCCTTGGCTGCAGCAGAAAATCATGGCTACAGCGCAAAAGTTTCTGTGTGCGTTTTGGCTGTAGCAAGAAATTCTTGGTTGCAGCCAAAACCCTTCTGTGCACGTTTTGTCTATAGCTAACTCCCATTTTCAATATTTTGTGATTTTAAAAGGTGATTTCCAACCTAGTATGTCCCAATCCTTTAGGCTTTCGTTGAGCTTATTATAGCCATTTAAAGGGTGTGAGTGATAACCAACTTTAAGTGATATAGAAGTAAGGATTTGGAATTTAGATTGACCCTATGTCCTTGATTTGGTTATAGGCTTTGATATTCGCTCGGATCGCGAGTAGCCAATGCTGGAGCTTACGTGGAAAGAATAAGTGTAGGGAAATTACCTCTTCTGCATGTATTTGATAAATGTGTTGGTGGATTGATGCATTTATTTCTTTGCTTGATAATGTGAAACATATATGAATAATTGTAGCTCTGTTTCTATTTATGCTATGGCCATGAGTATGTTGTTGAAACATTGAGCACGCAGATATGTCATTGTGTGAGCATGAGTTATATATTGCAAGCACGTCATGCATTAAACACTTATCTTACATGCATACTGGTATTTGTTTCCTACTAAGATTCTTTAGAATCTTACCCTCCCCTACTAACCATGTAGTCAGGGCAAGAGGCTCAAGGAGGGAGTAAGCATGCAAGGGCGACAAGGGCGACAAGGGCTTCTTCAGTATTTGATATGGGGGTTGGTTATCATAGTTGGGAGTATTATGTATATTTGGATTCAGATTTGGATATGTACAGGTTGGATTGTGTTTGGATACGATATTTGTAGATGTATTTGAGAGGATTTGTGTAATCCCCATGTGGAAATTGTAATGGGCAATTATACCCTGTGTATATTTAGTAAAGATATGAACTCGGGAGTTGCTGGGATGATATTTTTGTACACTCTGATATTTGTATAAATGTGATATTCCACGTGATTTAATTGTATTCGAAATTGAATATGAGATCAAGTAAATTAGATTTTAAAAGTCATTTGTGAAAACCCTATCGTGAACATGGGATTTTAAATAAGTTTTGATTCTTAATGGTCTCTATTTCATTTTAATCACATATTTCGGATATAATTATGAAAAGGGGTTACATTTTTTGTATTAGAGCTGCAATTCCTGGTAAAGATAGGATTTGCAGGATAATGGTAGTAGTTGCTGCCTTAACTCATAGATGATATTTTGGTTTGTTTGTGGTATACACATTAGTGACCCTGCTATTGGGGAAATGTGAGTGTTAAGGGTTGTGTGTATACATTATCTGTGATGTGGATGTGGTGAATCAGTATGGTTCACCCTAGAATTTGAAGAATAGACCCAGTGTTTAAGGCACAACTAGCTGTGTACAAGCTAGAAGGGTGCTATCGTTAGTGGTGGAGTATCGCCCTGATGTTATGAAAGTGGAATATAACATTGACTTGAGGATGGTTCTTGATAGAACCAATGAATAATTATGAGGTATGGTCTCAAGGTTGAGGCAGAAAATGGAATGTGTAAATGGCTTCTGAGTTCTCGTTACAATGATACCTTCATCTTGAGACAACAAACTAGAAAGAGCTATCTATGGAGGATTTAGATTGGAAAGGGCTACCTGCAGCGAGTTCTGATAGGAAAGAGCTACCTACGGAGAGTTCTAATCAGAGAAGGCTACCTATGGGGAAATCTGATCACAAAGGGCTACCTACGGAGAGTATGGTACCATAGTATGGAACCACCGTGATGACAACCCTAGAGTACAGCCGCCTTGATGACAAACCCTGGAGTGTAGTCTCTATGATGTTGAATCATATATTAGCGCTGTGGAAGTGTGGACTCTCAATGATGGTGTATTGTATGAATCCCATAGTGAATGGGTATTCTTGAGATAAGAAGTCATATGGCCCTGAATGATTTAAGTTGAAACAGGCTAAGGTCTGGAGTAGATGAATGTATATTGTGAATGTTGTCAGTTGTAGTGGGAGCTTCCTATGGGACTCCTGTTAAATCAACTTGACATTATTAAAGCACAGATGAGAAGATAAACCTTATAGTGTGTAGTGGAAGCGTGATAAGTGTGAGATGTTTGAGAATTGTGTTGAGCAGAAGCTCGAGTTTGCAGAAAGTGCAATGTGTTAGTGATGGCTTCAGGAAGTAAAACTTCAAAGTCCAGATTATTTTGTGAGAAGGGGTCTTGAAGGATCCCAATATGTGAAAAGAATTTGTGGTGTTGATGGTGAAATTATTAAGATGCCTGGTTCTATCTTGTTGCAATTGTGTATTATGAGTCCATCTCCTTGGTTGGGCCGGATCAGGTTGGTCCGGTAGGCTGTGCTTGGTAGGCATAGGCTCAGGATGTGACAGATATTTATAAGTCTTTCACCTGTGGCCCATCAGGTGATTCCGGTGGGAGGACCATGCCTTCGGGGTGGTGGCGATATGGGGGACTAGCTATTCGTGATGTCTCTCACCTGCGGCCGCCTAGGGTGGTTCCCATGTCTGAGGACCGTTCCGCTAGGGCGGTAGTTTATAGGGGATTGACTATTTGTGGAAGCTGAAAGGCTATATGTAAACACTGTCATGCCAATAGTCCCTGAGTCGCTAACAATGGTTTGGGTAAAAACAATGTGTCTTCTCGGTGGTAAAAGTGGATAAGGGTGGAGTATGATGTGGAAGCCGAAAGGCTATGTGTTAGCACCGCTACGTCAATAGTCCCTGAGTCACTAGCAACGGTTCAGGTAAAGACTATGTGTCTTCTCGGTGGTAAAAGGGGATGAGGGTAGGGTGTGATTGTGGATCTACTATTTGTGAGACAGAATGGCTAAGTGTGTGCACTGCCACACCAATAGTCCTTCAGTCGCTAACAACAATTTGGGTAAAGATTGTGTGTCTTCTCGGCGGTAAAAGGGGATGAGGGTGGAGTGTGATTGTGAATTTATGACAATTGTGAACAAGCTGGGATTGGGGTGTGGTTGTGTAGCAGAGCAAAGCTAGTTCAGTTGATGGCTAATTTGACTACAAGATTGGGGGTTCTCTATTCTGAGAGCTAGTGTAGCAGAGCGAGGGACTCTTGTGAGTCCACGCCTGAACGGGGCATCCCCAGAGAGGGGGGTAAAATCGAGGTGGTAAAATTTGGGTGTGACAGTGGATTTTGAGGGTTCTGAAGTTATTTTGGGTTTGTCAGTGCTTCTACTAGTGGCGTCTTGGTTGGTTTCTTCTTCTGGGATTTGTGGGTTCAGTTTTTGAGCTCATTTCTTCTTCCTAAAGGTGATTTCAAGTTAGTTCTCCTACTAGTGATTTTTTAGCTCGCTTTTTTGATATTGATTTGAATAAAGAGTATGTAAAGATTTATTTTTTAGTGATTTTGTATGTTCATAGGATTTTGCCACTGATTTTAAGTGTTTATTGTTATTAACACCAGTACATAAATGGTGTTTAAGACCAGCACATTTAGACCAGTTATAATGGATAAGGTCTTAAAAAAATGACCGGTGACATTTTGGTAATTATAATCAACTTCTAAGACATGTTATACTAAACTAAGGTCTTAAATATATTATTTAGACTGGTTTTATCAACAACCAGTCTTAAAATATTAATCATTAAAAAATATAAATATATGTATATATTTTCAAGACCGGTCTAAATGTAATATAATATCCCGAATTTTGGGATTGGATGCTTAAGAATAAGCCTAAATTAAGTGGACTGCTAAGCCCCGGTTTAACAGGTACCCTAAATCTATTCCCTAAGGTTTCTTATATCTTTGGGGTAATAAGAAAATAAAATGGTAAATTTTGAAGAAAGTGATTATGCTTCCAATGAAATTTCCTGTGAGGTAGTGAGTTTGTCAAGTGATTTTGTATGACCAAATGATAAACAAAAATCATGAAATTTTACAAGATGAAAGTAGACGTCCTAAGCTTTAAATTGATAGGTCATATGAATTATTTAAAGCTATATACAAAGAGTTATGAATTTTTGAAGTTAGCCTAGAAAAACTAGAAAGTTTTTGGAATAGCATTCAAAGAAATTAAATCGGGGAATGATGTCCTTCCAACTAACAAAAGGCTATATTTTTCCTTAAAACTAGACTCAATAAAGGTTTTATGGCCTTTGGAATTGCTTCCATACGATGTCTACAAAATTAGTTATGATTTTTCAAAATTCGGTCAGAAAATCTGCCAACAAATCCAAAAATGGAAAAATTTGTGATGGTAACTTTGTAATTATGAGATAATTTGTGATCATCCTATTTTGGCACAAACTTGGGCCCCTAGACGTGAAATTTGGCTGACCAAGAGAAGAGAGGAATTTGTTACAAGTTAATTGGGCTTATGACCATATTTTATGTACATAAAAGCTACAATTTGGATTTTTGGGAAAATAGAGAATTATGACAATTATGACATAAGTCTAATGTTATAAAAATCACATTTCTTCATCTCTTTCTCCACAAAACCGTGCAACCATGTTCAAGCAAGAGGGCGAGAGAGCTTGAGATTTCTAGAGAGAGAAGGAACAAGCTATTCCTCTACATGATTCAAGGTTGTTTTGAAGCAAACCCTAGGGTTTGAAAGGGGAGGAGTTTCAACAATAAGAAGGATAAGCCAGAGGAAGCAAAAGGTAACTTTCAAACCTTCGAATATTGATTGTTCTGGCTACTGTGAACAATTTAATTGGTGAAATTTCACCGGATTGTCTTTGTTTGTGAAAATGGAAAATGTGTTTTTGGAAGTGTTATGCAGCCAAAATTGGTACTAAATGGTAGTTGTAACCTAATTAAGTAGTTAATAAAGTGGGTAGGAGTAGAAAGGAACACACCTGCGAAGTCGGAATAAAAAAACTCCAATTTTTCCTGAGGACTGTGATAATTTTGGCCAGCTCTAGTTAGGGGCCTTAGAGAGTTGAATTTTCAATTATTTGATTCCATTAAGTTCAGGAGGGAAAATTAGGTGGAGTTACATGTGATTACTTTTTCAAAAAAGCCCAAAAAGGTATAATTACGAAAACACCCCTAAAACCTTAAAGTAGGGCTGCCAAGGGCACTTTTATCATTTGGTAGTGAATTTGCTAATTCCGAGTCCAAAAATGGATTTCTTGGGTGAAAATATGTTAGAATAGCCTTAGTCAAAATTTTGGAAAAAGTATGGTCAGACCGGGTACGGGGGCAGGGCCGAGTCCATGTGGGCATTTTGGTAAATTTTCATAATAGGCTCATATTACCATCAGAAGACTATGGAAGTGTATAAATGGTATATTTGGAATTGTAGGATCGAATATGGAGTCTGAGCTATTTCACGTAGATCAAGGAACTATTTCTGTTTAGCAAAAGGGGCACAAGGTAGGGGACTTACCTTACTTGCATGTAGTTGACATCATTGCTTGTGTAGTGATGTATGTGATTGCTTTATTGATTGTGTAGAGCATATTTGAATAAATGAAGCTCTGTTTCTGTTTTTGTTGTGGCCATAGTCTTGTTGCATGGAACATTGAGCATGCAAAAATATTATTATGGGGCATACATCTATTAAAGCTAACATGTCATAAATATAGCATCTATCATGCATGTATTATGGTATCTGTTTCCTATTGAGATTCTCCCAAATCTCACCCTCCCTTACGAACAATTTAGAAGGTGAATACAGAAGGTACACAAAGATTAGGGAAGAGAACTACAAGAGAGGATTGAAATGGTGGAATGAAGACAGGAGGATGTCTCTGTTTCACTAGGATGGGTTTAGACGCCCAAGTAGCCCTACTCAACTATATTAATTGTAGTACGAATTCATATGGATAATTTATGTAATCATGTACTCATTATTAGTATATTTATGTTATTCCTGTATTGCCAACTGAACCATGCATTAATATTCCGCTGCAAGTCGAAATAAGTAAGGGTATGACATGTAACAGGTCTAATATATTTTCTGAAATAAGGAAAATTAAAAAAAATTCAGACCAGTTATAAAATAACCAGTCTTAAATATTAAACTTTTAAGATTGGTTGTTATTAGGAACCAATCTAAAAGTTTTTTAAGACCGGTTATACTAAAAAACCGGTTTGAAAACTAACCTTTAAGACCAGTTTTATGTATAACCGGTCTTAAAAGTGCCCTAAATATTTCAACCACTTCATATCACGCCTAATTTCAACTCTAAAATATGATACTCAAGCTTCTTACAAATTCCTCCCTCCTTTTATGGAAGCTCCTCCTTCCCACGTCGCCCCTCCGTTCTTAACCTACACCGCATCAATGTAGAGATTCAGTTGAATACATTACCGTAAGACTCGACGTTTGTTCCCTTTGATTGGTTTCTTCTTCAAGCTCGGTTTCTTTCCTCCCCTGTGTTTCATCTTTAAGCTTCTCCTTTTGTAATACCCCCAACATATGTATAAGGGTTCAATGACTCTAGAAGAGAATGTAACTAATGTTAGGTAACACTTTTGTGGAATAAAGTGTGAATTATGATCCGAATTAGCAATGGAAAATGCCTAAACCCATTGTAAAAAATTTAATCATGATAACAAAGTCTAATTGGGATATTTTGAGAGATCATTATCCTCTTCCAATGGGCCATAAATTTTGTCCAACAGGAGGGAGCAAGAGGGGAATAAATGTTGAGATGATTATGCTAAAAGATTAAGCAATTTTGGCTAACTAAATGTGGTGGAAAGTGAAAAGTTGGCATGGGCTTAATTACAATTGGATATTAATATGGAAGTAGGTGGAATGGCTTATTCAAGAAGCCACTTAGCTCTTTCACAAGGCCACATTCACATCGCATGAAGTGAGGAAGGAGGGGACTCAATTGTGACCAAGTATTAAAAGAGGAAGAAAATTCAAAAATATCATTCTAAAAGCAATATGTGAGAAGGAGGAAAATATGATAAAGTAAGGAGCCATTTTATCTCTTTCTCTTGTCCCATTTTTAGTCAACAATTGTTGGCTAAATAAGAGGTGATGACTTGTATTAAAAAGAGGCATCTTACATATGGAGTTAAAAAGGAAAGAGAAAGATGATGATATCAATTTATTTGGCACATGTTAAAGACATTAAAATATAATATTTTGAGGAGGTGGAAGTATGATATTTTTTATAGATCAGTTATCCCTTTCAAGTCCCATATTTCGGCTGGACTTTAAGAGATAGGAGGGGCCAAAAATATGATAATTAAATCACACATTTTCTCTTTCTCCAAGTCGGTTCTGCAGCTCCAACATGAGAGTGCAAGAAGAAGCAAGTGAAGGTAAGACTTTGATCTTGATTTTCACCTCCTTAACCTCATATATGGCTCAAGTGTCCTTCATAAACATTGTTCCTCTTGATTAGAGCTTCATTCTATGGTTTTAGAATATCAAGAGGAGGTGTTTTGGGCCATCATCCAAGAACAAAAGTTCTAGAATCGAATAAAGAACTTAAAGAGCAGCAATAGGTGAGTATTAGCATCAATTTGAGCTTTTGGTGTGTTGGTTGAATGAGTATTTTGGCATGTGTAAATCTGCCCTGATTTTGGCCAAACAAGGGTTTGGGTAATTCATGATGTTTTGGTTATGCTATTGGTGGTTTATAATGATTAGAAACCATTTGACATAAGTTTGATGCTAAAATTGGAAGTTGGTAATTGTTGGAATTTATTTTGAATTTTTTGCCAAAATAAGACATTGGGACTGAGTGGGAATTTGTTCATTTTGATTTTACCATTGTTTTTTAAATGAAAAATTATGTGGGAATAGCCTCAGGTTGCGAATTTTGGGTCATTGAAACTCAAAATGCAAAACTGGATTTTTTGCTTGAACAGAATTCCAGCAAGGTACTCTATTGGTGTGGTGTTTTTGAATAACCAAATGATCTCTAACAATTATGAAACTTTCCAATATAATAGTTCACATGCCAAGCTTCAAAATGGACATATAATGGGTGTCATTTTGATTTGTGTGCTGGGAGTTATGATTTTTAAAAGTTTGGGGTTGAAATTGGAAGCAATTCTGGAGCAGTATAGAATTTCATGTAATTCTGTATTTTTGTGGTTATGGACAGCATTGATACATATTTGTCCTGTATATAGGACTTCAATACATTTCCATAGGACTTGGGATCACCTCATTTTGATTTTTGTAGAATTAGTTATGATTTTTCAAATTTTGGAGAAAATTCTGGTAGATTTGGTTCCAGTGAGCGAAAATTCAAAGGTAATGGCACGTGATAATATTGTTGAATTTCGAGGTTAGGAATTGGTCTTTTAGGTTAATTGACCACTTTATCTTCTTAGTTGACTTGATTAAATGTCCCTAATGGTAACCAACTTGAGTGTTTGAATTAAAAAAGAATTGGATTAAGTAATAACCTGTTGCCCATAATTCTAATTATAGGATTTGACATTTGCCCTGCACGTGATAAACCAGTGCCAGAGCATGAGCGGAAAGAACAAGGTAATGACCCTTTCTCTTATATTGTGTATGATACATTGTATGTATGTCTTATCATTGAGTTGTGAAACATGCCGTTGTAGATATGCCATGTGAAACATGCTGATGTGAAACATGCCGTTGTGTAACATGCTGTTGTGAAACATGCCATAGTGAAATATGCCATTGTGAAACATGCCGTTGCGAACACAATGAAAGCTATTGTAGAAATGCAGTTGATGTGTTGTTGCTTGTGATTTGCTTACATGCTTTGTGATTGTACATGTTATAAGTGAACAGTTACTACTGGGATTCTTTTGAATCTCATTCTTTTTATTGAACAACCTATAGCCAGGGCAAGCGGTTCAAAGGGAAAGCAAGTGACGAAGGGCGGTTAGAGCTCATAGTTAGGAGTTTTAATTTTGGTAGTTGGTTGTCATATTTTGTTGGGAATCAGTTGTATATATTGAATGGTGTAGTGTAATCCCCTGAATGGGAAACTGTAATGGGCAATGTGCCCTATAAATCCTTTATTAAGTAAAAGAAACCTAAGCGTTGTCTGGAATTTTTGGTTGCACTTTGATATGAATGAATGAAACTGAACTATACATGCCAATTATATTCAAAATGTGAATGTGAGACCGCACTAAATGGGTTTTGGAAAAGTTTTAAATTAACCGTTGGTCTCTATTTCAACTTAATGACACATTCTCAAACTATAAATTTGGCAATTAAGGTAAGGGGTTACACCTTCCCACGTCTCTCCTTCGTTCTTTACCAACGCTGCTGGTTGATGTAAGGGTACTGTGGATTGCATTTCCACCTCACCGTTACTTGCCTCCCTTGGGTTTCTTCCTAAAGCTCAAACTCCAGGTAATTATGAGATATATTTGGCTTTTTTGGTTTCTTGCCCTGAGGCATTGTGCTCATTTTTGAATTATCTTAACTTTTGAGCATTAATGTAGAATATTATATGTGGATGCAAAGCCCCTTTTTCATTTCTCAAAGCTACTTCTATGTCTCTTAGCCTGGATTTTGTGACTCTGTATTGTTGAATTGAGTTCTTTATCCCTTTAACTCTTGACTCCCTTTTGTCCTTTGTTTTATTTTCGCTAGATAGAATTATGTAGAATAATGTAGAATGTTTTATTTTAACATTCTAGACAGAGTTAGTTTCTGTGACATTGGATTATGTGTTTTAGCTAGACAGATTCAGACAGAGTCTCAACCTTACTTTTGTGACTTTGTATGAACAAATTATGTGTTCTTTCTCCCTTAATTTTGTACTGTTTTATGGCTCCAATGCATTTTGGAGGTGGAATTGTATAAGGAGAGCATGAGGAAGAAATTTCCAAATAAGTACCAACAAGGATATAGCAATTAAAGTCTAGAATGTTAATATAGTGCTTGAAATTAAAATTGGAGGATGAAATTTAATCTAAAATTTAAAGTTCCATGACCATATAGGAATATAAATTAGCTCATTTGATTTCAAGTGATAATGAGGCGTCCTAGTGAGGGTACTCCGGAGCCAACTAGTGTTAATCAAAGTAAGGGTAGTCCTAACAATGCTCTTAGCTAGAATCAAAGTGAGCCCTATAACCAGCCCATATGAAGGGGTAGAAGTGGAACCCGATTGAGAGACATTCCCCTTAATCAAAATACCAGGGAAAAGATTCCGATTGAGTTTGATAGATATTGGAAACTAATCAGGCCTAATGCAAGCTGGTATAGGAGTTTTGTCGACTTCCTAGCATGCAACAGGCCTAGAATCTTGATAGAGGAGTGGAGAAATATGTATAAACATGTGAAGCAACATATTTGGGAAACTATCCAAGTATAAAGTGATTTCCCTCACTAACTATCAAATTTGTATGGTTGAATTATTAAATTTGTCACTAACTATCCAATGCATGTATTGCAGCTCACTTAAGATATTCCTGAGAGTGAAATCTTGTATAATAAGACAATGACTTATTCTGATAAACACTGGAGGAAGTTTAAGACAAGTCTAGCCAACAATTACATGCATATCGAGGTAAAAATGGTAAGACACGTCCTAATCCATACAACAAGTATTCTTATATTGATGAACACACTTGGCAAGAATTTAGACGGCTTCAAACTACTCCAGAAGCTTTAGTGAGTTGACATATTTTGCATTTTATTTACTTATGAATTGTCTTTAATTTATTGATTGTAACCTTTTTTATTTCTTATTCTCAAGAAAAAAGGCAAAAGGCACAAGAGAGTGAAAGCAAGAATGATTGCCCCCATACAATGTCTCGTGGGGGTTATGGAAGGTTGAAAAAGACTTGTTGGCAGCCAAACATAAGAGATTGGAAGAAGCATCTCAACCCAATCCTTCTGTTATTCTTTCTCCACTATCTCCAATACATCGCAAAGAAATGTAGAAGTTCACTCACCAAAAGAGGAACGGGTCTTATACGAGTGAACAATCTCATATAGTTGGTGAAAAAATTGTAAGTATTGTTGTTATTATTAATTAGTTAGTAAACAAAATTTCATTACTTATGTTTGTCTTACGTGTCTTACAGGAGGTGCTTAAAAAAAAGCTGAGGGATCATTTAGGTCAGATGGGAGGAATGATATCCTGACCGTTGCCACAGGAAAACACAAGCATCCCGGCCATGTTAGAGGAGTTGGAGGCGGGGTAGGCATAAGGTATTACTTTGGAGCACTCATATGACATTCCTTAAGTATGATGACTAGGAAGGAGATGGAGCATATATTGGCCACTATGAGGGCTGAAGCAAGGGCTGAGGCAGAAGCATTATTTGATGCATGATTAGAATAAAGGTTGAGAAAGATGAAGAAGGAACTTATTGTCATTGTGAGCACAAGACAATATCCCAGTGCTCCCTAGGCACATTCGCTTGTACCTAAGCAGAGCACTAAAGGGAGTTGCTGTAATGTTGGTCAGTCATCAGAAGGTCCTGGAAAAGAAATTTGTGAGCCTTATGACCTATATGTCTCTGTGGATCCCAGTAAAGTGGAAGCAGTACTAGACTGGAAGAGGCCAGAATCTGTGGCAGAGGTACGCAGTTTTCTGGGTCTTGCCGGGTACTACCGGAGATTCATCCAGAATTTCTCCCGTATTGCGTTACCAATGACCAGGCTCACGAGAAAGGATCAGCCGTTTGTGTGGGATGAGAAATGTGAAAAATGTTTTATGGAGCTGAAGGAGAGGTTGACTACGGCACCAGTGTTGATTTTGCCCGATCCCAGTACGACATATGTTGTGTACTCTGATGCCAGTGGGCAGGGATTAGGGTGTGTCCTTATGCAGCAGGGACGTGTGGTGGCCTACGCCTCTCGACAGCTCAGGCCTCATGAATTGAACTATCCCACTCATGATCTGGAGCTTGCGGCCATTGTGTTTGCTTTGAAGATTTGGCGTCATTACCTGTATGGTGTGACTGTGGAACTGTACTGCGACCACAAGAGCCTTAAATACTTGTATGATCAGAAAGAACTGAACATGAGACAGCGTCGCTGGATGGAATTGCTTAAGGACTACAACCTGGAAATCAAATATCATCCAGGTAAAGCCAATGTAGTCGCTGATGCTCTTAGTCGAAAGACCGTGCTCGTTGCAGCTATGATGATACGAGAGAAGAAATTAATTGAAGATTTTCGTGATTTGAATTTGACAAACCAGATCATCTGTGCCAACTACACTATTTCCCAAGAGGAAAATGATCTAAGAACTGAGATTGAAGAAGCTCAGGGGCAAGATGACTGGATACAGCGCAATTTGACACGAATTGAACGGGGAGAAGTCCCAGGCTATGACCTATCGCCTCGTGGAATAGTACGCTATCAGAAAAGAGTCTGTGTTCCACTTAAGGCGGAGTTGAGGCAGAAGATTCTGGATGAGGCGCATAAGAGCCGATACACCCTTCATCCTGGTATGACCAAGATGTACCATAACCTGAAATCGGTATATTGGTGGCCGGGTTTGAAGAGTGATGTGACAAAGTATGTGGCGAGATGCCTCACGTGTCAGAAAGTGAAGATTGAGCACCAGAGACCACCTGGATTACTTCAGAGCCCAGAGATTCCGGAATGGAAATGGGAAAGTGTGACCATGGATTTGGTTGTGGGCTTGCCCAAGATCAGAAACTACGATGCGATCTGGGTTATTGTAGATCGATTGACGAAGTCAGCTCACTTCATACCAATCAATGTTGGTCATTCTCCTGATAAACTAGCAGAGATTTACATTCGTGAGATTGTGAAGCTCCATGGTACACCGAAGAATATCATTTCTGATCGAGATCCTCGATTTACTTCAAGATTCTGGAAAGCGTTCCATGAAGCCTTGGGAACTCAATTGAGGTTCAGCACGGCTTATCATCCACAGACGGATGGACAGTCAGAGAGAACAATCCAGACACTGGAAGATATGTTACGAGCCTGTGTTCTTGATTTTAAGGGAAGTTGGGATCGTTTTCTTCCACTTGCGGAATTCGCCTACAACAATAGCTATCATGCGAGCATTCAGATGGCTCCGTATGAAGTGTTGTATGGAAGACGGTGTCAATCACCATTGTGCTGGAACGAGCTATCCGAGCGGAAGCTTTACGGACCGGATCTTGTTGATCAGACCTCAGCACAGATTCAGCTTATTCGGAAGAGGTTACTTGCAGCGCAGAGCCGACAGAAAAGCTACGCTGACAAGAGAAGACGACCTCTAGAATTTGAGGTTGGAGATCACATTTTTCTGAGAGTATCTCCTCTCACGGGCGTTGGGCGAGCGATCAAGAGAAAGAAGTTAAGCCCAAGATACATAGGTCCTTTTGAGATCCTTGAGAGGATTGGGCCTGTTGCTTACCGAGTAGCTCTACCTCCGAGCTTGAGCAGACTACATGATGTATTCCACGTTTCTCAACTGAAGAAGTACCAACCAGATCCATCTCATGTCGTGGAATATGAGGAAATTGAATTACAAGATAACTTTACATATGCGGTGGAGCCAGACCAGATCATTGATCGAGAAGAACGGCGGCTCAGACACCGAAGCATTCCATATGTGAAAGTGATCTGGAAGGGAATGACTTCGAGGGAAGCAACTTGGGAAGCGGAGGAAGATATGCGAAGAAGATATCCGGCGTTTATGGCTCAAGCAGTGTCACAATTTCGAGGACGAAATTAAATTGTCGGGGGGAGAATTGTAACATCCTGGATTTTAATCAAGGATTTATGACTTCAAATGATGTAATTAATATTAATTAAGCATATTTGAAGTATATGTGGTGTAATGTGATATCAAGATTTTTATTTATGGTTTAATATGTATTTTGCTAATCAGGGGTAAAATGGTAAATTTACCAACCATCTGGTTAGTTATCGGTGAGAAAACTCCTTGGTAATCAAGATCGATGGTTGAGATTGAAAGATCAAGGGGTGGAATCAAGTGTGGAAGAGAATTGGTGAAATCATGGTAAGGGAGCTTGAGATGGTGCCAAGTGGCAAGTTGTGGACTCTTGGATGAGTCAAATATTCAAACACTCTTCTCTCTCTCTCCCTAGCCGGTTGTGTGTGTGTGTGAAGCCATGAGATCATCATCATCCACAACTCACTCTCTCTCACTACTCTCTCAATTTCCGGCGAATTTACTAAGGAAAGAGAAAGAAAAGGGCTTGAATTATAGGTGAGTATTTGACTCTAAATGCTCACTTTGCTTTCATTAATGTTGTTCATATGGTCAAGAGCTATATTTCCATGATTTCAGACTTGGGATTGGTGGTGTATGACAATTTGAGGAAATTCAAAAGTTGAGGAATCCAAGTTCTGAATTCAGCAAGTGTAAGAGGTAGGTTTGTAATGCATTTTGATATATGTGTCAAGGTGCTTGCATAACTAATGTAAATTCTGGAAATTTGACCTAAATATGATGTTAATGGAAGAGTAGGCATTGGGTAATGGGTCACTGTTCATTTGGTCATTTTTTGACTTATGGGAGTGATCAGAATTTGATGGGTGTTGAATGAGGGAAAAGTGTTAAGTTGTGGTTTTGGAGGATTTATGGTTTAGAGAGAGAATGTGTTGAATGAGTTGAATTTGGGGTTGTTTTTGGTTGCCAATGGGTTCATTGTGTTGAAATGAGTGGTAATGAGCTTTGACACAAGTTTAAGAACCCTTGGAGTCCATTTGGTAGATTTTGGAGAAGTTTACCAGTTGCTGCGATCTGGTTTCTGAGGTGATTTCTCGAGTGAGGGAAGAACTCACTCGAGCACAGGATGAATGTGCTCGCGAGTGAGCATGTTGTGCTCGAGTGAGGGTGTCTGAAATCACTGGGGGTGAGCGTCTCGGGTGATCACTCGTGGGTGGTTGCCAAGAGTGCGCTGGCACTCGCGAGTCTTGGGAGCGAGCATTGGGAGATCACTCGAGCACTGGAGTTGTGCTCGAGTGAATCTGTTGCCTGGGAGTGGAGTTGCTCTCGGGTGGACACTCGCGGGACCGCACTTCCTTGTGCTCGCGAGCATTGAGGATCTGTGCTCGAGCACAGGTGTTTGTGCTCGAGTAAATGTGGAGGAAGATGTTGAGAGATGCTCTCGGGTCGTCACTCGCAAGCCTCACTTCCGTGGTGCTCGGGTGCTGGCGAGGTCTCTGCTCGAGCACAGCCTCTTGTGCTCGAGTGAGAGTGTGGAATTGTAGTGAAGTTTGCTCTCGGGCAAGCACTCGCTGGAGGTCACTCGCATGTGTGCTCGAGTGAGAGCGGGGGGTCATGCTCGAGCACGGCCTTCTGTGCTCGAGTGAAGAGACCAAAAAGCAGAAGTTGGCCTTCTAAAGGGGGATCTTTGGGGATAGTTAACCCAACCCTTTAGGCATATGTTTAGGTACTTAATGGCCATCTAAAGAGTCCAAATGAATACCAACTTAGAGTGTTATTGAATTAAAACTTGGAAAAGGAAATTAACCAAATGTCCCTATTTGATTATAGGATTTGACATCTGCTATCCTCGTGAGCCTGCTGTGCCCAGAGACATCAGGAAGGGATCAGGTAGTGACTTTTCTTTTGTACCAAATATGATGCATGGCATGTGTGTTTTATCGTCGATTGGAAATGGATTTGTATGCTGCAACCTTTGTGGATTTGTGTTAGCACTGTCATTCCAATAGTCCCTGAGTAGCTAACAACGGTTCGGGTTTAGGCAGTGTGCCTTCCCAGCGGAGAAAGGGGATGAGGATGAAGTGTGATATATGTGATATGTGAGCCGAAAGGCTATATGTGAGGCCGACGGGCCATTTGTGAGAGCCGGATAGCTGTATGAGCTATAAGGCTATGTTTATGCACTGCCACGCCAATAGTCCCTGAGTAGCTAACAACGGTTCGGGTTAGGGCTGTGTGCCTTCCCGGCGGAGAAAGGGGATGAGGGTGGAGTGTGATATGTGCTGCTGCTGCATGATGATTTGCTTACATGTTATGTGCTTATGTGTGGTATAAATGTTTAGTTACTACTGGGATTCTTTTGAATCTCATTCTTTCCTTTGAACTAATCTTTCAGACAGGGCGACTGGCTCTAAGGAGAAGCGTGTGACCCGGAGCGGTTAGAGCTTCCTAGGGACATTAGGATGGCTTTTGTTGGTTAATCATTTTGGATAGGGATTATTGTATTACATTTTGAAATGTAAATAGTGTGTATATTTTGGTTTGTAATCCCCTACGGGGAAGTTGAAACTCTATATATATATAGATGAACTCGGGGGTTGCCGGGGTTTAAATTACGAACTCTGATATATGTGAATGTAAATTAACTGCACAGGTGATTATATTCGGTAATTGAAAATGAGACCCGGGTAGGAAAGAAGTTTTAAAAATTTTGTAAGGTCCTACTGCTTGGTAGGTAATTTAATACGTTTTGAACTATCCGACGGTCTCAAACCCCTTTTTATTATGCATTATCGAATATTAATTACAGTAATTAAGGCAGGGGGTTACACATAACAAAGGGACCACTACTGCTATCAGACACATATACTTATCAGAGAGGCTTAGTGAAACCTCAATTGAGTGTTTCTTGGCTCCATATGTGCATGGGTAAGAAACAAATTTATATTGCATAATATACATAATGTTTTATATTTGCTTAAAAGTCATCCCTTTTTTTAGTGATAATTGGCAATTGGATATTCTGTGCAAGAAGAGTTATATTGTCATCCTCTTATGCTCCCTCTACTACAATAAGCTAGGGAGTGAATTGAAGAAGACCATGAACTCATAAGTTTTCTTGCATTATTACCTTTCGTGTGTAAAATTTATGGAATTTGTGTAAAATAAGTAACCTTTGTGATTTTGATGATAGGGCCAAGCGGACATTCCTACAGCTGCTTGTGGTTGGCATGTTCGTGACATAAAAGACCCTATATGGATCATGCCAAACGTTAGTTACGTATTAGTTTGTTTTAAGAATATGATCAATAATAAGCCATGCTTTAATTTTATACTTGTTTTAATGATATCATATTATTTTTTGGAGCCATAGTCAACCACCGAGGTCCAACTTGTGTGAGTTGTATGTTTTGAGACATATTTATAATATTATTACCCTAGGCATGATAGAATTTACTCAAGAGGTAAATGTATATATATTTCAAAAATTTTGTATTACTTTTATTCTTTTTTAAGTTAGCAAGTTAATGTTTTGTCTGGCTTTGGTGTTACAGATGTTTGATCTTGCTGACCCTTTTCCAAAAGAAGATATTGATTACATTCGCAATTGTTATGCTAAATTCATTTATGAACTTTTACAACAATAGTGAGTTTTTGTAAAATTGAGGAATTTTTTGTATATATTGAGGAATTTTTCTTCCCTCGGCTTTTCTGCAAAACTTGTTGATCGCATGAATTGATATGTTTGTTGTTTTTGTGATTATGTGAAACTATGCATTTATACATGTGAACCTATTTGAGACATGTCATTGACCTGTGTTTTATAGAATTATGCATAAATGATAGTTTTAAACAACATATTACATGAGGATGAGGGAGCATGTTATGTTACAAGTTCCCAATGAGAATATTAAAGAAAAAGGAAATGGTAAGTGGAAGGAAAATGAACACCTTATGGCTCTTAATAAGTATGGCATTGGAAGCAGCTCTAGGATGTGTTCTGGTTACTAACATAATCAAAAACAAGTAAAAAAATAATAATTATAATACTGTTCAGACCGGTTATATATATAACCGGTCTTAAAAGATTTTTTTAAGACCAGTTTTCCATACAACCGATCTTAAAAGTAAAGTTTTGAGACCTGTTGTATTGACAAGACCGGTTATATAGACAACTGGTCTTAAAAATGTTTCTGTAGAGCCTACAAAAGAGGTCTTTTTAGACTGGTGTTCATGACAACCAATCTTAAAATGGTTTATTTTAAGACCAGTTATCAATACAACCGATCTTAAAAATGTAACTTTTAAGACCGGTTTGTTAACCAGTCAAAAAAGTATCAGACTTTTTAGACCTGTTGTATCAAGACTTGATCCAAAACCGATCTAAAGAATCATTTTTCCATTAGTGTAAATTTGTTATTTGTTAGTATTGATTTCAGTAAAGAGTATCTAAAGATTGTTTTTTGAGTGATTTTGTATGAACATAAAGTTTTGCCACTGATTTTAAGTGTTTGTTATTATTAAAGTTGTTATTTGTTAGTATTTATTTGAGTAAAAAGTATGTAAAAATATATTTTTAAGTGAATTTTTATGAGCATAAGGTTTTACCACTAATAGTGTTTGTTGTATTAAAGTTGTTATTTGTTAGTATTGATTTGAATAAAGTTTCTAGAAATATGGTTTTTAAGTGATTTTGTTAAGTTGTTATCATATTTCCTTCCACATACATTAGATGCTCTAAATGGGGAGTGCAAATAAAGAATGGATGTCTATCGATCGTCTATCAAAGGAATACTGGGACGGGATGAGCGATTTCATAAGGTTAGCAATTCGTAATAGTGCTGACATCTTACGTCAAGTGTGACATTGTGAAGCATATTGATCCAGACAATTGTGAGTCACTCTGTGATGTATGGAATTGATCAAAGTTATACCTATGAGACAAAACATGGGGAGACCGATGTGGGCAGTACTAGTCAGTTGAATTCAGAAAGATGTGAATCACCTAACTTCCTTACAATAACATTTAAGGATGCTTGTCTTCAAGATATGGTAGATAAAATTGAAGCGGAATTCAGTGAATGTCCGTACAATTTTGAGATGATGAAGAACAATGCAAACAAACGTTTGTATGAGAATTGTACTAACTTCACATTATTATATGCATTTTTGAACTTGAACAACTTGAAAGCAGAAAATGGGTGGAGTAGCTCAAGGTTCACATAATTGCTTGTGCTTTTGAGATGAATGCAACCACAAAGAAATGTTATGCTAACCAAGACTTATGATACAAAAACAAGTGATGTGCACCACTAACTAAGTTATAAAAAGATATATACTTGCCCCAACTATTGTATTTTGCTCAAAAAAGAATATGAACCATTAATCAAGTGCCCTCAGTGTTCTACCTCACGCTACTAATCAAATGAGAAAAGTCCAAAGAAGGAGTTATGGTATTTTCCAATTATACCTAGATTTATATACTTGCATAGCAATGCAATTGATGTGACAAATTTAAGATGAGCTTAGGAAAGTTATCTCTATATCAAACCAACTATGGCAGGAAGCACACATATACGTACTTCACAACTATAAAGAGATTGACGAGTATGTAGGTATTCATATAGATGAGCTTAGGAGGGGAAATCCTAATAGTGTACAGAGTTGGTATGCCAAAGAACATAGTAAACAATTCATAGTATGGTTGAAGTAGCATGTGGATGACAAGTACAATGTTTATCATAATTTAGTTCTTGGGAAAGTAATGTTCTAGGCACATAATCTGAATAGACATGTGCTTTCTTTCTCAAGCTACATCATTAATGGATACTACTTATACACTAAAGAGTAGGATGCCTAAAGCAAAATGCAAAATAGTGAGGTAATTGTTGTTGCTAACACCATGCATGTATCAAGTGCAAAAGATAAGAATCCTATCTATGTGAATATGTCATACTTTTGGGTAGTTGAGCACATTTGGGAGTTGGATTACGTAGGATTTTAGGTTCTGGTTTTCATGTGCAAGTGGGTTGACAATAATAATGCTTTGAAAGTATATGAGTTAAGGTTGATACAATTGAATTTGAACAAGTAAGGGCATAAAGAAAAGCCTTTCATTTTGGCTTCTCAAGTTAAACAGGTGTCTATGTTCATGATCCTACTAATAAAGAATGATCTATTGTTTTGTTATCAAACAAAACAAATGAGAATGTAGGAGGTGATTCAATGAGGATAATCCTCTCCAAGGGACATCAATTAAAACGCGATTCAATGAGGACTAAGCTTTGTACATTAGGCATGACCACAATGAAGGAATTTGGATTTCAAAGAGGGGGAAGTTGCTTCATAAATTAAAGAAAACAATTGTTACTAAAAAGAGCATTAAAAATATAAAGACTAGGAAAAGAAAAGGGGGCACTTGATAATGTAAATTCCCTTACCTTTATTGCTTCATTTAATTATGGTTTGTTTTAATCATTGTTTTATTTAAATGATATTAATGATGAAATTGTTTTGTTTTGTTTGTCAACTTTCTACAAATATATCTTCCTTCTAATATGTGGTTCTAATAGTGATGGTTATCTGTTGCTTGGTGTATAGATCTACGCTGCTCCCTATATTCATGCACTTCATTTGTATTGTTATTAGTGTACTCATAATTGTATAGATAGCACTAGATGATCTATTTTAATTTGTAGGTACTTGTTGGAATTGGTTATTTTGTATATTGATACCTCTAGGCATAACTAGATCTATTTAGGTGCTTGGTGTATATGTATGTTGTTTTTGTAGGTCATTTTGTAGGGGGGTTGATTGAAAGTAAGCCTTCTAATCATAGTAGTGATAACAACCAACTATCATTACCTTAGTGATTTAAGCTCCAAAATATGTCATGTCTAAAGCTACAACTCACTAAAACGTGTAAAGTTTAGTAGCATTCTAGCATCCACCCAAAACACATTAATGATATCTTCTTTTGTGTCCAACTAATATTTATATATAATAGAATATGAAAAAAAGTGACTATAAGTTTTTTTAATAAAATATTCAAACAGACATATTATTTCTCATGTTTCATATACTTATTTACTTTTTGGACATCAAATAGTTTAGTATATATATATATCCCAATTGGTTAGACTATAGGCACAATAATTTACTTCACAGGCAAGGTCTCTAGTTTAAGTCCATAGTAGCCCAGCTGTGCCAGGGAAAAGAATAGAAGATACATCTTACTCCGTCATGCATGCTCCACTTGGCTCAAGGGGATATAGCTCAGTTAGTAGAGCTCTGCTCTTGCAATAGGGTCATTGCGATTATGGGTTCGATGTGTAATTGTCTAGGCGGTAATGATAATATCTTGTACCTGAACTAGTGGCTTACTTTTTCTAAGTAATGGGGAAGAGACCAAAATATGCCACTGAAAGACTCTACTGAGACAAAGTAGAATGAGACAAGAGTCACCGGGTTTGAGAATAAGGTGTGTGTGTGTGTGAGTGTGTGTCTGTGTGTATGATTATATCCAAGATATGCTTTACTATAAGTATATCTACCCATTAAGTTAAAAGTAGCCTTTTGTTGAAGACTTGATTTTTTGCCAAGTCAATATCTATAGATATAAACCTATGTTAAGTTTCTTGAAGATGCTAACAAGTGCACTATTTCTTATGTGTGTAGTAGGTGATTATGCTCTTCAAAAGATTTAGTAATTTTATAGCTTTAATCAATACAAGATGCCATCATTATGTCCTTACAGCTAGTCCTTGTCTCTGCCCAATGCTTTAGAAGAATATGTCTCTTTTTTACCTTCTTCAACAATCCTCCGTACAACATGTACATATATTTGTGTGTATACATAAATGAATTATCTTACCAACTACTATTGTTTCTAGCTCCAAATCCAATTCTTTTAGTATAATTTTGCCTAGATTTCCATGCCTCTTTCCTAGCTTCCAAACTCCCTTCCTATTTCAATTCATCCTTCAATATAAAAGTTTCTATACACAATAAAATCAATATATATTTTAAAACACCAAATCTTATTTTTTTAAGGAAAAGTTCATATAAGCTAAAACTATAGTATCATCTTTTTATATTTAACTCCAAATATAGAAAAACATTCATTTATTCAACAAGTTTTCATTCAAAATTTCCAATCAATTTTATTTTTTCAGCTTATATATATAACACATGATGGTGTATATATATAAAACCTTCCCATCAATTTTATTTTTAGTGCATATATATATTGTAACTCTCAATCTAGCTTCTTCATCCTCTATTCAAACTTTTAGTGGTGCATCTCTTCCTTTTTCCTCCTTTATTTTGAAGCAATCCATCTCCTCTTCTGATTTGGAGTTTGGGGAAAATTTTAATTTAGAGCGATGTTATACTTGTAAATGTTGCAAATGTTAATAAAGAAAGGAAATAAAACAAACTCAAATCCATTATTCAAAAGTACAGTTGAGATTATTTACACTACTAAATAAAATTCCTTTTATGATGATGATTATCTGACACATATAACGGTTCCGAACCATCATATATGTGGGCGCTATATATGCTATGTGTAGATAAATTTATGGTTCCAAACTATTATTTATTATGGGGAAATATAATATAATACCCATTATATATTGAGGCTCAGTGCAGCCATGATATGCCCATTACTGTGATAATAATTAACAGGAGCACGTAAACAACCGTCATAATATATGGTAATGATTGCATAATGCATAACGGTTCTACCTTAACAACCGTTATATATGTCAACTATGATATATAGTTGACATAAATAACAGTTGTTAGGTAACAATCGTGATGCATCAAAGCTAAATTTAAAAAAAAATTAGGGGGGTTCTACTTTCGATATCTCCCTAGCATATACATTTATACAAAACAATTTAGAATATATATCTATAATCGTTCATATATAAAACAATACAATAAATCAGAATATATTTACAGTCATTCATATACATGTATACACTATTAAAATAAAAATTTAAAACAAACAAATCAGTATCTGAAAATCTACAGTCATTTGAAGGTTTTCTTCTCCCACTGATGTTGTAGAAAAGTCACCAACTCTTCAGCCACTTCTTCCATTTGTGAGTGGCTAAAACTCGTGCAGAAGGCATTAAAACGTTGTGCACAAAAAGAGACACTATATGGAAGTTAGATATTGTAATATACAGTTGACCAAATGTATATATGAACGAATTGAGTATATAATATACTTTATTTGGATCAATATTTTGAGGACCATTCGTGATTATGTCATTCATGAATTGTATCACACCATACCCACAATCTTTGCTATTCTCTAGTTGTCGTGGGTACTATAAAGAAATGAGAAGGAAAATTTGTCAGTCAATCATATATAAACTATATGTGTGCTTCAATTTAATATTATAGTCATTAGTGAATAATATATATATATACCTTTAGACTCAACCATTGGAAGACATATTTGAAGCACCTATCAGTGAGGTTGTATTTGTTGCAGTCGAGATCATTTTTTGTGCGGTACTTGTACAACGCTCTGATAAGATAAAATAAAATATTATATACATAGAAACATGCAAGCTAAATTTAATTATAAGATATGATAAATAGATAACTTATTGGTTGAATGTCTCCTACATGTATAGTTTCGTGTATGGAACCCCACTCATAGAGTCATAGTGCCAAATCTTTTTGCATAATGGATTTACACTGTCAGCATCCAATGCCCCCTTAAGTAGAACAATAGATTACACCATCAGGATAATTACAAAATAAATAAAACCTAATTTAAGTAGAGTTAATGATGTACCCACCCTTGAATGTAAGGCATGAAGAAGTAAGTATCCCTTCTATCTAGCACCCTCCTAATGAATTTATCTACCAGAAACCTCGCTTGAGATTACTTCACATCTTCCTTCATGCCCTCACCCTAGTTATTGTCATTGTCAGGGCAGATGAACTTGATCTTATCATGGAGGTTGCAAAGGAGGATGTAAGTATGGTACATGTATCTAAAATGCTTAAACCAACATATCAAAATGTAATCAACATTCTATGTAGCCAACTATTTAATCATAGTTGAAGAACTACCTCATAAAAAGTTTATAGAGCTTGTATTGTCCATCTCCTTGTTATGATCTTAGTAACAAGCTCTTGGCTTATAGCTTCTTCTTGCTATATTAGGTTGAAGACCTCTCTCTCAAATTTGATCATTAGAAATGACTTTAAAGTGAAGAATTTCTTAGCAAACTCCTAGAGGGACTTCTGAGCTTATTAACCAATAAGCTTATTTTATGAGAGTGACTTCTTTCTGGATTGATCATTAGGGGTGGGATGCTTCCTCTTCTTGGATTGAATGGGGGTCTTAGACAGGTTAGGGGTCTGGGACTGAGTGGGGGGCTTAGACTGATTGGTGGTCTTGGCTTGATGGGCAACTTCTTTTGAGCATTGGACTTCTTGGTCAACTTGCATACTTGAAATAGAAGGTAAGGCCATGCAACGTAGCTACCCAAAGCCCCTCCCACTGTATCTGTGTTTTTAGTGGCCACAAAGAAAGGATATCTAGGGTCAATGTTGGCATTGATTTGTA
The DNA here is from genome assembly GCA_963855925.1 of Inga laurina. Taxonomy (NCBI): domain Eukaryota; kingdom Viridiplantae; phylum Streptophyta; class Magnoliopsida; order Fabales; family Fabaceae; genus Inga; species Inga laurina. The sequence continues at coordinate 26,744,520 of OY979706.1, read as the reverse complement.
CCTTCACATGCTTAGGAGGAAAAGGCTTGTTATTAATCATGTTATCCTTCAAGCAGTTGAACATGCAGCTCGTTGCAACTATATGGTGTCTAGGGCTATTAGGAAAACATTCAACTTTCACCAAGCCCTTAGGCAAATCATGGGTTGGAAATGTATTGCTTCATACAACACTCCTTCATCACCTCATGTGTGAGAAACAATATTTGTTTCTACATTTCATCTAATTGTTTATAGAGCTTTTTATAATTTTTGTCCTTCTTATTTCTTTGAGGTTGCTAGTGACGATAATAGTTTATCTAGGTGAATCTAAAGTTGGCACCCATAAAAAGATTGGAATGGTCAGGCCCCAATGTCTTGGCCAATACGACCTCATCTGTAGAAAGGAAGCAGTGTACTAACTTTTTGGGATGTGGTTTTTAGTGCATTTAAGCCAATATAGCCAACAAAGTGTGACGACTCAAGAGCTTGACCCTCATTATTCCATATCAGATCAAATTTTCTTCTGAAAGACTTTACTTCATTCATAAAAGTCAAGGCACATCAGCCCCTCCTTAATATAACACACTCGTTCTAACACTATTCCTGGGTCAAGTTTCTGGTATGACTAGAGGCAATATCATTACTAGGGGCATTATCAATGCTGGAGGAACTAGAACTAGCCATTTTAACTACAAAACACATTTAGTCAGCCATAGGGAATAGAGTAATGAGTTTTCCAAAGAAAAAATATGATGCACAACTAAGGTCAAAACCTAGCTTGGAAAGATGAAGTGAAAAAGAAGAATACATAATGGAGAATGCAAAATGTATAAGAGAAATCATACCTAAAAATAAAGAAAAAAGAGCATGCAAAGGAATGCCACCTAACAAAGGCTCTAAAACAAAAAAGTGAGTTAGGGCAATTAAAGCAACTCACGTGGTTGTTGGATTGAAGTTCAAAGAAAGTAGTGGAGGATGTGGTTTGCCTAAGAGCAACTTTCAATGGTCAGAAAATTCAATCCAAGTTGTGGGCTTTCGAGGATGGTGGGTAATATTCAATGAAATACAAGTGTATTAACTTAGAATGTGAAGAGGCATGAGATGCAGGTGTTTTAAAAGACTTGACAAAATTTGCTCATAGTTATAAGTTTAGAACCATTATGAAAGGTGGTATTTTCTTATAGTTCTTAATTTACAACTGTAATGAATCTCTGAACGAAAGTTCATTGTTTTGCATTACAATCATTAGGTTTTGTATATGGTGATGGTTTTTTCTTAATAACCATTAGGTATTTGATATGGTATTCTAAAAAAGACGGGTTTTACGTCATAACCGTTATTTATTTGACTTTTTTAAATAATTTTTGAAGTTAATTATCCAACTCTATGGTAAAAATAAAAAATTAAAAAGAAAATGAAAGTGTGAATAAACAAGTAAAAAATATAAAGTTATGGAGATGAAGGATTTGTTGCATCATAATGAATCTCTAAATGAAAGTTAACAGTTTTACATTACAATCGTTAGGTTTTGTAAATGGTGATAGTTTTTTCTTAATAATTGTTAGGTATTTGACATAGTATTCTAAAAAGTGATGGGTTTTATTTAATAGGCATTATTTATTTTAATTTTTTAAAATAATTTTTGAAGTTGATTATTCAACCCAATAGTACAAACAAACAATAAAAAAAAAGAAAATGAGAGTGTAAATAAAGAAAAAAATAATAAAAAGTTGTAAACATGAAGGATCTGTTGCATCATTAGATTCATCCTTCTTCAATAATTTGTCCGCCTTCTCATTCAGAGAGTGAACAAGAGAGGTCACTTACAATCCTACAAGTTTATTTAGGCAGTTGTAAAGCCACTTACAATCTCACACTATGATACAAGCTCCCCCTTACACACTGTAAGGTCACAATCTGTTTCCCTACTTAAGATCTCCTATCTTGAGTAACTCTCACAGAGATAGAATGATTACAATGAAAGAATACTTCTCTTTTTATGAAGTTGATAATGTTTAACATTGAAGTACATGGTAGGAGAATGATTACATAGCTTCAACTATAGATATATAAGATTTAGAGTTTTGGTATTTTAGCATGGTCTGCACAAGTTCTCATGTTGGCTTATCTTGAATGCTTCTCCTTTAATATTTGATGTAGCTTGAAGATTGTTTGAGGTGATGAAGTATTTGTTAGGCTGTTGAGACTTTCTTCTTCCTATTGAAAACTAGTCGTTGAAACTTTTCTGACACAAAAGTTGTTTTTTGCCCGTTCAAGCTTAATCTATGTTTAATCACTAATACTCTTCATATAGACTTGATTAGTGATGATTAGGAACAATATAATCAAGTTTTATATGAGTTTGGAAAAGAATCAAATAAATCCAAGATGTTGATAAAAACTCTTAACAACATCACTCCCAGAATCACTCGAGTGCTATGGAAGTGATAACCATTTTGTTTGTCACGCAAGTGATCTTGTAAGAAAATTTTGATCACTTTCATATCATTGGAGTGATTCTACTAGCGATAGGTCATCATGTAAGTGCTCACTCAAGTGATCCTTTAGTATCTTCAAAGTGCACAGTGCATCACTTTCATATCACTGGAGTGTTCCTGCCAGTGATAAACTCATTGTAACATCACAAATTTTGATCACAAAAATTCCTTATATTCAAGGGAATAAAATGGTGAATTAAAAACCACCTTAAATGACAAAACCAAGCAATTTGTGATTTCACACGACATGATTATGCTTGGAACACAAATGGTAAACATTTGATTATACGGCCATAGAGATTTTCTGCGAGACAGTGAGTTTGTCATGTGATTTTGGATAACCAAATGATAATAAAAAAAATATGAAATATCATAGAGTAAATCTGGGAATTGTGATCTTTAGAGTTGTATACAAAAATTTATGAATTTTTGAAGTTTACCCAGCAAAACTGACTATTTTCTGGAACAGCATCCAAAGATTTAAAATCTGGGAATTGTGATCTTCTAGTTTGCAAAAGATTATATATTTCCTTGAAACTAGACTCAATAAGAGTTTTATAGCCTTTAGAATCACTCTAATTTGATGCCTACAAATTTAGTTATGATTTTTCAAAGTTTGGGTAGCAAAATCTGCCAGAATTTCCAATTAATCCGAAAATGAAGAAAAAGTATGGGATAAATTCATACCAGCTTATTTCTCTTTCTCCTATGGGCTTGGATTTGAGAGCTGACTAAGGGGAAGGAATATTAGACATATGCTAATGGGCCTTACGTCATAAAATTACTAGACAAAAATCAAACTTTTTGATTTTTAGGTTAATTAAATAATAATAAAAAGGATAAAGGAAACATTTTAAAAAGTCATTTCCCTTCATTTTTTCCTTCATTCCTGTATAGCCATAAGAGCCCAAGAGAGAGTAAGTTCTTCATATTTTGTAGAGAGAAAAAGGAGCATAAGTCAAGGTAGGTTTGATTTTTTTTTTTCAGTAAATTAGCTCCTAACCTTCGTAAACCTTCTTCTAAGCTTGTTCTCTACATGATTTAGGGGGTTATTGAAGAAAATTTCAGTGTTAAAGGGTTACGATTTTCAGCCACAAGAGGAAAAAGCCAGAAGGAAGATGAGGTAACTTCCTAAACTTCAACTATTGGTTGTTCTGGCTACTGTGAGTCATTTAATCAGTGGATTTCTATTGTATTTACTCCGATTGTAAAATTTGGGAAAGGGTGTACCCTAGCGTTATGTTACCAAAATTGAGTCTAAATGGTAGTTTTAACGTAATTAAATAGTTAATAAAGTGATTAGGAGTAGAAAGGGGCAAGTCGCGGAGTCAGATTTCAAAAACCCCAAATTTCCCCAAAGTATCTTGGGTTTCAGCTAGATCCAATTCAAGGGCTTAGAGTTGGATTTTTGATGATATGATGATTCCATTGAGTTCAGGAGGGAAAATTAGGTGGGGTTACAGTTGATCACTTTTTCATAACAGCTTGAAAAAGCATAATTACCAAAACACCCCTGAAACCTTGAAATAGGAGTGCCAAGGGCATTCTAGTCTTTTGGTAATGAATTTGGTAATTCTAATTCTAGAAACAAGTTCATTGGGTAAAACTATGTTAGAATAGCTTATGTTAAAATTTCGGGAAAAGTACGGTCAAACCAGCTAAGGTGGGGCTCGGCCAAGTCCCCTGGGGCATTATAGTAATTTTTTATAATAGACTATATAACCACCAAAAGCAATATGGAAGTGTCTGAACTTTTACATTTGAAATTTTAAAACTGAGTAGAGAGCCCAAGGGGTTAACACGCATTACAAGGCACACTGTTTGAGGTGGAAAAGGGTTAAGGTAGGGAATTTACCTCTCATGCGTGTATTTGATATTTGTGCTAGTATATTGATGCATGTTATTGCTTTGCTTGATTATGTGAAACATATATGAATGATTGAAGCTCTGTTTCTGTTTATACTGTGGCAATAGTTTTGTTTCATGAAACATTGAGCAAGCAGATATGTCATTGTGTTAAATGAGCTAATGTAATACAAGCATGTCATGCATTAAGCCCTTATCCTGCATGTATATTGGTACTGTTTCCTACTGAGATTCTCTCAAATCTTACCTTCCCCTATCAACAATTTAGACAGATGAATAAGGAAGGTATACTGAGATCAGAGAAGAAAACTACATAAGAGGATTACAGTGGTGGAATGAAGACAAGAAGATATCTCTGTTTCACTGGGACGAGTTTAGACACCCAAGTAGCCATGTGTGGCTACATTAATTCTAATCATCATGTATGAACCCCTATAGGGAATTTCTGTAATCATGCACATATTATCAGTATATTTATGCTATTCATGTGTTGCCCACTAAACCATGCATTAATATTCTGCGGCAAGTCAAAATAAGTAAGGGTATGACGTTTTAGTATCAAAGCAAGGATTCTGGCCACAGAATTGTCTGCTCAGGGTAAATGCGGTGGTTATGGCATCAGGATAGTATACTGATATGCTTGATTATATAGCAATAGGAATAGCGAAGTGAATTACTTCGCTAGTTCACAAGCTCCTGAAAGGAATAGACAAGCTTTGAGGAAATGGTGGAATACCCAAAAGGTAACACATATTACCATACCAGAGAGAGAATGGTACCAGGATGATACGGATGCTGAGGAAGCGGGTCTGAATAAGGCCAAAATGTAGGGCCTCATCCTGGAATAGAACCATCAGTAGGCTGATCAGTGTCTGGCCACAATTGCAGGTAGTTAAGAGTCAGGCAGATAAGCCACAAACAGACAAGACAAAGATAGATCTAGATTCCGTTACCGATCCTAGTGTTGGAGCGGTGTACGTGATGTATGGCTTACAACCGAATCTAGAGTTATGGCAACACATCAAGGGTATATACCTACAGGTTGTTCGTGAATATAACATCCCAGTAGCCCAGAATACAGCATACATAGACAGACTAGTCTAGTGGAGGGTGGTTAGGGATAATTTAGTTCGGGGATTCCGGATGACCTAGGGATCCACACAACACTGCACTTCTTTTTGGATATAGCGTGTTAGCCTGGAAGAAGAATGAAATTGTAGAGTAGAGTCCAACAAGCAACTTTGTGGACAACATGAAATATATCAGGGTATGCGTTTAGGCATATGTAATAGGACTATATATCAGTGTGGTTAGTGTCCACACATAATGTTTAGCCAGCCGGCGATAGTTGGCATGACTCATGGACCAAGTGAAGTCACAAGGTAGTAGTGGTCGAAGATAGTTGAAGCCGGTATCCGTGTTTGGACATAGGTACACAAAAGTTAAGCATGCTCAACCCAGTGAAATCTTAGGATGGGTGACCCCCTAGGAAGTTATATGAACATGTTATGTTATGTAACACAAGAGAGAAATATGTTGTACAGTAGTTTAAAGGTTGTATATTGTTATAGGTTTTCCCTGACTACAGTAAACCTCTGTTATGTGTAATTTTAAGAGTACCTGTGTACCCAACACATTATGTAATGACATATATGCCCTGTGATTATGAGATACTTACCTATTCTTTGTTTCACATAGTAAAACATACAGGTGATTAGACCAAGAGGTACAAGTGCTGGGCAAGGTCAAGAAGTTAGACCTAACCCAAGACAGCAAATATAGGGCAAGTTAACTGAACATTAAATAAGGATCATTGTAATGAGTTGCGAGAAGTGCAGTAGATCACAAAACAAGGGAAGATTAGAAATTTAATATTATCCAGTAAAGGCCAGTGAAGTGACTTTCTCTTCTATACTCTATGTGATTATCTATATGCCTTATATGCCATGTTTTGTGACACGAGTTGTATACACATCCTGGTTGGGGCACAGAACCCAATTAGGATAGAGAAACATTTTTAGGCAAGCAGTTGTCTACATCGGGAAAGAGAAATATCTCTTGGCAGGCAGTTGTATGTGTAGGAAATAAGGCATAAATAGGGGTCATACAATCATATGATCCTGAATAATGGATGCAGCCATTGAGGGCTCAAGTAGGGGTCATATAGTCATATAATCCTACATAATGTATGCATCCAGACAGTCAGATTTATGGTGTTATAATTCTATTACTTATATGGCACATTGTATATTTATTTAGGGTTAAGGTGCAAAAATACACATGTGATTGTCCTCGAAGTGCTCCCAACACCAAATACTTTTTTTAGGTGCAACAGTGACTATGTGGTTATAAAATAGGTGCAAAAATACCCTTTAACCGTTAGTTTGACTGTTTGACCGTTAGTTTGACTTTTTTATCCTGAAAGTGATGACGTGTATAATGACATGACGCTGGAGTGACATTTTGAAAAAAAAACTTGCTGAAAATCAAATTTTCCTAATAAATAATATAATTTAATAAAAATTAGTAATATAATATATGTATTATAATGATTTTAATTTAATAATTGAGCAATCAATATGTTTTTTAGGGCAACAGCTCTGCTAAGTGAGTTAAGCATTCTGCACTCAGATTTGAATCTACTTCAACGGTGGTACTAAAATAGTGAAATGTGGGTAATATTAATTGCAAAGCTTTACCAGTCAGCAAGTTTTTTTCCAAAATGTCACTCTAGCATCCATATCATCGTACACGTCATCACTTTCAAGGTCAAAAAGTCAAACTAACGGTCAAAGGGTATTTTTGCACCTATTTTGTAACCATATAGTCACTGTAGCACCTAAAAAAAGCATTTGGTGTTGGGTGCACTTCGAGGACAATCACATGTGTATTTTTGCACCTTAACCCTATTTATTTATTTATCACATTTTATATAAAGAATTGTGTGTTACTATGGAGGCCAAGTGGGATCCAACTGAGGTCGTCAGAAAAGTATAGGCAGATAGTGCAGCCCTACATATGTTGTTTTTGTAAGTGTAAAACATTAGAGTAAGTGCTATGTAAACATGGTGAACATACGTGTGGTTTTTGAGTGATATAGGGAGGCTGACAGTCACACCAGTGTTGATCATCCCAAATAATGTTTAGACCCATGTGGTCATAGTGACACAGCATGTGTGGTCAACAATATTACATCCAAAGTGGTGTATAGTATTACATCCTACATGGTGTATAGTATTACATCATTTGTGGTGTGCAGTAGTATACATCCTAAGTGGCGTACAATATTACATCTTACATGGTGTATAGTGCAATGACCTGTATGGCAACATCACACAACCCTTGTGGTTTATAGTGACACATGTGAACTAGAATTAGGATGAGCTCTAGTATAGTAGGGCATAATGGAGACGAATACTTCTCGACAACTATAGCCTCACAGAATGAATCACCTACTCTTGATATGGTGCATATAGTGGATGGTGCACACAGAGAATAGTGCACATAGTGACCAATACACACAATATGATTAGTAAAGGGGAAAATAGTCATATGATCCTAAGCAAAACACATAGTTGGATCTGACAATATATAGTATGGCTAGTAAGGGTTAAATGGTTATTTGATCCTAAACACCAAACAGGCATACACGGTTACATATAGTGAACAAAGTTATAAACAGTCGTGTCTACAGATAGGCCTGTTGTCGGTAAGCCCAGTGTACATGTTTGTATAGGGCAATAAGGTCAGAATATTCTATGCTACAGAAAGGAATGAGATACATTATAAGGCTAAATATATTGGGGTAGTGTTCCGACAAGGCAATAATGTAATATCCCAAAAAGCAATTAAGGGCTAATGACTTCAAAAGTCACTGTAATTATTGTTGAATAAACACTTTTGGAGAATAGGTGATGGGAATTTGGATGTTTTAATGATTCCAATGGCTTCATTGTGAAAATTCATGTGGGGAGAGTGTTTATTGTGAAATTGGAACCATTGGGAACAATTGTGCAAAAGTTGGAAACTTTGTCCATTGAAACTCTGTACAGGGCAGTCGAATTGTATGGACGTTTTAAATAGGCAAATGGTGTCTACAAATTCTGATATTTTCCAGTCATAAATTTAACATGCCAAGCTTCAAAATGGACATATGATTTGTGTCATTTCAATTTTTGAGCTAAGAGTTATGATTTTCCAAAGTTTTGGATGGAAACTGGAATCTGTTTTGGAGCAGCATGGACTTTTGTGCAATTCTGTATTTTTGAGGTTATTAAAGGCAGTGATCCATATTTTTCCAATAAATAGGACTTAAATAGCTTTCCATTGGCTTTGGGATCACCCCATTTTGATTTTTCTAGAATTAGTTATGATTTTTCAAAGTTTGGGAAGAAATCTGCCAGAATTTTGTAAAAATCCGAAATTGATGGAAATTTAGTAAATAATTAGAAAACAATATTATATCATATTAAATCATCATCTACCTCCTCCATCAGCCCAAAACCGTGACATTCAGTTGCAACAAGAGAGAGAAGGTGTGAGAAATTCTAGAGAGAGAAGTAGAAGAGAACTTGTACGGTAAGTCGATTTCTTCGGTAAATCCTTACCTAACACGTATAACTCCGCTCCTAAGCTATTCTTCTATATTCTTCAAGGTTTTTGGAGCACAAATTTGGGTGTTCTAAGGCTAGGGTTTTCAGCCACCTTGAGGAAAAGCTAGTGGGAGCTTGAGGTAACTTCCAAACTTTTGTATATTGTTTATTCTGGCTGCTGTGGGCAATTTAATCGGTGAAATTTCGCCGAATTGCCATTGGTTTAAAAGTTTGGAAATGATATGGCCTAGGGGTTATGCTGCCCAAATTGGGTCTTAATTTTAGTTGTAACCTAATGTAATGATTAATAAAGTGGTTAGGAGTAGAAAGGAACACGTTCACGGAGCCGAAACCGAAAAACACCGATTCTTCCCAAAGTATGCCAAGATTTCGGCCAGGGCTAGATCTGAGGGTTAGCGTTGGATTTTCAATCATTTGATGGTTCCATTGAGTTCAGGAGCAAAAATTAGGTGGGGTTACAGTTGGTCACTTTTTCGGAAAAGGCCGAAAAAACATAATTACGAAAACACCCCTAAAACCCTTAAAGTGAGGCTGCCAAGGGTAATGTTGTAATTTGACATTGAATTTGATAATTTTTAGTTTGGAAATGGATTCCTTGGGCAAAAATATGTCAGAATAGCCCATGTCAAAATTTCGAAAAAGGTACAGCCGGACCGGATACTGCCGGGCCGGGTCCCCGGGGGCATTTTTGTAAATTTTCATAATAGCCACATATAATCCCCAGAAACACTATGGAAGTGTCTAAATTGTATTTTGGAATTGTAGGACCAAGTTGTGAGCCCAGTGGTTAGCACATTTTACGATGCACACTAAAAGGTAGCCTTTGATATAGTACTCCCCAACCATTTAGGCATATGTCTAGGCTTCTAGTAGCCACCTAAAGAGTCCAAGTGATAACCAACTTTAAGTGTTCTGTATGTGAGAATTTGGAATAGAGAATAACTTGTCGTCTTTGACTTTGGTTTATAGGGTTCGACATTTGCCCTAATCGCAAGCAACCTGTGTCGACGCACGTCAAAAAAGAACAAGGTAGTGACTCTTTTTCCTTATACTATATGTGATACATGGTATGTTTGTTTGATCATTGTTTGTGAGTCTATCACCTGCGGCCCATCGGTGTTGACGGTGGAAGGATAGTACCTTCGGGGCGGTGGAATCCGGGGGATGAGACTATGTGAAAACCGCAAGGCTATATGTGAAAGCCAAAAGGCTATTTGTGAAACCTTCACCCACGGCCTATCGGTGTTGACGGTGGGAGGACCGTTCCTTCGGGGCGGTGGAATACGAGGGATGAGATTATGTGATTATGTGCATATGTGGCAGACTGCGTGCTGTGCTTTATGTTGTGATGCTGCTTGATGATTTTCTTGCATGCTTTGTGATTACATGTGGTATGAGTGATTTGTTATTATTGGGATTCTCTTGAATCTCATTCTTTCCATTGACAAACCTTCAGACAGGGCAAGTGGCTCCAAGGGAAAGGAGACGACCAAGGGCGGATAAGGCTCCTTAGGGAGATTTATATTTTGGTGTTGGATATCATGTTTTGTTGGGAGATTACCGTATATCTTATAAATGTTGTTTTGGAGACAGTGGTGTAATCCCCTAATGGGAATTTATAAACCTTTAGTTTATGTATGAAACCCGAGGGTTGCCGGGATTTTGTTGTATACTCTGATATGTAAATGTGATGTAACTGCATACAGTAATTATATTCGAGTTGTGGAATTTGAGACCAGGGTAAGGCAGAATCTTTGAAAATATTTGTGAAAACCCTTCCGTAAGGAAGGGATTGTAAATGTGTTTGATTATTATTGGTCTCTATTTCATTTTAAAATATGTATTTCGAATCATAATTATAAAGGGGGTTACATTTTTGGTATCAGAGCTGTAGTTTCTGGCAAGGGTAGAGTTGCTAGGATAGATCCCTTAGTTGGCTTTAAGGATAGAAGTTCATTTGTGAATAATTGTTGTGTATGCACATGTACGTTCTATTGATATGGATATATACGAGACTTGTGAATATATGTGCATACTATTTTTGCTATATTAATGGGGTAAGTTATTTGTAGAATGAAGAAAACTAGAGGTCGCCTTAATACTCAGCAAGTAGACCCTGAGGTGGAGGTGGTCAATGATAATCCACCGGACTCGATGCAAGAATTCATGGGTCTTATTAAAGATTAAAGGGATATGATTGCTGAGCTGAGAGAGGAGCTCAAAGAAGAGAAGGCTAAAAGAAATGAGGGTCAAGGTCCGTCCATACAAGAGGAGACCCAGGAGGGGACTCATAAGGAAGAAACTACGGAAGGGTCGATATGACCACTCGAATCACCTCCTCATGTTGGACTAAACCAAGAATCATATGGAGTTCCAATTAGAGAGGAAAGAGATCTGCAATTTTGGGTTTCAAGATTCTGTAAGCACTTGCCTCTGGCGTTCAGAGGGAGGTTTGATCCCCAAACAGCTAAAGATTGGTTGAATAAGCTAGAAAAGATATTTGAGGTCCTTGGTTGCCCGGACGAGGTGAAGCCACGTCTGGCAGTTTATAAGCTCGAGGGGGATGCAGATCGTTGGTGGCGGAACATTGCCTTAACGTTGAAAAGCAAAAATGTACCGTTGACTTGGGAATTGTTTCAACAAGAATTCAATGAGAAATACTTTCCCAAATCAGTGCGGCTCGAGAAGGAAACTGAATTTCTGAACATCAGACAAGGGGAAATGGAGGCCTTTAATGACTATCTGTCTCGTTTTATCCATTTGTCTAGGTATTCTTCTTATCTTCAGAAGGCGGATAATGAAGAGTTGAGTGCAGACATGCTTATTTGTGGTTTGCGACAAGAGCTGAGGAAGAGGTTAGCTACACACTTGTTCACCAACTTTAACAAGGCGGTGGAAGAGTGTAAAAACCCTTCTGTAAGGAAGGGATTGTAAATGAGTTTGATTATTATTGGTCTATATTTCATTTTAAAATACGTATTTCGAATCATAATTACGAAGGGGGTTACAAATAAGGCCTAAAATAATATACTAAGTGTCCTGATGGACAATCAGTACAATAATGGGTTAGGCGACCCATGAGTATAGAACGGGCTAAATGTGTAAGTGCTGATAAGCAGTTCATCCACATATATGAAGTGATTTGTGGTGCATGCTCATAAGTATGCATAACCTGGGGATGAGTTACATAGTGAGATAGGATTGATCTCTAAGTTATACACGTTCAAATTTTGAGGACAAAATTTATTAAATAGGGAAAGAAATGTAACATTTCGAATTTCAGTCACCAAAATTCCTTATATTTGTTATGGGTGTAAATGATCTATTAAATAGTGCAAGTGTACATTGTCGTAATCAAGTAATACATAAATGAGTAGAGATCGTTTCCATGAGGATTGATCATTAAGTACCAAAATGAGTAATTTTAATTTTATTTAGTTGATCAATTAGTTGGTGATGAAAAGTACAAAATAGAAAATGATTAAATATGGATGCAAATAATATGCAAACAACTACAATAAAAAGCTCTAGGTGTAACCCCCTGCTTTTAAACACATAATTATAATTCGATAACATATAATAAAATGGATTAGAGACTGATGGATAGTTTGAAACTCATTTTAAACATCCTCCCTAAGGTAGGGTTTTCACAACATTTTGAAAACTTCTTTCCTTTCCCAGTCTCAAGTTCAAATATTGAATATAATCACCTGTGTAATTAATTTACATTCATACATATCAGAGTATATAACAAAAAATCCCGGCAACCCTCGGGTTTCGTCAATATATATCTATAGGGTTCCAATTCCCAAGTAGGGAATTACACCAGCTCCCAATTAGGGGATTACACCACCATGTGTTCAAAAACTATTTACAACTCAAAAATGTCATACAGTAATCCCTATCCAAAATGAATAACCAACATGGCCTGAACCAAATGTCCCTATGGGTTCTAACCACTCTGGGTCGTTCGTTTTTCCTTAGAGTCACTTGCCCTGTTTGAAAGGTTAGTCAATAGAAAGAATGAGATTCAAAAGAATCCCAGTAGTAACAATTCACTCATACAACACGTAATCACATAGCATGTAAGAAAATCATCAAGCAGCATCACAACATAATACATAACACGCAGGCTGCATAAGCACATAATCACATAGTCTCATTCCCCGGATTCCACCACCCCGAAGGTACGATCCTCCCACCGTCATCACCGATGGGCCGCAGGTAATAGACTCACAAATAGCCTTTCAGCTTTCACATAGTCTCATCCCCCGGATTCCACCGCCTTGAAGGTATGATCCTCCCACCTTCATCACTGATGGGCCGCAGGTGATAGACTCACAAATAATGATCAAACAAATATACCATATATCACATATAGTATAAGGGAAAAGAGTCTCTACCTTGTTCCTTCCTGACGTTCGCTAGCACAGTGGGCTCACGAGGACGGCAGATGTCAAATCCTATAAACGAAGTTAGGGACAATAGATCAATCTCTTTTCCAAGTTCTTAATTCCATAATACTTTAAGTTGGTATTCATATAAACTCTTTAGGTGACTAATAAATGGCCAAACATATGCCTAAAGGATTGGGAAAAGCTATACCAAAAACCACCTTTCAAAAGTGTAAAATACTGCTTTTTGGGGGTTGGCCGTGGCCCACAAATCCACTGGCCTCGGCCAAAAAGAGATCAGAAACATTTGGGCCGTGGCCCAACATCTTCTGGCCACGGCCAAGAAAATTCTGTTTCTTGGCTAACTTCCAAAAATCATAACTAATTCAAGAAAAATTGAAATAAGGTGATTCTAAAGCCAAATGAAAGCTATTTGAGTCCTATTTCTAGGAAAAATATTGGCCATTACTGGAAATCACTACAAAAGTACAGAATTACACAAAACTCACCATTGTCCCACAACAGAGTTCAATTTCCATCCCAAACTTTGGACAACCATAACTCACAGTGCACAAAATGAAATGATACCAATTATATGTCCATTTTGAAGCTTGGGATGTGAAATTTAAAACTGAAAAGTTTCATAATTTTCTGACATCATTGACCTATTCAAAACACCAACACAAAAAGACTGCCCAGAATAGACCTTAAATGGACAGATTTTCAGTTTTTCACAATTGCTTCCAATGGTTCCCATTTTCACACTAAACACCATTCCCACACCAATTTTGCCCAAGGAATCCATTAGAGCCATCAAAACAATCAATTCCTTCCATTCCAAAAATTCCAAATCAACTCCCATGGCACAAAGACACAATTTAACACCACATTCTACACAACACACTAACCAATTCAAGCATTCAAATTAGACAAAAAATCATGGCAAAATTCGAAATTCTCAAAACCAAACCAATGACCACAAAAATTATACCAAAAGGTATCAAATACTCACTTCAACATATTCCCAAAGCTATTTCTTTGATTCTCCTACTTTCAAATCCCCACAAGTTCTCAAACTCCACTAATCAAAAATATGAAACCATAGGAATAAAGCTCTCAACCCCTTGAACAATATTAATAAAGGTGAGTTGAGCATTTAGGGACAAAAACTTACCTAAAACTCAAGCTTCTTCTTTCTCTTTCTTGCTTGATCTTGGTGACAATGGAGGAGAGGAGAGAGGTGAGAAGGTGATGGAGAAATCAGATTTTTAGGGTGCAATTAGGCCCTTGGCCAACTTAAAATGGAGGAGGGAAGAGAGAGTTGCAATTGTTGACTCTTTGACCACAATCCATGGCTCTTGTGTTGACATGTGTCAACATCTTGTTCCTCCTTCTAAGCACTCACATAAGCACATGCACACACAATCCCACTCCTTTGTTTATTCAATCTTAGCCATTGAGTTTCCTCTTCGGTAACTGTCCAATTGGTCGGTGAATTTACCATTCTGCCCCTGATTGTCATAACATATACGATACCCTCATCAAGCACATTTTGCATCACAATTTACATCATATCCTTCAAAATGCTTAATTAACATTAATCACATCACTTTGAAGTTATTAGCCCTTAATTACAATTTAGGATATTACAATTCTCCCCCCGAAAATTAAATTTCATCCTCGAAATTGCTACACAACTTGAGTCATAAACTCTGGATATCGTCTTCGCATATCTTCTTCCACTTCCCAAGTTGCTTCCCTCGAAGTCATCCCCTTCCAAATCACCTTCACATACGGAATGCTTCGGTGTCTGAGCCGTCGCTCCTCTTGGTCAATGATCTGCTCCGGCTCTACTGCATACGTGAAGTTATCGCGTATCTCGACCTCCTTATACTCAATGATGTGAGAGGGATCCAGTTGGTACTTCCTTAGTTGGGAAACATGAAATACATCATGGAGTCTGCTCAAGTTTGGGGGTAGGGCTACACGATAGGCAACAAGCCCGATTCTTGCAAGAATCTCAAAAGGACCTATATACCTTGGGCTCAACTTCTTTCGCTTGATTGCCGCCCAACGCCGATGACAGGAGATATTCTCAAAAACACATGGTCACCAACTTCAAACTCTAAAGCCTATCTCCTCTTGTCAGCATAGCTTTTCTGTCGACTCTGCGCTGCCAAGAGCCTCTTTCGAATAATCCGAATCTGTGCTGAGGTTTGATCAACAAAAATGTGTTTGCTATAGTGAAAAACAGGTTGCAACAATGAAAAGCGGGTTTGCTACAGTACATCTATCCGTTACAGTAACTTTTGTCATGAATAGTACCGTCATGAGTAGTGACCAAGTGAATAGTAATTGATGCTACAGTAATTGTCCTTTTTCAATTCCATTGGTCCAATTTTTGATCTCCTTTCTCCTTTTATTGTGTGGCTATCAAAAGAGAAAAGAAGTAAAAATTATATTAGTAAAAAAAATATGTATGCCAAAATCATCCGGTATTTATCAATTACACCTAAATTTATTACATTAATCTCAAATATCGTCCATAATATCATCATATAAGGAAAAATAAATATACAAATATTTTACTTATCAAATTCCCCCATACTTAGCTCTTGGACGTCCTCAGACAAGAAGTGACTAATAAGTGCTTCCAATAAAATTAGAAGTGTCAAATCATAAGCAAGAACACAATTGAAAAATAAAGAGGCATAGTATTCATGAATAAATGAAAATATGAACTGGTAACTTTAATTGAAAATGAATAAAACGAGTTTGTAAGTGTAACTCATTCTCTTAATCTCTCAAGTGTTTAAGGATAAGTGTTTCGCTCAAATTCAACTGAAAAATTGCACTACCATAGGCTTGCTAAAAATCTCAATCCTACTATCTAATTCACATGCATAATTTAAATCAAAAGGACTTATTAAGGGTTGTAATGGGGTTAAGGTAAAAGGAATGTAAAACATGATATGAAGGACTACATTTAATAAATTTAATTGAAAAATGGAAAATGGGCTACTTATAAATTTATCTCATCATAACAACCCACAATTCAAATACTTAATATTTTTTTTTTCATTTTTTTCATTTTTCTCTGTTTTTCTTCTTTTTGTTTTTTTCTTTTTGCATAAAACTCTGCAACTCTAAAGTTGATGTATACACCCCCACACTTATCAAAAGCCCATTTTACAAAATTTTCAAATGCTCCGCTAATCTTTCGAATTAGGTAAAAGCACTTGATATATCATTAAAGCACATGTTAATGGGTTGAGAACAAAGAAATAGTCAATTAGGCTTAAAGGGGCTTATCAATGATATAATTGCAAGGTTGGCTATTTGGCTTTGGTTAAAGAAAATGAATGCCTTTATCATTTTTAAATGTGCATGTGATGTAATTTCAACCAGATTTAAAGTAAGTTCTAGAGTGACAACTTAATAGGTGAATATCACACACAAGAGAAATAATCATTATGGTCTCAAAAGCTCACAATTAGAGGTTTTTAAACTCAACTCATTCAATCTCAAAATTCATCACCAATTGCAACAATCAGTTGTTCATTCATGTTATGAAATCTCTAAATTCAATTGATCAAAACTTAAAACTTATATACTTCTTAAGATCATTACAATACACTTGAATAGGATGATTTTTTGTTTACTTCTACTCTTTTTTTAAAAAAGAACAAAAACATGTAACTAATAAAATGCATCTCAGGAGTTAAGAATAACTCCTTCCTCTACCATTTTTTTCACACCTCATGCATCTAATGGTTTTTACTAACTAACTAATTTTTTTTTTACAATTCCTCCCCCAACCTAAATCAAACATTGTCCTTAATATGTTCTAGAGCTTAAAGAAAGTTTTTTCTTTTTGCATAAACACACAATAAACCAAAATGCTAAAAGTAAAACCAAAAGATTAAGGAGAGTTACAACTAAAGAGTGGTATCTGGATTCTACTTATGACTGCTATCTAAAGATTTCCCACCTATTTGCTTGACTAATAGATCTGGGTGACGTTCATAGGTTTGCAATTGATCGATCAGCTGATCAGTAGTTGATGCAGAGATTATGGAATGGCAAGTCACTTGGGGTATAAATCTTGTTTCCACAGCATGATCAAAAAAAGAAAACAGATCATCATAAAAACCATCAACATTTAACAATCATAATGGCTTTTTATGAAAGTTTAACTTAGCCCAATATGGAACGCTAGAAATGCCA
Source organism: Inga laurina (assembly GCA_963855925.1). NCBI lineage: Eukaryota > Viridiplantae > Streptophyta > Magnoliopsida > Fabales > Fabaceae > Inga > Inga laurina. Next base: position 26,726,943 of record OY979706.1, on the reverse strand, counting down.
TCCAATGTCTCCAAACCACCAGGTATAGCGATAAAAGCTTCAGCATGGTAGAACATTCATCCCATTTGTTCAGGCAAGCTCAAAACCTTTAACTCTTGTCTTAAGGAAAAGGCATAAGCTTCCAACTCCTTCACCCTTACACTCAAATCCTTGCTTCCATTCATGGATACAGAAATGGCCACACTTCCCCTTTGGCCCTGGATGCCTCCCCGTATATAAAGTTGATCTTTCTGGCAGCTAATGCAATTCCAAGTTCTTTTACTGTAGTTACAAACTCTCCATTCTTGCCCGAATTATTTTCACCAAAAATACATATAGATGTAAATCTATATTTTTGTGTGATACCCTTTTGCCCTTTTCTTTCTCTCGGACCATTTGTGCTTTCAGGTTGAAGAATGCATATTTACAAGTAAAGAGTGCATATTTACAAGTGGAATAGTATATATTTATACTAATAAAACACCGACAACAAAATCATACAAATCACGCATTTTTCAAAGAAATTTGAAAACATTTCGGACACAAATGACGGCGTAATTTGCATAAAGAAATTAAACAAAAAGAGTAAAGAAAGTCAAAAGTTACTGAAAAGATAAAACAGATTAGACAAAAGTTGCTGAAAAGATAAGACAAAATAGACAAAAGCATGATTATGTATAGTAGTTATGGTTTTGGCTCACATCCTCCTCTGGTTTTATGTCCAATAATGACTTAAATGCTTTATATGAATCAAGGATTTGCCTCCCATCTAGTTTTCTTAAAAACTGAAAAACAGGGTCTTTTAACGTCAGATTCCTAAGATAGTATCGTCATTTTTCTTTGTTGAATACGTCCAATAAATCAAGAAGAATACGATGAACATCACCACTTGGATGTGTCTTAAGAGTTTTAATGATATCATCTAATGACTCCTTACTCAGTCCATCCTTTATAAACTTAATTTTATCTTCTCGATTATAGAAACCATACATTTGCTCCTACAGCGCTGATCATATGTCCACCTTGTACATTTATAGTAGACATTCATTCTTTTAGCTCTTCTCTTTTTGGAGTAAGAATTTCTTCCCATTCCTAGCATAGGTTTAACAAATGATTTATGAATCTCACATGCTAAACATACCTTAGCTTCAATGATCTAGCGTACATCCATAGGAAGGCCCAAATATTTGAATATCTTCATCCTTTCAAGTTGACTACTATAGATATTCCTGAGCATATCTTTAGGAAGAGTAGGGAACATGTTCTTAAGCTTTATAAGAGATTCCTCCATAGTAACTTAAAATAAAATTGATGAAAACTAAAATTCTCAAAGTGGTGAAGTGTATTTCGGTGAGTAGAAAAGAAAAAATGAGAGAATAAGGAAAAGAGATTTTGGGTTGCCTCCCAAATAGCTGCCCTTTCTTAACGTCTTTAGCTAGACAAAACCAAACCAAATTGTTTTTTTTTTTAATTTTTTTTTAATTTTACGAGAAAGAGGACTTACCTGTTGGTTCCTCAAATGTGATGACATATTTCAAACTGTTGAGTACATTGTCATTATACTCTTTTAGCCTTTGCCTATTTCACTTTGAATTTTTTATCACCATCTTGAATCTCTGCAGTTCTATATGGCCAAACTTGAATCACAGTAAAAGGACTTGACCACCTTGATCTTAGCTTTCCTAGGAAGAGCTTAACCTTGAGTTATATAAAAGTACTTTTTGTCTCGGTGCGAACTCTCTCCTCAAAATTCTTCTGTCATACCACATTTTTGTCTTATCCTTATACAACTTAGCTTTTTCATATGCTTATTGTCTGAATTCTTTAAGCTCATTGAGTTGGATAAGCCTTTTCTCACCACTTGCCTTCGTATTCAGATTGAGGCTTCTTTGTTGCTTGACTGTTGGCTTGTAGTTGTCTTCCATCAGGATCTTATGCATACAAATTGAAGGACTAATCCTTCTTATATCAGCTATTAACCATCCAAATGCTATTTTATACTTCCTTAGAATTCTTAACAGTTTTTCTTCTTCATTGGGAGTAAGAGCTGCAGAGACGATTACTGGTGATATTGAATTTTATCCCAGATAAGCATACTTCAAGTGAGATGGAAGTGCTTTCAACTCCAGTACTAGTGATTTCTCTATTGATGTATAGGCTTACTCGACCTTTCTCCCAAATCTTCAAATGGTTTCTTGATAAAAATGGGGAATTTGCTTCAAGGTACCTAATCTACTCAAAGACTTTTGGATTTGTAGATTTTGATACATCTACCATTCCCATTAATAATGGTTGATCCATGTAGATTCATTCACCATGTCTTTTGTGCAGTTGGTCAATGTATCTACTCTATAACAGGTGTCACCTTCATCTGGAAAGGACAAAGCCTTAAAAATATTGAAGGATACTTGATTATCTTGAATCTGTAAGGTTAACTTCCCCTATTGCACATCAATTAACGTTCTCCCAGTTGCTAGGAATTGCCTCCCAATAATGATAGGAATTTCTTAGTCTTCTTCTATGTTAAGTATGATGAAATCAGCTGGGAATATGAGTTTGTCTACCTTCACCAGAACATCTTCTTAGACACCTCTTGGATGTTTTATTGATTGGTCAGCCAGAAGTAATGAACCTATGGTCGGCTTCACCTCTCCAAGACCAACTTTATTGTAGACAGATAGAGGCATGAGGTTTATACTTACTCCAAGGTCATAAAGTGCTCTTTCAAAGTGACATTGACCTATGATGCAAGGTATGCAAAAACTTCCTAGATCTTTCAGCTTTGGTGGTAATTTATTTTGGAGAATAGCACTACACTCCTCAGTAAGTGCAACTATTTCAAATTCCTCAAGCTTACACTTATTTAAGAGAATGTCCTTCATGAATTTTGCATAACTGGGCATTTGGGCAAGAGCATCTGCAAAAGGAATGTTGATATGTCACTTTTTGAAAACCTCCAAAAACTTTGCAAACTGCTTGTCTAGCTTTACCTTCGTAAGTTTCTGAGGGTGTAGAACTGGTGGTACATATAGAGGAAGATTGTCTGGAAAGCTGATTCTTTCTAGTATCACATTATCCTCTTTAGGTTTCTGTGCTTCCTCCTTTTGTTCTTCACTGATTTCTTTCTTTTCTCCATTATCCTTCTTTTTAATTACAAGATCTTTCAATTTTTTTTCACTTATTAGTGCAACGGCCTTCACATGCTCTCTGGGGTTCTTTCAGTGTCACTGGGTAGAGTTCTTGGTTGCCTTGAGTTCACTATATTTGCAATTTGGCCCATTTAAATCTCCAAGTTCTTTATTGAGGCTTCGTGGCTTTTGAGTGTTACCTCAGTCCTAGTTATGAATTGAGATGTATTCATGGCTAGTTGAGCTAGTGCATCTTCCAAATTCACTTTCTACTATGATAAATTTGGTTGTTGAAGGGCTTATAGCTAGTAGTTCCCTTGCTACTTGAACATATTTTGATTATTCCTCCAACCAAAGTTTGGATGATTTCGCCAGCCTGGATTATAGGTGTTTAAAAATAGGTCATTTCTTTGATTTCTGATGAAATGAACTTGCTCCAGCATGAATGGGTGTCCTTCCTGACATTGTGTGCTCACATGAGATCTTCCACACCGATCACAAGTTTTGGCAGGAGTGTTGATTACATTTGCTTGGTTTGTCAATGAGCTTGCTTGGATATAGATGCAACTTGAGAAGACTAAGTTTTAAGGATATCAAGCTCATGCACTCCAAGTGCTTTCTTTGAAATATTACATTCAGAAGGCCATTGGTATGCATTGGCTGACATCTCCTTAAGTCAATTGTAAGCATCATCTATATTTTTTCTCATTAAAGATCCTCCAGCTATAGCATCTACAAGAGTTCTAGTGGTATGGTACATCCCATTATAGAAAGTCCGCAATTGCCACCAATTTGGTAACCTATAAAGAGAGCATCTCCTCAGCAACTCCTTATATCTTTCCTGGGCTTCATAGAGGCTTTCAAGATCATGTTGGGAAAATAAGATAATTTCATTTCTCAATTTAGCAGTTTTTCCTGAAAGAAAGTATTTTGCCAAATATTTCTATGCCAAGACACCCCATGTAGTTATACTTCCCACTGGTAGTAAGTGTAACCAACTCTTAGCCTTATCCCTGAGTAAGAAAGGGAAAAGTCTAAGTCTAATGGCATCATCAATAACACCATTATACTTGAATGTGTCACAAATTTCTAGGAAGTTGGCTATATATGCATTAGGATCTTCTATTGATAAACCACCAAATATATTTACATGCATCATCCAGATAATTGCAGGCATGATTTCAAAGTTGTTAGTTGCTATTAGTGGTCTTCTGATTCCAGAATTTGTCCCCATGACTGTTGGTGTTGCATATCACAAAGTGTTTTGGTTTCTGTTGTTTCTCCCTCCAGATTTGCTATCGGATTGATATAGGTAGCGAAATACCATCCATATAGGAGGCCTACCTAAGCCTTCCAAGATGAAGGCATGCAAAAAGTAATATAATGTATGAAATTAACTCTAAAAAATAGCACAATTTATACAGAACTATCAGAGAAAAAACCTCTTCCTATCAGAGAAGGAAACCTCTACTTCTCTCTCTTCTTTCTTGACGCTTGGCCTTAATCTCTATTTATAAGGGAAAAATGTGTTTCTACAGTAACAAAAACATGGTTGCTACAATGAAAACCACATTGCAACAGTGGAAAGCGCGTTTGCTATAGTACTTCCATCCGCTACAATGACTTCCGTCTGCTATAGTGACTTCTGTCATGAATAGTAACCAAGTGAATAGTAACCGATGCTACAGTAATTGTCCTCTTTCAATCCCATCAGCCCAAATTTTAGTCTCCTTTCTCCTCTTATTATGTGGCTATTATTAAAAGGGAAAACAAATAAATGTTATAATAGTAATAAAAATATTTAAGCCAAAATCATCTGTATTTATCAATTACACCTAAATTTATTACAATAATATCAAATATCGTCCATAACATCATCATATAAGGGAAAATAAATATGCAAATATTTTACTTATCAATATTCAAAGGATTAAAATGGTGAATTAAAGAGCACATGAAATGACAAAACCAAGCAATTAGTGATTTCACACGACATGATTATGCTTGGAACACAAATGGTAAACATTTGGTTATGCTGCCAGTGAGCTTTCCTGTGAGGCACTGAGTTTGTCTTGTGGTTTTGGATGACCAATTGATGATCAAATATTATGAAAATTTATAGGGTGATTGTAGACATCCTAAGCTTTCATTTGATATGTAATCAATAATTTTTAGAGCTGTATACAAAGAGGTAAGAATTTTTGAAGTTTACCCAGTGAAATTGACTATTTTCCGGAACAGCGTCCAAAAACTTAAGATCTGGGAATTGTGATCTTTTAGTTGGATAATGGTTATATTTTTTCTTAAAACTAGACTCAATAAGGGTCGTATAGCCTTTAGAATCACTCCAATTCAATGCCTACAAATTTAGTTATGATTTTTCAAAATTTGGGCAGTAAAATCTACCAGAATTTCCAATTAATCCAAAAATGAAGGAAAATTATGGGATAAATTTATACCAGATTATTTCTCTTTCTCTAATGGGCTTGGATGTGTTTGAGAGCTAACTATGAGGAGGGAATATTAGACATATGCTAATGAGTCTTATGTCATAAAATTACTACACAAAAATCAAACATTTTGATATTTGGGTTAATTAAATAATAAAAATGGATAAAGGAAACATTTTAAAAAGCTATTTCCCTTCCTTTTTTTTCCTTCATTCCCATGCAGCCATGAGAGCCCAAGAGAGAGAGAGTTCTTCATATTTTGTAGAGAGAAGGAGGAGTATAAGTCAAGGTAGGTTTGATTTTCTTCGGTAAATAATCTCCTAACCTTCGTAAACCTTCCTCTAAGCTTGTTCTCTACATGATTTAGGGGGTTATTGAAGAAAATTTTAGTGCTAAAGGGTTAAGGTTTTCAATCACAAGAGGAAAACGCCAAAGGAAGAAGAGGTAACTTCCTTAACTTCAACTATTAGTTGTTCTAGCTGCTATGAGTCATTTAATCAATGGATTTTTGTTGTATTTGCTTCGATTGTAAAATTTGGGAAAGGGTGTACCCTAGGTGTTATGCTGCCAAAATTGAGTCCAAATGGTGGTTTTAACGTAATAAAATAGTTAATAAAGTGATTAGGAGTCGGAAGGAGCAAGTCTGCAGAGTCAGATTTCAAAAACCCCAAATTTCCCCAAAGAATTCTAGGATTCGGTCATGTCTAATTCAAGGGGTTAGATTTGGATTTTTGATGATCTGATGATTTCATTGAGCTAAGGAGGGAAACTTACGTGGGGTTACAGTTGATTACTTTTACAGAAAAGCCTGAAAAAGCGTAATTACAAAAATGCCCCTGAAACCCTTAAATAGGGGCTGCCAAGGGCATTCTGGTTTTTTTGGCAGTGAATTTGGTAATTATGAGTCTGGAAATGGATTCCTTAGGTGAAAATATGTTAGAATAGTCTATATTAAAATTTTGAAAAAGGTATAGTCAGATCATGTACGACGGGCCCGACCGGGTCCTCGGGGGCATTATGGTAAATTTTTATAATAGACTCTAAACCACAAGAAGCACTATAGAAGTGTCTGAACTTGTACATTTTATATTTTAAGACCGAGTAGAGGGCCCAAGGGGTTGGCACACATTATGAGGCACGATGTTCGAGGTGGAAAAGGGTTAAGGTAGGGAATTTACCTCTCATGCGTGTATTTGATATTTGTGCTGTGTATTGATGCATGTTATTGTTTTGCTTGATTATGTGAAATATATATGAATGATTGAAGCTCTGTTTCTGTTTATACTATAGCCATAGTTTTGTTTCATGAACATTGAGCATACATATGTGTTATTGTGTTAGCATGAGTTAATATAATACAAGCATGTCATACATTAAGCGCTTATCCTGCATGCATATTGGTACTGTTTCCTACTGAGATTCTCTCAAATCTTACCCTCCCCTACCAACAATTTAGCCAAATGAATACGAAAGGTATGCTAAGATTAGAGAAGAAAACTACACAAGAGGATTACAGGTGTGGAACAAAGACAGGAAGATATCTCCATTTCATTGGGACGGGTTTAGACATCCAAGTAGCCCTGTACAGCTACATTGATTGTAATCATCATGTATGAACCCCTATGGAGAATTTTTGTAATCATGCACATATTATTAGTATATTTATGCTATTCCTATGTTGCCCACCGAACCATGCATTAATATTTTGCTACAAGTCAAAATAAATAAGGGTATGACATTTTGGTATCAGAGCAAGGATCTGGCAACATAATTGTCTGCTCAGGGTAAATGTGCTAGTTCTGGAAACATGATAGTATGTTGATATTCTTGATTATTTAGCGATAGGAACAACGAAGTGAATTACTTCGGCTAGTTTACAAGCTCCTGAAAGGAATAAACAAGCCCCAAGGAAACAATGGAATATCTGGAAGGCAACACATATTACCATACCAGAGAAAGGATGGTACAAGGATTACACGAATGCTAAGGAAGCGGTCCGAATAAGGCCAAAGTGTGGGGACTCATCCTGGAACAGAATCATCAATAAAATGATCAGTGTCCAGCCACAATTGTAGGTAGTTAAGAGTCAGGAAGATAAGCCACAAATAGACAAGACAGAGACAGATCTGGATTCCGTTATCGATCCCAATGTTGGAGTGATATACTTGATGTATGGCTTACAACCGGATCAAGAGTTATGGCAATACATCAAGGGTATATACCTATGGGGTTGTTAATGAATATAACATCCCAGTGGCCCAAAATACAACATACACGAATAGACTGGCCTAGTGGAGGGTGGTTAGTGATAATTTACTTTAGTAATTCTGGATGACCTAGGGATCCATACAACACTACACTTTTCCAGGATATAATGTGTTGGCCCAGAAGAAGAATGAGATTGTACAGTAGAGTCCAACAAGAAACTTTATGGACAACAGGGAACATATCAGGGTATGTATTTAGGCACAAGTACCGGGACTATATATCAATGCGGTTAGTGTCCACACATAATGTTTAGTCAGTCGATGACAGTTGGCATGACCCGATGACCAAGGGCAATCACAGGGTAGCAGTGGTCGAAGACAGCTGAAGCTGGTATCCGCGTTTTGACCTAGGTACACAAAAGTTAAGCGTGCTCAACCCAAGAAAATGTTAAGATGGGTGACCTCCTGGGAAGTTACATGAACATGTTATGTTATGTAACACAAGAGAGCAACAACATGTTGTATGGTAGTTTAGAGGCTGATATTGTTATAGGTTTTCACCGACCACAGTAAACCTCTGTTATGTGTAATTTTAGGAGTACCTGTGTATCCAACACATTGTGTAATGACAGATATGTTATGTAACACAAGAGAGCAACAACATGTTGTATGGTAGTTTAGAGGCTGATATTGTTATAGGTTTTCACCGACCACAGTAAACCTCTGTTATGTGTAATTTTAGGAGTACCTGTGTATCCAACACATTGTGTAATGACAGATATGCTCTTGTTTTTATGAGATATTTACCTCTTCTTTGTTTCACATAGTAAAACATAAAGGTGATGAGACCAGGAGGTACAAGTGCTGGGCAGGGTCAGGAAGTTAAACCTAACCCAATATAGCAAACATAGGGCAAGTTAACTAAACATTAAACAAGGATCATACTAATGAGCTTTGATAGGTGCAGCAGATCACAGAACAAGGGAAGATTAGAAATTTAATATTATCTAGGAATGGCCAGCGTAGTGACTTTCTCTTCCATACTCTATGTGATTATCTATATGCCTTATATGCCATGTTTTATGACATGACTTGTAGACACACAGCCTAGTTGGGGTGCAGAACCCAATTAGAATAGAGAAACATTTTCGAGCAGGCAGTCATCTACATCGGGACAGAGAATATCTCTTGGCAGGCAGTTGTATGTGTAGGAAATAGGGCACAAGTAAGGGTCATACAGTCATATGATCATGAATAATGCTTGCAGCCATTGAGGGCACAAGTAAGGGTCATATAGTCATATGATCCTAAATAATGTATGTAGCCAGTCAAGTTTTGAAATTTATAGATCTTACATCTAATATGCTTTTAGCTTTATCTTGGTGTCATGGCATCTCACTCAAAGTCTAGTTTCATATGAAACAAGTTTCATCTCAATAAAAGTTGTGGCTTTGGAGATATGTCCAAATTACAGAACCTCTATCTTGCTAAATGAAAACAGAGCAAAACAAAGTGGTCATTGTCAAACCCCTTAACATTTTGATATACACAGAGTATTAAGTGCACAGTTCCGTAAGGCATAAGAAATAACGGAAACATATTGACATTAAGTACTTGTTTACAATACAGAAGTCTCCCTATAAGGTTTGATAATATATACAATTTTGTCCAAAATATCAAAATAAACTAATTATAACCAACAGCTTCATCATCTTGACCTGGACACCTTAGTTGCCGGTATTTACCGTTTGTCCCTAGAGCCGCTAGCTTCTGCTAGAAAATTTTCAAATTTTAAATAAAAGGGTGAGATTCAGATGAATCTCAATAGTAGCATGCAACCAGTCATATAAAATGAAAGAATTAAATATGCCCTAACCATGTAATGCAACATAACACAAACAACACAGCATGGCACATGAGTTGGGGCTGGTTCCCCACTACCCGTAAACACCTCAGTTGGGTTCTTGCTCACAACTGGGTAAGTGTGCCTCCGCACATAATTGCCCCTCTAGGAAAAACAGTGTTCATATCATAGAAGATGGTATAAACAAAGCATATAGACAATTACATAGTATATAAAGAAAGTGCTACTACCTCATGTCCAAATTTAAGTCATTAGTTCAATTTGGCTCGGGCTCCACAATCTAGCCCTAGAATTCCAAGTTTAGAAGAATTAGGTTAATACCCATTCATGTGTCACTATAGACTCTTCCAAATTACTTTTGTTGGTTATATTAGCCTAAAACTACAAAATTACCAAAATACCCCTAGAGACCAAGTCTAAGTCCCTTTGTACCCAATCCGACTGTATGTTTTCAAAAATTTTGACTTGCGCTATTCCTACACAGTTTTTCATGTCGAATCCATTTTTAACCTTGGTTTTCTCAAAATCACTGCCAAATGAAAGTTTTGCCCTTAATAGCCCTAATTTTGATTTTACTGCTATTTTTATAATTTCACATTCTATCGCTTTTCTCACAACATGATCAACATCAACCCTACACAATTTTCCATTCTGAACACAATGGAACCATCAAATTAATGAAATTCTAGCCCTAACTTCTTGAAATAGGTCTGGCCAAAACTCACACTAAAGAAAGGGGAAATGTGTTTTTCATGATCCAACCCTTAAAGCTCCTCCCTTTTCTCTCCTAATCACTTGATTAACCATTTAAACACTTATTAGACATGATTTAAGGGAATGTGGACAACATAGCCCCTTAGGGTTTCATCATCCCAAATTACAAAATCAATCAAAAAATAGCCACCAAACAACCAATAACAAGCTGAAATCAACAAGAAAATCAAGGTTTTATCGTACCTCTTAATTTCTCTCTCTCTCTCTAGGTCATCCCCCTCTTCTTTTCAAACTCTTGATTTTGAGCTGCTATACATGTATTCAAGATGGCATAGAGGTTAGAGAGGGTTTGCCATGAATTTGCAAGCAAGAACATGTGAATTTCACCTTGATTTTGCCTCTTGTGCTTCTTGAACCATAAGTTTCCAAAAATCTTCTCTCTCTATCTTTTTCTGATGCTTGTTGTGAAAATGAAGAAGGAAACATGAAGATGGAGCTTTAAAATATCTCTACCTCACTTTTAAAATATAATAGTTTAATGGGTTTTATGACAACTTTTTCATTTAATCTTATCCCTTCATAATTTGAGTCATAAATCCCCATTGCATTTGGACCAATTTTCCTCTTCTCTTGTTGGCCCAAAAACACCCCTATTAGGGTCCTTCATAACCCAATTTAGTTTTCTCCATTTATCCCAACTAATTTTACAAGATATATTATTTTATGAAAATTCCACCTTTTTGACTTTTCAAAGTTCAATTACATGGTCACAATTGCTTCATAAATGTCAAAGAAATATTTTTCCCTTCATTTCCAGCCTATTTGGATGAAAATGAGTATGTGTGCTGAAGAAAATAATTTTCTTTGGCTTAATATGGCAAATTACCATTTTGCCCATACATTTTGTGATTTTCACAGTGTTTTCATCCAACTTTGAGAATTTATATCTTTTTTTGCATACATTCAATTGAGGTGTTTCTAAAGGCTATTTAACCCTTTTAAATTCTAGTTTCAAAGAAAAATATAGCCTTTAGCCAATTGGAAGCTGAAAATTCCTAGAATTTCAATCTTTAGACGATGTTCTAAAAAGTAGTCAGTTTTACTGGGTAACTATCAAATTAAAGCTTAGAGTGTCTACTTTCATTCTGGAAAATTTCACAATTTTTAGATATCATTTGATTATCCAAAACCACATAACAAACTTACTGCCTCATAGGAAATTTTCATTGGCAGCATAATCAAATTCTCTAAAATTCACCTTTCCATTTCATTAAATGACACAATTGGGGGTATTTATCCTTTTATGTACATCACCATTTACCATTTTATACCATTAAATATCTCATTATATAAAAGGAATATTGATGATAAAATTTGGGGTGTTACAGTCATCACTCAAGTGATCATAAAAAATGCATCTCTAGAGGTGCCATTCGAGTCATCACTCAAGTTGATATAACTTCCATATGAATTATTTTAACTTTGAATTAAGTCATTCCAACTTCCATTTGAGCATAGTGGCCTTCAATATCAAATCTATGAACTTGGGCCTTTAGATTCACATTGTATCTTGCACTTTCTTCTTTCTTCTTTCTTCAATCTTTTCTCTTCTTCTTTATGATTATTCTCCACAATCCCTTTTGATAACTCCTTACTTTTACTTGACAAATATCTTCAATCTCTTTGTTCTTCTTCCTTTTAATCATTCTTTGTAATTCAATTTGATAATTTCTTTCTTTCTTGACTTGCTCTCCCCATATTTGATAACCTCTTTCTTCAATATCTTCTATCTTCTTATTCTTGTCTTGATCATTCTCCATAATCCAACTCGATATCTTTTTTCTTTGATTGATTAATCTACAAAATATTTTACATTAAATATAATAGTTAGTCAAAGTATAAGATAAATACATCATACAAACTTTTTTCTCTTAATATTTGGCATCCATATTTGACATTATCAAAACTAGTCATATCTAACTCAATGCTTGCTAGTAGATGCAATCATCTTTTAGTTTTACCATAGGGAGATCAAAATATGATGAAGTAGAAAATCTCTTGTGTTTGTCCATGATATCAGTAAAGAACAAAGGTCAAAAGTTGGATATGAGAAGTTGAAATAGAAGTGGATAAGTGGATTTCATTTTTTGGGCATTTAAATATAAAGGGTTTCATGGATTATCTTATTGTTGAACGTGTCCTTTAGTATTAAAGATCATTTATTGTTAATTAAATAGAAGTGGAATGGAAAGGGGTTTCAAGGATCATCTAGTAGAATGTGTGCTTTAGAATGGAAGGGTTATACGGCCTAACATGTCCTTGTCAACTACCATAAGTAATGGTTATTGAATAATAACAGTGAACATGATCTTCATTAGTAATGGTTGTTTAATAATAAATGTGAAGTGGCAATTGTTTTTTCTTTTAACATTTTTAGGCTACTTTTCCCTAACTATTAATTTTTTTAATATTCAAAAAATAAAAAAAACAGTAGTGGTTTTTAGTAATCACCATTACTACTGTCTTTGTCCTCCTACTCCTCACCCTCGCTTGGCATATCATCAACATTAGAGGAAGGAGATGAAGGGTCTGACTAGAAGCGATCATATGCAACCTAATTGTGATAAAGGATGAGGTTCAACTTCATGTTCAAACTATGGGCGTGTGTAGAGAGACGCCTTGTGGAGTAGTCAAGGTTGGCCAATGTCTGCAACAAGCATCCATTTGAGGAGAAGGCAGAAGAGGAGGATGTTAGGATCGGCAGGTACATCGGAAGAATTTTTTTAATAAAATTTTGCCGATCCTAATCAAGGATCTATCAACAGCGTTTAAACTGAGTTAGAAGGATTCGTACCTTTTTCAATTCAGGGTTTTTGATCTCTGGGAGCCAATACGTCAAGTCCGCTCCCTCTACCGGTATCCACATGATTGCTCTCCAACATGGACTGCGTGCTAGTGCCTCCAATGTCTCCTAAGGTTTCCCTTGCGACTTTGATTTCTCATGCGTGTATGAGTATATCTGCTCTATCAAGTTTATAACTTATGAGGGCTATATTCGAATTTTAAAATTAATCTTCATTAATTTTGAAATTAATTAACAATTAATTATCTTGATGAGCTAATTAAATAAATTCAGTTTAAATTAAATCTATCCAACAATTTTAATTTAACCTATTTATTTAATCCAAATAAAGAGCCATTAGATTTAAGTTATCTTCACAAATTAAATCTGAGATACATATCTCTATCATGTTAGTTATTAAATTTAATATATCTTAATAGATTAAATTTAAAACTAACACAATATAATAATATCATATAATATATATACACACATATATACATAAGATATGTATTTCGAAAATATATATCTATATAATATTATTAACGAATTTTTTATTATATATATAAATATATAATTCGTTCATCTTAAATTAAACATTATCTCGTGTTGGGCCATTCTTGTGTGCGACCCTGTAGGCCCATATGAAGTTGGCAGTGGGCCAATAACTGTACTAACCCATAAGTCGCAAGCGGCCTCTAGCAAGACATTACGACTACGCAATTCATTTGAGAATTGTTAACACGATGCAACCTGTCATACAACCATGTCATGTCCCTTTTGTCACACGATATATCAGTCAAGGATAAGGCATGGATAATGCCATCCTCTTGTTCCTGACCATTACTTTATCAATTCCTGACTAGCCTAACAATAGAAATGGAAACTCCTTTCTATCGTAGTATAGCCATACATTTCTTAGACTCACTTATCGAGGGTCTCAGTAATATCTCTCCACTAATGTGAGGGACAAATTCCATCTTGATCATTCATATTCCTCTACATGAAAAACCATTAAGCTCAATCGTAGCCTTTATCATCACCTGGTCAAAAGTAACTTTTGACTAGTTCAAAGCTTAGCAACTCTCATGTAGGAATCCATGATAACCTCAGGTCTAAGGGCATTGTGACGCAGCTATACATGAGAAAAGTTTATGACTTGATCCATGTAGCTTTCTCATAGTGGGTCGGTCCAGCACCTTGTACTCTTACAAGTGCCTAAGACTTTGATCTGTATCTCCATATCTTATCAAAGTCATCTGGTCTTGTTTCATCTTTACTCCCACATAGATGACCAAGCAGGGACATTTTAGGATAATCTTTATGATTTATCCAAGGATACAATTATCACAGTTAACATGCAAATAATATGATAACAGAATGGAGAAATTTCATTAAATTAATAATGTTCAAAGTACAATAATTGGACCTTTGGGCACAATTTCCAACAGAGGAGTAGGTGGTGGTAGAGAAGGAGATTGTGGATCTAGTAGTGGAGGAGGAGGAAGAGGAGAGCTTATGGAAGAGGAGGAGTGTGAATGGAAAAAGCTCTCTGGCATCTGACAATGATAAAGGAGAGAAAAATGAGGCTGATCAATGAAGAAAAGTACTAAGAACAAAAGAAATAGGTTAGTTTAAATAGAGTTGAAATGTACTTTGTGTCAGACCGAAAAAGGTTATGAAAAAGCGTTTTATTGAGTTATCTTTACATGATTGATGTTTATTATGAAAGGTCATTTTTTTCATACTTTATGGTCAATTGATATAATCATTATGTTTATGTTTTCACTTATGTAAGGTTCGAAGATGAATTGTTTGTAAGTATTACATAATAGTTGTTTCGAAAGAATCGTTATTTTTGTCATTAAATAAATGACAGTTATTAAATATAATCGTTATTTTTGTGTTTATGGGAATTCTGCGTTACAATACATGATGATATGTATAATTAGCTGTTACTTTTAAGTGTTATATATTCTTGCGTGACCTCTTCTTCGACACATATGCTATTTATTAGCTTTAATTGTTATTTATTGAATATTATATATGCCCAAAGCTATAGTAGTGTTAGTTAACAATGGCTTAAATCTTTGATCTGCTCATTTATTTAAAACAATGTGTTTTGAGTGATGACCAATGGATGCTCATCAAGCTAATAAGCACCAAATTAAATGCAAACAATTAAGCATAATTACTTTATAATTTGGACTAAAATCAAACTCAAACAATTCAAATCTCATTTCAAAAATAATGATTATATTACTGCTTATGTTTGAGAGAAGAACCAGAATCAAATCATTAGAGCTTGTTTGGATTGCAATTAGCATGGCCAAAACCTACATTTTTTAAGAAAAAGTTAGTTGACAAGATTTTTCTTTATGTTTGGGATCTCTTTTAGAAAAAAATGACTTCTAGGCTAAAACTGGCTTTAAAGTTGAAGTAATTCTTTTATGGTTTTTTAGGCTATCTTCATATTTGAAATTTTTTAAACTAATTTTTTAATATATCATCCAAATAAGTTCATATCAAACTAACTTTTTATAAAGACCTATCTAAATATAAATTATTTTACACTAATTAACTTTTAACCCAACTTCAATTTTTAAAAGTTAGTTAAAATAAAAGTCACTTTTATAAACGTACATGAAAGCAACAAAATTTTCATTTTGGCAAGACTAGAAGTTTTAAGAACTAATAAACATATAATCAATATTGTCATTTGATAAATCAACAATAAATTAATAAATAATAAAATTTAAAATAAGTCAAGTTCACAATTCAAGACTGGAACTACACTTTTTTACAAACTGATAGGAAAGTATATCTAATTATGTTATATAGGAATATGGGTAAAATAACATCCCATACCCTAACGTTATTTCTCATTTGTATCCAGCCCCTTAATCTTATTTACGGCCCATCTAGTCTCCTGATGTTATTTTTCTTGTGTTTCCAATATCCTGATCTTATTTATAGTGCATCTAGCACTTCTAAACCATTGTTAACTTTAGGACATTGTTGTCAAATTTGTGAGTTGACCCTCGAAGTTTACCATTTTTATGATTTAGTTTATATGTGGAATGAGTTACTCTTAAACTTATAATGGTTGTAAACTTGGTTAAATTCATGAGTTTGCACACTGAGTTTACCATTTTTATATTTTTATCTTACAAAATCATATTAATTCACTCTTAAATATATGCTAACTTTTTAGTTGATCATATTTTGTGACCTTATATATGAATTTTATAGAAATAGTTTTATTAAGTATGATACATTATGAATGTTGATGAATTTAATTTAAATTATTTGGATGTTAAATATATTTAATTAAATTGTTATCAGATTTTATATTTGAATTATTTAATTATACATTATTAATACCTATTTATTAATAAAAGTAAACTCATACAAGTTTACAATTCAAATTCACGAAATGAGTCCACATCACTGCCACGAGTTTGCTTAAACTTATGAGTTTAACAATCTTGCTCCAAGAAATTGATATCATTTTACCATATTTTCCTCTTCTTTTATTGAATTTTAGAATGAAATTGGGCATATCATATGTTCTCATAAAGGAAAATGTGTATAGAAAGATTTGTTCTACACTCATAAGATTTCTTAGGTTAAATGTGAATATTTGCATTAAATTAAATTGAATAATGGAAGAACTTATGCGTGTTTTCATTGAACCAAGAGGACTAGGCTAAGATTATGAAGTTGCTAAAAGACCATCTAATTAGGAGGTGCTAGATGAACTGGAAAAATAAAATCAAGGTGTTGGATTCATAGTAAATGAGATTGTAGTGCTAGATGCTATAGGAAAATAAAATGAGGGCACTGGATAATGTTATTTTAAAATTTTAATTGGAGGATAGGAAATAAATGGCTTTTGGAGTTGAGATTATGTCTTTTAAATTTGCAATGGATGATGGGCTTGATTTGGGATTCAATCTCGTGCAGAAGGATCAATGAGATGTTTCTCCTCAAAGATAATTGGGCTTTCTTAAGAGTTTTATGGGCTTCTAAAGGAAAATGAGCTGGCTGGATTTCTTGGCCTTTATTGATTATAGGGTATTGGGCTCTTTTGAAAGCTATAGACCCAACTTTATATCATAAGAATATGATATAGTTCGGTTATACATTTGACCTCAGCCAACAAGCCACTCTAACCCTCAATGTCAATCCAATCAAAAACAAAAACAAAATCATATATCTTGTCATTCACCCTCCTCTTCCCCAACTGCCAAAATATGATAAATGCTCTTGTTTCTAGAAAAACATGGTTTAATAATGATAACTTCAAAAAAATTTTAATGTAATAATCTTATCGTTTCATTTATATGTGTGTGTAATTTCCATCCCTAAAATATCTATTTCTCTCAATTCCTCAAATGTTTTATATTGGAGAGATAAATTTGTTATGAATAAAATAAAATAAAAAAATATTACTACGTCTGGTCCTTAATATAACATCTCATCTGTATTGTAATTTGTACTACAAACAAGAATATATTAAAGATAGGAGGTAGCAAGCATATGTTAACTTTTATATTAGACTTGAGTGATAGAGAGAAATTCTCTCCTTTTTGTGGGAGCGGTTTTTCTCTTTCTGTGAGAGCATCTTTGCTCTGTCTATGAGAGTTGTTCCTAGTGCTGCTCTCTGGCCTTGGCTAAATAGGAGGTTGTTCGGCTTATGTTTTTTCATCTTTTGGAGTTTGTCTTTTCAATTTTCTTTATATGGTGATGGTTTTTGGATCTATCCTATGCCATTTTAGGGTAGGTGGACCATATCTGAAATCGTATGATTCCTAGTAGCGACAAGTGAGCAAGAACAATCAAGATGGATTGTGGTGTCGTTGTGGACGGAACCTGGTCTAATAAGCTCTTTTGATATATCTACTCCATTTTGGTCTAGTTGGCTATGGAGTCGTGGTGTTTTACTCAAATCTAGTGGCTATAGGTTGAGGCAAGTTTGGTGAGCTCGATCGGAGTCTTATCAGACTTATGTGTGGTCATTGTTAGTGGTAGTGCTTCTTACCGATGGTAGTTGCTTGGTGGTAAATCTACTCTTAAGGTAGTAGACAATTTGGTAAAAGGGATGGGACCATTCAAACGGTTCTTTGAACCCCCATCCTTTACTTTTGCTATGACTTTCTGGTGGCTCTTTCATTTCCCCCAGTGGAGGTGGTGACGCATGTGTCCCTATGTGATTGAATTAGGGTTAGGTCAGGGTTTTGTTGGGCTTTGGCCATTTTTGTTGTTTTGGTGTCCTTTTCATTCTTTACTTTGTAATTAGCTTTATTCAATACTATAATATAAAATACTTCTGGCAGAGAGAGAGAAAGATTCACATTTAAAAGAATTAATTATTAATTATTTAATTCATATAATTTTGATTTAGTTGCAACTTAGTGTCTAAAGTTTAACTCTTTCTACATATTCCCTCAATTTTAGCTATTTAATTTTTTTACTCCTTATACATTAAGAAAATTATATGGTAGAGACGGATTTATAACCAAATTAAAGTTGTAAGACTTAACAAATTAAATGGCTAAAAAAAGACAATTAGATTTCAGTGACAGAGTATAATCAAGTCAAAACACTAACATAAAGTTGGTCTAGCGGGGCCTTACACAATCATTATTTAAGTTTGCTGCTTTAACATTTTTCTTTAGCAACATTAACAGTGTTAGAAATATATTATCAAAGTATACTTTATAAAGTTAAAAGACCAAAAGTATATTTTATGTCAAATTTAAAAGACTAAAAGTATACTTTAGCCCTATATATATATTTTTATAATCAAAAGTTTAGGTAAGTTGGGTCATGGAAACTTACTGCTTACAGAGTTATTTACAGATCACCCACCAATAAGGCCCTCACATAAGTAGTGGGATTTGAACTCACAACCTTGTGGGTTATGAGCCAATTTTTTACCAACTGAACCAATCTTTGTTGGCGTCCTAAATAAATAAATATATATATATATAACATTTAATATTCTTTTTGGTAAAAAAAGCCCAATATAATTATTTTTTCCTTGAGAGGACCGCACATTATCACTATTGGAGAGCCCAATAGTTACAAAGTGTGTTAACTTTGAAGATTTGGGGTCACATGGGATTCGAGTCCATGAGCCAACAACCTCCCCAATCAATCACATAAGTCACAACCACCTTTGTTCCGTCCCACACCTCTCTCCAAAAAGCCATCCTTTGTCTGCCGTTTTGACCCTTTTTAATTACATAAATTATCGACTTCATAATTTGCAAAATATCAAATCAAATGTTACCAAGGTAGTTAAACTCAGACTAACCATTAAATTGGTTAGGGTAATAAGTTAAGGGCTAGTGAGTCAAATCAGAGTCAAACCAATGAGGAATTAAAGATTTTAGGGTTATTAATATATGTTGGACTTTGGGTCCAGGTCCTCCCTTGATGGGCCGGACTATTTGATTAGGAAATAAGTAGCCTAATCAAATAAGAATAAAATCAGCATAAGATGTAGATTTAGGAATATTTAGCAATAATTATGGATTTGTTAAAAGAGGAACAAATCAGCATAATTAGGGAATTAATTGAGAGACAATTAATTGCTGTCTTGGAGGACAAGTAGGAGTGCACACGTTTCCTAATTAGTGGCCTCCATAAACCACTATAAATAGGGTGTGCCTCCTCAATTGCAACTCACCCCGCCATTGAGTTTTCTGGCAATTCCCTTCTCTCCTACCATCTTTCTGGTTCTGGTGATCTGCTGTGCAAATCACAATTAGGCTCTAGTAGTATAAAAATTGTGTGGGCACAAGTATGGAGTATTGGAGCTTTGACCCGGATACGAACATGGATTCGTCCAGGTACGCCTAATCTCCTTTTTAGTTGAATATTTTTTCTTACATTGGCATCAGAGCCATTTGATCCTTGAGGCTGTGATTTATTCTATGTGAATAATAAGTATGATATAATTTGTTTATATCTCAATTAATATTTCCGCTGTGCTAATTAAATATGCTCTAAGCATGATCTAATTCCTTTTTTTTTTGCAACATGTTGCATCTCGACACATAAAATTCATTCTGCCTCTGAGTGTTCTTTATGTTTGCATTACTTTGTCTCTAATCATGAATATACCATGCACGTTCTCTTCCATGAAATGCAATATGTGAACAATGATAATATGCGTGTCTGTGATATCAGTGTGTAATTATTCGGATTCTTGTTCACATACTTGTTATTCAACCTGAGCCAAATATGCACACATAAAATGCTGGGTTCATACGTTTGCTCCTCTGGTTAGTTTATATATATATAATAACTGTATATATATATACTATGATTTCATTCGTTTCTTCTCCTCCCTTCTTGGATCTCTTTAAAGTTGGTGTTTTTGGGACCTATGTGGAACCAAAAACAAGAGCTTTTTAACTCTTAAAGGTTAGAAGAGCCTTTGAAACCCAGAGGACACACATCCACGTCCGTTTACGTAGTGTCGTCAATTACGAGGAAAATTGGGTGTTTGAAACTCGATGTTTTTGCCCAAAGTAAGGACATGGATGTGTAGATCTTGAAGAGACGATTCCAACGATGCTTAGAACGCGTCAAACGGAGTCCGGATGAGGGAGAAACAAAGGAAAGAAGTTCGTAGGTCATTAGTCACCGCCGCAACTTCACTCATGATTTGATCAATGAAACAGAGGTTTTAAGATCAAATAAATGCCATGGATTTGTAGTTCGCTGAACTACGATTCCAACGACACCAAGAATGCGAAAAACGGAGCTAAAACGAGGGAGATATAGCCTCCCGAAGTTGGCGGGTCGCGATGACCCTTCGGAGCTCCAACCGGGTCTAGTTGACCTGGCTGGAGGTTGAAGACGATGACGTGGCAGTCAACGCCACGTCATCGGTCAACCAATGACACGTGGCGCCAATGAGCGGTCGACACATCAGCGCCTGGTGCCACGTTAGCATCGGCCAACGTGGCCACGTCATCCGTTGACAGAGACACGTCAACGCACGTCACTGACACGTCAACGGTGACGCGTCACTGTTGACCAGTCAAAGGTCAACGTTGACCGGTCGACGGTCAACAGTTGTCGTTGACTTTGACCAAAAAAAAGAAGGGGGACACATGGCGCGTGGGGCCCACTAGGGTCTCCGTTTGACACGTGGCAAGCACCGTCGGAGAGAGGACGACGCGTGGATTCTTGGGAGCTGACGCGTGTCGCCGGCTGACAGCCTCAAGGCGGCGCGTGTATGTCACGCACCACCGCCAAGCATGGCCAACGCTGGAATTTTCCAATTTTTCAGGATTTTTCCCATCCATACACCTTCTAGGGGCGCGTGAGAGCGAGTAGGACCTCCGATTGAGATGTGGTTGGTTCCTAAAAATCCCTAAATTCGAGAGCTTCAATTTGATATATAATTTGCATATATTTGAAGCACGTTTGGATATGATTTGAGTCAAAAATGTGCTTATGTGCACTTAGAGGGTCCCAAAATCGTTAGAATTGAATCAATGTTGGTTCTATTGTTTTTTGGGATAGGTTGGCTTATTTTTTTAAGAGTTTTTTTAGTTGCAACATAAGGTTAAATACTGCAAGATTCTTTAAAAGTAAGGGATTATTCAAATGAGTTTTTGAATATAAAATCCTATCCAACCTTGACTCAAACTCTTAGAGATAAACACCTGAAAAATTGCAGCAACTTAAAATTATTCAATAATTATTGAATAATAATAAGTCTTCCCATGCTTCTAACCACATTGATCCACTTGGATTGAAGCAATCCTTTATCACAAATGTTGTGACAAAGGATAAGACAGATAGAGATGTGAGAATCATCTCATCAAGTGGGAGGTATGCTGCAAATACATCCAAATGAGTGGATGTAAACATGGCAAAGAGGAGCTTGACATTGTAGCTAGATGCTACATAAGTTAATATGGTCAGAAGGGCCTATGAGAAGGAGAACCTAGTTAAGAGACAATGATATGAGGCTTAAATTTTTGAATGTTCTTGTTTTTCCATTGAATTTAAGATTAAATTCTCTGTTAGTTCATAGAATTGAATTCAGTATATTCTCTTCTTGTTTTCTTGAACATTCATGCTAGTTAGATGATAATGTGTTTATTATCTTGTTAATATAACTGCTCTTTGATTGAGTGGGAGTTTTCTGGAATGCGTCTAGAAATCCAAAGGGGAAAGTGTTCAAATGAAGACTGTGGTTAAAAGGGTGATGAGCTAACTAGTATGATTGGGATGGGAGTCAACATAGTTGTCTCCTGAACATGAAACTAGTGAACTTATTATCTAATTATCCTTTATCTTATTTGAACAAATAAGATTTGTATACCATAATCGTCTGAGTGACCAATTATGACCAAGTCTATTTGACTATGCTTATGAAGACAAGCTCAATAGAGATATTTGTGGAGTTAGAAACTCTCAAATCTCTTTCATTCAAGAAGAATGAGATGTCAGGGACATCCTACCAACTAGTCTTCAGCATTTAGAGGCTGAAGCAACTGAAGGATACAAAAGGTTTATGCTATCAAGCATAGAAAGAACAACATTGCTCAAACTTATGATGGTATGAGCAATGTAACCTTATCCAAGCCGTGTGGATAGTGTTGGAAGATAGTGAAATAGGTGATCTTCTTCCATAAAGTTAAAACTAAGTTAAGTTTTAACATAGTGTACTAAGTCCTAACATGTTGTTTAGGCAACACTTAAGGCAAATATCAAACTAAGAAGTTGAGACAAACTAAATGCCAAGTTCTTTCTAATAAACAACAAGTATATGTTGTGATAAGACATCTCCCAGAGAGTAGGAGGAAGCTATGTCTCCCAGTAAGTGGGAGTAAGCCATGTCTTCCAGTGAGTGGGCATATACAAAAGTATAAATTGCCCCTGATATGCATATTGTAACCTTCAGCAATGTGATTCACCACATTGAACTTAAGTGTGAGAGACTGAAGGATCCAAGATCCATCAGTCAGATGAACTTAGCTAAAGAGTGGGAGGATTCATCCTCTAAGCCCAAGGGCAAGAAACCTATAAGGTAAACTTGATCTAGAGAAGGTCAAATGGTTTCTACAAAGATGAAAAGCTACATTCATAATCCTTAAGGGTTATAAAAGTAGCGATCCACATGAGTTGTGGATATTTCAAAGAAGCATATGGCTTCAAGTCAAATGCAAAGCAATAAAGAGATAGAATCAAGGGATTGGAACTTGCACGTTAACTCTGTATAAATAAACCACCCTGATTCACTCCATGCAATTGCAACTGACAGAATCACATCTTTGCTATCTCTTTAGTTAAGGATCGATTGGGAACAAGTAGATTCTCAAATCTGTTGGGGGCATGTCACTCATACATAGGAAAAGAATCCTATGAAATCTACCTCGGAACAAATTGTCATCTAGCGAATGACTATAAGGGATAGATTCCCTAATGGATTGAATGCTCCCTTCATCATTTAGAAGGTGATGATAAGTACCTATAAGTGTCTGAAAGACACTAGAAGGACCTGCTAAGATGAATTGCAAAGTGTCATGCAGGAGGATTTGGATTCCTTTTAAGCCAAATACGTGTTTGGGGAATTTGTCACCTAGCCAAGAGGCGATTGGGAACAAGTAGATTCTCAAATCTGTTGGGGGCATGTAGAACCTAGAAAACACTTAGTGGCAAAGGGGTAATACAATGGAAGGTTGTCCATTATGCGTTTTAACTCTGAACTTTGGCTATCACAACAAGCTTAGTCTTGAAATTGCATCGAGATGATGTAAAGACCGCCTTCCAATTAAGAATTTTGGAAATTGGATGATGAGCTCTACATGAAGCAACTTAAGGGCTTCATAGAAACAATCACCCAAATAGTAGTATATGAGATTTGGTGAAAGCCTCACCAACTTCGAAATAATTGAAGAACACTACATAAGTCCCAAACGGTCTAGTGATAATTCTTTGTGAAGTCATCCTTTGTCAAATGACATATGAAACATGTGTCAAGGGAGTCAAAGGAATAAAGGATCAGAGAATCCTTAAATTCTGAGTTAAGAAAGTCATGGGTTGAACAAATATCTTGAATGACAAGATAAACGGGGAGTTGCACAAGAAAGATACAGTCTTTTCCACCTAAGACATGTACAAGTGTAATCCTTAGACACTTAGAATGTCAAAGTGAAAACCCATGGACACCCCTGAAGTCAAGGGCATAAACCTAAAGAGGTTACATGTCCTATGAGGAATCCAACATAAGAAAGGTGGATAGAGTCCCATGTGAGACTATAGTTGGTAATATGAATGTGCACATTGGTGCACATAAGACCAAATGTTCTTGGTCAGACTTGGAAGTTTCTTTTTGGTCCTGCTATGAAATGGGTTATGAGAATAACCATAGATTAAGTTGTCAAGACAAACAACTTTCTTTTGAAAGGATACTCTAATACAAGACTTAGGCAAATGGTGATGGAGTAAGGAAATATACATAGTATTTTTCCTGTTATCCATGGAAATAGAACTCAGGGCGTGTTCTGCCATCATTTAAAGTGCCATATGGCTAAAGTAATTCCTATGAAAGATTGGGAATGAATGGTGGATAGAAGGATCCAAACGATAACATCTTATGATGAGGATCCTAAGTATCACAACAAGGCGAAACATACCTTTTTGATACATTTCTATGAGAGATATGCTTTCAAAGAGGGAAAGCGATAGTTCAATGACCTTCTACTGACAAGATGTTGGTAGATCCCCTTATTGAGCCCATAGCTTGATTTTCATTGAGTTAGTGAAAAACTAGGGGCGCAAATAAAATATAAGGTCGTGAACTTCTTTTATAAGAAAATAAAAGAAATGGTATGTATATTATGAGTAAATACATAAAGGTATACAGTTTTGTATGTCGTGCAGGTCAAAAGAGGTTGGTTCACTCACACGAACAACCGTCTTCCCATGTTTTGGAGGGGCATGGGAAGGTAAGACGAGCAAATGATCACCATGAGATGGTTGAGAAAAATCTTTGCGTTTGAGTCGCCTCAGTTAGACTGAGATGAGATCCGCATGTGTGCATATACACAGAAAATGGATCGAAGCATGAATATAGACCTGTAGCCAGGCAAAGAACTCTTTTTCACAAACGAGATTGTAAAAGAGATATTGTGAAAAAGAAAGTTCTGGTTCGAATGTTGAGTACATTTTGGAACTAATGTCTGTACGGTGAAAGATAAAGAAATCAACGTACACCTCAAACCATTCACCGTAGCATGCAATTCATACTGCATGTGCTTGAGAGTTAAACTGCAACACGGGATGTGGGTGAAAGATCCCTAGTTCACCACAGTGTGAGTCCCAGGAAGGAAGAATACTTCGACGATGCTCTTAAGACTTAGGCTGCATCATGAAAGCTTGGTTTGGTGACAGCTACTTTAGCTGAAGCTCCATGATCACACTCGATTCGGTCAGACGAGTGAAAACCAGGAAAGCGACCCAGTCAAGATGGACTGATGTTTAATCAAAAAGGAAGATTTACTCCTAGATACATAAGATGTACTAGTATCTGTGGTCGACCCCTTACTAGCTCTATGTGTAGCTAGTAAGTGCGGATACTATGTGCGTGGAAGGCAATCTGAGTTAATCAACATATTAACTCGAGAGGGATTAGATATGCCATGAGCAATATGTATGGGATAATCTGGGGCATATGAGGCAATGAACATATAGCTTACGGTTATATATAAAGGGTGTCCTTGGATGCTGGTCCGATATAAAGGATTTCTAGTATCACAAGCACCAAATCTGAAAGACATTTTTACCCACGCAGTCACGGCAGACGCCAAGTATGAAACAAGAAAGAGTAACGCACGCACGATGGGAGGCCCATCAAGTGCGAGTGGGAGATGTTGGACTTTGGGTCCAGGTCTGCCCTTGATAGGCTGGACTATTTGATTAGGAAATAAGTAGCCTAATCAAATAAGAATAAAAGCAGCATAAGATGCAGATTTGGGAATATTTAGCAATAATTATGGATTTGTTAAAAGAGGAACAAATCAGCATAATTAGGGAATTAATTGAGAGACAATTAATTGCTGTCTTGGAGGACAAGTAGGAGTGCACATGTTTCCTAATTAGTGGCCTCCATAAACCACTATAAATAGGGTGTGCCTCCTCAATTGCAACTCACCCCGCCATTGAGTTTTCTGGCAATTCCCTTCTCTCCTACCATCTTTCTGGTTCTGGTGATCTGCTGTGCAAATCACAATTAGGCTCTAGTAGTATAAAAATTGTGTGGGCACAAGTATGGAGTATTGGAGCTTTGACCCAGATCCGAACATGGATTCGTCCAGGTACGCCTAATCTCCTTTTTAGTTGAATATTTTTTCTTACAATATAAAATTTTAAAGAAAAAAAATCGGACCGGTTTACCAGTTTTCGATTTGGACTACCTAGTCCGGTTTGCATTCTATCACACTTAACATTACCAATTGGTTTGCAGAAAAAAAAATTTGAAGTTGATTTATTTATGGGAAAATTTTAGTTAGCCCTGTGGAAGATATTTTATTTTAGTCAACTCCCAAGAAAATATGAAACTTTACTACATCTCTTGTGTTAAAATAAAAGTAAGTTTTACAAGTGAAAAAATAAAGATGCCTTTATTGAAAAAATAATGATGCCTTTATTTTATTTGCTTTGTGAATTGTCTTATTTTTCTTGTAAATATCTTTATTTTTTTTGTGAATTTTCTTATTTATCTTGTAAATAGCCAAAAATATTTTTAACACCCTAAGTTCTTTTAAATCATTTTATTTATCTTGTAAATGTATTTATTTATCTTGTAAATGTACTTATTTGTTGTGTAAATTTCTTTATTTGTCTTGCAAATGACCAAATTGTTCTTATTAACTCTTTGATTTCCTTTGAATTCTTTTATTTATCTTGCAATTACCTTTATTTATCTTGGAAATGTTCACATTGGTCTTATAAATTGATAAGTAAAATATTTGTATATTTTTTCCCCTTATATGATGATTTTGCGGATGGTATTTGAGCTCAATTTAATAAATTTGGGTGTAATTAATAAATAAATAATGATTTTGGCATAAAATAGAATTTTTTAAAAATACTAAATTAGACCCTCTTTCAGTTTTCAGGCAATATCTGGAGCTCTAAATGTCGGATTGGGACGTTCTTTATATGGATAAAAAGCTAAGAAAGAGCTCTACAACTTTTATGTTGATACCAAAATCCAGTTCTATCTCCAAGGATTTTGAATTTTGCTTGGAAGTTGAGAGCGGGAATCATCTATCATCCCACCAACCATTTCATCTATCACTTCATTTTTCTTTTCACCTACTACTTCATCTACCACATTTCATCTACGACTTCATCTACCCTACTCCATTCTTCCGTATATATAGCCACCCTCTCCTTCACATTTGACACACTAATTCATATTCATTACTCTCCTCCCTTCTTCACTTAGAACCATTTTTCATATCCATTACTTTCCTCTCTTCTCCACTTACACCATCATCTTAGAATTAATTTCATGCATTGTATTTGTTTCTTGCATGCCTCATACATGGAAGGTTTTACCTCCTACATAAAAGGCTAGATTTTTTTTATTTTCATGCATCTTGTGGTTGTATTTTTATTGAATAATTAAGTTTATTGTAATGTTTATGAAGTTTTCAATTTATTTTATTGTTATTTTTAATTTCATCATGAGCTAAATTTCCATTTTCCTAGGGTGATGATGTAGCTTACTAATGACGGATTGAATTTTAACTTATTAAATCTAGTTTGAATTTCTCATTCATGATTGAGTTTTAATGATTACTATTCTTAATGCTTTTGATTAACTGGCCATCTTTTGAATGATTTCAATATGCATTGAGACCAGAAGGAGATGCATGTGTATAGATCCTATAATTAAAACCATGACTAGTATATGAAATAGGAATATATTCATATGAGTTGTGTACTCTTACTGAGTTTCATAAATCTTAATGCATAATTAATTGCTTAAATTCATATAGGAATATATTGGATTGGCAATTAATTATAGAATTGTTTGACCTTGGAAGAGGCTAGTAATTAAATTAGGAAAACTCGGCTGGCAATCATGTGCAATAAATTGGACTAGAATAGAAAGGTGATTCAATTCAAAATTTGTTTAGTGAAATATGACCCTTAGGACTTTTTCTCATAGTTGTTTCATATCATTTGCATTCATAATTATTAATCGTTTATTTCTTATTCTCAATCATCAACTAATTGACTGACTAAATAGAGTTAAAATTACCCATTTTGGTACTTAGTGATCAATCCTGGTGGGAACAATACTTACTTCTGTATTACTTGATTATAACAGTGTATACTTACACTATTTAATAGACTATTTACACTCGTAACAAGTTTTTGGCGCCGTTGCCGGGGATTGTTATCATTAATATCAATACTAAGTAATTTTAATTCTAATTTGGTCTTTATATTATATTTGTTTTTCTTTTTGGTGTCTTTTATTTCTTTTAGGCTTTTGCTTAGTGTATGACCAAATCAAAGGAGACTGAACTACAACCTCTTGATTCTAAGATCGAAAGAACTTGTCGAAGAAATCGAAAAGTTCAAAAGCAATCTACTTCAATCCTAAGCAATTTGATGGCAAATTCAGAGGGAGGAACAACAGATACCAAAACACTCCGTGACTATGCAACACCAACAATCATAGGGACAAATTCTGGAATCAAAAGACCACCAGTAGTAGCTAACAACTTTGAAATCAAGCCTGCAATTATCTAAATGATGCAAGCAAATCAGTTCAGTGGTTTACCAACAAAAGATCCTAATGCACATATAGCCAACTTCCTAGAAATCTGCGACACATTCAAGCATAATGATATTACTGATGATACCATTAGACTTAGACTTTTCCCTTTCTCACTCAGGGATAAGGCTAAGAGCTGGTTACAATCACTATCACTAGGAAGCATAACTACATGGGATCTCATGGCGTAGAAATTTTTGGAGAAATACTTTCCTTTAGTAAAAACTGCTAAATTAAGGAATGAAATTGCCTCATTTACCTAGCATGAACAAGAAAGCCTCTATAAAGCATGGGAAAGATACAAGGAGTTGCTAAGGAGATATCCTCATCATGGGTTACCAAATTGGTGGCAACTGCAAACTTTCTATAGTAGGATGACGCACATCTCTTGAATTCTTGTAGATGCTGCAACTAGAGGATCTTTAATGGGAAAAAATGTAGATGATGCTTACAATCTACTTGAGGAGATGGCAGCCAATGCATATCAATGGCCTTCTAAACGTAGCAATTCAAAGAAAGCACTTGGAGTGCACGAGCTGGATATCTTTACAACTTTGTCTTCTCAAGTTGCATCCATATCTAAGCAAGTAGGATCATTGACAACCCAAGCAAATGTAATCAGCACTCCTACTAAAGCTTGTGATTAATGTGGAGGACCTCATGTGAGCACGTAATGTCAAGAAGGACACTCATTCATGCT
Organism: Inga laurina; assembly: GCA_963855925.1. Classification (NCBI taxonomy): domain Eukaryota; kingdom Viridiplantae; phylum Streptophyta; class Magnoliopsida; order Fabales; family Fabaceae; genus Inga; species Inga laurina. The sequence continues at coordinate 26,697,227 of OY979706.1, read as the reverse complement.
GAAGCAAGCTCATTTCATCAAAAATCAAAGGAATGACCCATTCTTAAACACCTACAATCCAGGTTGGTGAAATCATCCAAGCTTTAGTTGATGGAATAATCAAAATGCATTCAAGCCGTAAGGGAATTACCAACAACAAGATCTTCAACAACCAAATCCACCACAGCAGAAATTAAATGTGGAAGATGTACTAGCTCAATTCATAGCTAGGACTGATGCAATACTCAAAAGCCAATACGCCTCAATAAAGAACTTGGAGATCCAGATGGGCCAAATTGTAAATATGTTGAATTCCAGGTAACCAGGAACTCTGCCAAGTGACACAGAAAGAAACCCAAGAGAACATGTGAAGGCCGTTGCACTAAGAAGTGGTAAAGAATTGAAAGATCCTGTAATTAAGAAGAAGAATGTCAGAGAAAAGAAAGAAAGCAGAGAAGAACAGAAGGAGGATGATGTAATACCAGGAAGAATCAACTTTCCAAATAATCCTCCTCTATATGTACCACCAGTTCCATATCCTCAAAGACTCGTGAAAGCAAAGTTAGTCAAGCAGTTTGGCAAGTTTCTAGAGGTTTTCAAAAAGCTACATATCAACATTTCTTTTGCAGACACTCTTGCCCAAATACCCAGTTATTCAAAATTCATGAAGGGTATTCTTTCAAATAAGCGTAAGCTTGAGGAATTTGGAACAGTTTCACTTACTGAGGAGTGCAATGCTATTCTCCAAAAGAAATTACCACCAAAGCTGAAAGATTTAGGAAGCTTTTGCATACCTTGCAACATAGGTCAATGCCACTTTAAAAGAGCACTTTGTGACCTTGGAGCAAGTGTAAATCTCATACCTCTATCTGTTTACAACAAACTTGGTCTTGGAGGGTAAAGCCGACCACAATTTCTTTACTTCTAGTTGACTGATCAATAAAATATTCAAGAGGTGTCTTAGAAGATGTTCTGGTGAAGGTGGACAAACTCATATTCCCAGCTAATTTCATAATACTTGACATGGAAGAAGACCAAGAAATTCCTATCATTCTTGGGAGGCCATTTCTTACAACTGAGAGAACGTTGATAGATGTGCAACAGGGGAAGTAAACTTTGTGAGTTCAAGATAATCAAGTGTCTTTCAACATTTTCAAGGCTTTGTCCTTTTCCAGATAAAGGTGACACTTGTTACAAAGTTGATACATTGACCAGCTACACAAAGACGTGGTGAACGAAATCTGTATGGATCAACCATTAGTAATGAGAATGGTAAATGTATCAAAATCTACTAATCCAGAAGTTTTGGAGCTGCTTAGGTACCTTGAAGCAAATTCCCCAATTTTTATCAAGAAACCATTTGAAGATTTGGGGAAAAGGCCGAGTAAGCCGATGCCATCAACAGAGAAACCACCAGTACTTGAGTCAAAAGTACTGCCATCCTACTGAAGTATGCTTATCTGGGAGGAAATTCAACACTACCAGTAATTGTCCCAGAATCTCTTACTCTTGATGAAGAAGAAAAGTTATTAAGAATTCTAAGGGAGTATAAAATAATATTTAGATGGTCAATAGCTGATATAAGAGGGATTAGTCCTTCAATTTGTATGCATAGGATCTTAATGGATGACAACTATAAGCTATTAGTCGACCACCAGAGAAAAATCAATTCGAACATGAAGGAAGTGGTGAGAAAGGAGGTAATAAAGTGGCTAGATGTTGGCATAATCTACCCAACTCAGACAGTCAATAGGTAAGTCCGGTTCAAGTTGTACCAAAGAAAGGTTGAATAACAGTTGTGCCCAACGAGAAAAATGAACAAATTCCACCACAAATGGTGACTGGATGGAAAGTGTGCATCGACTAGAGAAAGATGAATAAAGCCACTAGAAAAGAACACTTTCCTCTACCATTTATAGATCATATGCTTGACAGACTTGACAGACTTGCTAGAAAAACCTACTATTGTTTCCTAGACTAGTACACAGGATATAATCAAATTACAATTGCATTAGAGGATCAAGAGAAAACAACTTTCACATGTCCATATGGTACCTTTACCTTCAAAAAGATGCCATTTAGTCTATGTAATGCACCGGCAACATTTCAAAGGAGTATGATGGCGATCTTCTCAGACATGGTAGAAAGGTTCATTGAGGTGTTCATGGATGATTTTTCAGTTTTTGGAGAATCATTTAATCATTGTCTTTCAAATCTGGCAAAAGTCTTGCAACATTGTATGGAGAAAAATTTGGTTCAAAATTGAGAGAAATGTCATCTCATAGTGAAAGCAGGAATCGTGCTGGGTCACAAGGTATTTGATTGAGGCATTGAAGTGGACTGAGCTAAGATTGAAACAATTGAAAAGCTACAACCTCCTTCCTCAATCAAGGGTATCCGGAGTTTTTTGGGACATATTGGCTTTTATAGAAGATTCATCAAGGACTTCTCAAAAATCACAAAGCCACTTTGTATGCTATTAGAGAAAAACACTCCTTTTATTTTTAATAAGGAGTACTTATTAGCCTTCCAAACTTTGAAAAGTGCCTTAACTTCTGCACCACTCATCATAGCTCCATATTGGAACCTTCCATTTGAAATGATGTGTGATACAAGTGATTATACAATTAGAGCTATCTTAGGCCAAAGAAAAGACAAGGTCTTTCATGCCATCAACTATGCTAGCAGGACACTCTCATATGCACAGCTAAATTATGCAACAATAGTAAAGGAGCTATTAGCAGTTGTGTTTGCATTCAACAAATTCAGAGCCTATTTGATCTGGTTAAAGGTCATTGTCTGGACAGACCACTTAACAATCAAATACTTGATTGAGAGAAAGACACTAAGCCTAGACTGATCAAATAGGTGGTTTAACTACAAGAATTTGACTTAGAGATCAAAGACAAAAAGGGGACTGAGAATCTCATTGCAGATCATCTTTCTCGGTTAGAACCACCTGAACGAAAGAGAGAATTACCATTCTTGGAGAATTTTCCAGATGAGCAACTTTTCATCATGCAATCACAACCTACCCCATGGTATGCTAATTTTATGAATTATATGGCAAGCAGAGTAATGTCTTATGAACTTTCTAAAGTGCAAAAGAAGTTCTTGACTGATGTAAGGCATTACTTTTGGGAAGATCCGTTCTTATACAAACAATGCCCAGATCAAATTATCAAGCAATGTGTTCCTAAAGAAGAAATATACAGCATCTTAAACCATTGCCATTCATCCCTATATGGTGGTCATTTTGAAGCAAATAGAACAGCTACTAAAGCCTTCAATTAGGATTTTACTGGCCTACACTCTTTAAGGACGCTCACAGAATTGTGGCAACTTGTGACAGATGTCAAAAAAGGGAAAATATCTTAAGGAGACACGAAGCCCCTTTAACTAACATCTTAGAAGTTAAGCTCTTTGATGTATAAGGGATTGATTTTATGGGACCTTTTCCAATCCTCATTTAGCAACCAGTTTATTTTAGTAGCGGTTGACTATGTCTCCAAGTAGGTTGAAGCAGCTGACTTTCCTACAAATGATTCTCAAATTATTGTGAAGTTCTTGAGGAAGAATATTTTTACAAAATTTGGAGTACCTAGAGCTATTATCAGTAATGGAGGAAGGCATTTTTGCAATCAGCAGCTTCAGTCAGTATTAGCTAAATGTGGAGTAACTCATAAGGTTGCAACTCCATATCATCCACAAACTACTAGGCAGGTGGAAATCTCAAACAGAGAACTAAAGTGGATCTTAGAGAAGACGGTGAATTCCAATTGGAAGGACTGGGCACAGAAATTAGAAGATATACTTTGGGCATATAGAACTGCCTTCAAGACACCAACTGGTACATCCCCATATCAATTGGTCTACAAAAAAGCATGCCATCTTCCAGTAGAAATGGAGCACAAAGCATGTTGGGCAGTAAAAGCCTGAAATTTTGACATAAAGGCAGGTGGTGAGAAATGGCTTCTCCAACTCAATGAGCTTGAAGAATTCAGACAAAAAGGTTATGAAATGCCAAGTTATACAAAGAAAAGACAGAAATGTGGCATGACAGAAGAATTTTGAGGAGAGAATTCACACTAGGACAAAAAGTGCTTTTATACAACTCAAGGTTAAAGATCTTTCTAGGAAAGCTGAGATCAAGGTGGTCAGGTCTTTTTACTATGATTCAAGTATGGCCATATGGAACTATGGAGATTTAAGATCTTGATCAAAAATTCAAAATGAATGGGCAAAGGCTCAAAGAATACAATGAATGTGCACTCAATACTTTGAAATCTGTCATCACGTTTGAGGAACCAACTGGTAAGTCCTCAATCTAGTAATTTTTTTAAATAAATAAATAATAATAAAATAATAAAAAAATAAAAGGGAAAAATTTTTTGGTTTAATCTTTGTCTAGCTAAAGACGTTAAAGAAGGGGGGCTATTTAGGAGGCAACCCAAAACTTCTTTCTTACTCTCTTATTTTTCTTTCCTACTCACCAAAAAGCACTGTACTAGGTTGAGAATTTTAGTTTTCACCAGTTTCATTTTAAGTTACCATGGAAGAATCTCTTGTAAAACTTAAGAACGGGTTCCCCACTCTTCCCAAAGATGTGCTCAGGAATATCTATAACTGTCGACTTGAAAGGATGAAGATATTCAAGTGTTTGGGCTTTCCTATGGACATACGATGGATCATTGAAGCTAAGGTACATTTAATAGGTGAGATTGATAAATTATTTGCAAAACATTTGCCAGGAATAGAAAGAAGTTCTTACTCTAATAAGAAAAGAGCTAAAAGAACGAATATCTGCCATAAATGTGCCAGGTGGAATTGTGATCATAGCTGTAGGAGTAAATGTATGTTTTCTATAAATTGAGTAGATAAAATTAAATTTATAAAGGATGGACTAAGTAAGGAGTCACTAGATGATATCATTCAAACTCTTGAGACACATCCGAGTGGTGATGTTCATTGTATTCTTCTTGATTTAGGGGACATATTCAACAGAGAAAAAGAGTGCTATTATCTTGGGAATCTGACATTAAAAGACTATGTTTGCTAGTTTATAAGAAAACTGGATGGGAAGCAAATCCTTGATTTATAGAAATCATTTAAGCCGTTACTGGACATAAAAATAGAGGAAGATGTGAGTCAAAATCACAGCTATTGTACATAATCATACCTTTATCTAATCGTCTTATCTTTTCCGTAGCTTTTGTCTAATCTATCTTATCTTTTTAGCAGCTTTTGTCTAATATGTCTTATCTTCTTAGTAATTTTTGACTTTCTTTCCCCTTTTTCTTCACCCAAATTACGTCATTCATTCGTGTCAAAATTTTTTCAAATTTTTTTTTTTTGAAAAATGCATGATTTGTATGATTTTGTTATTGATGTTTTAGTGTTATATATATGTACTCATTCACTTGTAAATATGCACTCTTCACTTGTAAATATGCATTCTTCTACTTGTAAACATAAATGGTCTGAGAGAAAGAAAGAGAAAAAAGGTATCACACAAAAATGCATATTTACATCTATTTGCATTTTTGTGAAACTTATTCGAGCAAAAAAGGAGAGTTTGTCATAACATCAAACGAACTTAGAATTGCATTAGCTGCCAGAAAGATTAACTTTGTATACGGGGGAGGCATCTAGGGCCTAAGGGGAAGTATGGCCATTTTTGCATTCATGAATGGAAGCAAGGGTTTAAGTGTAAGGGTGAAGGAGTTGGAAGATCACACCTTTTCCTTAGGACAAGAGTTACAGGTTTTGAGCTTACCTAAATGAATGGGACGAATGCTCTACCATGCTCAAGCTTTCATCATTCTACCTGGTGGTTTGGAAATGTTGGGTGGGATTTCTAGCATCGTATATTAGGCTAAGTTAAACTTTCATGAAAAGCCATTAGGATTGTTAAATGTTAATGGTTTTTTTGATGATCTGTTGTGTTTTTTTGATCAAGCTATGGAAACAGGATTCATACCCTAAGCAGCTCGCCATTCCATAATTTCTGCCCCAACTGCTGATCAGCTGCTCGATCAATTGCAAGCCTATGAACCTAAACCAGATATACTAGTCAAGAAATAGGTGGGCAATCTTCAGATAACAGTCAGAAGTGTAATATCACAAATTTTGAGACTCAATGCTAGAGAATAAGCCTGAAATAAGAGGATTGCTAAGTCCTGATATAGCAAGATCCTAAATTGTAATTAAGGGTTAATGACTCCAAAAGTGGAGGTGATTATTGATAGATAAACCCTTTTGGAGAGTATGATATGATTTGACACTCGAATGTGATTCGTATGTGTTGTCAGCAGCGCCGAAGCCCTGTATTTAAGTTCAATTATGGATTAACCTCTAAATTGACTTAAAATAGAGGGAGGGTGCATATTGTGGTAAAAAGGAAAGATATGGAGTATTTGGTGGTGATTCAGTGTGAATTGACGTAATCAGGGGCAAAACAGTAAAATTACCGACCAATTGATCGGTTACTGAAAAGGAAGCTCATTAGTAACTCAAAGATCAATGGTTGAGCTTGATTGTTATGAGATTATGATGGGTGGAATCTTGTGTGTATGTGCCTAAGTGAGCTCATGAAGATTGAACAAGATCTTGACACTTTGCACAATATGAGCTATGGATTGGGTCAAATGGTCAAAATTCTTCCCTCTCTCCTCTCCCTCTCTTTAGGTTGGTTTTGGGCACCAAAAAACTAACTTGCTTCATCTTCATTAGCATCTCTTATATCTCTCCTTCATCTCCATGGACATCTAGCTCAAGAGGAAGAAAGAGAAAGCTTTTATGTGAGTTTTTAGCTTGGTAGATGTTCTCTATTGCTTAAACACCCTTCTATAATGTTGTTCATAGTGATGAGAGCTTCATCTCTATGGTTTTAGATTCTTGATTGGAGGTGTTTGATATCTTGAGGAAAAGTGGAAAGATGAAGAATCAAGGAATTGGTTTGGGAAAGAGGAAGAGGTGAGTATTTGAGGCCTTTTGAACTAAGTTTTGTGATTTGTGGATGAGCTTTGTGAATTTTGAATTTAGCCCTGATTTTCTTGAGATTTTGGATTGGATGAATTGGGTTGTTTTTTATATTGAAAATGGTGTCATGTTGTGGTATTTAGTCATTGGAATTGGTTTGGATTGGATTGGATTGGACACATTGGTTGCAAAACTGGAAATGTTGTCCATTGAAAGTTTGTCCTAGGCAGTCTGTTTGTGTTGCCTTTTTCAATGAGCAATTGATGTTAGAAAATTATGAAACTTTTTAGTCTTAAATTTCACATCCAAATCTTCAAAATTTACATATAATTGGTGTCATTTAGTTTTGTGAGCTGGGAGTTATGGTTGTCTAAAGTTTGAGGTCGAAACTGGAATCTGTTTTGGAGCAATGTTGGATTTTGTGTAATTCTGGAATTGTGTGGTGATTTCTGGTAATGGCTCATATTTTTCCTATGAAGAGGACTTAAAGAGCTTTTAATAGGCCTTGAGATCACCTCGTTTTTATTTTTCTGGAATTAATTATAAATTTTCAAAGTTGCCTTGGCTGCAGCACAAAAGTTTCTGTGTGCGTTTTGGCTGCATCCAGAAATTCTTGGCTACAGCCAAAAAACCTTGTGTGCATGGTTTGGCTACAGTCAGAGGATTCTTGGCTGTAGCCAACCCCTATTTTTAGTATGCTATAATTTTGAAAGGTGATTTCCAACCTAGTACTTCCCAATCCTTTAGGTTTTCATTGAGCTTATTATAGCCACCTAAAGGGTGTGAATGATAACCAACCTTAAGTGATATGAAAGTAAAGATTTGGAATAGAGAATAACCCTACGTACTTGCTTTCATTATAGGGTTTGATAGTCGACCTGATCATGAGTATCTGACGCTGGAGCATACGTGGAAAGAACAAGTGTAGGGAACTTACCTATTCTTCATGTATTTGATATTTGTGTTAGTGTATTGATGCATGTATTACTTTGCATGATTATGTGGAACATATTGTTAGTGCAAGCGTTTCACCCAAGAGGGGCTGAATTAGGTGATACCAGAAATTTCATTGCGTATAAATAAATTAACTGAATATTTAAAGCAGTTGAAAGCAAAGAGAAATATCACCGAAGTGTACACCGGGAGTTATACTGGTTCAGCCACAACCATTTTGACCTATGTCTAGTCCTCAGATTCACTATATTCTCCAAGATTCAGTGGGTTCTTGGCACTTCAGTACACAGCAAGTTCCTTCACCTGGACACTTGCTCCCCCTTACATGTTGTAATCAAATCCCTAACTCAAGGTTCCACAACCTTAAGTTATCTCAATAACAAATATTGAGTTTGTAATGAAAAACTCTCTCACAGAGAAAATATATAATCATTGAAGTACAATGAATGAGTATAAGAAAAACAAAGCACTAAGAGTGTATTGATCAGTGTATTCTCAGTTCTGTGTCTTGTTTTCTTTTTTTTGAATGCTCTATATATATAGATGATTTGTAATATCCATTAGAAGAAATTCAAACATTTCCATTAGAGTCGCGCAATAACAGTTGACTATTCTTTGAATTTGAAAACTATCAGTTTGTGGTAGGTAACGGTAGGTGAACGTACGGACTATTATTTGACTTTCCACTTCTAGCATGACTTTTATTGTTTCTCTACAAATGTACTTAGAATACTGATGCAATGAAGAGTTAATCATATAGTAAACAATTTAATAAACATTCGATGAAAGCATAATTTCTGGACTGCCTTACTCGAGTGATCATGTCTGTTACTCGAGTAGTCCCTCGAGTAACCCTATCAAAAATATGGCAGTGGGTAACTCAACATGTTTCATAAGATATTACTCAGGTAAGCCATGGAGTGAGATAGATCACTAATCTTGAAAATACCTGATTACTTAGTGGCTACTGGAGTGGCCATGTCTTTCCTTCACAGGTTACTCGGGTGCTAACTCTAGTAATCTAGTTACTTGAGTAGCTGCTAGAATGGCCATGTGTTTTCTTCAGAAGTTACCCGAGTGCTCCCTCGAGTAGAATTCAAATAAGTTTGCAGATTACTCAATTATTCCCTTGAGTAATGCCCTTCAAATCTTGGCTAAGAGTTTGCTTACCTGGTTACTTGAGTGATCCCTCGACTAATGGATCAAATAACTCCGCATATTACTAGAGTGCTTCCTCGAGTAATGCCTTTTTCTCACATGGTTACTCGAGTGGCTACTCGAGTAAATTGTTGCATTTCTTGGCCGAGAGCTACTGGAAGATTTTTACCTTGGTTACTCAAGTGGCTACTCGAGTGATGCCTTTGCAAATCATGTTACTTGAGTGGCTACTCCAGTAATGATCTATATAACTTTACAGATTACCCAAGTGATCCCTTGAGTATTATCCTCCAAATTTTGGCAGTGCCTCTCTGGATGAAATTCTTTGTGATTACTCGAGTGGTACTCGAGTAATGGCTACTTGAGTAAGCCTTCACAAAATTTGTTTTTTTACTCCAGTGCTTACTTCAAGTAATGCTTTGCCACTTTGTTCAAATTCATTTATTTGTCATCAAATCCTTTCATATCATTGATCCAATCTTTGTTATCATCAAAACATATGGGATCTAACATTCTCCCTCTTTTTGATGATGACAAAACTTGGTGATTGTGAACATAGTTTTTGAAATTGAATTTTCAAACATACGCTTCTCAAATACTTTTCATATGATATATTTTGTTCAATTTAAACTTGAAAACTCTTTTTGAAATAGCTTATTAAATATCTTTTTAAAGTTTTTGTTTTTATATTTACTTGTTTACCTTGCATACACAATCGAAAACACAGTAGTCCCAAAATGCAATATAATTTCAATGAAATGTCATAAAGAAAAAAATTGCATAAGGAAGAATTCAATACATAATCAAACTTAGAACAAAACTTAAAAAAACATCCAAAACGAAAAAGCATCCTAAAACCCCATACACACAAATCCCAATCAACTTAGAATCCCAATTCTTCATCAACTCAACCATTCATGACAAAATCACTCAGTCTCTTCTCCCCCTTTTTGTCTTCATCAAAAAGGTGGAATCAATCATGAGGAGGAGAAGGTGGCTTGGCTGCTGAGATAGGAGTGACAGGAAATGCCAATGACTCATATGAACCATCTGAACTTGAAGGATCTGAAGATGATGGTTCAGGGTCAGGAAGGTTCACTGGCGGTGTCTGAAGATCCTATGGAGGATTCACCAGAGATAAAGGGTAAGGAACCAGAGAAGTAATTTCTACTTCCTCCGTAGCAACCGGTGAAGACTCAAGCACCTCCTCAATGCGTGTAGGTGATAAAATAGGAGTAGGTATGGGCTCTGGCTGAACAGGCTGAGGTGGATCATCAGTGGTAATGTGGATAGGCTCGGATGTGTCAGGGTCAGGTATAGAGAACAACACATTGCTAGGTCTACTCTCAGAAGGTCTATGCTCAGTGGGTATAGAGGGTCCAGGTTTAGGGACATGTATAGGCTCAGGAATACCAAAAGGACCAGGAGTAGAGGATCCAAATGCTATAGCATCAAGTCTAGTAATAATGGATCTTAGAAGCTCACCCTGAGCAATTGTTTAGCTAGCAACTCTTCGTGCCTCTTATCCATCTTCTCCATAAGTTGTCCCACCTTCTCATTCATATGGGTTACCAATTCTGCATTGGTATTCGCAATATCAATATGGAAACTCCTCAGGATGTTCTCTATGAACGTTTGCATTTTGACACTAAAGAAGGATGGAGAAGATGTGTTGGCTAGAGCAAAATACTGTGTGTCATCCATTCGGCTTGTTGCTGTGTCAGTCTTCTTCTTTTTCTTGGGACTTGCTTTTAGAGGTGTCTTCAGAGGAATCTCAATATTTAACTTTCTAATTTGATTCCTTCCCACTGGTGCTAACCTCTCAACCGGCTCCATACTCTCTCCAAGTACCAAATCTTATTCTTCTTGAGAAACAAAGAAATAAGTTGAGGATAAGACATTGGAGTAATAGGTTTTCCTTCATATCTATACCTCTTGATCTCATTAAAGATATACTCTCCCAAGTCCTTTTGCTCTTTGAGGATCAATAAGGCAAATTTCTTGAAGTCTCTCTCAATGAAATGAGTGAAGTTATTAGATTTGTTCATCATGGCTCTAGAGTAGATATACCATAAGACTCTATGAAAATCACTCATATAACTTGGATTGAAATTGAGAGGTCCCACTATCTCGCCAAGTCTGAGGATAGAGAATATTTGGTTTGAATCAAGGTTAAGGTAATAATCATCAAGAGGATTTTCTATTCCTAACTAGGTATTGATTTTGGAAGGTGAGATTAGAATTCTTTGTCCTCTAACCTTAAAAGTAATTTCTTCTTCCACAGACATCCTAACGGGATCATTGATAGGTTCAAGGTTACAATAAAAATGTCTCACTACTTTGGTGCAAAATGGGAGTTTGACAGATAGCCAGGGCATATAGGAATCAAGATAGGGACTCAGATCGAATTTCAATACCTCTTGAAGCACCTTGTAGTCAATGTAGTGCATCTTGCACACATTTCTTCTTGCAAAATGACTTAGGTACTTCTGAGATTCTTAAAGCTTGCTCACGTTGAATCCCTTTGGAGGAAATGTGATTTCTTCATCCCTCTCTTCTGTTTGCTTTGAAGTTTGCCCTTTCTTTGTTTCCTTAGATTGGAAAGCTTCTTCAAGCATGCCTACCATGACTTTGGTAGGCTTCTCATTAACCTTGGGCTTTTTCAGAGGCTTAGGAGAAAAGATAAGTGTGTCGGATGAATATGAGAAAGGAGGAGATGGTTCTTTTGTTGTTTTGCCTTTTCCAGGGGGTGAACTCTTCTTAGATTGAGCTCTTATGGCAATGGGCTCCTTAATCACAACCCCTTTCACCTTAGGCTTAGCTTGCGGCTTGGTCTTGGATTTTGGTTTGGGAGAAATTTTCCTCTTCTTGGTAGGAGGAGAGGAATGTGAATCAGAGGATTGATATGGTTCAGAAGACTCAGAAGGAGTGCTAAAATTAGGAGATTTTGTCCTCACCATTGTGATTTTAGAAAATCAAATATTTCAGAGAAAAATAGAGACAAGTGTCGTGAGTTTAAGGCAGATGATTCAGTGCAATCTGAGAGGTTTTTGAAGGTGTAAATCATTGGGTTTTGACGGTTATGGGAAGAGAAAAAGATTTTGAAAAGTTTTTGTGAGAGCACTAGGAGAATCACTCTAGGAGATTTTGTGAGAAATGACCACGTATCAAGTTGAAATAACCTAGAGCTCGACATCACTTGAGGGCTTACTCGAATGATCATCAGCATCACTCGGGTAGCTACTCGAGTGATCATACAAAAAATTTTAAAATACAACAAATTTGAGAGCGTACCTGGCATGAATAATATTGTAATTATCCATGTATATTCTCTCGATCATTTGATGACTCTTTAGAACAGATTTGAACTGAAACTCAGCTGATTTGAAATTTAGACCCAGGTTCACTCGATGCCTTACTCGAGTAATGTTGAAGTTCACTCGAGGTCTCCCTCGGGTAAGCTGTCTCTCCATCTTCTGATTGTTCGTTTCCAACCGTTGTGTCATTTCATTTGAAATTAATGTTTCACTGGCACATTTTCAAGTTCATTACTCGAGTGGCTACCCGAGCAATGCATCCATTACTTCAAGGTGTCACTCCAGTAATGCTCATTACTTGAAGTTCTCACTCTGGTAATGTTGTCCTCTGTTAACCTCTGCTATTCATACTCTAAAACAGATTATTATGATCCTGCAAAACAAATTGCTAGAAACTCTGATACTTAAGTTAGTAATCATCAAAACATCAATAAATAATATCATCTAACATTTTGTAAACACTAAATACCTTACAATTCATTGGGATTTACCATTCCCAATTCTCATCTAATATATAAAAATTGATCTTTTGCAAGAGGCTTTGTGAAGATATCAACTAGTTGAAGATGAATTGGAAAGAATATTACTTTAACATCTTTCTTTTGGACATAATCTCTGTGAAATGATGTCTAACATCAATATACTTGGTTCTGGAATGTTGAACAGGATTCTTTGCTAAGATTATCGTGCTAGTGTTGTCACAATATATTGGTGTTTCTTTCAAATAAATACTAAGATCCTAGAGTTGTTCCTTTAGCCATATTACTTGTGCACAACAACTTGATACTGCAACATACTCAGCTTTCGTTGACGAAAGAGACATTGTAGTTTGTTTCTTGCTAAACCATGATACAAGTGAGCCTCCAAGAAACTGGCCTTGTCCACTTGTACTCTTTCTGTCCGTCTTGTATCCTCCATGATCAGAGTTTGAGTATGCAACTAGATATTCACTTCTTCCTTTGGGATACCAGAGACCCAATTCTGGCGTGTCAGCAAGATATCGGTGTTAGAACCGGCTGACACCCAAGAGGGGGTGAATTAGGTGTAAGATAAAAATCTTAGGAACTTTGAAAATCTTTTTGCATCTTAGATGAAGCAATAAATATGAAAGTAATGAATCATAAATCAATAGTTAAAATATACAGGAAATATAAGAGTTTAAGGAAGAGAGTGTGCAAACTGTGATTTATCCTGGTTCGGTCCAATCTGCGATGGCCTACGTCCAATCCCCAGGCTCCTCCTGAGATTTTCAAATCGACTATCTTCTTGTTTAATCCAGGCCCAAGAAAAGCCTTTACAAAGTTCTCACCAAGATACTCCCCCTTACAGCAAGTCTTACGAGCAGAGCAATCCTGAAAATCTTTCCTCCCTGCTTACCCATGCAAGTCTTACGAGTAGCAACGTTCTCTCCTGCTTACACCCCTGTAAGTCTTACGAGCAGTAACGTTCTCTACTTCTTGCACCTTATAAGTCTTACGAGTAGAAAGTCTTACCGACGATTCTCTCTACACTTTCCCGTAAGGAAATCAACCCACTCAATGTCCCTCTACCTTGAGATCAATTCAGAAATATAGTTAAAAGTGTTTACAGACTCTCTCACAGAATAGATATAATGAACACTGAAGTACAATACAAATAATCTCTCTCTCTCAATTATACATGATATAGAAAAAAGATAAGAACATAGAGAAGTTGGATTGGAGTAGATGATTCATGATCTTTTCATGTTTCTCGTTGGTGTTGCTCTTTATTGAATGTTCCCATATTTATAGATGAGTTGAGATAGCCGTTGGAAGCATTTCAACCTGTCCATTAGAGTGGCATAGCTTCGTTTGAATGTTCTTCGATTTTGAAAACTAGCCGTTGTGGTTGGTGAACGCTCCGCTTCCGTAAAGTGAACTTTTGACTCTTCACATTATATCTTCATTATATTGCTGGAGACATATATTAAACACTAATATAATGAAATGTAAGAATGATTGGAAGCAAGAAGAGTGAGTTACATAATTAATCCCATGATTTTTGAAAGCTTCAAACTGTTGTTGTGTTTTCCTGGGCAGCATTACTCGAGTGGTCACTCGAATAAGCCTTGGTCATAACTCGAGTGAGCCCTCAAGTAATCCCGTTCAAAATCTGACCGAGAGAATTTCCTACTTCATTACTCGAGTGATCCCTCGAGTAATGTTACTTTTTCATATCTGGTTACTCGAGTAGTCCCCCGAGTGATGTGAGTCATTTCTTGGCCAAGAGCTACTGGAAGATTTCTTCTCTGGTTACTTGAGTGATCCCTCGAGTAAGCTCTTAAATAACTTTGTAGCTTACTCGAGTGGCCCCTCGAGTAATATCATTCAAATCTTGGCCGAGAGCATTTCCAACTGCATTACTCGAGTGCTCACTCGAGTAAGCTTCCAAATAAAACTGCAGATTACTCGAGTAAGCCCTTCAAGTGAATTTTTGATTTTGATTTGAAACATGGCAAATTATATATCATCGGAAAGCCCTCATCATCTACATTCTAATGTAACAAGAATCACCTCAAACTCAATTTGTTTATAAAGTTATCATCCAAAGAATATCTTCTGTATTTAGACAAAGTCTGAAATCACGAGCATCAACTTCCAGAAGGCATAGATCTTAGTATATAACTTGAAATGTGACAAAATATATCTCTATATAAAGCTCTTTAAGTCTACTTTCATATGGCACTATTTTTGTCTTAATCTGACATGTACTTTGAGAGTTATGTCCAAAATACCAAACCTTATTCTGGTAAAAGATGCTGATTCTTGTATCAACTTCAACAGATCATATCTCTCTTATCTAAACTCCTTTTAATGTAATCTTGGTGTCTATAGTTCGTGCTAGGAGTATAGTTTCATATGCCACCAGTTTTAGATCAATCTGACATATGGTTAGAGAGATATGCCCACAATACCGAACCTTTATCTTGATACGTGAAAAATAGAGTGCCATTACTCGAGTGAGCCCTCGAATAATCTCTAAGTAACTCTGCAGATTAATCGAGTAGCCACTCGAGTAATCACCTCCAAAATGAGGTAGTGCCATATTACTCGAGTAATCATCCCCAGAGGTACCATAACTTCCTTATACATCATATTAGCTTCGTATTGAACCATTTCAACTTATGTTTGACCATAGAAACCTCTGATATCACTTCTAATAGCTTGGATCTTGATATTCTCATGTGATCTTGCAAGTTCTTCTTTCTTCAATCTCTTTCTTCTTGTTTTGCCACTTGATGATCATTCTTCATAACCCAACTAGATATCTTCTTGAATTGATTATCATTCTTCATAACCCAATTAGATGTCTTTTTGAATATCTTCAATCCTCTTCAATCTTTGCTTGATATTCCCATTAGTTCTTGCAATGCCTTCTTTCTTCAATCCCTTGTCTCTTGATTTTCTTCTTGATGATCATTCTCCACATATGAGGCATTATAACATCAACCCACCATTGGGTTTATGACTAATCTACAAGAGATACAACATTAAATATAGTAGCTAGTCATTGTATAAGATAAGGATATTATACAAACTTTTTGCTCATATTTGACATCTATATTTGACATCATCAAAACGATTCATATCTAACATTCTCCCCCTTTTTGATGATGACAAATTCTTCAAGAAAAATATGTTTGAGTTATAAAAACTATGTAAGAGCAATATATTTTTCTTGCCTTTCTCTCCCCCTATTTGACATCAGCAAAAAGTTTGAAGTATAAAGAAGAAAAACTAGTAGAGAAGTAAATACGTTATGAAAACTTTCTCCTCATTAATCAAAATAAATGAGTCGTTGAAACAATTTTCTCTTCCTCGATTTGAAGGTAATTTCATTTATAATTTGATGTAAATGAAAAATGATTTTCATGAAAAACAACTTTCATAATCAAGGCAAATTAAAATCAAAGAATGAAAGTATTCTCAAAATATAAAGAGAGGGTTTAGAAATGCTCATTAGGATTTAGAAAAATGATGAAGTGCTCCATGAAGTTCGTTGCTTCCTTTTCTTGTTGTGTTATATCCATAACGTTGTATTCACCATACTTTCTATGCGCAACTTTGATGGATCAAGTTCATAGGAGTGAACTATAACTGGCTTAATGGTAGACTCTGAAGTGTGTTTATTATAAAGCTCAGAAATAGCCTTCCTTAGAATGCTACCAAAATCATCCTGATTTGTCCCTTTTGTTGCTTTGAGTATTGCAGCCAATATTAAATCATCTTTCCTCAAAGTTAACATATTCTCCTTTTAGTGTGTTGAGGAATAATCTTGCATAGAGCACAATCTCCTACTATAAGTAAAAGCATTCTTGCAACGAGAATGGTTAGTGCAATCAAGTATTAAACTATTCCTTTCCATATGATATATTAAAATTAAGATCATGAAAAGAAAAATATAAGAATAACTCATCATCAAAACTAATCAAGACATTGTGAATACAGGTGAGTATGTTAAAAGGATTTTCTTCCAATAAAGGAGATGAGCTTTCAAAATATAAAACACAAGTGAATGTGAAGCTCCCCCTTAATTGATGCATGGTTTTAAAACTTGTCATTAGAAAAATAGTTAATTACTCTCCTGGATTTTGAAAATAATTGGAAACTTTATAGGGATAATGATTTTGAAAGTATGAAGATTTAGAGAGAAATTAAATGGCAATGCTAATAAGAGGTTTTAAGAGATACAACCTAATATCACCTGAGTGGTTACTTGAGTGATTCTACTCAATCATCACTCAAGTGGTCACTCGAGTGATGCAACTCAAAGAATTTTAATTAAGTAAGAATACAATACCTTACTCAAGTAATATCGTAATCACTCGAGCCATAATCCTCTGAAGTCCATTAATGCATCGTTGGATACTCACTGTCTGATGATGTGATCTGTATTGAGAAATTCTGAAGCATAATCTCTGTAAGCACTTTAGGATACCAAGATGAGCTCGGAATAAGGCCTTGAAGTTTTGGTTGATCAAGTTATAGAGTTTCTAATCTTGCCATTTACAGAAGTGATGAACTCAAAATTGTTTATAGCAAGCTCTGTGTAATGGTTGAAGCTCCTCTCTTATATAGCCTTGGACAGATAAACTATAGAATGAAGGACTAAGGAGACCAGCTCAAGCAAAGTGTTGTCTCTCATTTATTCTTGAAGTTAGCTCCCATCCTCTATGCCTCCTGTGTTAACTTAGAGTGTGATTCAAACTTACTTGGAGTAATTGCGAATTACTTCACGGTCTACTTGAAGTAATTGCATATTACTTGAAGTAATTTCAGATTACTTGGAGTAAGTCCTGTAGAAGTATATATATACCTCTTGTTCTCTGACAGATATGATCTTTCCAGTATTCCTCTCCTCCTTACTTATAATATAGGCCATTATGTGGTAATTCTTTTTGATGAAATGAGTGAAATTATTGGCCTTGTTCACTATAACTCTAGTGTAGGTATAACAGATAATCCAGTGAAGATTAGACATAGAGCTAGGATGGTAGTTAAGAATCCTCATAGGCTCATCAAGCTTGATGATTCTATGCATCTCAGCATCTTCCTTTGAACATTTCTATTGGCTCCATATCACAGTGAAAATGTCTGATTACCTTGAAACGATAAGGAAGGTAGGTAGGCAACAAAGATTCATATTAGCTAAACTTGTTCTTGACCTTGAGTTTCTTTGAGATGAATCTTGTCTAGGTTCACCTAAGAGATTTTCCTCCTCTTTCTCTTTCTCTGGTTGTATCACTAGCTAGTTACTTGCTAGTGATGTGGTGTCACTTGACTGATACACAGATTTTGCTTTTGTTCACATTGCAACACTATCAGTCATGCCTCCTCTATTAGCCTTTGATCTTTATATCCAAAAGTAGAGCATTTTGATTAATTCCTGCAAAAGTATATGCTCTTTGGTACCTAACTTTCTCTTGGGTCCATACAGTATCAAATATTATAACTCTTATGCTCTTATACAACTGAATCATATGATATTTGAGCAAAGAGTATAATAATCAACAAAGACCCGAATATAATTTTACCCAATTAAATAAATTCAAGCAATTGAATCATAAAGGGCAACGAACAAATAATACCAAGAATGATGATTTCAAATATCAATGACAATTTGTAAATATATTTTAAAAGATATGTCATTGATAAGATTTTCATGCAAGGCATGTAAGTGGGATCAAAAGAAAGTAGTAGATATATCCATAAAAGTTTTCATCAAGTTTTTCAAGAATGATAATGAAATATGCAAATTGATTCAAATCTCATATTTAATTTCAAATCATAACAATGCATTGTAAAATTGAGATTTTGAATATATGCAAAACTCATCTTTGAAATATGTTTATAATCAATGTTCATGTTGAAAATGGTGGAAGTCAACAGTTTAAATATACATATACCAGAAAGCTTCCTTTTTAGAGAACGACTAAGATAACATGTTAGACATTGGAGTTTAACATTTTTGAGAATTTTCCCAAGAGCAAAAAGTCATATTGAAAATGAATTAGCCAAAAAGGCTTAGCTTCAAGGATGTATATAAACACAATGACTTTGCTATTGACCAAGAGATAAACTTGACTCTTAGGGATGTGTCTTGAAGAATAGGGATATTCAACTCAAGAATTTGAATAGAAGGCTCTAGTTACTCGAAAAATGGATGAAGACAAATGGTAATGCATTTGAGCAACAAGATGAGTATAAGAATTTATGGATGATGAAGCACATACTCATTGATCCAAATGACTAGAGTTCTAGAATATTATCCTAGCAAATTATTCCACTATAATGGTTAATGCATTAAGATTTAATGCACTAATGAACATTCATAATGCTTGGAATAACATGGCCAACCAAAGATTTATGCATTAGGCATAAACCTTTCACATATTGGATTCTTTTCTAGGAAATACACTTGAAACTCATATAGATAGTTAACCTGTTAGACATAAGGTCTAACTTGTTAGAAGATAATGGTTGAGTAGTTCAAGCATTGGATAACACATTTAAGATCAATAATCAATATGTCAACAATGTGGAAATACTCTGATGGATGAATTTGAAGCATTTCTGATTTTTAGTATACATAAATATTAACTTTCAATTTTGAAACCGATTTAAATGCAAACAAGTTATAAATAATTTTCAAATAATGTGTATGCATTTTTATAAACAAGATGAATTTGGAATCTAAGTACATTTTTGAAATGTGCATTTTGAAACTCAAATACATAGAAAGATTATGCACAATTTTACTTTCAGTCCATTTAGCAATCTAAAAACAATTTAAAACCCATAAATGATTGATTGCTAATGGTATGCAATAATGAGAAAGTTATTCATTACCCAAATAAATAATTTATATAAGCATAATATCGGGTAAGAATAAAGAAGACAGTAACGTGCTCAAGTAATCTCATAATTACTTGAGAAATTATCCTTTGAAGTTCGTTTGTGCATAATTCCTTGACTTTTACCTTCCAATCTTCCAGTTGGTGTTATCACTTGAACATTCACTCCCAGTTGTCACACAGTGATGATGATCACTTGATTGGTTACTTGAGTGATGCTTCACTGTGCATTTTTTCTTCCTTCATTGCTAGCTAGGCACTTGTAGTGTTGCCTCAAGTAATGCCTCCTTTTGTTTTCACATTCAAAAATGCAGCTTCAATGTCCAACTTCCCCAAGAGTTGAATTAAATCGTATGTATTTATAATCTTGAGATTAAGCTCTTCCTTTATTCTTCCTACAAAACCATATAAAACTTTTTCTTCTTTTGGTATTCAGTTTTACTTGGATCCACTCATGATTACCTTTGCCTTAGATAAGAGGATTGCTTTTGCTTACCCATTGCATCTTTCTATGATGTTGATACTTTGAATATCTTGCTTTAGGTGCTGGCAACCTTCTCTTAAAATATATAGACTCCAGGAGTCTTTTATTTGATGCTTAAGAGATCCTCCTTTTCTTGTTCTCCTCAAGATAGTTGAACGGTATTCTTGGTAGTTCATTGTTGAGGTGGAACGTACTCCTTTTCTCCATTGCCTTTCTTTATGGTTAAACTTTGCAGTTCCAGCAATGGGTGATCCGAGAGTTCTCCTAATTGATGTGAATCTCCATTTAGATGCATTAGGAACTCTTGGAATCTTCTTGATTTTCTTAGTTTCCTTTTGTCCATTTTTTCTAGAATCAATATGCACACATGAAACACCAGATGGACATTTTGGTACCCACTTTTCTTTGGGTCCTTGAACGTTAGCATTTGAACTCACTTGCATTTTAGGAATCAAAACAAATTTATTTCTCATATTAGAATTTCTCCTAATATAGCATATGTGAGAGATATGACCTGATCTACCATAATAATTGCAAATAATATGATGATATGCATTATGAGATTTTATGCAAGTATTGTGTCGGTCAAGAGAGTAAAAAATTGAATAAATTTCATTTGAACATTCTTTCTTTCCAATAAACTTTCCAACATGATTGAAAACATTTTTGCTTTTTAGAATAGAATCAATACTTGGTTGAGAAACAATTTTATGCAAAATTTGAAAATTAGTTTTCAAAATAACTCCAGAAGAATTGGAATTGTTTATCATATGTGCATCTTGAGCTGTAGAGGATGATCCATCAAATTCATCGGTAATGAGCTCTTCTTGGGAATCATCTTCCTCTTCTTCTTCTATGTTGACAGGATCATGGAAGTGTTCTATGATTTCTCCTTTTTCATCATTAACTTCCAATTGTTCATGCACCGTAGATATGCAATTTATAGTTTCACATGAACTGTCAATGCTTTCAACTTCAACATAATTGTTAGAAGTATAAATAGAATCAAGAGTATCCCAAATATCTCTAGCAGTAGAGCAAAATCTAATTTTTTCAAAATCATTTTTTGTTAAAGCATTATACAAAATTTTCATTGCTCTAATGTTCAACGAAAACATTTTCTTTTCTCTTTCTGTCCAATTCTTTCTTGGTTTGAAATAAAAACATTTGTAAAAACATTCCACATATCAAAATTATATGCTTTTATAAAACTAGTCATTCTAGCTTTCCAAAACCAAAATCAATATCTTTCAACATAGGTGTAATTGTATAGTCAAAACCTTCAGAAAGCATATAACACCCAAAATCAGCCCTTATAACCTCTTAAGACGATTAAGTCCTTTAAACAAGAGTCCAACTCTGATACCAAATGTTAGAACCGGCTGACACCCAAGAGGGGGTGAATTGGGTGTAAGATAAAAATCTTAGAAACTTTGAAAATCTTTTTGCTTCTTAGATGAAACAATAAATATGAAAGTAATGAATCATAAATCAACAGTTAATATAAGAGTTTAAGGACGAGAGTGTGCAAACTGTGATTTATCCTGCTTCGGTTCAATCTGTGATGGCCTACGTCCAGTCCCCAGGCTCCTCCTGAGATTTTCAAATCCATTATTTCTTATTTAATCCAGGCACATGAAAAGCCTTTACAAAGTTCTCACTAAGATACTCTCCCTTACAACAAGTCTTACGAGCAGAGCAATCTTGAAGATCTTTCCTTCCTGCTTACCCATGCAAGTCTTACGAGCAGCAACGTTCTCTCCTGCTTACACCCCTGTAAGTCTTACGAGCAGTAACGTTCTCTACTGCTTGCACCTTATAAGTCTTACAAGCAGAAAGTCTTACCGACGATTCTCTCTACACTTCCCCCTAAGGAAATCAACCCACTCAATGTCCCTCTACCTTGAGATCAATTCAGAAATATAGTTGAAAGTGTTTACAGACTCTTTCACAAAGTAGATATAATGAACACTGAAGTACAATACAAATAATCTCTCTCTCAAATATACATGATATAGAAAATAGATAAGAATAAAGAGAAGTTGGATTAAAGTAGATGATTCATGATCTTTTCATGTTTCTTGTTGGTGTTGCTCTTTGTTGAATGTTCCCATATTTATAGATGAGTTGAGATAGCCGTTGGAAGCATTTCAACCTATTCGTTAGAGTGGCATAGCTTCGTTTGAATGTTCTTCGATTTTGAAAACTAGCCGTTGTGGTTGGTGAACGCTCCGCTTCCGTAAAGTGAACTTTTTACTCTTCACATCATATCTTCATTACATTGCTGGAGACATATATTAAACACTAATATAATGAAGTGTAAGAATGATTGGAAGCAAGAAGAGTAAGTTACATAATTAATCCCATGATTTTCGAAAGCTTCAGATTGTTGTTATGTTTTCTTGGGAAGCATTACTCGAGTGGTCACTCGAATAAGCCTTGGTCATAACTCGAGTGAGCCCTCAAGTAATCCCATTCAAAATCTGACCGAGAGTATTTCCTACTTCATTACTCGAGTAATCCCTCGAGTAATGTTACTTTTTCATATCTGGTTACTCGAGTAGTCCCCAGAGTGATGTGAGTCATTTCTTGGCCGAGAGCTAGTGGAAGATTTCTTCTCTGGTTACTTGAGTGATCCCACGAGTAAGCTCTTAAATAACTTTGTACCTTACTCGAGTGGCCCCTCGAGTAATATCATTCAAATCTCTGTCGAGAGCATTTCCAACTGCATTACTCGAGTGCTCACTCGAGTAAGCTTCCAAATAAAACTATAGATTACTCGAGTAAGCCCTTCAAGTGAATTTTTGATTTTGATTCGAAACATGACAAATTATATATCATCAGAAAGCCCTCATCATCTACATTCCAATGCAATAAGGATCACCTTAAACTCTATTTGTATAGAAAGTTATCATCCAAAGAATATCTTCTGTATTTAGACAAAGTCTGAAATCACGAGCATCAAATTCCAAAAGGCATAGATCTTAGTATATAACTTGAAATGTGACAAATTATATCTCTGTAGAAAGCTCTTTGAGTCTACTTTCATATGGAACTATTTTTGTCTCAATCCGACATGTACTTTGAGAGTTATGTCTAAAATACCGAACCTTGTTCTGGTAAAAGATGCTGATTCATGTATCAACTTCAACAGATCATATCTCTCTCATCAGAACTCCTTTTAATGTAATCTTGGTGTCCATAGTTCGTGTTGGGAGTCTAGTTTCATATGCCACTGGTTTTAGATCAATATGACATGTGGTTAGAGAGATATTCCCAAAATACTGAACCTCTATCTTGACGTGCGAAAAACAGAGTGCCATTACTCGAGTGAGCCCTCGAGTAATATCCAAGTTACTCTGCAGATTACTCAAGTAACCACTCTAGTAATCATCTCCAAAATGAGGTAGTGCCATATTACCCGAGTGATGAGTCGAGTAATCATCCCTAGAGGTACCATAACTTCCGTATACATCATTTTAGCTTCATATTGAACCATTCCAACTTCTATTTGACTATAGAAACCTCCGATATCACTTTTAATAGCTTGGATCTTGATATTCTCATGTGATATTGCAAGTTCTTCTTTCTTTAATCTCTTTCTTCTTGTTTTGCCACTTGATGATCATTCTTCATAACCCAACTAGATATCTTCTTGAATTGATTATCATTCTTCATAACCCAATTAGATGTCTTCTTGAATATCTTCAATCCTCTTCAATCTTTGCTTGATATTCCTATTAGTTCTTGCAATGCCTTCTTTCTTCAATCCCTTATTTCTTGATTTTCTTCTTGATGATCATTCTCCACATATGAGACATTATAACATCAACCCACCATTGGGTTTATGACTAATCTACAAGATATACATCATTAAATATAGTAGTTAGTCATTGTAGAAGATAAGGATATGGTACAAAATTTTTGCTCATATTTGATATCTATATTTGACATCATCAAAACTATTCATATGTAACAATCGGAATATTTGTTTGACGGTTTCAGCATGTGACTCTTTTGGTGCTGATTGATATCTTGCACACATACCTACACTGAATTAAATGTCACGCCTGCTTGCAGTGAGATAGAGTAATGATCTAATCATTCCACTATATTTTTTGGTGTTGTAATCCTTTCCCTTGACATCCACATCAAGCAATGTGGTTGAGCTAATGTGTGTGTCCGTTCCATTTGCTTCATCCAATCTATACTTCTTCAATAGCTCTTTCAAATATTTCGTTTGAGATATGAAAATCCCATTCTTTCTTTCTTTGTTTGATTTGAAAACTAAGAAAGAAATTTAATTCTTCTATCATTGACATCTCAAACTCCCCCTGCATTATCTCAGAAAATTCTTTGCACATAGTTTCATTAGTAGTACCGAAAACTATATCATCAACATATATTTGCACAATTAATATATAATCACGTTTTCATTTTGTAAAAAGTGTTGTATCAACTTTTTCTCGTACAAAACCTTGATCAATAAGAAATTTACTGAGTCTTTTGTACCATGCTCTATGAGCTTGTTTTAAACCGTACAAAGCCTTTGAGTTTGAAAACGTGGTCAGGTTTGGTTACATCTTCGAAACCTGGAGGTTGATCTACATATACTTCTTCCATGATGTAGCCATTTAAAAATGCACTCTTTACATCCATTTGATAGAGTTTGAATCCTTTGATGCATGCAAAGGCTAAGAGTACTCGTATAGCTTCCAATCTAGCTACTGGAGCATACATTTCCTCATAATCAATTCCTTCTTCCTGATTATAGCCTTTGGCCACCAATCTTGCCTTGTTTCTGACAATAATTGCAGATTTATCAAGTTTGTTCTTGAATACCCATTTAGTGCCTATGATCGGATGATCCTTAGGTTGGGGTACCAAATCCCAAACTTGATTTCTTTCAAATTGATTTTGTTCTTCTTGCATTGTTATAACCCAATCATTGTCTGATAGCACTTTGTCAATGTTAGAAGATTCAATCTCAGAAATAAATGCAGAAAAACTAACTTCATTGAAAATTCTATTTCTAGTTTTGACTCCTTCATTCACATCTCCTATGACTTGATCTAAGGGATGACTCCTATTGTATCTCCAAGCTTTAGGTTGTTCTAGTGACTGATCTTCTTCCTTGGTTTGATCAACTTCTGGAATAAGAGATTTAGAAATAGATTAACCATTTTCTTGATTTAAAACAACTTCCTACTCATCATCAACAATTTTGTCAGAGGATTCAAATTCATCAAATACAATGTGAATTGATTCTTCAACAACACATGTTCTTTTATTGAAAATTTTATATGCTTTACTTCGGTTAGAATAGCCTAGGAAAATTCCTTAATCTATTCTAGAATCAAATTTTCCTAAGTTATCTTTACCATTGTTATGAATGAAACACTTACAACCAAAGATGTGTAAATGAGCAAGATTCAGCTTCCTTCCTTTGTATAGCTCATATGGTGTATTTCTAAGTTTTGTTCTAATGTAGGCTCTATTTAAAATATAGCATGCTGTTCTCATTGCATCGGCCCAGAAAACTTGAGACATGTTCTTTTCATTCAGCATTGCTCTAGCCATTTTAGTGAGTACTTTATTCTTACATTCCACGACTCTGTTTTGTTGTGGTGTCCTTGGATCAGAGAAATTGTGATCAATGCCATTAGTATCACAATATTCTTCAAAGGCTTGATTTTCAAATTCTCCACCATGATCTGCCCTGATACCTGTAATGGACATTCCTTTCTCATTTTACACTTTCTTGGCAAAAACAATGAATTCTGCAAAGGTTTCATCCTTTGATGACAGAAAAATAGTCCATATAAATCTACAGAAATCATCAACAATGACCAATGAATATAAGTTGCCACCAAGGCTTTTAACTCTTGCTGGACCAACTAAATCCATATGTATCAATTGAAGTGGTTGATTTGTTGTAATTTCATTTTTCGATTTGAAAGATGATTTAGTTTGTTTACCCTTTTAACATGTGTCACAAATCAAATCATTTTTAAAACTTACTTTGGGTAATCAAAGAACTAAATCCTTTTTGAGTAGTTTGCCTAGTTGATGCATGTTGACATGAGCTAGTCTCTTATGCCATAACCAACTTTCATCGACATTACTCAGAAAACAATTTTCAAAGTTATTTCTATTGATATCAAGTGTATAGCAGTTACCTTCCCTTTTTGCTCTGAGTTTTGCCTTGATATTTTTCTTATCAAGTTGTAAGTCTTTCTTGTTGACAATCAGACATTCCTTTGAATCAAATATTATCCAGTTGTCTTTATCTGCACTTTGACTTACGCTCAGCAAATTATGACACAAGCCTTCAATGTAATAAACATCTTTGACTTGTATTCCTTTGTCATTTTTTATTTCACCAATTCCTGCTATTTTTCCAGATTGATTTCCTCCAAATTTTACCTTTCCACCTTCCTTATGTTGCAATGTGGTAAAACTTTCGAAATCACCAATCATATGTCTAGAGCATCCAATGTCTATGTACCACTTGTTGTTTTTGGATGCTTGAAGACATACCTGCAATCAAATACGATTAAGTCTTAGGTACCCACATCTTTTTGGGTCCTTTTGGGTTAGTACAAAAATTTTTTGGAACATAAAAACCTTTCGGTACCCATTTATAGGTTCCTATATTTCCTTTCTTCTTATGAATGCATGATAAAGTATAATGACCTTTTCTATTACAATAATTACAATGTGCAAAAGGATTTGATGTATGCACAGAATGCTAAAAATAATTCAAGTATGAATTACCTCCAGCTTTCTTTCTTCCTTTCCTTCTGTCTAATTTTCGATCATATCCAATCCCAGATTTATCATTCATAAATCGTTGGGCTTTTAAAATTACATTTAGCATTTCACTTCCTTTAGTGAATTTTTCAAGAGATTTAGTAAGATCAGTGTTTTTCTTTTTTAAAAGAAGTACAGTTTTCACAATCCTTTTTAAAATTCTCTTTTAGTTCTACTTCAAGAACTTTGTTTTTCTTTTTGAAAAAACCTAGTTCTTTAACTATTTTGATGAATTCAGAATGTAAAGCATTATATTCGGAAAGTAATTCATCATAGGTAGGATCTGTAATATCCCGATTTGTGATTAGGGCTAATGACTCTGATAATTATGGTAATTAGTGTAATTAAGCACTTTTGGAATTAATGTAATGTGGATTTTGGGAATTTATGTGTGTGGTATTTAAGATCAAGGGTTGTGATTCCTTGACCATGGGTCGGGATCCTATGCTTTGAGTTATGTGAGCTCTTTGATGGAGTGCTTGAGATGTGGACATGTGGCATTGTGGTAGTGGTTGGATGAGACCACAAGAAGACAAAACCTTACTTTTTCTCTCATTTTCTCTCTCCTATTCGGCTAGCATGGGCAAGGAAGGGGAGAAAGTGACATCTCATCATCATCATTCCATCTCTCATCTCTCTCTCTCCATTTTCGCTGGATCAAACAAGAAAAGAGGAAAGAAAAGCTTTGATTTGGGTAAGTAAATGTCTTCCTTTGCTCAAACACCATTCATAAATGTTGATCTTTGAGTGATAAGCTTCATTTTGGTGGGTGTAGCTTGTCCATTGGTTGTGATTTGAGTTTTGGGCGAATTTGAAAGTTAGAGAATCAAGGTTCCGGATTGAACAAAGTGAGGAGGTAGGAATTTATAGCATTTTGAAGTATTGTTTGTGATTTTTGGCTAAGTTTGGAAAAATCTGGAAAATCTGCCCTAATTATGCCAAATGTTGAAAATGTGGATTTTATGGTGTTTGATAGTGGAAATGGTTTAATGATGGGTTATTTGATTGTTGGATAAGATCTGGAATGTGGGAAATGTGCTAAGGGAAATTTGGATATTGTGTATCATAGAGACCTTAGTGTTTGATTGTGGTCAGATAAGTTTCTGGAGTGTTTTTGGTGTTGCCAAAGTGTTCCCTAGTTAGTGCTTAGAGTGTATGAGCATTGGAAGGAGTTTGAGAACCTTTGGGCATGAATTTGACCATCTGGTGTTTTCTGGTTTTTGGCTGCGTTTTTTGTCTCTGATGCACATCACTCGAGCAGAGGAAGAACGTGCTCAAGTGATGCGGGAGCTTTTCCCTTTTGTGCTTCGAGTTCATCTGGGTTTTTATGAACACTGCTCGAGTGCATCGCTTTGTGCTCGAGTGAGGGAAGAACATGCTCGAGTGAGCATGGTTCTGCTCGAGTGATGGGGGTAAGCCCAGAGTGGGGGGTTACTCTCGGGTTGTCACTCGCGGGTAAGGTGCACGAGTGTGCCTTCTCACTCGCGGGTATGGGGTGTGTGCTCGAGTGCATATGGTTGTGCTCGAGTGATCCTGATCTTGGAGAGCTTTGTGTGCTCTCGGGTCCTCACTTCCTGAACTTCACTCGCAGGTGCTCGAGTGAGGCATTTGGTCTTGTGCTCGAGTGAGGTTCAGCGTGCTCGAGTAAGGTTCAGCGTGCTCGAGTGAGCCAGTTCCTAAAAGTTCTTTGTGCTCTCGGGTGCTCACTCGTAGTCTCACTTTCTCTTGTGCTCGAGTGATGTCCGTACTTGTGCTCAAGTGAGAGCATCTGTGCTCGAGTGAAACTGTCAAAAATCAGAGTTTTGCCTTCGAGTAAGGGGCCTTTTGGGTAGTGTCTCCCAACCCTTTAGGCATATGTTTAGGCCTCTAATAGTCACCTAAAGAGTCCTAAATGATAACCAACTTAGAGTATTATTGAAATATACATATGGAAAAGAGATTGATTGGTTGTCCCTAATTGATATAGGATTTGACATCTGTCGTCCTCGTGAGACTAAGGTGCCAGAGCCAGTCAGGAAAGATATAGGTAGTGACTCTTTCTTTATATCTTATGTGATACATTGTATGTGTTCAATGTCATTGAGATGAAATGGATTTTCGTATGCTGCGTGTTTATGAAAATTGTGGAAGCACCGCTATACCAATAGTCCCTGAGTCGCTAATAACGGTTTGGGTAAAGGTCGTATGCCTTCCCGGCGGTAAAAGGGGATGAGGTTAGGGTGTTATATATGTGCCTATGTGAAATTGTGGAAGCACCGCTATACCAATAGTCCCTAAGTCGCTAATAACGGTTCGAGTGAAGGTCGTGTGCCTTCCCGGCGGTAAAAGGGGATGAGGTTAGGGTGTGTATATGTGATTATGTGGGCCGAAAGGCTAATTGTGGGCCGAAAGGCTATTTGTGCAAGGCCGACGGGCCATTTGTGAAAGCCGAAAGGCTATATGTGAGCCGCAAGGCTATTCGTATGCACTACCACACCAATAGTCCCTGAGTCGCTAACAACGGTTCGGGTTAGGACGGTGTGCCTTCCCGGCGGTAAAAGGGGATGAGGGTGGAGTGTGATTTGTGTTGCTAATATGAGATGATTTGTTTACATATTATGTGATTGCATGTGGTATGAAAAAGTTGTTACTACTGGGATTCTTTAGAATCTCACCCTTTCCATATGACTAACCTTTTCAGACAGGGCGAATAGCTCGAAAGGGAAGCGGACAACCAGGAGTAGTTAGGACTACTCTGAGACTTAGTGGTAGTTGGTTATCCTTATTTTGGTTTTGGGATTACCAAGTGTACACGAGAATGTAAATGAATATTTTGGATATGTAATCCCCATTCTGGGAATCTGTAAACCCATTATATTTATGAAGTAACCCGGGGTTTTGCCGGGATTTTAGTTTCCGCACTCTGATATTGCTTATGTGATTTGATTTCTCAAGTAATTATATCCGTCTTTGAATGCGAGACCAGCAATAAGTATGTTTTGAATCGTTTTTGAAATACCCCATCTCTTGGATGTGGGATTATAAATTGCTATTTTATTTTAAATTGGTCTTTATTTCACTTAAATTTCGTAATCCGGATGTAATTATTGTGAGGGGGTTACAGGATCAGAATCAGTTACCTCTTCTTCTGTTTCCTCTTGAGCAACTAGACAGATATTGGCTACCTCCTCTTCATCGCTTTCTTTATCAGAAGAACTATCTCCCCATTTGGCAGATACAAAGGCTCTCTTCTTCTTGTAGTATTTGCCATTCCTCTTATCTTTATTCTTCTGAATCAGTTCTTGACATTCTGATTTAAAATGTCCTGGCTTTCCACATTCATAGCAAATGATGTGTTATTTATTGCTTGTTCCGCCTTTCTGAATGTTTCTGAATCCTTGCCCTTTCTTGTAAAACTTTCTAAATCATTTTATGATTAGGCCCATTACGTCATCGTCAAGCTCTTTATCTTCATCTTGTTCTTCTTCTTTTGCTTTCAGTGCTAGCCCTCTTTTCTTCTTATCACCAATATCATCTAGTTCTCATTTGAACTTTAACTTACTTTCATATTCAGAAAGACTTCCGAATAGAGAAGCAACTGATCGCATTGATTTACCTTTTGCTTCCTCAATTACAGTGACTTTTGCCTCCCAATCTTTAGAAAGAATATTTAAAATCTTTTGTACTTGGGTATGTTGATCATAGACTTTTCCAAGTGTTGCAAGTTGTTAACAAGGTGAGTATATCTAAGTTCAAATTTAGCTATCGACTCACCTGATTTCATTCGAAGTAAATCAAACTCAGTAACCAGAGTATTGATCCAGTTTTCTTTTTATTTCTGAAGTTCCTTTGTGGGCCATTTCTAAGGCTTCCCATATTTCTTTAGCTGTTGGGAGTGTGCAGATTCTGAAGTACTCATTTTGATTCAAGGCACTTTGAATCATTAGAATTGCTTTGCTGTTGAGTGTAATGAGTTTCTTGTCATTCTCATCATATTCTGCTGGTGTCTTGGGAACTCTTTGTGAATCTATAATCTTTTCAGGTTTGTAGTTTCCACTCTCAATCACATCTCATATATTTAGTAGCCATTAGGAAGACTCTGAACTTTGCTTTCCAGAATGGAAAGTGTTCGCCATTGAAATCCAGAGGTCTTGTGATATAAGCTCCGTCGGGAAGAATGCCTTCACCCATGCTTGCCATTGGATCCTTCTTAGGCTGTTAAACCTTAACAAGAAGACCTACGCTCTGATACCAAATGTTAGTGCAATCGTTTCACCCAAGAAGGGGTGAATTGGGTGATACCAGAAATTTCATTGCGTATAAATAAATTAACTGAATATTTAAAGCAGTTTAGAGCAAAGAGAAATATCACCGAAGTATACACCGGGAGTTATACTGGTTCAGCCACAACCACTTTGACCTACGTGCAGTCCTCAGAGGTTCTCTGAGAGTTTCACTATATTCTCCAAGATTCAGTGGGTTCTTGGCACCTCAGTACACAGCAAGTTCCTTCACTTGGACACTCGCTCCCCCTTACACGTTGTAATCAAATCCCTAACTCAAGGTTCCACAACCTTAAGTTATCTCAATAACAAATATTGAGTTTGTAATGAAAAACTCTCTTACAGAGAAAATATATAATCACTGAAGTACAATGAATGAGTATAAGAAAAACAAAGCACTAAGAGTGTGTTGATCAGTGTATTCTCAGTTCTTGTGTCTTGTTTTCTTTTCTTTGAATGATCCATATATATAGATGATTTGTAATGTCCATTAGAAGAAATTCAAACATGTCCGTTAGAGTCGCGCAGCAATGGTTGTCTATTCTTCGAATTTGAAAACTATCCGTTTGTGGTAGGTAGTGATAGGTGAACGTTCAGACTATTGTTTGACTTTTCACTACTGCCATGATTTTTATTGTTTCTCTGCAAATGTACTAGAATGCTAATACAATGAAGAGTTAATCATATAGAAAACAATTTAATAAACATTCGATGAAAAGCATAATTTCTGAACTGCCTTATTCAAGTGGCTACTCGAGTGATCATGTATGTTACTCGAGTAGTCCCTCGAGTAACCCTATCAAAAATATGGCAGTAGGTAACTCAACATGTTTCATAAGATATTACTCGGGTAAGCCATGGAGTGAGATAGATCACAAATCTTGAAAATACCTGATTACTCGAGTAGCTACTCGAATGGCCATGTCTTTCCTTCACAGGTTACTCAGGTGCTGACTCTGGTAATCTGGTTACTCGAGTGGCCATGTATTTTCTTCAGAAGTTACCCAAGTACTCCCTCAAGTAGAATTCAAATAAGTTTGCAAATTACTCGATTATTCCCTCAAGTAATGTCATTCAAATCTTGACTGAGAGTTTGCTTACCTAGTTACTCGAGTGATCCCTCGAGTAATGGATCAAATAACTCTACAGATTACTAGAGTGCTCCCTCGAGTAATGCCTTTTTCTCACATGGTTACTCGAGTAAATTGTTGCATTTCTTGGTCGAGAGCTATTGGAAGATTTTTACCTTAATTACTCGAGTGGCTACTCGAGTGATACATTTGCAAATCATGTTACTTGAGTGGCTACTCGAGTAATGGTCTATATAACTTTGCAGATTACTCAAGTGATCCCTCGAGTATTATCCTCCAAATTTTGGCAATGCCTCTCTGGATGAAGTTCTCTGTGATTACTCGAGCGGTTACTTGAGTAATGGCTTCCCTTACTCGAGTGGCTACTCGAGTAAGCCTTCACAAAATTTGTCTTTTTACTCCAGTGCTTACTTCAAGTAATGCTTTGCCACTTTGTTCAAACTCATTTGTTTGTCATCAAATCCTTTCATATCATTGATCCAATATTTGTTATCATCAAAACATATGGGATCTAACACATATATGAATGATTGTAGTTCTGTTTCTATTTATGCTATGGCCATGAGTATGTTGTTGAAACATTGAGCACCCAGATATGTCATTGTGTGAGCATGAGTTATGTATTGTAAGTAAGTCATGCATTAGACACTTATCTTGCATGCATATTGGAATTTTTTTCCTACTGAGATTCTCTCGAATCCCACCCTTCCCTACCAACATTTTAGACAGGGAAGGTAGATCGAGGATGGAGCAAGCACCCAAAGGCGACAAGGACTCCTTCGAGTTGTCATTTTGGTAATTGGTTATCGATTCAATAGTTGGGATTATGTATATATTTTGATGTATATATGGTTGGATAGGACGGGATGTGTATTCGGATGAGCATATTTGGATATGTATTTAGAATGAGAATTTGTGTAATCCCCGTTTGAGAAATTGTAAAGGGCAATTATGCCCTATGAAGCCTATATAAAGGTATGAACCCGGGAGTTGCCGAGATGAGTATGTTGTGCACTCTGATATTTGTAATGAATGTGAATTATCTTCGCACAGTAATTGTATTCAAAATTTGAATATGAGACCAGATTAATTAGATTTTGAAACGTATTTGTGAAAACCCTATCATGAAGATGAAATTTTAAAGCGGTTTTATTTATTATTGGTCTCTATTTCATTTTAATCGCGTATTTCGGATATAATTTCAAAGGGGGTTACAAGAAGCAGGATCTAGATGCCACTCTTCGGTTGTAACTTTCCTTAATCTCTTGGTTTTATCTTAGCATGTTGGTTTTGCTTTATAGTGTGTTTATGTTTAAAAAAAACTTTCTCTAAGCTCTAAAAGACATTGGAGACAATGTCAGATTTAGGTTGGGGGGAGAGAAGAAAATTTTTTTTAGTTAGTTAGTAAAACCATTATATGCATGGGGTGTGGAAAAAATGATAGAGTAAGGAGTTATTCTTAACTCCTGAAACGCATTTTATTAGTTGCATGTTTTTTTTAAAAAAAAAGAGTGAAAGTAAAAAAAATCATCTTGTTTAAGTGCTTTGTAATGATCTTAAAAAGTATATAAGTTGTGGTATGGATAAGTTGAATTTAGAGATTTCATAGCATGGATGAACAATTGATTGTTGCAATTGGTGATGAATTTTGAGATTGAATGAACTGAGTTTGAAAGCCCCTAACTGTGAGATTTTGAGCCTATAATGATTATTTCTTTGATGTGTAACATTCACCTATTAAGATATCACTCTAGAACTTGTTTTAAATTTGGTTGAGATTACATTTCACATAAGCATTCAAAGATGATAAAGGCATTCATTTTGTTTAGCTAGAGCCAAATAGTCAACCTTGTAATTATACCGTTGATAAGCCTCTTTGAGCCTAATTGATTGTTTCTTTGTTCTCAACCCATTAACATATGTTTTAATGATATATCAAGTGCTTTTACCTAATTCAGAAGATTAGCAGACATTTGAAATTTTTGTGAAATGGCCTTTTGACAAGTGTGGGGGTGTATATATCATTAACTCTAGAGTTGCAAAAAAAAAGATGAAAAAAAAAAGAAAAAAAATTGAGTATTCGAATTGTGGGTTGTTGTGATGAAATAGATTTATTCAGAAGCTGACCTATTTTTCAATTGTTCGATTAATTTTTATATTTAGCCCTTCATATCACGTTTTACATTGCTTTTACTTTAACTCCATTGCAACCCTTAATAAGTCCATTTGATTTGAATTATGCATGTAAATTAGGTAGTGGAGATTGAGATTTTTATCAAGCCTATGGTAGTGCAATTTTTTCGATTGGATTTGAGCGAAACACTTACCCTTAAACACTTGAGAGATTGGGAGAATGAGTCACAATTACTAACTCAGTTTATTTATTTTTAAATAAAATTATTAGATTATATTTTTGTTGATTCATGAATACTATTATCTCTTTTTTTTTTTTCAATTATATTCTTACTTATGACTTGACACTTCTAATTTTGTTAGCACTAATTAGTCACTCCTTGTCCGAGGACGTCCCAGAGCTAAGTGTGGGAGAATTTGATAAGCAAAATATTTGCATATTTATTTTCCCTTATATGATAATTTTGTGGATGATATTTGAGCTCAATTTAATAAATTTGGGTGTAATTAATAAATAAATAATGATTTTGGCATAAAATAGAATTTCTTAAAAAATACTAAATTAGACCCTCTTTCAGTTTTCAAGCAATATCTAGAGCTCTAGATATCAAATTGAGGCGTTCTTTATATGGATAAAAAGCTTAAAAAAAAACTCTACAACTTTTATGTTGATATTAAAATCCATTTCTATCTCCAAGGGTTTCAAATCTTGCTTGGAAGTTGAGAGCGGGAATCATCTACCATTCCACTAACCATTTCATTTACCACTTCATCTTCCTTTTCACTTACTACTTCATCTATCACATTTTATCGACTACTTCATCTACCACTTCATATATCCTAGTTCATTCTTCCTTATATTAGCCACCCTCTCCTTTACATTTGACACACCAATTCATATCCATTACTCTCCTCTCTTCTTCACTTACAACCATTTTTCATATCCATTACTTTCCTCTCTTTTCCACTTACACCATCATCTTAGAATTAATTTCATGCATTGTATTTATTTCTTGCATGCCTCCTACATGGAAGATTTTACCTCATACATAGAAAGCTAGATTTTTCTATTTTCATGCATCTTGTGGTAGTATTTTTATTGAATAATTAAGTTTATTGTAATGTTTATTAAGTTTTCAATTTATTTTATTGTTGTTTTTAATTTCATCATGAGCTAAATTTCCATTTTCCTAGGGTGATGACGTAGCTTACTAATGACAGATTGAATCTTAACTTATTAAATCTAGTTTGAATTTCTCATTCATAATTGAGTTTTAATTATTATTCTTAATGCTTTTGATTAACTGACCATCTTTTGAATGATTTCAATATGCATGTTGAGATTGGAAGGAGATGCATGTGTATAAATCCTATAATTAAAACCATGACTTGCATATGAAATAGGAATATATTCATATGAGTTTTGTAGTCTTATTGAGTTCCATAAATCTTAATGCATAATTAATTGCTTAAATTCATATAAGAATATATTGGATTAGCAATTAATTATAGAATTGTTTGACCTTAGAAGAGGCTAGTAATTAAATTAGGAAAATTTGACTATTAATCATGTGGAATAAATTGGGTTAGAACAGAAAGGTAATTCAATTCGAAATTTGTTAAGTGAAATTTGACCCCTAGGATTTTTTTCTCATAGTTGTTTCATATTATTTGCATTCATAGTTAATAATATTTTATTTCGTACTCTCAATCATCAACTAATCGATCGACTAAATAGACTTAAAATTACCCATTTTGGTATTTAGTAATCAATCCTGGTGGGAACGATACTTACTTCTGTATTACTTGATTACGTCAGTGTACACTTGTACTATTTAATAGACCATTTACACTTGTTACATAAATGCTTTTCTGAAAAGTAAAGGAAGGGTATCATTATCTTTTTACCTACAAAACTTAATTTCATTTTAATCCAAAGAGGTACAATAAAATTTCAGATTTTTTTAGGGATGACTAAAATAAGCTTTCTTCCATTGGGGCTAACTAAAATTTTCCCTCTATTTATTTTAATAAAGTCACTTTGGATGAGTTTGAATTGATTTGGGTTAAGTAGTATGATAGGGGGGCTAAACACTCATATATATATATATAGGAGCTAAATATTGAAATTGATTTTTTTTAATCATATTGTCTTTTTCTTTTTTCTTTTTACTAGTGTTTTTATTTGCTTTTGAACATAATGTTGTGAGGAACATCTATAATAATTCATAGCATAAAGTCACATAATTCATGTAAATGTTCCCAATCTACATTAGCAATTACGTTTGAGAACTATTAAATACATAAAATAAATACTCCTTTGGGTCCTAAATATAAGATAAAATTGATTTTTTTTTTGGAAATATTGAGAAAGCTAATTAAATTACTTTAAAATATTTATATTTATCATTTTTTCTTCAAACTATTTTACCTAACTTATAAACTAATATATAATCTAAGGGTATATAATATATGATATGATTAAATAACTTATTTAACTTCCTTAATATCTTAAAAGAATATCAATTTTATTTTATATTTAAAACCGAGGGAGTATATAAATTTGGATTGAGCTCTTTCTAATGAGTGTTACAGTCACTTGGTGGGTTCATGTGGTTATATAAAATTATGGCTTTACAATTGTTAAGATTCGGGTTTTTTTTTACCAAATTATATTCCGTTGAATGCTTGCTTAATTTAAATATATTCTAAAATTTAAAGGGAAAATCGCTAGGAAATACTAAATAAGCAAATTAATTGCTCTTTGCCACCAACACACATAGGGTACTGAACTTGCATTAAAATTGAACTTAAAAAGACAAAAAAGCCCTTAGTTTGACAAGAAGATTTTAGGCGGGAGCTTCTGAATCCCTTCTTCTTCTTCCATTTCCTGCATTCTGCAGAAGTTCAGCGTGTCTCCCCTCACTCGGCCGTCTCCTTGGCTTGTGTCTGTCGGCAGTGTCTTCTCCGGCTACTCCTCCAGTGGCTGCCGTCTCATTGGCTCGTGTCCTTCGGAGCTGTCGTCTCCAAGTGCTCCTCCAGCGGCCGACGTCTCCTTGGCTTGTGTCTTCGGTAGTGTTGTCTCAGGTTACTCCTCCAGCGGCCGCCACTGGCGCCTAGTCCTCAAGCGACCATCGCTTGCTCCTCCAACCTAAATGCCTCCTTCATTCACCTGATATTTTCCATACGTGCCCAATGGTCATCCATGCTATGTGCAAAGGATGAAGATCCATTATGTGCCAATGATCTGTCATTTTATGCAATTACTCTTCCTTCACGTGCCAATGATCTGTTTTGTGCAATTCCTCTTCCATTATGTACAATTGATCTTCCATGCTGTGCACCTGATCTTCCGTTTTGTGCAATTGCTCTTTCATGATGTGCAATTGATCTTCCATTATGTGCAACGGATCTTTTCCATACGTGCCCAATGGTCATCCACACTATGGAAAATATCCATTCCATAAAATGGGAAATCAATTGCATATCATGGAAGAGTAATTGCATATAATGGAATATCATTGGCATAATGGATCATCCTTTACACCATGGAAAAGATCCATTGCACAAAATGGGAGATCAATTGCACATAATAGAAGAGTAATTGTACAAAATAGAAAATCAAATGCCCATCATGGAAGATTAATTGCACAAAATGGAAGATCACTAGCATATGAAGGAAGAGTAATTGCACAAAACGACAGATCATTGGCACATAATGGATCTTCATCCTTTGCACATAACGTGAATGACCATTGGGCACGTATGGAAAAGATCCGTTGCACAAAATGAAAGATCAATTACAAAATCAATGAAAAGTAATTGCATGCAATGGAAGATCATTGGCACAATGGATCATCCTTTACACCATGGAAAAGATCCATTGCAATCATGGAAGAGTAATTACACAAAACTGAAGATCAATTGCACATCATGAAAGAGTAATTGCACAAAGCTGAAGATCAAATGCACATCATGAAAAATTAATTGCACAAAACGAAAAATCATTGGCACATGAAGGAAGAGTAATTGCACAAAACAACAGATCATTAGCACATAATGGATCTTCATCCTTTGCACATAGCGTGGATGACCATTGGGCATGTATGAAAAAGATCATGTGAATGAAGGAGGCATTTAGGTTGGAGGAACAAGCGACGGTTGATTGAGGACTAGGCACCGGCAACGGCCGCTAAAGGAGCAGCCCGAGACAACATTGCCGAAGGGCACGAGCCAAGGAGACGCCGGCCACTGGAGGAGCACTTGGAGATGACAGATCCAAAGAACACGAGCCAATGAGACGGCGGCCGTTGGAGGAGTAGCCAGAGATGACACTGCCGACAGACACAAGCCAAGGAGACGGTCGAGTGAGGGGAGACAACGCTGAACTTCTGCAGAATGCCAGAAATGGAAGAGGAAGAAGGGATTCAGAACTGCACTTTCTCCTTCCTCCCGCCTAAAACCTTCTTATCAAACTGAGGGCTTTTTTGTCTTTTTAAGTTCAATTTTAATGTAAGTTCAGTACCCCATGTGTGTTGGTGGCAAAGAGCAATTAATTTGCTTATTTAGTATTTACTAGCGATTTTCCCAAATTTAAATTCATGCATAAAAAAATATTGTCATGGACAGAGCCTTACGTCCATATCAAACGTGACTTAGCTGGACTTGGATTAGCAGCCAGCTAATATAACGGCAAAAAAACAAAAAAGTTAAAAAAAGAATCAAGTTAGTATAGTTTTAGAAATTAGTTCTTATTTAATAGGGAAAATTCTAAAAGACTACATTGGAAATATCAAAAGGACAATTCAGTAAATTAAAAGTGGAAAAGGACAGATCAAGCGATGTCAGATGGGCAGAGGAATCTGGGATTTTGAAATCTCGGCCAAATGACGAAAATGCCCTTCAGCCCTCCATCCCCCACTTCAGAATAACAACATGATCCTTGTAATTAACAACTCCGAATTCGTCATTAACAATTTCAATTCTTCTTTTACAATTCACAAGTTTCAGGGTCAATAACACCACCGTTCTCGCCATTAACAACTCAGGATTCGATATTAACAACTCCATTTTCTTCTTTTACACTTAACAAGTTTCAGGGCCAATAACAAAACACATCTCTTAATTAATAACTCTGGATTCGAAATTAACAACTCAAATTTCTTCTTTCACAAATAACAAGTTCCAGGGCCAATAACACCATCGATCTCGCCATTAACAACTCCGTATTCGCCATTAACAACTCCTATATTGTTATTCCGACTGATGGCTGAAGGGCATTTTCGTCATTTGACTGAAATTTCAAAATCCCAGATTCATCTGCCCATCTGACATCGCCTAATCTGTCCTTTTCCATTTTCAATATACTGAATTATCCTTTTGATATTTCCAATATAGTTTTTTGGAATTTTCCTTATTTAATATTACCTAAAATAAGATTTTTTTTTAAAGCTTGCAATCTTTTTTTATAAATTGGGAAAAGTCTCCTATTAACACTTTTATTGGGACATAAATTAATAAGAACTTCCCCCAATTGATCCTTAGATAAAAAGTATTTATAAGTTTCAATTTTAATATTATTTTATTTTTTCAAATTTTTAGTTTTAAAATATCTAAATTTTAAAATTAAATAATACAAAATATAATTTTTTGGCCTGAAAAATATTTTTTGAAAAAAAGGGCTAAATAATGGTGTTTTTTTTATACTAATAATGGTGTTGATGCTTCAATCCATTTCACCGTCCCTCGTCATCAAGCCCATCACACTGCATTTATTCCACTCGCTCTGCCCACCCTTCCCTCTCTGTGTCTTTCAATCCCTCTCCCGTATCTGAATCTGTCACAGCCCAAAAAAAAATCGAAGAAGACAATGGCTACCGTCACAAATCAGAAATTTACGCCCATGTCCTTCTTTTCTTCTTTTTTCTGATTCTCTTCACTCTTCGGTTCCCACGCAACTGGATCTGACCCACATTTGCTTCTTCCTCTTCATCCAGCAATGGCCGCTGCCTTGGAGTGTTGGTCCAGCCGTGCCAGTACGGACGAGGAAATGGTGGAGCAGGTTCTGATGAGGACGCAGGATAGATCCGAGGGCGAAACGACGTTGGAGAGTTCTTCCGCTGCTGCTGCTGGACTCAAGGAGACTTCGCAGATGCAGAAGAAATTTCAGAAGCTGAGTCGGAATGTTACCGAAGCTATAGCGTTGTTCAAGAACTCGCTCAATCTGGATTCTACTCGTGACTCAGCGCCTCCTTCGAAGGTGGATAATTCTCGGAAAGTTGTGTGGGGAAGTGTCGTCCGGAATCTCACTCAGCTTTATCCAGGTAGCCAGCTGCCGGAGAAGCTCATGTCCAGTATTCGCAAGCATTACGATTCGTTGCCTCTCAGGTGGGGTTCTGTTGAACATTCTATTGTCTTTTGATTGAGATTAGATTCTGTATGGTTTTGGAAGCAGCCCTTAAACTCAAAATAGATGGCCTGACCCTTGAACTCAAAATAGATGGCCTGACCCTTAAACTCAAAATAAATGGCCTGATTCACAGTTTGGTTTGTGTTAACTTCGAAAGTGATGGTGTTATAAACATTTGGGTTCACTTCTTGGTGATTTTTTTTCTCCTTCAAAACTGACTGGAGCATTTAGGTGCTAGAAGTCAAGTAAACAAATACAGTCTTCGTTTACTTCTGATTAAACTGTTTTTTTTTTTTTTTTTTGTCCTTTCGTTTTCACAGCTATGCTCAGGCGGGATTTGATATGAAAGATGTATTTCTGCACATCAAGTTGATGGAGCAGGCATTCGTAGATGATCATCCTGCAATCCTTATCCAAGAAGAACCAGATAATGAAATTCAAGGGTGTATATTTAAGCTAACTTTTGCATGTAACTCTCCAATTTCATGGCCTTCAATGTCCAGTGCACTGGATAGTTCATGCATTTGCTGCAAGAAGATACAGATATTTGAGAAAAAAAGTGTCACCCTTGGGATTGTCCTTCTTCTTGTTCAGCCTGGGCAAGATAAATTGATCAGAGTCCGAGTTGAGAATGCTCTAAAGTTTGCAATGAAGAAGCCCAAAACCAGTACAGTGAAGCTTCCCTTTGGCCTTTGTGGATGTCAAGAAGAGAATTCCAAAGGGAGAGAACTTGGAGAGATTGAAGAAGACAGCGGCGATGCATATTATGGAAACAGTTTTGAGAATTCTAGCCAAAAAGTTCAGCTACGGGTACCTTTACCGACTTCCTCTTTTATTGTATCTGTAGATGAATGGCAGACAATTCAATCTGGTGGGGAAGAGATCAAAAAATGGCTATTGAACTCAGATAGTCTTGAGTTTGTAGAAAAGACAGGACCCAATTCATATAAAGGGGTCCACATGGGTAGAAGGGTTGGAATTGAGAAGCTTAAAGGGTGTGATAAAGGTAATTCTTATCAGTTTGAGCTCCGTCAAGATCTGCTAGAACTGATGACTTGTGGGCACAGAAAGATACTGCAATTTTGTGGTGTTTCTGTGGATGAAAATCATGGGTTATGTGTGGTGACAAAGTTCATGGAAGGTGGTTCAGTTCATGATTTGATGCTAAAGAACAAGAAGCTCCAGATAAAGGAAATCATTAGAATTGCTGTTGATGTGGCTGAGGGCATCAAGTTTGTGAATGATCATGGCGTTGCATACAGGGACCTCAACACACACAGGATTCTATTGGATCGCCATGGAAATGCTTGCTTGGGAGATATGGGTATAGTCACTGCTTGCAAAAATGTTGGCGAGGCAACAGAGTATGAAACCGATGGTTACCGGTGGCTGGCTCCAGAGGTTTGCCACTTTGTCCATAATCTCACTGATTACAACTTTAGCAAAGTTCTCAAAATTATCAAAATAATTTGTTCTAGGCCTTTACCCTAGAACAAAAGATGGCAATCAGCTTTAGGCCTGTACCCTACTAGCTACCACTGTGTCAAATCTTTATCTGGCGCTGATCTCTTTTTAAACATTATTACTGGCAGAAAATCAGAATTGTCCTGTTCTTATGACTAGGAAAATGCATTATCAATTAAATATTATGTGCTTAATGTCTAATTCTTATGGTTGCTGACGTTATTTGGTTTAGGCAAGGATGAAAAGCTATGATAGATTTCTATTATATCCAACATGGAAAAAGTAAAGCTTTTCACCCCATGTTACTAATGCTTAATGTTTTAATGTCTCTGGACTTTTGGCTTGGTGAGGATCACTCATCAAGGACCCGTCATTCATGGACACTAGGGTTACGCTTCTCCTGTTGCACGACTTGGGTGCAACTTGCTTGAGGTGCTCTCACTATTAGAATGTTTAGGGGAGTCAATTGCCTCTGGTACCCATGCAGAATAGAGGCCGTCTACTTCTCTTATTGATTAACATGATATATATGGAAGAGGGAATGTGAACCTCATGAAAGGAGGAGCAGAATCAGAGAAAATGAATTCCTACGATGCACTATCAATCTACCCAATATAACCTCTCCTCTTATTAATAAAATAATATACTAAATATTTTCTATTTACAACATATGTATAGTCGACCCAACCATACTTCCCCTCAAGTTGGTTCATGGATTGTAATCATGCCCAACTTTCTTATGCAGCTCTCAAACGTAGGTTTATGTGACCCTTTACTCAGTACATCAGCAACTTGTAGTCCCGTTGGAAGATACTTCGAACAGATTATCGCTTCCGCTTTCTCTCGAATAAAATATCTATTTATCTCATCATGCTTTGATTTGTCATGTTTAACATGGTTTAATGCCATACTTATTGAAGCCTTGTTATCACATTACAGCTTCAGTGGAGGATCCACTTTGATTTGTATCTCATCCATGACTCTTTTTATTCACAATTCCTTGACCAACACTCTCCATTCAAATTCAGCACTCCTTTTGGATACAGCTCTGTATATCGACTTTTTGAAGTGACCAAATATTTCTCCACAAGAATGAACAATAGCCGGAAGGTCATCTTTTATCCTTATAGTTTCCTACCCAATCTGCACGTATGTAGATTTCTATTGGCCTCTGGTCTTGCTTCTTGAATAGCAATCCTTTATCGGGAGTCCCTTTCAGATACCTCAAAATCTTGTACAATGTGCACTACTTCCAGGTGTTTCTTCCTTGGATTGCTCATGTATTGGCTAACTATGCTTACAACAAATGCTATACCAGGCCTTGTATGGGAGACATAAATCAGTTTCTCAACAAGTCCATGATATCTCTCTTTATCAACAATCTCCACGTTACCAGTGCTTGAGAAGTAGGTAATAAACAAGTTAGAATATGATGTCATATGGTCTGAAACACCAAAATCATCCAAAGACTTATCTTTATCTAGCCTTGCAAGATACTAGAACACGTGTTCCATTTTTGTTTGTTCCTTATAGCGAGCAGCATCATGTGTGCACTCCCATTCTTCATTTGAGATCAAATTCATTCATGCCATGATGGAAATTTCCAATCAATATATTGTGACATCAGATCATCTTGCTTCACTACCCAAATTTTTGTTTTAGTCTTATATGCATGCCAAGTCTTCTCCATCAGAATAAGAGTCATGGACCGCCTCCCAAATTTTGTGAGCTGTTGAAAGAAACTTGAAGCTTCATTTGATCTTCAGAATCATCACATTGATCAACCACAACTAGATGGGCGAATTATTAGCGTGCCACTATTGGATTGCTTGGGTGTTGATTTTGTCTAGTGTTTTCATTGCTTCAATGAGAAAACACATTTTAGCCGTGCCCCCAGTTGCCAACTTCATAGCTTGAACCCATTCATGGTAATTGGTTTCTTTCAATTTGTTCAACACCATGAGCACAAACGATCCTTCGAAGCTAGTAGTCAACCTAGAGGGGCCACCGGCTTGGCACGGATCACTTGTTGAGGATTTGTCATTCTTGGACATCGGGATTGGTGTTTCCCCCATCGCATGACTTGGGTGTGACTTGTTCGAGGTGATCTCATTATCGAAATGTTCATGGGAGTTGATTGGCTTTGATACGTATAAAACAGAGGCGATTTCCTTCTTAACAAGGGTTATTTTTATATGGTTATTTGATTGGGTCATATTCGAGCATTATTGTGTTTAATTAGGAGTAGC
Source organism: Inga laurina (assembly GCA_963855925.1). Classification (NCBI taxonomy): domain Eukaryota; kingdom Viridiplantae; phylum Streptophyta; class Magnoliopsida; order Fabales; family Fabaceae; genus Inga; species Inga laurina. The sequence continues at coordinate 26,652,558 of OY979706.1, read as the reverse complement.
TCTCCCAAGAGCATTTTTTGTATTCATACGGATTCGAACTTGAGACCCCATGCTTAAGTGGCTAAAACCCCTTCCACTAGGACCAACGTCTATAGGTATTAACAAAGGTTTTCATCGTGATATATATAGTAGAGGGATTGCAAATCCCATTAAAGAAGGAGCAAAATCAAAGAAAATAGATTCCGATGATACAAATCAATCTACCCCATATTTACTCTTCTATGATTAATAAAATATTAAACTTTTTTTTTAATGCACAACTTATATTTAGTGTGCCCAACCACAAAAATCTTATATAAACTCTCCATTTGGGTGTTCTGCATGTCCTCATTCTCACCTGTTTTTGACTTAACTTCCAGTCTAACGTATTTGAGCTCAATTATCTATGCTGTCTGCCCGTAGTGGGCCGAAAAGACGTATTATATGTTCTACTTTAAGGCAATTTAGAGTAACTTTCCATAGTTTTTATTGTCTGATGGCTGTTGAGATCCATTGTATGTGAATCATATTACTAAATTAGCCTGCTCATAAAAGAAACTTTATGTCGCTTGTCCCGGCATCATTTGTTTGAGCATGCCTAACATGTTTTCATGATTATTTTCTCTTTCCCTTTATTTTTGTTAGACCTTTATTTAAGCATTCCTATGTCAAGCAACTCAGTGTCTCCGTGTGATGCCAATTATACTACAATTGAATGGAGCCCGCTTGTTTTAAAGCTTTAGCATGACGCTTATCCCAGTATTCTAGTTATTGTCCTATTGCTAAAGCTCCTATGAAAACAATCACACCTCGTGTGCAGGCAGAAAAAGAACAGATAAAAACTAGCTGGTGAAGCCATTATTTGGAACCCACGTTGTCTGAAGTCTAAATCTCTATTCTGACCTGGATACCCGGTGCTTGTTTTGCACTTATAACTGGCTGATTGCATGAGTTTCCGTCTTGTTAATCTTACTTTTTTTATTCAATATGCTCTTATTTGATGGATTATATTATCTAGTCTCCAAAAGCTTACTTGCTTTTTTATTTTTTTCGAAAACAGATAATTGCAGGTGACCCAGAGAGTGTGACAGAGACATGGATGAGTAATGTTTACAGTTTTGGCATGGTCCTCTGGGAGATGGTTACTGGTGAAGCAGCCTATTCTGCATATTCACCGGTACAGGCAGCGGTGGGCATAGCTGCTTGCGGCCTCAGACCTGAGATCCCAAAAGAATGTCCTCAGAGTCTGAAAACCCTCATGACCAAGTGCTGGAACAATCAACCTTCAAAACGCCCTCAGCTCTCTGAAATATTGGCTGCACTCTTGCGTTCAAACAATACCAATAGGTAATTATGGAATCTTATCTGTGGATAGTAATATTGATGATACTAAGCTTCCATGTCAGGAACCCTGATGCTTTTTTCAAGTGAAATGAAGGTGTAAAGTTTTTCATATTTGGCAATTTTGTATCATTTCTTCATAGCATAATGAATCCAGGTGTTGGGAGTGACTTATGTGGCCCTCTTAGAATTATCTCTGCCATTATAAACCTTGTATGTCTGCATTATTAGGGTGTCATGAGTGATACCTGAAATTATTTTGTGAAAATTAGGATGGGGATTAGAAAAAGCAGATGATTTTGGGGCCACGGCCGGTGGACTGAGATGAGGACCATCATTTATGGGTTTCCCCTTTTGTTTGTTTGGTGGGTATCTTGAGGGCCCTGAGTGGAGTCTCTTTTCAATCGTGCTTTTTTGAGTGGTGAAACTTTCAAGTTCTTTTGGCCAAAATTTTCTTTTATATATATATATATATATCCTTTTTAACTCTTTATCTTTATGTATTCAATCTAACCAACTTTGTTAGAAGCATGTTCCTCTAATTACTCTCTTTTCCACTTTCAAACAAATTACTTTTAACTTTTTCTAATAGTTCACAACCATTTGGGAAAGTTGTTGAGATAGATTACTTTTTTCTTGACTTTCATCTCATGTATTCACAAGGGGGGAAAAAGTTAAACAACTAAAGTACTAGTAAACTTTGGTTTTTGTTGTTTTATTGTTTTTACGTCTTGTCTTTTTCCTGGGCTGAACAACTTACGAGTCTCTTTGGTCTAAAGTACGGGTACAATTTCTCGTCTTGTAAGTGGCGAGGCAATATCTTTTTTCATAAAGAAACCTGACAAAATGATAGATAAATGCGGGTACAACTTTGAAAAATGTAACGAATACTCCTCTTGTATTTATAAAGTAGAGAAAAGGTTTTTCCGTCCCTATTGACAAGTCACTTCATTAAATTTTTTTTTATATAAATGTACAATTTTGTTTTTTTTATTTATTATTATGCTGACTATGTTCTCACAAGGCATTGCATATATTTAATGGAGATACAACTGGAAAGTTGTTGAATTTCAAGGTAAAACTAAAGAGACTTGTAAGGTTTTCCTTATTTATGATGAAATTTGGGCAACGGGGAAATTTTGTCTAGGAAGTTTTCATTGAAATTTTGAAGTTTTTTTGGGGGGGGGGGGGGGTTGCCCTAACTTTTATCCTAATTAATTTTGACCGTTAGTTGATCAAATATGCTGAGCTGATAGTCCACATGTTATCAAAATCATTTTTATTATAGTGTAAATTTGCGTGTGGAAGTCTATGTGTCATTTACTTCTTTTTTTTAAAATTATATTTAAAACTTCTGGAGCAAATTTACACATTAACAAAAATGACGTGGATAACTTGTGGATCGTCAGCTCAGCATATTCGATCAACTAATTGTCAAAATCAACTGAGATAAATGTCAGGACAAAATTGCTCCATTTTTTATATTTTCGAGGCAAAATTGCCTCCTAAAAAACTTCTATGGTAAAATTGCCCCTCAGTAAAACCTTTTGGGCAAATTTGCGCATTAACAAAAACGACATGATAACTTGTAGACGGTCAGCTCAGCATATTTGATAAACTAATGATTAAAATTAACTGGGGTAAAGGTTAGGATAAAATTGCTTCTTTTTTTTTTTTAAATATTTTTGGGGCAAAATCCCCCCTAGGCCTTTTGGGGGAGGCTTAAAGGGCAGAATTACCCTTATGTGAAAACTTGTAGGACAAGAATGCCTCTTAACTCGGGAAACCTCTAACCCAAGGGCTGGCTGTTTTATTGTATTGATTTTGTGGCGGATGGTTTCTAATTCGTGCATTTACGCACTCCAGAATATAATTACAAAGTCAGCTCCAACGCATTCCAGAATATAATTACAAAGTCAGCTCCAACTTGACCTTGATTTTAATGTTGAGATTTGTTAAGATATTATTATATCTTGTATTAATATTTAATATATTCTCTTGTTGAAATATTATATATCATTTGTTGATATTTGATATATCTTAAAAATATTATTATTAGAGTTTATATTTGATTAAGATTTTTTTAGATTAGATTATATTCTAGGATTAGTTTAGGTTATGTTTTGCCTATATAAAGGCTCTTGTACTCTCATTGATCCAAAAGATTAAGTATTAAGGATTCAATCATATCCAGAGGCTCTTATTTTCTCTCTATTTTAATCTTTCAAATTCTAACATGGTATCAAAACTAATGATGAAGAAAAAGAATGAAAAACGTCCATTCCTTTTCAACCGTAATAGTAGATCTATTATATAGTTGAAAGAGTTCCCGACTCCTGTCACTTTCCCCTGTCACTTTCCTCAGTCTGGTGCGTAATCGGTGCTGCTACGTACGTGTTCTTTCCTTTGTAAAGTATTTGGTTCTACCCAGATTCGAAGATCATTTGGTTCCGCCCAGCTCTTTTGATCATTTGGTTCCGCCTAGATCTTTTGACTGTCTGGTTCTCCCTGGATATTTTGACCGGTTTGGCCTGGATCTTTTGACCGGTTTGTTTTACCTAGATCTGAAGATCCTCTGATTCCATCTAGATCGGCTCGACGTCGTTTTTGTTCCGTCCAGATTGATGCTTCCTCCAAGATGTTACTGTGCCTTAGCTGCTTCTTCCGATTGTCACTTCTCGTTTTCAGTTGACAAACTCAAGATGAACTTGAGTTTGAAGGGGGTGATATTTGATATATCTTTAAAATATTATTGTTAGAGTTTATATATGATTAAGATTTATTTATATTAGGTTAGATTATATTTTAGGACATGCTTTGCTTATATAAAGTCTCTTGTACGTTCATTGATCTAAAAGATCAAGTATTCAGGATTTAATCATATATTCAGAGGCTCTTGTTTTCTCTTATTTAACAATCATAGTCCTTAAAATTCTAACAAGGTTTGAGACAATATTATATACCTTCGTGTAAGGAAGTAGCCCTTCTCGAATTCTATCGATATAATCTGATCTTCTTGTTTTTTTTTTTTTTTTTTGGATAAATACAGCAAATGCACAAAAAACATTTGCATGATAAATAACAGTGTACAGGGTAAACATAAACGAGGAAAACAAGAACACAGGGACCACGACATGGAGCTACATAACCATGGGGAAATGGTGAAGTCCATACACACACTGAGGAGAAAATCCCACAACAGCACAAATATATTGTATCAAAAGGGGTCAGACACTCTCACTAAAGGGAGAGGGTTTGATTTCGTGGAAATCCATTTAGTTGTGGTCCAGTCGAGGTGCTGGGTAGGTATCCCAACTTAAAGCGCTGCCCTTGGATCGTGGGTGAGTTTAACTCTTTTCCTAAAATTTTGTTATAAAACAAAATATTGTACTAAAAAAAAAACATCACAAATATTCACCAACTGGAGTTAAATCTAAAGAAAGGATAGCTTTCATAACAGAATTAATATTCACAAAGATTTAAAAATTTACCCGGACAGATGCCCATGTTTAATATCTATAGTGGAAATTGCATACAATAAAAAGATCCACACCCTAACGAAAAAAAGTTATAAATTCCATTGTGCAGCCAACTAGAGCATTGAGAACACGCTACTCTTTAATACATACTAAATTCTCCATTGTCAGTCCAACCTGGTGGGGTCAATTTTCCAATTTACAGGGGACAGACTGGATTCTTTGGAACCTTAGGCATGAGGCAGGTAGAGAGTTTACTAGTAAGGTTAAATGGCCAACATTGTTTGGATATGTATGTTGGGATATTTGGACAACTAGGTGTATGAAGCTTTTTGGGGAGGAACAGGAGATGACCTCATTAAATGCTCATTCTAGTCTTTTTCGAGCCAGTTGGGACATGGATTTAGCTAACCATTGTCATTTTTATAGACATCATGTTGTGCGTTGTGAAGGTGTTACTAGGGGGCATCAAGGATATCACACTTTGGAGACGGATGGCTCAGTGTTATCTTCCGGCAGGAGTGCAGGCGCAGGAGTGATCAAAGAAGAAGATGGGGGATGGCGATGTGGGTTTATGAGCAAGCTTACCCAGGTTCCACCGGTGATGGCAGAACTCGTTGCAATCATACAGGGCCTTCAACTTTGCTGGAACATGAACATACGAAAGGTGTTGGTTCTTACTGATTGTATTGAGGCGATTAACTTCATTTACAGGGGTGCTGAGGAGATTCATCCGTTTTTTGATATTATTGAGGACGCCAGGCTTTGGTTTGCAAAGAGTTGGCAGATTGAGATTATTCATGTCTCGCGTGATCAGAATGTAGTAGCGGATAGGTTAGCTAATTTAGCTCATACTATTTCAGGAAATTTTGTTCTCCTTGATCAACCGCCACCCTCAATCGGGGAGGTGGATGTTGCTCAGGGTTGAATCGGGCTAGGGTGGGGGTTCTGCGTAACCTGTTTCTTTTGTATTAGTCCATTAATGGATTAATGTTATCCAGTTCGTCATTCAAAAAAAAAAAAATACATACTAAATTCTCAGTTTTGTGCAGTTAATTTCTCTTTTTGGAAGATTACGATGATAATACTTATTTACTCATGCTTTTTATTTTTTTAAAAAAATTTTAACCTAAAATAGTTAATTATTTCTTTTCAAAATTCAAATAAAAAATTTAAATGCTAATTAAATTAATTATTTCATTAATTAATATATACTTAAACTAGATATAGGGCTATATATGTATGAACAAGATGGATGGATCTAGTGCACTTTTTATGTATATACTAATTATTTCATGTCTTATTATATTATTAACTAATACATCATATACAATTTTCCCATCTTCTACATCCCCTTATTTAATAACATTAGACATTCACAAAAAATGCATAAAAATATAAATGTATCAAATCCATCCCCACGCACTTTCTAGGGCTTGTGAATAGTCTGATTTATTTTAGATTTTTATAAATGTGCAGACACAGATATCAATTACTTAGTGAGTAACTCATATATCCCAACACAAAATATACAAGATAAAAACATGGCCAAGGAAATTGTAATTATGAGTTTCTTCAATTTCCTTTGTTACATAATAATCAATCTCTCAAGATAAGCTAGATATAAATCTTGGATTTAAATTCCATTAGAACCATTAAAGTCTCGTTTAAGAAGTAAGCACATGCTACTATATATTTCTTTATAAATTTCTTAGGGGAACTGGGAATGCTAGAGATTATCAATGTTTTAAAAGCCGGACCGGATATCGAGTCAGAAAGATTAGCAGGTCATGGTTCAATCGGTCGGACCGTTGGTCGGACCGGAGGCATGATAATCAAATGAAAAATAATATAATACATATACATATATAGTAATATAAGTAAGAAAATAAAATATCAAATTTAATTTTGTTAGATAATTTGAGAAAATAATTAAATAGTTTAATTTCATGATCTTAGAAGCAATTCAACCTTGATAATTAATTAGCTTACATAATAATATTAATAAACTCATGAAAACAAATAAAAGCAAATGCCTTTCTTTAATTTTTTTTTTTTTTTTTTTATAATAGATGTGTGTTATGACAAAATAAAAGGACGAGAGATTAATATAAAAACTAGAAATATAAAAAGAAAGATTAAATTTCCAAAACCTCATAATAATGTATAAATTCAGTTTTAATTTTGTCCAGCAAAAGTACTAGATTAAAAAAAAAAAGAAGCATTTTTGGTTATATTAGTTCATTTTAATAAGATTAGATAGAAATTAAAATTTTTAGAAGTTATAATTAAAAACTATAATTTTATTATAAAAAAAACTTGGCATTTTAATATATTAGTATATATGATAAATTGCCAATAACATATTTATAAAAAAATTTAAAAATTACAAGAGCGAAAATCAAGTTGAGGAAGGATCTATACGTTTCAGTTTTAGGTAAGGAAAGAAAAAAGCACCTATAAGGCTATAATGTCTAATCACCAGTTTTTAGACTCTCCTTTCCATGTTCCAAAAATGCAATTTTCAACGTGTAGAGATGTAGACACGCAAAGTTCAAAAAAGCACAAATGCAATAAATTTTTCTCTTTCTATTAAGCTTTTTGTTCCCTCCTCTATCTCTCTTCTTCTCCTTCTCTGGTGACACACGGTTTCTTCTTCATTTATCGTCTTCTTTCTTTTTCTCACAGAGAGGGCCTGATATTTGACTTTATCATTGATCGAGGGCAACCTTAAACATCTGATAATGTCAAGACGAGAGAACAACTCGTCCTTATGCAAAGAATATGGGATTTGAGGGTCTGTAAATCAGCCATAAAATTTCAGATATTAAGAAAAACTCAGACCGGTTGGTTATTCCACAACCGTTCCGGCTCCCGAGTTAACAGCGGTTTCCGGCTTAAAGGCCGGCTCACCCCGGCTCAAAGTGGTTCAACGTAAAAGACGGTTCTCAAGTATGACCCGATCCGCCTTTATCTCCGGTCGACGGCCGGACCGGCCGGACCGTCCTGTCTGGTTCTAAAAACATTGGAGATTATAACAAGTTTTATGAAAAAATTGACTTCAATTAATAATTCTGAGTACTTAGAGCTGTTTACCACAACTTTTTTTTTTCCCCTTAAGGTGAAGGGGTAAATTTAACAATGAACTATTTTCTAATGTGCACTCAACACAATTAATTTTTGTTTGGTTCAAAAGTAAACATAATTAATTTTTTAGGTAGCAGATATAGCAAAACCATTAACTCGAGTTAACTTTTATTATTTTTTGCACTATCTATTATTTTAATATATTTTTAGAAATGTGTCTTTTTTAATGGAAAAATATCACTTAGACCCCATGAAAACAATTTTATTTCAGTCAACTCCCAAAAGATTTTGAAATTTCACTGCATTCCATTGAGTCAAAATAAAATTAAGTTTTGTCACTGAAAAGATAGTAATGCCCTTACTTTATTTTTTTTTCATAAGAGCATTTACAAGACAAATAAAGGGATTTAAAAGAATCTTGGGAGTTAAAATTTTTGGGTCAAGGTGCAAATTTGCCTAGAAGTTTTCACAGAGGAGCAATGTTACCCTGGAAGTTTGTTTAGGTTTAATGTTGCCTCGGAAGTGTTAAATGGAGTAATGTTGCCATTTACCATTAAAAAGTTAATAGTCAACGTCAATTTTTAACGGTCAATGTTGGTTTTATAATGGTATGGGGTAATATTACTACATTTTGAAACTTTTGGGGTGATATTGAACCTAAAAAAATTTTCAGGACAATATTGCTCCTCAACGAAAACTTTCGGGGCAAATTTGCATCTTAATCCAAAATTTTTTTACAAGATAAATAAGTGAATGATCAAAATTTTTTAACATACAATAATCTTTTAAATCCCTTTATTTGTCTTGTAAATGTTCATATTTATCTTGTAAATGCTCTTATGAAAGAAATAAAGTAAGGGCTATATTGTCTATTCACTAACATAACATAATTTCATTTTGACCCCAGGGGTGCAGTGAAATGTTAGAATCTTTTGGGAGTTGACTAAAATAAAATTGCTTCATGAGTCTTAGTGATATTTTCCAATAAAAAGGCATATATTTCTAAAAATATATTAAAATAATAAAGAGTGAAAAAACTAACGGGACCTATAGTGTAAAAAGTAACTGATGTTAATCTAGGTAAATGACCTTACCATATCTGCTACATAAAAAATTGATTATGTTTAGTTTTGGCCCCAACAAATTTAATTGTGCTGTGTGCACATTGGGAAATAATTTATTGTTAAATTTGCAACTTCATCTTTTTTAAACTACAAGTGACAGCGTACTAGTAGGATATAACATCCCAATTTTTAATTTTAGAATTTAAGTAATATTTGGATGGAATTAGTAATTGAAATTTACATGTAATATTTGAGTAAGAAGAATCTACTCAAAATAAAATTAAAGTTTTCAATAAAATTAATAAAGTTAGGTAAATTAAATAAATGTATTTTTATGAAAAATTATAATAATCCAAACATTTGAAAATATTTATTTGACTTAGTTAATTGTTTTAATTTTAGGAGAGTTTCAAAAATATTCATAGATAAAATTTAAAAAAAAAACGAATAGAGGGTGGCAACTATCTGAAGGAGTGAGGGGGAGTACCCCTCCTTACACCCAAGCTTTTTAATATATATATATATATATAAAGATATATAAAATAATAATAATTAAATTAAATGGTGAAGTGGCACGTGGCCACGTTTCACCATTTGAAGATAGGTATAATATCCCCTAAAACAACCTATCGTCCACGTTTATTTTTTTAGTTTCATCCTCTTCATTCCTCCCATGTGGCGCTGTGGGGAGAGAGAGATCGAGAGGGCTTGAGAGTGAGACTGAGAGGAAGGGGGACATCTAGGTTGGGTTCTCTTAGCTTATATAATGCTTGATAAGTCAACTATGCTTTATTATTTTTGTTTTCTGCCTTATTTTTCAGTTTTTGATTGGGGACAAATTGGGGGCTTGATATATTTTGAATATTTGAGGCTTCTTGTTTATTATTGTGATAGTCATGGAGCTAATGAGGTTATAATAAGATTTGTATATTTTTTATATATTTTTTTGAATGGTCAATGTGAGGAAACAAGAGATAGGGTTTGATTAAGAAATTTGTGATTTATGATATTGGAGCTCTTATATTCGAATTTCATAATTTATTTTAACTTATTAGAGTTTATATTGATGATTGAGTATATTGATTTTGAGGTTTATGATCAAAAGTGAATTTTGGGAATTATATAGAGGTGGAACTTTAATTGTTGGAAATTAGGTGTTTTTGAATAAATTGAGAAGGTTATGATTGTTTAATTTTTCTAATAAGTGAGAAAATAATTTATGAAAGAATGAGACGTGATTGTAATGATGATTTGAGGAAGAGTTAATTTTTGGGATTAACACTAAGAGTTAAAGTGACCAATTTTGGGGATTTTAACGTGATTGGAGGGATGTTATATTGTTAAAAATTTTAATTTAGTGAAATAGAGTTGGGAAAAGTTAGAATTTGTGATTTGAAAAGATGATTTGAGGAATAGATAAATTGTTGTCATTTTTCTAAGAAAACTAAAGTGAGCAAATCATGGGAGTTTAATTACTTATTATTTGCTATTGTATTAGTTAGTATTATTGTTAATTTTATTAACATATAATTATATATTTATTGTAGAGTGAACTTAACTTTGGTTGGCTGAATTTGAATTCTCTCAAGTTTAGTTCTTTTGTGAAGAACTTGAGGTAACCACATTCCAATTTACCTTGTATGCATGTTTGAGGTGATTATAAGTGTATATTCATATTTTCAAATGATATAAGTATATGTTATAGTATTTTATGTATGAAAAATGTATATATGTGAGTAAACTTTTTAGTTAAGTGGGCTTAAATTGTTTATCTTGTGACTGTGATGTTGATTATGCATAGAGTTGAATATTTTTTTTTTTGATAGTAAAAAGTTTAGGTAGGTTCGGCACCAGTCCCCTACCAAGGCTAGGGCACGGCCCAGGGCTCTTCGAGCGCTTACAAAGGACTTACGAGATCGCCTACCAATGAGGTTTCCCCATCAGTCAGAGGGTTCGAACACACTCCCTTGTGATCGGGGTGGCAAGACCTTAACCAACTGTGCCAAACCTCATTGGCTGCATAGAGTTGAATATTGAATATGAGGATAAATCATTGATGTGGAAGTTTGGAATGTTCAGCTACATATTGAAGTGTATAGGATTGTGATGAGATGTGATTGTGGGAGGTTGATTCTCTTATACCACATGGTAAAGCCGCCATTGTGAACATAGTGGATAGCTTTGGCATTCTTAGGGTCCTTGGTATCACCCTTCCTTTGGCTTGCATAAGGGTCAGCTCAAGAGATTTGACACCTTTCCATATCCAAAGGAAAGGGAACCCATGGTCTAATATGAGTTCTATAGTCTTTGGCTGGGCTACACCTCATTAATAGAGAGCTTGATGCAGTCTTGTCAAAGAGACTAATCATATTATGTGTTGTAGCCCATGGGTCCTGTTAGTGGCTATAAGGATGGTTGAGGAAGTTCTATGCATATTGAATTATTCACTTGAACTACTAATGTTTTTTTGGAAAACTATTTAGACTTTATGTTATATGAATGTATATTTTGCCCACTTAACTATCTTGAAATCATTTCCTACATATTTGTTAAAATAGAATTGTGGTTATGGGATCTGTGTGACTCACCCCGTCGTTATTTATTATTTTTCAGGCAAGCGTTCAGGCGATGCTATCAAGAGGAATGTGTCCAAGACTTGATTTGATTTATCAATCTTGTATGCCTCCTCTAGTTACATGAGCATATACTAATGTATATTACCGAACTTTAGGGCCTTTTGGTATTGGTTGCATATTTTGAATATTCCGCTGTATATTGGGATTTGTACCATGGGTAGAGCCCCTTTAATACGTTGTTTTATTGTGTGGCCTATTTATTAGAGGCTGAGCCTAAATGTTTTTGTGTATGAAATGAATTTAAACATTAATTTAAATATTCGGATGTAGATATATCTTTTTTTATAATGAGTTGTTGTGATTATGATTACATTGAGGGCTTCAAATGCCCTAGCCCATTTATGAATTGTATTAATTGTGCTTATATTGTGTCAATAAGGTGGTAAAAGTTTTTCCTACCATGGTAGAGTTTTTTCTCCCATGGTAAGACCTTGATTGTTTTGTTGCAAAGTTGAAGTTACATTAACCATGATAGACTTCTATTTGTCTGGTTTTATGTCTTTCTACTATGGTTAACTTTTCCAAAGTGTTCAATGAAATTATTCTGACTATGGTGGTCTTTTATGTTGGTTTCTTTGTTACCTATCTTAGCACTACTTAATGTTTTGCTAAGTTGTTTTAAATGATTAATTGTATGGTAATTATAGGAGGTTGGTACATAGGCAGTCAACATAGCGGTCATCATTCAATCCAAAAAAACCATAGAGGTCATCAAGCCTAAAAAGAATTCATCTAGGCCCAACAAATCCTCCAAGATGTTCAAGGACTTTATACCTTGAGAATGCTTATTATATGGAGGATAACATGGATTATTGCTTGGATGATGATATGGACAATTTCATATGTGGAGCATAACATGACACATGACAGGGCATCCCTGAAGGCACCATCACATGAGAGTTATTAGCATTTGCACGCTTGGATGTTAAGAAAGACAAGATCACGTTTTAACTTTTGTTTTCTTAATACAAACTGGATGTCATAACTCAGAGGGAGACATTACGTGGGTATCGAACAAACTTGATTGTTTTATCAACCCCCAATCACATTTTAACTTCTAAGAGCCCAAAAGGAGAACTAAAACTAGATTCCCACGTTTCTAAAAGCCCAATACAATACGTGCATGTAGGAGTCCAATACGGCTATAATCTTTCAACTTGGGGCCCAAATGCATTATGTAATGGACCATAGGAATTCCAGAACGTGATTAAACCATTTTCAAACCTAAATGGATGTCTAAAAGGCCCATGGTCATGAACATAAACAGTAAGATGAAGATCTATTTGGAATGTCCAAGAAGAGTCAAGAAGCGTCAAGAATGGTCTTATAGCCAAGACAAGGATGGTCTAACGGTGTAAGGCCCTACTAGATCCTTCTGGGTCTCAAGTTTGAATCCCAAAGGAAATGTCTTTGGTGGGAGGGGTAGCTACGAACTCCTAGTCGAATACCTGATGATAATATCAAAAAAAGGGGGCCTTATATGCAATTAATTTAGGATTCTATTTGTTTTAATTAGTTTCCTATTTTGTATTGATTGCTTCTTTGAGAAAAAGGCATACCTCTTTTTTATTGCATTAATAGTAGAGGGTCAAATAAGATCCATCTCATTAATGATGGGATCACCTAGGCATGTGTGTCATCTAGATTATTTTATCTTGACTAGTAAGTTAGAGTATTCTAGAAGGTCATTTGACTTTTCAATTTTTCATTGTATTTTTGCATCTATATTTAATGTATTTTGTTAAGTTAGGGTGTGTTTGGTTCAGTTTATTGGGCAGAAATAAGCCTGTTTTTGGGTAATAAGCCAAAATAAAAACGTGTTGCGTTTTTACAGTATTTATTTCAGCTTATTTTAATTGCATCACGGGTAGAATAAGTTATTTATTAAATAAGCTCCTTATTACAGCTTTTCTATTAAGTCACTTATTACGTAAGTCGAGATAAAACTCCTCTCACATACTTACCTCGTATACCATGAATCACAATGTATAAGCACTTATTACCTAAAAATAAGCTATTCCAAACGAGCACTAAATTGCTCATCCAAACATAAATCACATTAAAAAAACTGACTTTTCTATTAAGTCATTTTAATAAGTCAGAATTATAATAAGTCATTTTTCCTACTGCTATCCCAAACACACATTTAGTGTTTTAGGGTTAGATAGCTTATCATGGGCTTTTCGGCTTAGGCTATCAATTAGGGTTTCCTTTCAAGAGTCTTAGGCCCCATTGGGTGGGTGGACTTGAATTTGGATGGATTAGAACTGGGATTGAGATTAAGATTGATAATTTAAAACTATGTTTGGTATGAGGTAATATTTAAAGAGAATAATTTCATTAATTTTATTTTATAATAGTTCTAAATTATGAAAAGACCATAATAACCCTCGCCCTAAAGGTAAAATTTATCCCTACATCACCAATTGCAGAAGAAGACAACCCAAGCTAAGAATTCCTCCAAAAGATTCGCATCCCCAATACCAATGTGATTGATCTTTCTTTTCGTTTTGTTCTTGTTTCAATCTTAAAATTGAATTAAAAAGGGAAAGAATAATACGAAACAAAAAGAAAGAAGGTAACTTTACTCTTTCAAGAGGAGAATAAAAAATGAGTCTTGCAGGGGATTTTGTTCCAATTGTTGCCATGAGGTTGGGCAGAATGATGTGGTGTACATTTAATTGATGAGTATTGAAAGAAGTGGAAGAAAAAACAAACGTAGAGTAGGACGAGTTACAAAGTTGAGCAATCATTTGGAAAGCATCTTTTTTGAGAGCCAGCAATTTAAAACCTTTAGTCGTTTTGGGTTAAATAAAAATAAATAAAATTATGTAGTGAAGGGCACAACTCAAGTCATATTCTCTTAAGGAACCTTTTATTTAATCTTAGACTAAACTAAGTGACAAAAACATTGAAAGCGTTTTGAAATTGATTTTCTTTTTCTTTTTATCAATGGAAAACAACCTAAACTACTATTTTTTGATAAAATAATGAATGAAAGTATGAAATTGGATTTAAAGAATGATATGATGGAATACTCTTTAGAAGTGAACCTATGGCTGTTCTCGCTTGCCTAATGATACGAGAGTTAATTAATTCACTAAGTTTAATTAAAAACTCCAAACACGGTTTGAGTCAAGTGATTCTTAACAAATAGTTGTCCTAAATGCTCATGGAGACACTAGATAACAACATTTTATTAAGGCACTTTTAAAAACCACTTGGTGTGCAATTTAAATTGAGTTAATAAAACTTGCTTCCTTAATGATGAATGCTCATGGAGACACTGAATAACAACACAAATCAATTATCATATCTAACAACGTGCTAGATAAAACAATTTCAATGAGTATAAATGGAAATATATAAAATCAAAACTCAGGTCTTACAACTCAATTCAAATCACAATAATCCAACTAATAGATTATAACGCATAATCTCAATCTCAAATCCAAATCAAAATAATTCCTAAGAAAGGAAAATTTATTATAGTTCAAGAGAAAATTAATTAGAAAGCAAATACTCCCCTAATTTAAGCTCCCAAGCTCAACCCATAGCATCTATAATATCCCAAAAAGTGATTAAGGGCTAATGACTTCAAAAGTGGATGTAATTATTGTTGAATAAACACTTTTGGAGAATGTGTGATGGGAATTTGGTGGTTTAGTGATTCCAATGGTTTTCTTGTAAAAAATTATGTGGGAATATGTTTGATTGTTGATTTTGGAGCCATTGGACACATTGGTTGAAAATTTGAAAAACTGTTAAGTGTAATTCTGTGCAGGACAGTCGGTTTGTATGGACATTTTGAATGGGTAAATGGTATCTAAAAATTCTGAAACTTTCCAGTATTAAATTTCACATCCTAAGATTCAAAATGGACATATAATTTGTACCATTTCGTTTTGTGAGCTAGGAGATATGACTGTCCAAAGTTTGGGATGGAAACTGAACTCTGTTTTGGGGCAGTGATGAGTTTTATATAATTCTGGAATTTTATGGTACTTTTGGGTAATGGCCCATATTTTTAATATAACGATGACTTAAATAAATTTCATTTGGCTTTGGAATCACCCCATTTTGATTTTTTTAGAATTAGTTATGATTTTTCAAAGTTTGGGTAGAAAATCTGCCAGAAAATCCGAAAATGTCAATTTGGAATTACGATATCATCATAAGGGAATAATGACATAAGCATAATATAACATATCATCTTCTTCCTCCAAGCTTCAAAACCGTCATTTTATTCATTTGAACAAGAAAAAAAACGTTTGAGATTTCTAGAGAGAGAAAGGAGAAGAGAACTCGCAAGGTAAGCCGATTTCTCTGATGATTTAGCTCCTAACGCGTATAACTCCGATCCTAAGCTACTCCTTTATGTTTGTTAAGGTTTGGAAGCTCCTCCTTTGGTTTTAAAACAGCTAGGGTTTCAGCCAAGATAAGTAAAAGCTAGTGGGGGCTTGAGGTAATTTCCAAACTCTTGTATATTGACTATTCTAGTTGTTGTGGACAATTTAATCGGTGAAATTTTGCCGGATTGTCATTGGTTTGAAAAATGGAAAATGGGTGTATGGGGCAATTATGCTGCCCAAATTGGTACTAAATGGTAATTGTAACCTAATGGAATAGTCAATACAGTGGTTAGGAGTATAAAGGAACGTGTTTACGGAGCTGAAACCGAAAAACCCCAATTTTCCCTAGAATACTTGAGAATTTTGGCCCGCTCTAGAAATGGGTCTTAGAGTTGGATTTTCAATGATTTGATGGTTCCATTGAGTTCATGAGCGAAAATTAGGTGGGGTTACATTTTAGGGTCTTTCGGAAAAGGCCGAAAAAGCATAATTACGAAAACGCCCCTGAAACCCTTGAAATAGGGCTGCCAAGGGTAAATTTGTAATTTGACATTGAATTTGATAATTCTGAGTCTGAAAATGGATTCCTTAGGTAGAAATATGTTTGGATAGCCCATATTAGAATTTCGGGAAAAGTGCAATCAGACCGGGTACGGCAAGCCCGGGCCGGGTCCTTGGGGGCATTTTCATAAATTTTTATTATAGACTCATAACCCCAATAAACACTATGAAAGTGTCTAAATGGTGCATTTGGAATTGTAGGATTCGATATTTGCCCTGTTTGTGATCCACCTGCGCTAGAGCACAATCGGAAAGAACAAGGTAGTAACTCTTCTCTTATGCTATGTGTAAAGTATTGTATGTATGTTTGTCATGCATTGTGATACATTGTGATGCTTGGAGATCACAGCAAAAGTTGACACATAGTGATTATAGCGTAAGTTGTTGCATTGAGATCGCAGCGAAAGCTGACGCATAGTGTTTATAGCCATGAGTGTTGTCGTATGTGGCTTGAGCCATATATCATTGTGATGCTGCTTAACATGATCATATATGCTATGCATTTATACACTGTATGAGTGATTTGTTACTACAGAGATTCTTTTGAATCTCATTCTTTCTATTGACTAACATTTCAAACAAGGCAAGTGGCTCCAAGGAGAAATGAACCACCAGGAGCGGCTAGGATCTTGTAGAGATGTGTTGTTAGGTTGTTGGTTAACTATTTTGGACTTGGGATTACTGTTTATTTTTGAAATGTAGATATTACGTTGATGTTGGTCATGTAATCCCCTAGTTGGAACTTATAACCCTTAGTTTATACATGTATGAAACTCGGGAGTTGCCAAGAATTTGGCTATGGACTTTGATATGTATGAATGTGATTGAATTGCGTAGATTAATTAGATTCAGAAGATGAGTCTAAGACTATGTTGAACAAATTTTAGAAAAGAGATTTGAGAAAAATGTATCTGTGGTCTCTTATTCCTTTAAATAATGCATTTTCGGATCTTAATTACGGTTATCAAGGTAGGGGATTACATTTACGGTATCAGAGCTGTAGTTTGTGTCAAGGGTAGAGTTTGCTAGGATAGATCCCTTAGTTGGCTTTAGGGATAGAAGAAAGATGAATGTGGTAGCCCACTTTTAGACACTTTCCTAAGGTTTCCTAATGTTAATTGGATGCCTAATTTTCTTCATGAAAAGGGAAATGAGTGGTGGTTAAGCTTGCTTCAAAATAGGAAACTAGATGCCTTAGATTTAGGTACAAGATAGGAAGGTTTCCTAATTTGACTAGGATAAGTTGAGCCATGTTTTTTATGCTTAAGGAAATAATTTAGGAGTCCTAATTGACCTAGGATGAAGGTTTCCAAAATTTTTTTAAAGAGCTAAGTGGTGCCATTTGTCTCTTGGTTACTTATGAAGCAAGGTTGCGAAGGATTCCTAATCCTAGTAGGATTATGATTGGAGATAGTTTCCTGAATTCATGAGTTCCCTAAGACCTTGTTCCTTGATGCTCAATTCTTCTTTTGACTTGTTGGGTCATACCATTTAGGTGTTTGTTGGAGAGAAAACCATGCACAACGATTATTTTACTGTTCATTAGTTGATATGACACCTTTCTTAACATGGTTAGGAAGAAGGCTTTGTGAAATCACTCCTTTGCCCTTCATTAATTGTTGGTGGCATCCTTTGCTCTCTAGGGTCAAGGAAGACATGTCATTTGTACTTAAGTGAAGGTAATAGGGCCCATTTAAAGCGTATAGTTGATAGGTTGACTTGTAGGTGTAACACCGTATTTTATAAAACATTTTGATGAGTTTTGGTCATGTAATGCTTACAAACTTGAGAAATTATCAAATAGTAAGCTGTTAAAATCCCAACTTCGATACAGGGTTCAATCCTGTACTTAAGTGGGTTTTTCAAAATTTTTTAATTGTAATTATGTGTGGTCTCAAACTAGTTTGTAAATTCATTACTACTCATCAATTTCAAAAAAAAAATCTTTTTCTTAAAATAAAAAGCGTTCTTTAGCAATAGCCCGCGTAATGGTGGTTAACTTAAGGGCTTTTAGGGTTTGTTTGGCCGATTCTAATTCATTTATCGTGTTTGGATACTAGCACATTTGCTAAAAACCTAACGTACTGGTTACAACTAATGCAGTTAGTGTCAGGTTACTAGTACTACTACTGCTACTTCTGCTTGATTACATTCACATATTATACAGTCATCCAAAATAAAACATAACTAGATAATCCTTAATTAATTAGCCTTATCTTCTCCTGTTCGTATTACCTTCCTTGCTTTGGAGCTGGACGCCTTTGCTGTATACGATTTGTTGAAAAACAATGAGATGCAAAAGAATCTCAGTAGTAAAACAAACCACTTATATGATATGCAAAAATACTAAGCATGTACATCAAATCATCAAACAGTTTTACTCATAGTATGCAACAAACAAAGGGCCTATATGGTCCTTATCATAAACACACAACCCCTATTTATCTCGAATAGGCTATCCAGGGCCACTGCCCATACAAGGTATAGTCACGGGTGTTAGATATAATTAGTTTTGATGATGTCAAATATAAATGTGAAATATTAAGAGCAAAAGTTTGCATAATATATCAATATTCTATATTGACTAACTATTATATTTAATGTTGCATAACTTGTAGATTAGCCAAGAAAGAAAGAAGATTGAAGATTAGCCAAGCAAAGAAAGAAGAAGATTGAAGGTAGTCAAGAAAACAAAAGAAGATATCTTGACTGAGTTATGGAGAATTATTATCAAGGGGAAAATCAAGAAGAAATATATGGAAGAAAGAAGAACTTGTAAGATCTTATGAGAATATCAAAATTCAAGTTATTAGAAGTAATTTTGGAGATTTTAGAAATTTGAGGCATTGTAGCGGCGGTATTGTAGCAATCACTCGAGTGAGGCACTGTAGCACTCGAGTGTGGCACTGTAGTATGCAGGTGCTATAGCATTATAGCACTCGAGTGCAAAGAGGAAGTGCAGATTCACTGTAGCAAGTACAACACTGTAGCACTCAAGTGAAGCAAGAACACACTCGAGTGTTGGAGCACTCTGTTCTACTCTATTTTATGTCCAGCTTGATAGAGGTCCGGTATTTTGGCCATATCTCTCAAACCACACGTCGGATTGACCTAAAACTAGTGGCATATGAAAGAATACTCAACACACGAAAAATATACACCAAGATCAAATTGAAAGAAGCTCAGACGAAGGAGATATGATCCATGGAAGATGACATTGAAATCACCATCACTTTTCAAGACAGGTTTGTTATTTTAGACATAACTCACAAATGACACATTGGATTGAGATGAAACTAGTGCCATATGAAACTAGACTCAAATATCTTTCCATAGATAGGTAATTTGCCTAATTTTAAGTTATATTCTTGGAGCTATGCCTTCTGGAAGTTGACGCTTGTGCAGTCTAGTGTGATAGAAACTCTTTCAATCATAACTTGCAGAATACAAGGAGTTTGGAGCTGATTCTTTTTGCATTGGAATGCATATGGCAAGAGCTTTCTTATGATACATCATTTTTCATATTTAGAATCAAATAAATAAATCGAGTCTAACGTGGCCCCACATCACTCACGAGTGCAAAAACACATTCTTGAAAAATGTCATGCGAGTGTTGTCCAGAAGCAGTTGAAGCGTGGAGAAATTTAGCAAGACTCGAGCATTGAACAACACACTCTAGTGAGGATCAGAATTGCACTCGAGTCATGCAAGTGTTGATATGAAAGTCTTAACTCGAGAAGAAATATGACTAGAGAAACGTGAGGAGTACTCAAGCATGAATGGTAACACTCGAGTAAGGAGAAGGATTGTACTCGAGTCTTGCGAGTGAAGAGCAGCAAGTGTTTACCCAAGAGGAAGCCAGAACGTGAAATTATACATGCACTAAGGCTTCTTTGCACTCGAGTGAAGTCCTAACAGAACCAACGCAGAAAGTTCAGACTCTCATAGCCATCAATCCAAACATGGTTAAATGTTAAACATTCATTATATTTTCACTTGTTATTGTTCCTAAATGTTAACTAACATATATTTCAAGTGTAAAACAGGAGATTAAACATTTGGATTGCATCTTCAAGAATGGAGGTTATTTATGGCAAATATTGTCACTCAACGTGATGAGTCCCAGAAGCCAACAATTCAGCTTTTGACCAATGATCCAATATACCCATGACTAACACTTCATTATATTAGTGATTAAGTATTTTGCATTGTGAAACAGAAAATTTTATGTCCAGATTACAGTTTCAAATAAGAGAGTCAATTATGGCAGGCGGCATCATTACATACTGAATATTGGCCACCTACCACGACAAAACATTGACCTACTATGAACGAATGTCTAAAACACCAACGACCCACAACGTGACGTACAGCTCATAATGAAACATCTCACTCTTCAACGGAATGCTCTGCTCTGCAACGGACAGTGGCTAGTTGTTCAAATGCACACAACGGTCAAACGAAGCAATGGGACTCCAATGGACGAATGCTCACAACGGTCATCATCTTCATCAACTATAAATGAGAGATCAATCAAAGTCGATGCGTAACTGAGACAGCGAGCAACTATGAGAAAAATGATGGAAACATGAATCCTCTGCTTCTACCCAAACACTCTTTGTTCAACAGCTTCTATATTACTTATCATTGAGAGAGTTATTATTTGTATTGTACTTCAGTGGGCATTATATCTACTTTGTGAGAGAGTTTATAAACACTTTCATCTGTATTTTTGAATTGATCTCAAGGTAGAGAGACCTTGAGAGGGTTGATTTCCTTACGGGGGAAGCTGTAGAGAGAATTGCCAGTAAGACATTCTGCTCGTAAGACTTACAGGGTGCAAGCAGTAGATAATATTGTTGCTCATAAGACTTATAGGGGTGTAAGCAGGAGAGAACATTGCTTCTCGTAAGACTTGCACGAGTAAACAGGAGAGGAAGATCTTCAGGATTGCTCTGCTCGTAAGACTTGCCGTAAGGGGGAGTATTTCAGTAAGAGATTTGTAAAAGGTTTCACAAGTACCCGGCTAAACTTGTGGGATTGTAAAGGCTTTTCTTGTGCCTGGATTAAACAAGAAGATAGTGGATTTGAAAATCTCAGGAGGAGCCTGGGGACTGGACGTAGGCCATCATAGATTGGACCGAACCAAGATAAATCACAGTTTGCATATTCTCTTCCCTAAGCTCTTATATTTCTAGCATATATTATTTAATCTTACTGTTGATTTATGATTCATTACCTTTATACTTATTGCTGTTAGATCTCATATGTTTTGATGATAACAAAGATTGGATCAATGACATAAAAGGATTTGATAACAAACAAATGAGTTTGAACAAAGTGGCAAAGCATTACTTGAAGTAAGCACTGGAGTAATAAACAAATTTTGTGAAGGCTTACTCGAGGGACTACTCGAGTAAGGGAACCTGTCACTCGAGTAGGCACTTGAGTAATCATGAAGAATATCATCCAGTGAAGCACTGCCAAATTTTGGAAGCAGTTACTCGAGGGACTACTAGAGTAATCTGAAAAGTTATATAGATCATTACTCGAGTAGCCACTCGAGTAATATCATTTGCAAAGCCATTACTCGAGTAGCCACTCAAGTAACCAGGTGAAAAATCTTCCAGTAGCTCTCGGCCAAGAAATGCAACAATTTACTTGAGTAGCCACTCGAGTAACCATGTGAGAAAAAGGTATTACTCGAGGGAGTACTCATTTGGCATCTACTCGAGGGAGCACTCGGGTAACATATGAAGAAAACACATGGCCACTATAGTCGTCACTCGAGTAACTAGTTTACCAGAGTCAGCACCCGAGTAACCTTGGAAGGAAAGACATGGCCACTCGAGTAGCCACTTGAGTAATCAGGTATTTCCAAGGTTTGTGATTTATCTTACTCCATGTCTTACCCGAGTAATAGCAAGCCAATGCCATATTTAAAGAGTTTGATCACTCGAGTTGCCACTAGAGTAATAAAGTCCAGAGATTATGTTTTTCATCGAATGTTTATTAAATTGTTTTCTATATGATTAACTCTTTATTGCACTAGTATTCTAAGTACATTTACAGAGAAACAATGAAGAGACCATATCAGAAGTGAAAGTCAAATAAAAGTCCGAACGTTCACCTACCGCCATCTACCGTTAACGGACATATTTGAAATTTGAAGAATAGTCAAAAATTGTTGCGCGACTCCAACGGACATGTTTGAATTGATTCCAATAGATATGTTTGAAATGCTTCCAATGTACACTACAAACCATCTATATATATGGAGCATTCAAAGAGTAGAGAACAACAATTGAGAACACACGAACATACAGTAATCAACACACTTAGTACTTTGTTTTCTTATACTTATTCATTATACTTCAATGATTATATATCCGCTCTGTGAGAGATTTTTTCATTACAAACTCAATATTTGTTATAGAGATAACTTAAGGTTGTGGAACCTTGAGTTGGGGATTTGATTACAACATGTAAGGGGGAACTAGTGTTCGAGTGAAGGAACTTGCTTTGTACTGAGGTGCCAAGAACCCACTGAATCTTGAAGAATATAGTGAAATTCTTAGAGACACTCTGAGGACTGGATGTAGGTCAAAGTGGCTGTGGCCGAACCAGTATAACTCCTGGTGTACACTTCGGTGATATTTCTCTTTACTCTCAACTGCTTTAAATATTCTGTCAATTTTCTTATTTGCAACGATTTTTCTGGTATCACCCAATTCACCCCCTCTTGGGTGAAACACTTGCACTAACAATTGCTTTTACTAAGATGCTAAAAGATTTTCAAAGTTCTTAAGTTTTTATCTTACACCCAATTCACCCCCCTCTTAGGCGTCAGCCGGTTCTAACATTGGGCTTTTTGTCTTAAGCCTACCTGGCTCAAGATGCCCTCGAGTTACTCCTGATGCAACTTGTACTTCTGGTCTTACTACCTAAGACTATCTGTCTTGTACTTAAACCAATGATATGGTACACATACAGAGCAACACATATGATATAAGGGATAAGATACTACCTGACTACCCTTCCAAATTAGGCTCCTGTTCTTAATCCCTCGGCCATCTCAGGCAGATGTCAAATCCTATCAGTCAAAATTTATGGACAAGTGAGTTATTACTTATCTACTTCTTTGATTACTTAACACACTTAGTTGGTTATCTTTTGGGTTAATACCTTGGCCCACTTACTTAGCTAAAGTGGTTACACTAATCCCATGTGTAACACCCTAATTTTTATGACCAATATTCTCTTTATGTAATGAGATATTTAGTGGGATAAAATGGTGAATGGTGATGTACATAAAAGGATAATACTCCAACTGGTGGTCACACACAACATGAGTATGTTTAAAACACAAAGTGTAAATAATTGTATTTGCTGCTAGTAAGTTTTCCTATGTAGCAGTCTTGTTATGTGCCATTTTTAATTAGGAAAATGATGGCTAATGCCTATGAAATTTTACAAGCTAGAAGTAGACTTATCAAGCATTAATTGGATAGGTCATATGAATTATTTGTTGTTGTACACAAAAATTTTTGTATTTTTAAGGTTTACCAAGTGAAACTGGCCAATTTCTGGGACAATGTCCACAGATTTAAATTTTGGGAAAGTTGAGCTTCCATTTGGTTAAAGGCTATATTTTTTCTTAAAACTAGACTCAATAAGGGTTTCATAGCCTTTGGAATCACTCCAATTCGATGTCTACAAATAAAGTTATGATTTTTCAAGTGTGGTCAGAAAATCTGCCAGAATTGCCAATTATTGCGAATTTGGGAAAAAAATGTATTGGCAATTGTGTAAATTGTGGAATAAAGTAAAAGCACATATTTTCCCTTATTGGTGGATATTTTCTTGGGTATTAATCATGCCAAGTGGCATCATCTTAAGCCAAGTGATTAAATAAGAGCTTAATTAAATATGAGCATGTGGTAAATTCCAATAAAATAATATATTTCTTGTACATATATTTAGGATAAATGGACTGAAGCCTAAATTGAGTTGGGAAGGGACCCTTAGGCGTCTTTATGGGATAAGGGAGGAGGAGAGAATTAGTTCAATTTGAATGGGAAGTTAATGACATTTTATGTAGAGATAAGGATTTGTACATAAATGTTTATGTAGAGATAAGGCTTATTATATAAACATATGTCATAAATGATTAAAACTAATATTTACTTAAAGAAAGAGATGAAGATATTTTTAAAGCTACCCCTTCATCTTTTCTTCTCCCAATTCATGCCAAGCATAGAGAGAGAGAGACACACACACACACACACACAAGCTTTGAAGAACATAGAGAAAGGGAGCTTCAGGAGCCAAAATCCTAAGGTAACTTTGTGATTCCAAGTGTTTGAGCTTCCAAATATGTGTAATATCTTCTCTAACCTCTTGATCTACATGGGAATCATGGTGTAGCAAGAAAAATCTCAAGGTTTAGAGAGAGAGGGAGGACATTTTTAGAGAGAGAAAGTGAAGAAATCCAAAGTAACCTCAAGAACATCAAATCTCTTGGTTTATTGTTCTTGTTGTTCTTGGCTTGGTTTGTGGTTGGATTATTGATTTTGTAAATTTGGAAAGCAGAAACCCTAAGGCATTATGATGCACAAATTTCTTTAAATCTTGTTTAATATGTGTTTATATGATTTAACAAGTGATTAGGAATGAAAAGGAGTAAGCTTTTGGTGTTAAAACTCAAAATCACATTTTTCCCCTTTTTGTGAACATGGTTTAGGCAGACTTGGTTAGAGGGGTTAGGACTAGAATTTCATAAATTTGATGGTTCTATTGTGTTCAGGAGGAAAAATTGTGTAGGGATGGTGTTGATCACTCTGTGATAAAAGCCCTAGAAAGTGAAATTAAGAAAATCCCCCTAAAACCTTAAATAGGGGTTGTCAAGGGTAAAACTATTATTTGGCAGTGATTTTGTGAAAACCGAGGTCAAAAATGCATTCTAAATGTAAAACTGTGTAAGAAAAGCTCGGGTCATAGTTTCTAGAAAAGTATGGTTGGATCGGTTACAAAGGGGCTTAGACTAGGTGCCTAAGGGCATTTTAGTAATTTTGCAGATTTGGACTAATATAACCAACAAAAACACTTTGGAAGAGTCTAAAGTAGTACATGAATTTTAGGATTGGATTGATAGCTGGAGCCGTCAAAACGAAATCAAGGAACAGTTTTCAAACAAAAGGGGTTTAAAGTAGTAACTTTATCCTTCATACATATGCCAATGTTTATATGATTATGTATGCCATCTTTTGTGATTTAATTAATGAACATGGTTTTTATCGAGGAGGGCAACTTGCATGTGGAGGCGCATTTAAATTTGTGTATGCCAACTGAGGTTTACGGATAGTGGGGGTTGAGCCCCTAACTCATGTATACATGCTATGTTGTGATATTGTTGTTAATTGTTGCATAACATGGAGCATGACATATTTACCTTTGGCATTTTATATGAACAATTTTATGTTATTACTGAGATTCGTTTGAATCTCACCATTTCTCATTTATAAAAACATTCCCGCAGAAGCTAGCGACTCCAAGGGCAAAACAGTAAATACTGGTAATTGAGGTGTGCGGGTCAAGAGAATGGAGCTGTTGGTTATATGTAGTTTATTTTTGATATTTTGGATGAAATTGTATATATTATCAAACCTTGTGGGGACAACCGTAATGTAATTAAGTACCTTGTATCAATATATTATTATATTTACACTATTCCTGTGTTGCTCATCGAACTGAGCTCAAATACTCTGGAAAATATGAAAATAAGATAAGGGTATGATACCATGTGCTCAGCTCTACCATTAGAGTGTGCACTTTTTACAATTTACCCTTAATCATTAATTTCGCACTATTCCAGAAAGTTTGTAGATTTTTCACTTAACTTTGAAAAACCATAACTTTGTCTAGAAAACTCTAATTGGGGTCATTTAAAATCCTACGTGACCCCATTTAAGTCTATGTTAAAGGAAAATTATTTTTCCTTCTAATTAAATGCATACAAATTCATAGAACACAATTAGCCCTCTTTGCCAGAATCATCAATCCAGACTTCAACATCAACTTTAACAAGCCATAACTTTTTGTTTCCTAATCCAAATATTACAAATTATATATCAAAATAAATCTTGTCCTGCCTACTTTATTTCTAGAAATTTTCATAATCATTGTATTCCATTTGATTAGGCAAAAATATATCATAATCCAGCTTGCCACAAATTGGGCATTGTTTTTACCAACAATACTTGAAGTTTCACATGGTTCTTTTTTGTGCTTAACTCATTTAAAATCACCACCAAAGGCTAACCCCACATAAATTTTCATGTAGAAGCCATTGGTGAACTCAAATATAAGAAAATCTCACTTCTTTTACCTATTCTGCCCTTTGACCAAATAGCTACCCAAGACAACAACCATCAAGATTCAAGTTTTAGCACATAGCTTATCTATACTCATTATTTAACACCATATTTTACCATTTACAACAGCAAAACAACATCAAACCCTATTCTTCCATTTGAACCAAAACTAAGGCATAAATGAGAAAACCAAAAAACTTTACCAATCATTGCAATACTGGGCTCATAATAAAGCTATAACTCACCTCTTTAGCTTTCTTAAGCTCTTTCTTTGATCTTTTAACTTTGCTTCTTGCTTGAGGGCTTAAAGTACCCCCTCTTGAAAAATGAAAGACCATAAGAATGAAGCTTACATCAAGAGGAACAATGTTTATAAGAGATTTTGAGCTAGAAAGGTGAGTAGGAAGGTGAAATCGTAGAGAGAAGTTTTATCTTGTTCTTGAAATTTCAGATTTTTATTTCTCTCTCTTGCTCCTTGCTTAGATGTCCAAGATGAAGAAGAAGGAGGGTGATGTAGTGTTTTTAAGTCACTTATCTCCCTTCATTATGGGCTAACCAAAATCGCAAAGAAAATGGAAGGCCAAGATCACATGTCACTTTAGTTTGTATTGCTACCAAGGTGACGTGTGTCTTGATTAATCCATAAGTGACAAGTGGCTTGATGAAAATCTCTTCTTGCTTTTCTTCTTCACTTAACCAAAAATGAGAGTGAGTGAGAGAGAGAGAGAGAGAGAGTGGAGTAAAAATGGAGCATTCAATTGTCCAATGATCTTGCAAGAAAGACAATAAGGTTTTTAACCAGTGGTTAATTGGGTTTACTTGGTTATCTTGAAGCTTAGTCTTATTAGGCCAACTAGTTGAGGTTTAGTTCAATTGAAACCATTTCCTCTTCCATTTGGTTTGCTTAGGTTGACATTAGAGAGAGGGAAAAGGGAAATCTTGTGTCCAATGGTTTATAGCTTCTTGCACACAAGGAAGCTAATTAACCAATGGTTACTTAGCTAATTCATTTTGTCTCCCTTTCTCTTCTCTTTTTGGCCAAAAATTTAGGTTTAATTGGAGGGAATTAATTTGCTTTTTGTGCTTCATAATTACTTTACTTTTCAAGAGAAAATTCTAGCCCTTAATCTTGGGTTCCGATTTTTTTACCATAAGATCAAAAGGAAATTGTCTCTTTTGCCCTTGATCATGGCATTATTTATTGAATGGCCATTTTCTTTTCTTTTGCATTTTATTTCCCTTCTTCCTTCCTTGTTAGGCACCATTTTCCCATCTCTTTGGGTTCAAGTTAGGTTTTGTATCCTTTCTTGCTTTAAGGGAATTTGTTGTTATTGTGCTCTAAGGGCCAATCTTTGTACTTTGAACATTATTAATTTAATGAATTTTTTCCATTATGTCATCCTATTATTCGCATGTTCACTGTGATGACTGTATTCTTGGATAAATCATAGAGATTGTCCTGGTCGGTCATCTATGTGGGAGCAGAGATGATATAAGAATAGTATGACTTTGATAAGATACAGAGATACGAATCAAAGTATTAGGCACTTGTAAGAGTACAAGATGATAGACCGACCCGCTATGAGAAAGCTGCATGGATCAAGTCATAAGCTTATCTCATATATAACCACGTCATAATGCCCTTTGACTTGAGGTCATCATGGATTCCTACATGAGAGTTGCTAAGCTTTAAACTAGTCAAAAGTCACCTTTGCTTGGGTGATGATAAAGGCTACGATCAGGCTTGATGGTTTTTCATGCAGAGGAATATAAATGGTCAAGATGGAATTTATCCCTTACATTAGTTGAGAGATATTACTGGGTTCCTCAATCAGTAAGTATGAGAAATGTATGACCATACTATAATGAAAAGGAGTTTCCATTTCTATTGTCAAAATACTCAGGAATTGGGAAAGTAATGGTCAGGAATAAGAGGATGACATCATCTATGCCTCATCTTTGACCAAAATATCGTGTGATAAAAGGGACGTGACATGGTTGTATGAAAGGTTGCATTGTCTTAATGATCCTCATATGAATTGGGTAGTCGTAATGTCTTGCTAGATGCCGCTTTCTACTTGTGAGTTAGTACAGTTATTAGCCCACTGCCAACTTCATATGGGCCTATAGGGTCACACACAAGAATGGCTTAACGCGAGACAATGTTTGATATAGGGTAGACGAATTTTATATTTATATATATGTATTTTCAAAATACATATATATATGATAATATTATTATATTGTGTTAGTTTTAAATTTAATTTTATTAGATAAATTAAACTTAATAACTAACATGATAGATATATAATATCTCTGCTTTAATTTATAAGGATAAGTTAAATCTATTGGCTCTTTATTTGAATTAAATAAATAGGTTAAATTAAAACTGTATGAAAGATTTAATTAAACTGAATTTATTTAATTAGCTCATTAAGATAATTAAGAGTTAATTAATTTCAAAATTAATCAAGATTAATTTTGAAATTTGAATATAGCCCTTATAGGTTATCAAAATGATGAAGCAAAAAAACTCATGTATGCATGAGAATTTAGAGCCACCAGAAAAAACCATTGATAGATCCTGAATCATTCAACTCTAGTACTCAGTCTATGTTGGTGACGCATTTGTGTGGATACTGGTAAAGGGAGCAAATTTGAGGTGTTGCTCCTAGAGATCGAAAGCCATAAATTCGAAAAGGAACTATTCTTTCTAACTCTGTTTAAACACCATTGATAGATCCTCAATTGGGATTGGCAAAATTTTTAAAATTCTTCTGTTGTGCCAACCGATCCTAACATTTGGTACTCTCCTTAGTCAATTGGAATTAAATTCCTTTCAAAATTCCCAAAGCAATTTCTAACATTATTTACACTTGCTTTTGGGGCATTTAGCCCTTGTATGAGTTTTGGGATATTATAGTGGGGGCCCCAACCATGCTGTTAGTTGGCACAAAACTAGTCTTAAGGCCTTGTTCTTCATGGGTCCTCCAACACTTGCGAATTTCCACCTTTTCTAGGCTCCAAAGCTTATTTTATCATCTTCTGAGCTTATATCAATGTCTTCAGTCTTAGCGTACAACTCTTCTGCACTATCCTGAAATCAAAGTAATTATACCTTTTAATCAAATAAAGAGGAGTAATAAAATCAATTGACAAATAAGCCCTTTTTATGACATGTTTTTGTGCAATACCTTTTAATCCAAAATAATCATAATAATCACATTTAAGCTCAATAATGATGATAAAATACCATAAATAGAAATGAAAATATATGTTAAAATAGGGATATATCAGCTAGGATAAAAATTCTCTACGCTCAGCTACCAGGCCCATATTTTCTGCAAAGGAGGGGGAGGTGGCATTAGAAGTGGAAGAGGAGGAGGGTGTTGTACTGTGCTATGGAGGAGTTTCATCAAGGGCATTGTCCTCCAAGTAGTAGAAGGGAGGGCATTTTTATGTCCAAAATTTACCATAAATAAGGATAGTTTTGTCTCAAGATTTTCTAATCCCGATATAGCTTTTTCAATACCAGGGGTGAGGTGGTTTTGCAGCAATCCCACTTTTGTGGTACTCCCAATCCCAAGTTATCCTCAATCCCTCATACCAAACATTGCAAAATAAATAATACCTGTGCCAAGCCCAGTACCAACCACTTAATGCCTCGTGCCAAACAAGGCCTTAGCTTATAAATACTTCATTATATACTCTATTCAAGATGGAGAGAAGATTTGGATGAATAAGAACTTTGTTCTTTGAGAATGTTTATTTCTATTTGTGAGCTTTGCTTGTATCCCTATTTTCTGGTGAGAATACTTTGGCTGCATCAAGAGTTGATAATCCTTGTAGTCTCTTTATAGCTAGAATTGTAAGAGACAAGTTCTCTAATGTCATACCTTTGATCATCTGTCCTATTTAATTTGGAATACTTGTTTTCTAGCTGACCCATCCCCTATCATATCAAGGTGGCATTAGAGCTTCAGTTTGCTAGATTTCAATTTTTATCCTTTGGTGTTGTTTTTTAATCTTGTTGCTTTCATTTTTTTTGTTCTATCTATTTGTTGTTTTCTTTCCTTCTTTCCATAAATTTTATTTTCCCCCTCTCCTCTTCCACCCCATATATTTTGTGTTGTGTGACTCTATTTGTTCTTTGTGATAGAAAAAAAAGAAAAAATTGTGTGCAACAAAAAAGCAAAAGAAAGGTGTTATTATGTTGTAGGGGGAGAGAGAGAATTGAAAAATTAAAAAGAAGAGTTATAGGTTTGGAAATTGAAAAAGTAAAGGCAAGTTTCTTGATTTGAGAGCTTGCATTGCAAGTCACAAAAAATTTTCTAAATCTATAAACTTGGGTGGTAAGACTCTACTTTCTTGATTCTTTCTTCTTTCCTATTTTGATTTCCTTCCTTTTTTTATTTATTTTCTTTCCTTTTTCTATTTACACATTTTCCCCTCCCTTTGTTTCCCTTCACATTTTTTTTCATCCTATTTTTCTTCTTTCATCACATATTTCTTTTAAATCTCCTATAATTTCCAGTTTTAACAATTTCTGGTGGTGAAGATTACCACATACTAACATTATCTCTTGCTTTTGTTGAGTTTCAATAAAAAATACTGTAAGAAGCAGGCTTGAGTGGTAAAAGGTAGAAGTGTTTACGTCAAGTTGAAAACCAAATTTGAGCCAAACACAAGTGACTATATAGTCATTGAGTAAAATACGTGAGTAGAGTAGTCAAGTCCTTTATTATTATTTTTCCTCTTTGCTCAAACTAACATTTCAGATTCAAGATGAGTATAGAAGAAACACTTGTTGATTTCAAGTTGTTCTTGGAAAGCATGACGAATGACTTCTCGAAGCAATAGCAAACCAAAGCTCTGATGCCACTTGATATGATGTGGATAGGTCAGCTAGAAAACAAGTATTACATGTAATACTCTAAATTTTTGGATTGGAGGCTTGGGAATAAGCCTAGATTAAGTAGATTGCTAAGCCCCGGTTTAGTAGGTGTCCCAAATCTATTCCCTAACCTTTCTTATATCTTTGGGGTATTAAAGAAAATAAAATGGTAAATATTTATAGCCATCATATTTAAATGTTGGAAATTGAAAAGTGAACAATGCTTCCAGTGAAATTTCATGTGAGGTAGTGAGTTTGTCATGTGGTTTTGGATGACCAAATTTTGACCAAAATTATAATATTACAGGGTGAACATCGACATCCTAAGCTTTAAAATGTTAGGTCATGTGAATCATTTGAAGTTATATACAAAATGTTATGAATTTTTGAAATTAGATAAGAAAAACTGGAAAGTTTCTGGAACAACATCCAAAGAATTTAATTTTGGGAATTTTGTGCTTCCAATTGGCTAAAGTCTATATTTTTTCTTGAAACTAGACTCAATAAGGGTTCTATAACCTTTAGAATCAATCCAATTCAAGGTCTTCAAAATTGGTTATGAATTTTGAAAGTTTATGCAGAAAATCTGCCAGAATTTGTATAAAATCGAAAATGGAAAATATTTTGGTAATAAATTGATATCAGCCTATTTTGGCTATAATTTGGACCCCTAGATGTGTGAAGGGCTGACTAAAGAGGAAAGAAATATTAGTTGTATGATACTTGGGCTTAATGTCATGGCCACATGAAGTTAAAGGTTATATACACAAAAGTGCAAGTTTTGGAAAGTAAGTAAATGATTAAAATATAATATAAAAAATTATAAAATAATTTTTTCATTTATCTTCCACTTCCAAACAGTGTAGCCATAAGAGCTTAAAAGAGAGAAAGTTTGAAAAATTCTAGAGAGAGAAAGAGGATAAAACCCACAAGGTAGGTCGATTTCTTTGGTGAATTCGTACCTAACGCGTATAATTTTGCTCCAAGCTTCTCTTTCATGTATTTTAAGGTCTTGAAAGCTCAAATTTGGTGTTGAAAAGAGCTAGGGTTTCGGCCACACTAGAAAATCCAAAGGGAGGTTGAGGTAACTTCCGAAACTTGAATAATTGATTGTTCTGGCCGCTGTGGATAATTTAATTGGTGAAATTTTGCCGAATTATCTTTGTTTGTGAAAATGGAAAATGGGTTGTTGGAAGTGTTATGCTACCAAAATTGGTACTAAATGGCAGTTCCCAAATTAAATAGTTAATAAAGTGGTTAGGAGTATAAAGGAAGACGTCCTCTGAGTCAGAATCGAAAAATCGCAATTTTTTTGGGAGATTTGTGCAGTTCGGCTAGGGCTTGTACAAGGGCTTAGAGTTGGATTTTTAATGATTTGATGATTTCATTGAGTTCAGGAGGGAAAATTAGGTGGGGTTACAGTTGAACATTTTTTCAGAAAAGCCCGAAAAGGTATAATTATTAAAATGCCCCTGAAACCCTGAAATAGGGGTTGCTAAGGGCATTTTTGTCATTTGGTAGTGAATTTGATAATTCCGAGTCTGGATATGGATTCTTGGATGAAAATATGTCAGAATAGCCCATATCAAAATTTCAGAAAAAGTACAGTTGGACCGAGTATAATGGGGCTGAGCCAGGGTATCGGGGGCATTTTGGTAAATTTTCACAATAGGCTCATATAACAACTAGAAATACTATGGAAGTTTCTGAAATAGCAGTTGATTGGGTTTTAACCTAATTCTTATACATTTGATATTTTAGGACCGAGTTGAAAGCCAGTCATTGGCATGCAGTTCGAGGCACGAAGTTGAAGGAGCTTACTTAAGGATTAAAAGGGCTAAGGTAGAGGAGA
The DNA here is from genome assembly GCA_963855925.1 of Inga laurina. Taxonomy (NCBI): domain Eukaryota; kingdom Viridiplantae; phylum Streptophyta; class Magnoliopsida; order Fabales; family Fabaceae; genus Inga; species Inga laurina. The sequence goes on along the minus strand of OY979706.1, from coordinate 26,618,943 downwards.
CTTACCTTATTTGCATGTATTTGATATCACTTCTTGTGTAATGATGTATGTGATTGCTTTACTTGATTATGTAGAGCATATTTAAATAAATGAAGCTCTACTTCTGTTTTGCTGTGGCAATAGTTTTATTGCATGAAACATTGAGCATGCAGAAATGTCATTATGGGGCATGCATCTAGTTAAAGCTAACATGTCATACATATAACATCTATCATGCATGCATTATGGTATCTGTTTCCTACTGAGATTCTCTCGAATCTCACCCTCATGTACCAACAATTTAGATAGGTAAATATAGAAGGTATGTAGAGATCAGAGAAGAGAACTACATGAGAGGATTGCAGTAGCGGAATGTAGACGGGTAGATGTCTTCGTTTGACTTGGATGGGTTTAGATATCCTAGAGCCCTGTGTGGCTACAAGGTTTATAATTATTATGTATGAACTCCTATAGGGAGTTGCTGTAATCATGCTCATATTATAAGTATATTTATGCTATTTTTGTTTTGCCCATCAAACCACGCATTAATATTCCGTTGCAAGTCAAAATACACAAGTGTGTGACATTTTGGAATCAGAGCAAGGATTTTGGCCACAGAATTGTCTGCTCAAAGTAAATGCGGTGGTTCTGGCAACATGATAATATATTGTTATGCTTGATTATATAGTGATAGGAATAATGAAGTGAATGCTTCGGCTAGTTCCTAAGCCCTGAAAGGAACAGACACTATCAATACCCATTTCCATTTTGATATTCACAGAGTAATAGAGACCAAGTTCTACCGGCATACAGAAAATATATATATATACTGATAAAAGTATTTGTTTACAGTCCAAAGTCAAGATACAAAAGGCGACAATATTTACAACATAAGCTATCTATAACCAAGGACTTTAACTTCGCCTCAAGACATATGCCAGCCACTTTCCTTTATCTACGTCATTTCCTTTTGATTTGCTAGCACCCGTTGAGATATTTGGTTTAGAAAAAGGGGTGAGATTCCGAAGAATCCTAGTAGAAACATGCTATAGTTTATAGAAAATGTGAAAAGTAAATATGATATATGCCATGTATGCACCAATTAATGAACAATATCATCTGCATGTATACATGAGTAGGGCCCAGCCCCACTAATCTGCACCGGTTGGATTCTCACCAACTCCAGTGTAAGTGCCTCTTGCACTATTGGCCCCTCTCTGGGCAAAACATGTTGATTAACAAAGAGCATTTACAAACAATGGCATCCACACAATCATAAAACTATGGCATGATGTATGTAGGATAATGTCCCTACCTCGAAGTTCTATAGACCCCTTTTTACGTGCCTCATGAAATGTGTCGACTTTCCGCTCCCGATTCGGTCCTAAAATATTAAATGTACAAGAAATAGGTCATAACCTATCCAAGTATCATTTTAGATACCTCCATAGTGTTTCTTGTGGTTATATTAACCTACGATGAAAATTTACCAAAATGCCCCCGACCTCAGCCTGACGGCACGTTTTCCCAAATTTTTGACTAGGGCTATCTTGATGTATTTTCGCCCAAGGAACCCATTTCTAGGCTTAAAATTATCAAATTCAATGTCAAATTATGAAATTACCCTTGGCAGCCCTACTTTTAGGGTTTTGGGGGCGTTTTCGTAACTATGATTTTTCGGCCTTTTCTAAAAAAGTGACCAACTGGAACTCCACCTAATTTTCCCTTTTGAATGCAATGGAACCATCAAATCATTGAAAATCTAAATCCTACCTGTAAATCTAGGCCTGATCGAAATTATGGGTTCCTCCGGGAAAAATCAGGGTTTTGTGATTTCGGCTCCGTAAACGTGTTCCTTTCTACTCCTAACCACTTTATTAACCGTCTAATTGATTTACAACAAACATTTGAACTAAAATTTGGTAGCATAACCCTTCTAATATCACACTTCCAAAATTTACAAATAAAGACAATTCGGTGAAATTTCACTGAATAAATTGTCTACAACAACCAGAATAGTCAATATACGAAGGCTTGGAAGTTACCTCAAGCCCCCACAAGATTTTCCCAAATATGGTGAAACCCTAAGTGCTCAAAAACATATTTTGAGTTTCCAAACCTTAAAGAAAAACGAGGAGTAGCTTAGAATTGGAGTTATACGCGTTAGGAGTTAAATTGTCGGAGAAATCAACTTACCTTGTGATTTTTCTTCTCCTTTCTCTCTATAGAATTCCAAACGTGCTCTCTCTCTCTATTCAGGTTTGTTGTAGCGTGAAAATGGGCTGAAGAGGAAGATAATGGTATATTTATCATATATTTTGCATTATTTTATTCATTTGCTTTATTTTCCAAAAATTCCAAAATCAATTTTATGCACATAAACCCTATGTACATGTAACCAAGCTCATTAAGCCCAATCAATATTTCCTTCCTCTTGAAACATGTAGGAGACACCTACGGGTCCCTCCCTATGGTTTCAATTGGCTTCAGAACTTGTCCAGGTTACGTATAAACGTAAAGTCTCAATTTTGGTCAAAATTGCATTTTTTGCTCAAATTTTCCATAAATTCATATTAAATTGACCAAAATATTCCAAATAATTCCCCCCTCTATTTTCCTTAATTAATTGAAATTAACTTTAATTAATCAGAGAATATTTAATTTTGTGATAATTTGGCAAAATTACGATTTTGCCATTACCTTTCTAATCCAATTTCTTCTCTTATTTTTCTTTGGTCAATTTTCATCTATTTTTGGACCAAATATTTTCTCTAATATTCCTTCATTTGTAGACCTTAATATTGGGCTTTTTAAATTACCCAAATTAATTCCATAATTATTTTACCCATTTTCTCATGAAAATGAACATTTATAAAATTCATAAATTCCAAATTTATGAATATTCACCATTTTATTGAGTTACCCAAATATTTACAATATTTTTGGTGAATATAAATTTTAGGGTGTTACAGACACGCCTCGGGGAAACAATGGAATACCTGGAAGGTAGTACATGTTACTATACCAAAGAGAGGATGATATAAGGATGACATGAATACCGAGGGAGCGGGTCCAAGTAAGGCAAGAGTGTGGAGCCCCATCCTAAAAGAGAATCATTAGTTGTCTGAATAGCGACTAGCCACAGTTGTGGGTAGTAAAGTGATATGCAGTTAAGCGACAAACAGACAAGATAGAGATAGATCCAAGTTTCATTATCGATCCCAGCATTGGAGAAGTATACTTGATCCGTGGTTTACAACTAGATCAAGGATTATGGAAGGATGTCCAGAGCATATACCTGTAGGATGTCCGTGAGTACGACACCCCAGTGGCCCAGTATGCAGTATACATGGATAAACTAACCCCAATGGCCAGTGGTTAGGGATAAGTTAATTCGGGGATTCTGGATCACATAGGGATCCACACAACACTGTACTTCTTTCTAGATCTAGTGTTTTGGCTTGGAAGAAGAATGAGATTGCAAAGGGGAGTCAAGCAGACAACTTTGTAGATATTAGGGAACATATCAAGGTATGTATTCAGTTACTTGCACTGGCACTAATATGAAGTCCACAAACAATGTTTAGTTAACCGACGACAGTTGGCTCTACTCTCGAGATAAGGGTAGTCTTGAGGTATTGGTGGATGGGAATAGATACAGCCGGTATCTACATTTTGGCATGAGTGCACAAAAGTTAAGCGTGCTCAACCCAGGGAAATCTTAGGATGGGTAACCCCCTGGGAAGTTACATGTACATGTTGGGATATGTCATGTAATAGGAGTAAGCACATGCTGTATAATAGTTTAGAGGATTGTATGTTGTTACAGGTCTTCCCTAGCTATTGTAAACACTTGTTATACGTGATTTCAGAAGTACCTGTGTAACCAATGCTTGTAAAACGACAGAAATGCCCTTGTGATAATATGACATTTACCGCATTCTTGTTTCATATAGTGAAATAGAAAGATGGTAAGGTTATGAGGTTCACATGCTAGGCAGGATCAACAAGGTTATTTAGGAAAGGCTAATGTAGTAACTCTATCTCTCATATACTATGTAGTAGTATATATGTTGTATGTTTGCCATGTGTTGTGATATGAATAATGAACACGCGGTATACACACGGTATGATATGGATTTTTATTTTACACTATATGGTGTATCACATATTTATTTACCACATTTTCTATAGATGATAGTGGATTACCATAAAGGCCAAGTGGGATCTAGCTGAGGTAGTAAGACAAGGGTGGGTAGATAGTATAGCCTTACCTATATTGTATGCAATAGTGTGAAGCATCAGAATGGGCACCGAAGTATGGTGAATCTAGGTGCAATTTTGAAACTTACAGGAGAGGTTAATAATTGCACCAGTATTGATCATCCTAAAACATAAGATGGCCTTGATGGTCAATAGTGTTACAGTATGTGTGATAAACCGTATTACACCCTACGTGGTGTACAATATTACATCCAGAGTGGTGTATAGTATTGCATCTAGTGTGGTGTATATATTACATAAAAGAGGCAAGCTTTACCTAAGAGGGGGGTGAATTGGGTGATGTGATAAATTTTTCGTTTGATGTGGTGGTATGACAATAGTTGTAGATAGAGTAGAGTTAAGAGAATTAGTACACAGAGAGTTATACTAGTTTGGCCTAAAAACTAGGCCTACGTCCAGTCCTCAGAGATCAAGACCTACTGAGATTTTCACTATGCTTCCAAGATTCAATGGGCTCTCAGAATGCCACAAAACAACAACCATCCTCGAATAGACTTCGAGCAGAAATATTCTAACACTAAGAATTTTCTCTCCCCCTTACGGCAAGTCTTACGTGCAGAAAAACAACCTATGACCTCTCTTACTTGCTTACGTACACAAGTCTTATGAGCAACAACGTTCTCTCCTGCTTACACCACTGTAAGTCTTACGAGCAGCAACGTTCTCTACTGCTTGTACCTTGTAAGTCTTATGATTAGAAAGTTTTACTAGGAATTATCTCAACTGTTTCTCTCGTAAGGATATCTACACTCTCAAGGTCCAAATACCTTGAGATCAAATGAAAATAGAATTTAAAGTGTATACAGACTCTCTTACAAAGAAAATATGATAAATACTGAAGAACGATATGAATACAGAGAAAATATGAATAACAGAGACTCGTGAATTTGCTTATGTGAATTCTTGTACTTCATTGTGTTTGATGGCCTCTGAAGCTCTATATTTATAGACATTTGTTTTTGCCCATTTGAATAATGATCATTGTGGAGCGGGGCATGTTACTGTGCACTGGCATGCGTACGTTTGAAATCTTTGACGTGGTAGGTACGTTTTTGGATGATCGTAATGATGCTGTCTGGCGTTGTTTGACTTCCTCTGTGTCTGTTTAATTCAAACATTCAAACTCCTGTATCACACTTATAATACATGTTAAATGATGTTATATAATAATAATAAGTGAAAATATAATGAATAAATATCATTAAACCATATTCGGATTGAACGCTGTAAGACTTAGAGTTGTGCATTTCGGCTAGGGTTGGTACAAGGACTTAGAGTTGGATTTTCAATGATTTAATGATTTTATTGAGTTCAAGGAGGGAAAATTAGGTGGGGTTATAGTTGAACACTTTTTCAGAAAAGCCCAAAAAAGTATAATTATGAAAACACCCCTGAAACCCTGAATGAGGGGCTGCCAAGGGTATTTTTGTCATTTGGCAGTGAGTTTGACAATTTTGAGTCCGAAAATTGATTCCTTGGGAAAAAATATGTTAGAATAGCCCATGTCAAAATTTCGGGAAAAGTATAGCCGGACTGAGTATGATGGGGCCGAGCCGTGGTCCCTGGGGTATTTTGGTAAATTTTTAGAATAGGCTCATATAACCACTAGAAATAATATGGAAGTGTTTGAAATAGTACATGAATGGGTTTTAACCTAATTCTTGTACATTTGATATTTTAGGACCGAGTTCAAAGCTAGTCGTTAGCATGCATTTCAAGGTACGAAGTTGGAGGAGCTTACTTAAGGATCAAATGGGCTAAGATAGGGGATTTACCTTATTTGCATGTATTTGATATCTTTGCTTGTGTAATGAAGTATGTGATCATTTTACTTGATTGTGTAGAGCATATTTGAATAAATGAAGATCTGTTTCTTTTTTGTTGTAACCATAGTTTTATTGCAGGAAACATTAAGCATATAGAAATGTCATTATATGGCGTGCATCTAGTTAAAGCTAACATGTCATACACATAGCATTATCATGCATGCATTATAATATCTATTTCCTACTGAGATTCTCTTGAATCTCACCCTCCTGTACCAACAATTTAGATAGGTGAATACAGAAGGTATGCAGCGATCAGAAAAGAGAACTACACGAGAGGATTACAATGGTGGAACATAGACAAGAAGATGTCTCTGTTTCACTGGGATGGGTTTAGATACCCTAGAGCCCTGTGCGGCTACTAGGTTTGTAATTATTATGTATGAACCCCTATAGAGAGTTGCTGTAATCATGCTCATATTATCAATATACTTATGCTATTCCTGTATTGCCCACTAACCACGCTTTAATATTCCACTACATGTCAAAATAAGTAAGTGTGTGACATTATGCAATAAATGGGATGGATGATTGAAGGTAGGATCTTAAGAGAATCTATCTCTTACAACTTTGGCCATAAAGAGATCAAAAGGATGATCAACTCTTGATACAGTCTTAGTATTCTCACCAGAATATAGAGATGCAAGGAAAGCTCACACAGAGAAATAAACATTCTCAAAGAACGAAGTTTTTATTCATAATGATGTATTTATATGTTTAGACTCTTGAAAGTAAACCCTAATTGATAGCTTTAGAGCAAAAGCCCTTTATAAGCTGTTTGAGTCTAAAACACTAACTAAGCAAAATAGATTAAAAAGTGATGTGAAAGTACAATGAAAAATAGAGAAGTCAAGAGTAAAATAGTCTAACCACCATTTTGTTTTACTTTAATTACAGAGACATATCCTTTATTTTGAAAACATACACTTTAGTCCAAATTATTAACATTGTTAAAAAATATTCTAGAGAGATTTTTAAAGTTTATTTTTAATTTAAAACTATATTAGTATAAATCTTGTTTACTAATTTACCCCTCATTATGTGTAACACCCCAAATTTTACTCCCCAATATGCCTTATAAGTGGTTGTGGCATTTAATAAAATGGAATGGTGAATTTTGGAGAATGTGAATAGTGCTACTAGTGAGATTTCCTGGAAGGCAGTGAGATTGTGATGTGAATTTGAATAATCAAATTATGTTAAAAAATTATGAAATTTTACATATTGAAAGTAGACATCCCAAGATTTAATTTGATAGGTCATGGGTAATATCTGGAGTTGTATGCAAAACATTATGTATTTTTGAAGTTTACCCAGTGAAGCTGGAATGTTTCTGGAACAACATCTAAAGAATTTAATTCTGGGAATTATGAGCTTCCAATTGACCAATGGCTGTATTTTTCCTTGAAGCTAGACTCAATAAGGGTTCTATAGCCTTTGAAATCACCCAATATGATATCTACAAATTAGTTATGATTTCTTAAATTTTGTGTAGAAAATCTTCCAGAATTATGTAAAAATCCAAAATTGGGAAAATTAATTAATTAAATTATGGGATATTATTAAAATATCATCCTCTTCTTTCTTCAGCCATAACTGATGCAAAACAGCCTCGAAGGAGAGAGAGTGCAGAATTTTAGAGAGAGAAAGAGGAAGAAATCCACAAGGTAGATCGATTTCTTTGGTGAATTCATTCCTAATGTGTATAATCCTTCTTCTAAGCTTCTCTCCTATATCATTTATGGTTGTTTGAATCAAAAATGCTGTGTTCTTGGAGGTTAGGGTTTGGTCATCAAAGGGAAAAGCCAGACGAAAGCTAAGGTGACTTCCTAAACTTCAAATATTGATTCTTCTGGCTACTGTAAGTAGTTTACTTGGTGGAATTTTGTCGAATTGGCTTTGATTTTAAATTTGGGAAATAAGGTGGCCGAGGCATTATGCTGCAAAAATTGAGTCTAAATGGTGGTTTTAACATAATTTAATAGTTAATAAGGTGGTTAAGAGTAGAAATGAGCAAGTTTGTAAAGTCAGAATTTGAAAACCCAAATTTTTTCCTGAGAAATTCAGGTTTCAGCTAGTGTTGTTTGGAGGGTATTTTTGATTTTTTGATGACTCCATTGAGTTAAGGAGGAAAATTAGGTGGGGTTATAGTTGATCACTTTTTCAGAAAAGCCTGAAAAAGCATAATAACGAAAATGCCTTTGAAACCCTGAAATAGGGGCTGTCAAAGACATTCTGGTTTTTTAGTAGTGAATTTGGTAAGTTTGAGTTTGAAAAGGGATTCCTTGGGCTAAAATATGTCAAAGTAGCTTATGTCAAAATTTCAGGAAAAGTACGGTTGGACCGAGTATGACATGGTTGGGCTGTGTCCCTGGGGACATTTTGGTAAATTTTCACAATAGGCTTATATGACCATTATAAACACTATGGAAGTGCCTAAAATAGTACATGAATGGCTTTTAACCTAATTTTTGTACATTTGACATTTTAGGACCGAGTTGAGACCCTGAGGGGTTAGTACGCATTGCGAGGCATGAGTTTTGAGGCAAAAAAAGTTTAAGGTAGAGGGCTTACCTTACTTGTATATATTTGATATCTTTGCTTGTGTAGTGTTGTATGTGATTGCTTTACTTAACTGTGTAGAGCATATTTGAATAAATGAAGCTCTATTTCTGTTTATACTATGGTCATAGTTTGCTACATGAAACATTAAGCATGCAGAAAGTTCATTATGGGGCATGCATCTAGTTAAAGCTAACATGTAACAGCCTTACTTATTTTGACTTGCAGCGGAATATTAATTTACAGTTCAGTCAGCAACACAGGAATAACATAAATATATTGATATATGTACATGAGTAGAGAAATTCCCTATAGAGGTTTGTACATAATAATTTCAAACATTGTAGCCGCACAGGGCTCTAGGGTATTGAAGCCCATCCCAATAAAATGGAGACATCTTCTCGTGTTCATTTACCACTGCAATCTCCTCGTATGGTTCTCTTCTTTGTTCTCAACATATCTTCTGTCTCCTCTTGTCTAATCTGTTCGTACGGGAGGGTTATATTCGAGAGAATCTCAGTAGGAAACATATACCATAATGCATGCATATAACATCTATCATGCATGCATTATGGTATATGTTTCCTACTGGGATATGTTGCATCATGCATGCAACAAACTATGGCCATAGTATAAACAGAAACATAGCTTCATTATTCAAATACGGTCAACACAATGAAGTAAAGTAATCACACATATCACTACACTAGCAGAGATATCAAATACATGCAAATAAGGTAGGTCCCCTACCTTAGCTATTCTTGATCCTTAAGTAAGCTCCTTAAACTTCGTGCCAACCTCAGGCTTCCAACTCAGTCCTAAAATATCAAATGTACACGAATTAGGTTAAAACCTATCCATGTACCATTTTAGGCACTTCCATAGTGTTATTGTGGTTATATTAGCCTTTAGTGAAAATTTACCAAAATGCCCCCAGGCACCCGGCCTGACCCTATCGTAGCTGGTCCGGTTGTACTTTTTCTGAAATTTTGATCTGGGCTATTCTAACTTGTTTCTAACCAAGGAATCCATTTTTGGACTAAGAATTACCAAATTCACTGGCAAATGACACAAATGCCTTTGGCAGCCCCGCTTCTGGGTTTCAGGGGCGTTTTTGTAATTATGCTTTTTGGGGCTTTTCTGAAAAAGTGTCCAACTGTAACCCCACCTAATTTTCCCTCTTGAAGTCAACGGAATTATCAAATCAAATCTACAAACACCAAAAGTTGTGCTTTAAAAGCTTTACAAACCTTGAATAACATATAAGAGTAGCTTAGGAGCAGAGTTTTATACTTTAGGAGCTAAGTCGTGGGAGGAATCAGCTTACCTTGTGAGATTTCTTACTCCCCCTCTCTCTAAAAATCTACACTTTCTCGCTTGCTCTCTCTCTCTATTAAGGGTTGTTTCATGTCATTTTTGGAGGAGGAAGGAGATGGAAATGTTATTTTATAATACTTACAATTATAACATAACTCTTTAAATTCCCAAAATTCCAAAAATAAGACTTTATGTACCCAAACTTTATGCCATAAGCCCAATAGCATATAAATCATATGTCCCTTCCTTGGTCTATGATAAATAACGTCTAGGAGCTCCTTCCATTAGCCCAAATGAATTTTCCATGTACCTCATAATTTCAAAACTTGCCATCACATTATTCCAAAAATAGGACTTTTATGTACCCAAACTTTAATGATGCTCTAGAAACTTTCTAGTTTTTCTAGGCTAACTTCAAAAATTCATAACTTTTTGTATATAGCTTCATATGATTCATATGACATATCAAATTAAAGCTTAGGATGTCTACTTTCAACCTATAAAATGTCAATTTTTGAACATCATGGGGTTATTAAAATTCACATGACAATCTCATTGCCTCATTTGAAACAATGAAACGACATGCTCTTGCAATTTCAATAAATTCCCTTTTTGTATACAAATTTCCCATACTCTTTAATTCATTATTTTATTTCATTTAATACCCCAAAGGTATAAGAAACATTAGGGAATAAATTTGGGATGCTTGCTAAATCGAGGTTTAGCAGTCCACTTAATTCAGGCTTATTCTTTAGCCTCTGATCCCAAAATTCGGGATATTATATAACATGTCATGCACATAGCATATATCTTGCATGCATTATGGTATTTGTTTCCTACTGAGATTCTCTGGAATCTCACCCTTCCTTACCAACAATTTGGACAGGTGAATACAGAAGGTATGCAGAGATTAGAGAAGAGAATTACACGAGAGGATTGTTGTGGTGGAACGAAGACGGGAAGATGTCTCCATTTCACTGGGACAGGTTTAGACACCCTAGTATCCCTGTGTGGCTACATTGATTGTAATTATCATATACAAACCCTAATGGGGAATTTCTATAATCATGCACATATTATCAGTATATATATATATGCTATTCCTATGTTACCCACTAAACTATGATCATTTTCCGCAAATACTCTGAAAAAACTAAAAATGAGACAAGGGCATTAGATTATGTCAAATCCCTTATTTATCTTTTAATATTAATATTTATTAATGATCTATCTAATGTTTTTACTAAATTTAGAAAAACTTGAAGTACTTTTTATGTGAAGAATTAATATATATTACAATATTTTTTTAATTTTGGATGAAGATATGTAATTAAATGATTATTAAGTATTTTTTTTGTTAAAGAGGGGCATTTTGGCCAAAATGATTAGTCAATGCTATGATTTAATGGTCAACTAATGGTTGAATGGATGAAAGTTAAATATCAAAATTAGAAGGGAGGTATATGCCGCATATATTTTGATTTTAAGGGAGATCCTTATAGGTTTTTAAAATAAAGGGGAGGTTGATGTACTTTACCCAAAATTCAAATGACCTACTAAAATACTCTAACTTGCTGGTCAAGATAAAACAATCTAGATGACACACACTACCTAGATGATCCCGTCATTAATGAGATGGATCTTATTTGATGATTAATGCAATGCAAAAGAGGTAAGTTTGTGTGTAACATCCCATTTTTAGTTGCCAATATTCCTTGTACGTAATTGATACAGTTAATGAAATAAAATGGTGAATTTTGGTGAATTGGAAAATGTGTCAATGAAATTTCCTACGAGACAGTGAGATTGTCATATAGTTTTAGATGATCAAATGATGTCCAATAAATGTGAAATTTTTCAGAATGAAAGTAGACATTCCAAGCTCAAATTTGAGAGGTCATATGACTTAATTGGACTTGTACACTAAGAGTTATGTATTTTTGAAGTTAGCTTAGTGAAATTGGCAGGATTCTATGGCAGTGTCCAAAAATGATAATTCTAGGAATGACGTGATATGGGATATATTTTCCTTAAAACTAGACTTAATAAGGGTTAAATAGACTTTGGAACCACATCAATTGGACATCTATAATAAATATATGAATTTTCAAAGTTTGATGAAAATTTTGCTAGCTTATGCGAAAATCGCAAAATGTAAGGGCAAAATGGTAATTTGCCATATTAAGTAAAAGGCAAATATTTTCTCCAGATTATTCACTCATTTTTGTCCAAAAAGAGATAAAGGAAAGTAAAAATAATTTATTGGGATTTATATGTGAATTTGGGACAATTTTTGGATATGAGGTCAACATAAAAGAAAATGATGTTGGCATAGGTCAAAGTTTTCAACTCAAAATAATATATGTGATGGAGGAAATTTGTGATAATTTAAGAGCTCATCTTTGACCATTTCAAAAGGCATTTTTGGCCAAGTGTTTGGAAGAGGAAAAAGATGATAATACTAAGTTAAATATCATGTGTTCAAATAGCCATAAAATATAATAAATGTGAAGGGATAAGGAGGATATTTTTATAAGACATTTTCTCTTTGTCTTTTCTTCATTTTTGGTTGAACAAACTGAAGCAGAGAGAGAGAGAGAGAGAGGACCATACAAAAGTGAGAACAAGAGAAGCAAGAAAAGTGAGCTCAAGCCAAGAATTCAAGGTAATATGTTGAAAACTTGGAGTTTATGTCATCTAATGCTTGTAATACCTCCTCTAACCTTCATATCTTCATGAACATGGCTGGAAGCAAGTAAAAGCAAGAGTAGAGAGAGAGAGAGAGAGAGAGGCTGCACAACTAGCAAGAGAAAGTGGAGAAATCATAAGGTAATCTTAAAAACTTGATTATCTTGTTGATTAAGTTGTTGTGGTAGTTGTTTTTTTGGTTGATTGGCTTTGTTTTCATGGTTTTTACAAATTGGGAAGATGAAACCCTAAGGCGTTAGCTGCCAAAATTTCCATGAAACACGTGCATTTAGTGTTTAAATGATTAATTATGTGATTAAAGGTGTAAAGAAGGTGGTTTAGGGATTAAAATCAAGAAACTCCAATTTTCCCTTTTTATTGTGAAACTTGTCCAGCTACTGTTCACTTACGGTTAGAGCTGGAATTTGATGTTTTTGATGTTCCTATTGTGTTTAGAAGGGAAAATTGTGTAGGAATACATGTGTTCATGATTTTTAGAAATTTGTATGCAAATCTGGAATTTATGGAAGTTGTAAATGCATGCTGTAATGCCCCAAAATGTGTATAAGGGCTAAGACTCCAAAGGTGTTTGTTTAATTACATTCTCCTTTGGAGAATAAAGTACGAATTATGATCTGAAATAGTAGTGGAAAATGCCCAAACCCTTTATCAAAAGTTTAATTGTGATAACAAAGTCTAATTGGGATATTTTGAGAGATCATTATCCTTTTCTAATGGGCTATAAATTTCGTCCAACATGAGGCAAGAGAGAGAAAATGAGTATGTGAACACAAATGGTGACCTTAGAAAGCCATTAAAATCAAGTGGAAAAGATAAGAAGAAAAGTCAAAAATTGTAGGCTAAAGTTGTGACATTTGAAGAGGCAATTGGAGTAACATATGTGGTTATTGGGAGGAGCCCATTTACGTCACTTTATGGGCATAAGGCAAAGGAAATAATTGATTCAAAACAAGGGTGTCTCTTGGAAGTTATTAGAGACAATTTCAAAAAGAGAGCTTGAAAAGTCAAAATTATGGATAGACATAAAGAAAGAAAGAAGAGTAAATTGGTCAACATTTTCCCTCCCTTCTTGAGTGATATTTCATCCAACATAAAGGAAAGGCAAGAAGAAATGATATTTGGCTCACAAATAAAGCATATGGAGGCATTTTGACTTTGGTCAAATATATCATGCTAAAAGTGATATAAGAGGAGGCAAAACCATGAGAATATAAGAAGCAATTTTTGCCCCTTTAAGAGCCATAAATCGTATGATAAGAGGGAAGGAAAGAGAAACACAATTAAGACCAAGAAAAGGTGAAGACTTAGTCAACAATTGCAACTAAAAGATGAAATTGTGAGTACGCAAAATATATGAAATTGAAGAAGCCTTTTTAGCTTATTCAAGAGCCATATTTCGTTGGAAACATCATGGCCATGGAAATAAAGAAACAAAAGATGATGTCATGCATTAAAAAGGGGGGGGGGGAGTACGTATTACATAAATAGAGCAAGAGAAAAAGATGATGTTCTAAAGTATTTGCCACATGTTTATTGCAATTAAATATAGTAGTTGAAAGAGGTGGGTTAGGATATTTTTAAAGGCTCTTTATCTCTTTCTTTGTCTTCATTTTTGGCCAAGTATTAAGGCTAAAGAAAATAGAAAAAAAATCTGACCTCATCTCACTCTCACTTGGCTCAAGTTTCATTCAAGTTCAAGAAGAAAGAGAAAAGGAAGAACAAAGTTAAGGTGAGATCTTCTTCCTTGATTTTGACCTAGTAGATCACTTCTATGGCTTAAATGCCCTTCATAAACATTATTACTCTTGATGAGAGCTTCATTTTTATGGTTTTAGAATTTCAAGAGGGGGTGTTTTGAGTCATCTTCCAATAACAAAAGTTGTAGAATCAAAGAAAGAAACTAAGGAGGAGCAAGAGGTGAGTATTAGCTTTAATTTAAGCTATGGGTTTTATAGGTTGAAAGAGTATTTTGACTTGTGTAATTCTACCCTAATTCAGTCCAAGCTAGGGTTTTGAAGAGTCATGGTGATTTGATTATATTCATGGTGTTTTATGATGCTTAGAGGACATATGAAGCTAGTTAACGGCTTAAATTGGAAGTTAGGTAATTGTGAGTTGTGTGTTGAGTTTCTGCCCCAAAACAGAGCTTGTGAAACAAATGTGAATTTTGTTGTTTTGATGTTTCCATTGGATTCTATGCGAAAAATTGTGTGGGGAGTAGCCCCGGTTGTGAATTCTGACAATTGGAAACATTTGTTGAAAAACTAGAAATTTTGTCAAGTGAAAATTCTGTGCAGAGTAGCTTGTTTACATGGTGTTTTGAAATACCAAATGATGTCAAAACGTTATGAAACTTTCTAGTTTTGTAGTAGACATTGCAAGATTTAAATTGATGCATTATGGGTGACATTCTGATGTGTATGCTGGGAGTTGTGTATTTCTAAAATTTGAGGTTGAAACTGGAATCAATTCTTGAGCAGTATGGAATTTTGTTTAAGTCTGTATATTTGTGGCTGTGGCTAGTAGTGGTTCATATTTTTCCTGTATAGAGGACTTAAAAAGCTTCAAGTAGGACATGGAGTCACCCCATTTCAATTTTGTAGAATTAGTTATGATTTTTCAAATTCTGAAGAAAATTCTTACAGATTTGGTTCATGTGTGTGAAAATTCAAAGGTAATGGTTCATGGTAATAACTATGAACTCTAAGGTTAGAAAATTGGTCTTTTGGGTTAATTGACCACTTCAGCTCCTTAAATGACCATAGTGATAATCAAGTCAAGTATTATGAGTTATTAATGAATTGAAATAGGTAATAACTCATAGTCCTTAAACTCTAATTTATAGGATTTGACATCTTCTTTGAGCACAAGAGATCAGTGCAAGAACAAGAACGGAAAGAATAAGGTAGTGAGTCTTTCTCTTATATCATATATAATGTTTGCATGTTTGTGCTTATCATTGAGTTGAGACGAATGCGAAGGCTGAGGTAATGTGTATACAACAAAAGCTGAGGTATTTGTGAAAACAATCTGAGGTATATGTGAATACAACGGAAGTTGTTGTTTATGTGACGAAAGTCACGTATTGTGTGATTGTTGCTGTGGATGCCATTGTGTTTTTGTTGTTTTGTGATAATTGCTTACATGCTTGTTTATTATATATCAAATGAGTGAAGACGTTGCTACTGAGATTCGTATGAATCTCATTCTTTCTAATGACTAACCTATAGCCAGGGCAAGCGGATCGAAGGAGAAGCAGGTAACCAAGGGCGGCTAGTGCTCTCAGCTAGGAGATTTAGCTTTTTGTTGTTGGTTATCAGCTTTTGGGGGGAAAATGTATATGTCGTATATGATGTAAACATGTGGAATTGTATGGAATCCCCGATATGGGATCTGAACCAGGCAAATGAGCCTTTAATCCTTTTGGTGAATGAATATGACCTGAGAGTTGCTGGGAATTTTTGGTTTAGTACTCTGATATTTATAAATTGAACCAAATTGAACAGGCCAAATGGATTTGAAAAGTGGAAACGAGACCGTATTTAACAAATTGTGAAAAGTTTTAAAAACTCACTATACCACAGGATCAAATCTTGTCTTAAAGTTGGGACCTTTTATAAGTTTCAAATTTTCTACTGGTCTTCAGTTTTAATTAATGACTCATTTTTTAACCATATTAATGGCTATCAAGATAGGGTGTTACACATGCTGTTTGATTTACCTCCAGTGAGGGAGTGTTGTTGTGTAATGGATTTTGTTAGTCAAACCTGGTCTAAAAATTATGAAACTTGGCTCAGATTGAAGTAGAGATGCAGAGCTTTAATTTGGGTGGTACATAATTTTTGAACTTGTATACTAAAAGATATGGATTTTTGAAGTGGTGCCTTGTTTCTGGAATTTAATCTGGAATAGGGGAAGTTCTGTGAATTTTAGGGAAAAATGTGATAACAGTAACTAGCCTTGGGTATTTTTCTATGAAAATACATTTAAGAGGCTTTATATAGGCTTTAGAATTACGCAAATTGGATTTCCCTAGAATTAATTATAATTTTCCAAAGTCGACTGGAAATCTGTCAGTTTTCTGGAAAAGACTGAAGCTGCATTGTGCAGAGTTGTACTGTGCAGAAATTGCTGAAACTGTGATAGATAACTAACAAACTGTGATTAAAGGTAGTAATAGTTCAAGTAATAACCAGTTACTTGTAACTTTATTTAATAGGAATTTGCAAAAGCCCAAGCTGGAACTAATATTTTGAATGGACAAGTTGAGCAGGAGAGGGAAATTTCAGGCAGCAGCTCTATCTTTCATATACTATGTGAGTGTTTTTATGCTTTATGTTATTGTTATGTTACATTACATGGTGTATGACATATTTGTTGTTCGCATTTTATATGACTGATTGCATGTTACTACTGAGATTCTTTCGAATCTCACCCTTTCCATAAAACATTTAAAGTTTTTAGTTTGCAAGCGACTCAGAGGACAAAATTGTGATTATTGGCAACGAAAGGTTTTGGTGCAGATAAATCAAGACAGTTGGTTATCTAAAGACCTTTTATTTATTTTAAGGTTTGTAAGTATTATGTATCATACCCTGTGGGGAAAAACTTGTAATATGATCAAGTACCTTGTATCAATATATCAGTATATTTATGCTATTATTGGGTTGCTCACTGAACTACGCTCAAGCACTGTCAAATGTGGAAATAAGATACAGTCCTTATACTATGCCTTCAAGAAGCAATTAATAAAAAATAGAAAATTATAAAATAGGAAACTAATTAAAACAAATAGAATCCTAATTAATGTCATATATATAAGACTATTCTTGATGTTTCTTGAATCTTCTTGGACCTTCCAAATGGATCTTCATCTTGCTTTTCATGTTTATGACCATATATGGGCCATTTAGACATCCATTTAGGCTTTAGGATGATTAAATCACTTTTTGAAACTCCCATGTTCTACATAATGCATTTGAACCCCTATTTGAGATATTATTGTCCCATTAGACTTTTCCATGCACGTATAATTGTATTGGGCCTTTAGAATTGTGGGAATTGAGTCCAAATGCTCCTTTTGGGTTCTTAAAACATGATATTATTTTTAACATCCAAGCGTGCAAGTGCCAATGACTCATATGCTATAGTGGCTTCGAGGGTGCCCTATCATATGTCATGTAACGCTCTACATATGAAATTGTCCAATTCATCATCCAAGCAATAATCAATGTCATCCTCCATATAATAAGCATTCTCAAAGTATAAATTTCTTGAACACCTTAGAGGGCTTGTTATGCCTCGAACTAGATGAATTGTTTTTGAACTTGATGACCTCCATGTCAACTATCTGTTGGTATATTTTTGGTTAAACTTGCAAGCCCAATATTGTTCTACCCTTTTTCCACCTCAATTTTTAGGTCTCTACTAATCCTCCAAACACTTCTTCCACCCAAAACTTGCATAGTGGATTGTCATTTTTTTATTCTTGCATAATACTCCTTCTGGTCCTTTTTATAAGATCCTAAAAATTAAATTACCTTAGTCCTTTTTGTAAGAACCTAGCAAGAGTTTTTTGAGCATTTAATGAGTTTTTTTTTTCATTTTTGCCCCTCATCTTTTTCCCATACTACATTCTATTTCCTACTTTCTATCACTATTACTCTATTTTTCTATCTTATTTGTCCCCTTATGAATAAGGAAAAACTAAGAGAGAAAAAATATATTTCAGACATACTTATTATTTTTAACTAATTTCAACATTTTTTAAAACCATGTAATTCGGTTATCGAGTCCTATAAATAAGACTAGAGGGAGTAATAAAGCTTTTATGGACCACAACAACAAAATATTTTGGGCTTCAAAATTTTAGAACTGAATCACAAATTATATATTTTGCACTGTGCCTATTATAATTCTTTGGTCAAACAACATGCTTGATAAAATTTCTTGATCTTCAAGGGGTTGGGTTAATTGAGTAAATTTAATTGCAATAACGTGCCCCATCATAGTAGAAATTAAATAACCAATATATTTATGTATTAAAAAATTAATTAAATAGATTGACTTCTTCCATCTAGAACCAAAAGTTCCAAACAAAACCTTCAACTAACTCTTACCCTTATGAAAGAGAAAATTATTCTCAATATGTGGTTGGCATCTTGTAGAACAATCTTGTTTGGGGTTAAAAAACAAGAACAAAGATCTAATAAAAATAATACTCTTCTAATTCTAAATGTATGACATAATATGAGAGATGATTTTATGTAACGCTCGTCCCTAGACCCTTTTACTATGTGCTGCGGAAGCATTTCTGACTTAGAGAAAACCTTATTTAGGCCCCTAAAAACCAAAAATTTTATGCCTATTCTTGAGGTCATTATTTATTTGGTGAAACCATATTTACTAGATTAATTTATTTACAAGGTTACTTTTTGATTTAAGTCATCAGTTCTTCCCTTCATTGAATCAGAAATTTTTCTGCTTACTAATTCCTTTGATTATTTAACTAATGGGTTCGTATGGTGTGATTACCTATTCCTAGTTGAATTTTGTGCTTATGAAACAATTCATCCGTCATACAGATTATACAATTAATCACTTCTAAAGTTATTTTATACATGACGATTATCACGTAATAATCTTCAATTCTTCTTTGCATCTTCTTCATTTGGCACATCGTCCTGCACTCCTCTTCTATGCTTATGTGCCTATATGGTTGGTTGAGGGAGAGTGAGATTTGAGGGTATCTCAATAGAAAATAATACCAATTAGCATGCAAGATAAATATTTAACGTATGACATGCTTGCCTTATATGAATTTATGCTAACACAATGACATATCTGCATTCTCAATGTATCATACATCACACTGATGGCCATAGCATATATAAAAACAGAGCTTCAATTAGTCATATATGCATCCAAGGTTCTAAAACTCGGATCAATCTCTGGACCAGTTGGGTTATTGGGTTAAGGGTTAGTAGGTCAGACTAGACTCAAACCGGAGCTAACTTGGGGCCAAACCGGTGAGAAATTGAATATTTTAGGCTTATTAATATGAAATTCTAAATTAAAATATAAAACATTGATTTTTTTAAGAAATAAAAAAATCCTGGACTGAATTGGTTTACCATCCGGTTGGTCGGTTCCTGGTCTGGACTGACAGGTCTGATCTGGGTTTAAGAACCAGGTATGCATCACATAATCAAGCAAAACAATTCCTCATATCAATACGTATGCATAAATATCAAGGACATGTAACTTTTTGTCTTTGAGTCCCCTTTTTGGTACATTTTCTTCCAACTTATGAATTTGCTTCCATTGTCTCTTATTTGTTATCTCACAGCCCTAGATAAATAGCCATATTATTAGAGCATGACAAATAAATGTCCAATAGGCTACTTAAGCCTTTAGGAGATGTCCCTTATCTTTAGACCTTACTTGTCCCAATTTTAATAACTCAAGACACTTTGGTTGGTTTACTTTAAAGTTAACACATTAGGCCTAATGAGTATTTAAGGAGCCTACACTAACTCCAAGTGTTTAACTTAACCTTTAGAGGTCAACTTAATTACCAAATGCCATAACCATTTTATTTTCGCACAATTTCCAAAAGTTGGCAGAATTTTCAAGAAACTTTGAAAATTCATATCTTTTTCGACAAATATCCAAATTAGGTGGTTTAAAATTCTATGGTCACTTATTAAGTCTATTTTAATGAAAAAATGTCTCCTTCTACTAGTCCTACCCACTGAAATCCAGAATCACCAATAAACTCACTACCACAGAATGTTGCTAGTTTTAAAGGTCTAACTTAAAAAATTCACATATCTTAATATACTAATCAAAATTATACAAATGAACTTTCAAATTAAATCTTATGATGTATACTTTAAATCTGAAAAGTTTCATAGCTATTAGATAACAATGGTCAATTAAAAACTCACCACACACCAATGCCTCCAGAAAATGAAATTTGGCAACACTTATACAAAAATCCCAATTTTTGGTTTTTTTATTTCAATCCCTTTAAGACTATAACTCGGGACTATTCCCATACTGTTTTTCGTGTAGAATCTACTGGTGACATCAAAAATACTGAAATCATACTTATTCCCTGGTTTCTGGTTCTGGCTGAACCTCCCACTTAAAGTAACCAAAATCAAGTTTACATTTTGGCCACTAAACTAGTCTTATATCATCATCAAATACATGATTTCATCATATTCAAGCATAATTCAACTTTTGCTTCAGATGATGACAAGTGTCGTAAAAGCATCTTCTTCTTCTCTCTCTCTCTCTCTCTCTCTTTCTATGCATCCTTACATGTCAAGGGAAGGAGAGGCCTGACAATTTCCTAGGACTCCTAGGTTCGGTGTTCGGGAATTCAACTACACGATCAAACTGGAGATCGGTAGATTCGCCTAACTTCAGTGCCACATGTCACTGTCTTGGAATGCCAGCAAAAAGTTAAGAAGGACATCTCATGATGAATGGACAAGTGTCACCTTCCAATTGTGCCAAGCAAAAAGTGTGAATAGTGTTTGTCATGATTATGTGTTTTTTGATGACAAGTGTCATCTTCTTATTCATCCACCACAAAAGTAGAGTAATCATTATACATTATGATCTACTCTATTAAAGTTATTTTATTGGTGCTTACTCAGGATTCTGCTTAGGTCTTTCTTGGGATCGTGACATGCATATTGAGGCCCACCAAATGACATTCTGATTAGAGTGTGTGTGAATCCCACATGGTGCCACATTCCAGTGTCTTTTCCTAAAAACGCAGGGTACTCATGTCTGCTCTGAAAATGTCATGTGCACACCTGCACCGGCATATTTTATTTGACTAATTAGTCCCATACCTCATGACATAGCTAGGTGGCATATTTCTACCAACCCTATGGCACCATATATGTGTCTTGTGCACATCTGCACTAATACTTTGATCTTACTGCCCACGCATACTAAGCCCTCAGCCCGGTAGGGCCGGATCAAAGTTCTCGAGAGTCTTTCTATCTCTTTTTAGTCTTAGGATTATTCCCCAACTGGGCTTAGTAGTTTGTCTGATATAGGCTTATCCTTAAGGTCCTAGGCCTAAGTTCGGGATATTACAATTTAGGCCATAAATGTACGATTTTTTTTTTTTCATTTGAACTAATTTGTCAAACTTATAAATTGATATATAATATAATATTACACAAAAAAAATTTCTAAGACATCAACTCTCATATATTATAATTAAGTAATTTATTTAAATTACTTAGTTTTCCCATATTAAATAAATAGGTGTTACATTAATCATTAAAGGAGTTAATTGCCTCAAACTTTTAATAGTAAGTGTGAATAATAGACGTAACAGAGATGATGATTAGATTAAGAGACTACATTGTAACAATTAATTAAATAGCAAATTTTTTAACCTTAAGAAATTAAAAAATGAAAAATGAAGACTGAGATCCCTCCCAAGTCCCAACCAAGCATCATGGCAAGCCAAGCTGTATGGTAGCACTATGGCAGATAGATTTTCTCACCTCTCTGACAACTCTCTGAACTCAAGTCCTTTGTTTAAGGAAAATGTGTAATACTTCAGGAAATGAATATTCAGATGATCTTGTAATAAAAAACTTACAGGTATGTAAATAATTATACTATATCTTGGTACCTTTAATTCTTAATATAAAAGCTCATTTGTACTTTGTAGTCCTTAAGATAAGAACTCATATGTAGTAAAATTTATATTATAACAAAATTTTATATTAGTGATTGGAGGTAGTATTTTAGAATCTGAATTGGAATAATGTGATTAATATAAACATATTGGAATCAATATTCTTAACTCTCAACTATAATTTTGCCTTTCTTTGAACTTTGAATCCTTATGTTATATATATTTGGTAAGTTATATTATTTATAAATTATAAATTCATTCTTTGGACCTCAAATGATATGTAAAAAATAATAAGTTTTATTTTAACTAAAAAAATAATTTCCATCTATTAAAAATCCAATCTGTCTCTAGATTGTTGCATATTTTGACAGGTCAAATCATGCCATGCTTGGCATATGAAACATAGAAAACAAAAATAGGCTCAAATATATTTTTCTACATTAATATACTATAATTTTTCAGTAAATTTTTGAATCCTAAGTTTTTTGGTCTTATAGATTCATTAAATAATTTCTTAATGTTTTTATGGTTATTTACTAATATCAGGTTTCGACAGATTTGGATTCAATTCATAAGACACTATATTCATAAAAATATTTTCTATATTAATATAAATTAATTTATAGAATCTCATGTTTATGTGATTATAATTTTTTTATTAGAATCAATATAGGTTAGAAAAAATTATTAAGAAATCCTTCATTGTAAAATTTATTGCCTAAAAGTATATAAGGACCAAGTCATTGCCTTGTCTAGCTTTATTTCAGCTGTATGCAATATATTTTCACCCATGTGTTAATTTTTTCATTTTACATATAGTTAAAGATATGTTGCACAAACATTTTAACCCTAAATAAGGTATGAGTGAACGAGAGCATGAACGGAGTCGTGAGTGAGGAAATCCGATGCCAATGTCAAAAGAGAGGGACGCCCTAAATCATAGCAGGAAGAATGTACGGTTTGATGAGGAGGAACCTTTGGGCTGCTCGAGCTTGCTGCCTCAGGATGAAGAATGGATGCATGGATATACGGTTGGTATGGACATTTTGCCAAATGAGACTACCTATAGCAAGGGTACTTAGTGGAGATCGTTTAAGGAAGCTGTTACAAGTGAGGCGGCTGAGATGGTAGAGGAAAAGGTTTGGTGGAATAATGAAGGATGGAAGGAGAATGTTATTGTGCAAATGACCAAACTGGGACTAAATGTTATTTTCCCGCTGGAGGAGAAAGCTAGGCTAGTGAAACAATGGAGGAATGTGCTCATTTAGAGATTGCTTGACCGTATGGTGGATCTGCATTACCTAACATCCAAAGTGCAGCAATTATAGGGAAGGATGGCGGAGGACGATACAATCGATATAAGAGCTTAGTTTTTTACGGTCCATTTCTCAGACAGGAATGATTATGACCTGGTATTGATCGGGGGCCCCTGGCTATTGTTTGATCATTACATTACAGTCCAACCATGAAGGGAGGACTTTGATCTAGAGAAGTAAGTAGTAACGAGGATTACAGTGTGGATGTCCAAAGCATGCAACTAGGGCATGTTCTCAAGATTGACATGCCGACAATGAAGAGGAAGAAAGAGCGATTTTCACGACTTTGTGCTAAATTGGATTTGAGTGCTCCCTTGAGACCATTCATTCTTATATGGTAGAGAAATAAGGAATCAGTATGAAGGTATTCATCTTATATGTTTTAAATGTAGTCGATATGGCCACGATACCGATCAGTGTCCTCATAGGGTGGGAGACAAAGATGTACATAGTAAAAGTGGTAGAAAGGGTAAGGAGTAGAGTGTTACACATATTAATAGAAGTGGGAACGAAGTGGTTGAGGGTGTGAGTAGGGTTGAGAGAGCACTGGGAGTAAGTGAAGGAGAGATCTTGATGATGGTAAAGTATAATGAGTGGATGTTGGTGCAACGTTCGAGAAGGCAGTGGAGGCCGGAGAATGTGGTTTGCCAATTTGGTGCGGGGAAGTGTGATTTATGGCACAATCTTATTTTGAATGTGGGTGGATCTCGATTTAACTCATTAATGGTGGAGGAGATGGAAGAACCATTATAGGAATTGTGTGATATAAGGCCACAAGATCTGGGGTTGACAAAACAAGATGGGGATATGGGTGTTAAAGAGAGTGCTAGAAGGGAGGGGCTGAGTGTTACAAGAGTTAATAGTAGGAGTGGGCTTCAACGTGGAAGAGCCAGTGGGCCTAAAAAGTTTTCTCTTAGGTCTACTTTAATTGTCATAAATAAGAAGGTAGTGGGTCAGAATCACAGGGCACTGGGCATGGCGTCTTGGATGAAGGTAAATGCTAGCTTGTGCTTCAAAGACCTAGCGTAATTAGACCCAAATACGGAAGCACAAAAAGCACCAGCCTCTTTGGAAGGGACCAGCACTAATAGTGCATAACTTGTATGTAATGAAGCTACCTCATCTTAAGTTGTTGTTGAGCCTAATGAAACTGTGGTGATGAGGATGTGTGTGGGAAGGAGGACATTATTGTGGATACTATTATTGCTAATGAACCTTAGGACCTTGGTACAGTAACTAAAGGAGATTTCCTTACATGTTTTAACCCATTATCTAATGTGGAATTCTAGAGGTGTAGGTGGTAAGGCTTTTTTAGGTTTGTTGGTTGAATTACACTGTAGGTTTTCATTCCAAGACATAAAAGTGATAAAGCAGAACACATTACTCATAGGTTGAGGTTTAAGAACATAGGTATAGTGTAATATCCCGATTTGTAATTACGGCTAATGACTCTGATAATTATGGTAATTAGTGTAATTAAGCACTTTTGGAATTTTGTAATATGAATTTTGTATGCATACATGTGGTATGTAAGATCAAGGGTTGTGATTCCTTGACCGTGGGTCGGAATCCTATGAGTTGTGATTGAGTGAGCTCATAGAGGGAATTGAGTAGATGGTGACAAGTGGCATGGTGGTGGCCATTGGATGAAGCACTAGAGGACAAAAATCACTTTTTCCTCCCTTCTCTCTCTTCTATTCGGTTGAGTGTGTGTGTGCAAAGGGAAGGAAGTCTTCATCATCATCTATCCCATTTTCTCTCTCATATTTTCTCCTATTCCTCCATTGTTTCGCTGGACAAGCAAGAAAGAGGAGAAGAAAAGCTTGATCTTTGGTAAGAAATACTTCTCCTTTGCTCCAATCCTCTTTTCTAAAGATACGTGTCTCATTGAGAGCTACATTTGATGATTGTAGAGCCTTGAATGGTGTTGATTTGGGCATTGATTCGAAATTGAAAGTTGAGGAATCAAGGTTCCGAATTGGGCAAAGAGAAGAGGTAGGCATTTAGAGCATTTCAAAGTATTGTTTGTGATTGTTGGTTAAGTTTGGTCAAATCTGGAATTTTGCCCTAATTATGCCTATTTCTGGAAATATGAAGTTTATTATGATTGATGATTGGAAATGATTTAGTTGGAGATATAGGAGCATTTGATGTAATTTGGAATGTTAAAAATGTGTTAAGGGAATTTGGATATGGTGTGTCATTGAGACCTTAATGAATGATTGTGGTCAAATTGGTTTCTAGAGTGTTTATGAAGTGGCCAATATGTTCCCTAGTTAGTGCTTAGTGTGTGTGAGCATTGGGAGGAATTTGGGAACCATTTGGGAGTGCAATTGACCATATGGTGTTTCTGGTTTTTGCTGCGTTTTTGGTCTCTGATGCACATCACTCGAGCACAGGATGAACATGCTCGAGTGATATGCGAGTTTTTCCCTTTTGTGCTTCGAGTTCGTCTGGGTTCTTTGAATAATGCTCGAGTGAGCTTGGGTCTGCTCGAGTGATGGTGTAAGTTCAGAGTGAAGGGTTGCCTTTGGGTCTTCACTTGCTGGTGGATGCCACAAGTGTGCTCTGACACTCACGAGCATAGCCTCTCACCCGAGCACTGAGGGTCATGCTCGAGTGAGCTTGTGCTTCTGGTGTGGATTGATGCTTTCGGGTTGTCACTCGCGAGTAAGGTGCTTGAGTGTGCCTTCTCACTCGCGGGTATAAGGTGTGTGCTCGAGTGCAAATGGCTGTGCTCGAGTGATCCAGTTCTTGGAGAGCTTTGTGTGCTCACGGGTCCTCACTTCCTGAACTTCACTCGCAGGTGCTCGAGTGAGGCATTTGGCCTTGTGCTCGAGTGAGGTTCCGCGTGCTCGAGTGAGCCAGTTCCTGAAAGTTTCTTTGTGCTCTCGGGTGCTCACTCGCAGTCTCACCTTCTTTTGTGCCCGAGTGATGTCCGTACTTGTGCTCGAGTGAGAGCATCTGTGCTCGAGTGAAATTGTCAAAAATCAGAGTTTTGCCTTCGAGTAAGGGGTCTTTTGGGTAGTGTCTTCCAACCCTTTAGGCATATGTTTAGGCCACCTAAAGAGTCCTAAATGATAACCAACTTAGAGTATTGTTGAAATATACATATGGATAAGAGATTGATTGGTTGCCCCTATATTGGTATAGGATTTGACATCTGTCGCTCTCGCGAGGCCACGGTGCCGGAGCCAGTCAGGAAGGATACAGGTAGTGACTCTTTCTTTATGCCTTGTGTGATACCTTGTATGGATATTATGTCATCGTTTTGAAATGAATATCATATGCTGCAAGTTTTGTGAAAACTGTGGAAGCACCGCTATACCAATAGTCCCTGAGTCGCTAACAACGGTTCGGGTAAAGGTCGTATGCCTTCCCGGCGGTAAAAGGGGATGAGGTTAGGGTGTGATATATGTGTATATGTGGGCTGAAAGGCTAATTGTGAGCCGAAAGGCTATTTGTGAAGGCCGACGGGCCATTGTGAAAGCCAAAAGGCTATATTTGAGCCGTGGGGCTATTTGTATGCACTGCCACGCCAATAGTCCCTGAGTCGCTAACAACGGTTCGGGTTAAGGTCGTATGCCTTCCCGGCGGTAAAAGGGGATGAGGGTGGAGTGACTTGTGTTGCTGTATGAGATTATTGGTGTGCATATTCTGTGATTGCATGTGGCATGAAATTGTTGTTACTACTGGGATTCTTTAGAATCTCACCCCTTCCATATGACTAACCTTTTCAGACAGGGCGAGTGGCTCGAAAGGGAAACGGACAACCAGGAGTGGTTAGGCTTACCCCGAAATCATAGTGGTAGTTGGTTATCTTGGTTTTAGTTTTGGGATTACGAAATGTATATAAGTTGTAAATGAATATTTTGGTTATGTAATCCCCATTTTGGGAACTTGTAAACCCATGATACCATTATATGTAGATGAACCCGGGGTTTTGCCGGGATTTTAGTTTCCGCACTCTGATATTGTTTATGTGATTTGATTTCTCAAAGTAGTTATATCCGCACGTGAATGTGAGACCAGGGTTAAGTATGCTTTAGAACTAATTTTGAAATATCCCATCTCTTTAATGAGGGTTCATAAATGGTTATTTTGTTTTATTGGTCTCTATTTCATTTAAATTCCGTAATCCGGATGTAATTACGGTGAGGGGGTTACATATAGTAGAAGCCAACGGTTTCAGCTGTGGAATTTGGTGTTTTTGGGATGATCATGTTGACTTTGTAGTTACATTTACTGCCTCCCAGGTTCTGTACGGGGTTTTCAATATAGGTAAAGAAAATGTGTGGGAACTATTCGTCGTGTGTGGGCACCAAAATAGTGTAACCAGAAAATTCCTATGGCAATAGCTTAGTGTGATTAGAGGTGTGGGGACAAAGAGATGTTCTGTAGGAGGGGACTTTAATGCTACATTATGGGATTCAGAATGTATCTCGATAGCTCGAACAAAAATTTTGCCAGATAAAAATTTTGTTGAATGGGTATGAAATAGTGGACCGGAGGAGCTGGGTTTTCAGGGTCCTACATTCATATGGTCTTGAAGGGGTTTGACAAGTCGTATTGAT
This sequence comes from Inga laurina, assembly GCA_963855925.1. Classification (NCBI taxonomy): domain Eukaryota; kingdom Viridiplantae; phylum Streptophyta; class Magnoliopsida; order Fabales; family Fabaceae; genus Inga; species Inga laurina. Next base: position 26,590,700 of record OY979706.1, on the reverse strand, counting down.
AGGGTGTTTGCTAGTGAAGCTTGGTGTGTGAAGTTTTAGGAGGTATCTCTTTTTCATATACCCGTTAAAAACTGGATCACTGTCCACTGGTTTAAAAAAATTCATCGAATCAAGGACGGTGTCATAATAGTGCCTTTTATTTCTTTTCCCTATGTGTGACCCATGAAGACTTTTCAACGGTAGTACGGAATGCTTGGAGGAAGTCTAGGAGCTGGGAGGAGAATGTAACAACTTTCAAAAGAAATGTTAGAGATTGGAATAAGGAAGTTTTTCATAATATTAACCACCGGAAAGCCATCCTTCTTAGTCAGTTGGCTTTTTTGAACAAAAATGAAGCATTAAATCTAATCCATGAAGTAGACAGACAATGGGTATGGGAGGAATTGGAAAAGTGTTTAGTTCAGGAAGAAATGATGTGGCTCCAAAGGTCCAGTTGCAGTTGGTATAATAATGGGGACAAGAACAAAAAGTATTTCCATATGGTCACGAACAGTAGAAGGAGAAGGAAGTATGTGGAGGCGTTAAAAGGGGGTGATGGTGAATGGATTTATAGTGATGTGGCTTTAAAAGAGCCTGGTATAGACTATTTTTAGCCCCTTTATAAAGGGGGACAAGATCAAGTAGTCTTAATTAATTTTGGGGCTGCATATCCTGCAGTTGTTGGCCATACTTTAATCAGGTTGGGATCGATGATTATGGAATAGGAAGTGAAGCTAGCTACTTTTAGCATGGGCTTTCTGAAAAGCACCAGGACCAGATGGGCTAAACCCTTTATTTTACCAAAGTTAGTAGGAGGTCATTTGAAAGTTTGTGGTTTGGATGGTTCAAGAGTGTTTTTAGAAACTAGGAGAGATCAAAAGATTTAACCGCACTAATATTGTCCTAATTCCTAAAGTTGATGTCTCATAGACAATTAGGGATTTCCGCCCAATTAGTCTTTGTAATAAGGGTTATAAGATAGTAATGAAGGTTTTGACAACGAGATTGAAACATGTCATGCCCTCAATAATTGCTCCTGATCAATGTAGCTTTGTGCGAGGGAGATCAAGTTCATATAACATTATCTTAGCACAAGAGATTATTCACTCTATACAACGGACAAAGAAGAAGTGTGGGTTCATGGCTCTAAACATTGATCTTGAAAAGGCCTATAATCATGTTTGATAGGATTTTGTGCTTGACCGTTTGCATGAGTTGGGCTTACCTGAGAATTTTTTGATGTTAGTGAAGTATTGTTTATCTATACACTAGTGGAAATTTGACATTTTAGACTGGTTAAAAAAGACATTTTAGACTGGTTGTGAATTAGGTTTTGTTACAGCAGTTCTAAAAAGTCTGTTATATTTTAGATCGGTTGTAACAACCGGTCTTAAATGTCATACTTTTAAGATCAGTTGTTCCTAAAACCGGTCTTAAAGATCACCTTTAAGACCTGTTCTGCCTACCACAGGTCTTAAAGGTCAGGTCGATGTGCCAGGTGACTTTAGTGTAGAACAAGGTTTAAGATCAAATGTCACAATTTAAGCAACAAGCTAAGATCAGATTCTAGGAACTCCAAATTCACTTTATTTCTTGCAATTTCAATGTGCAACATGAAGTTGTCTAAAACTAAAAACATGAAGGAATGTCTAAACAGACGAATTTGCTCAGAAATGGATGCAAAACTTTGAAATGACAACGGCAGTAATAAAATTCAAGTTTGATACAAGCAACAGCAGAAATTCCTCAGTTTTATAGAATACAAAGGGAAGAAAAATTACAAAGGTCAGTCCCTCAAATCCCATGCCTCATGTATCACCCATATCATAGAAATTGTCCTACACAGATACGTAAACCTTGTTAGCAATACATATGAGAACAATGTACAATGTAACGTTGCATTCAAAAACTCACTATTTTTGTAATAGCTCATAGATGAATTCAACACAACATGTGCGAATGAAATCAATATCTTCTTTAGGAAAGGGATCAAACATCTGTAACACCAAAACCAGACGAAATATTAACTTAGTAACTTAAAAACAATAAAGTAATAAAAAAGTTCTGAGATATAAATTTACCTCTTGAGTAAAATTAGTCATGCCTAGAGTTATAATATTGTAAATGTGTCTCAAAACATAAAAACCACATAAGTTAGACCCCTGTGGTTGCCTATGGCTCTAAAAACAAATGATATCATTAAAACAAATATAAAGGCATGTCTTATTACATTCTTTAAACAAATCAATATGTACTAACCTTTGGCATGATCCATGTAGGGTCTTTTAAGTCATGTGTAATACCCCGACTTTTGAGACTTGAGCTTAAAGAATAAGCCTGAGATTAGTGGATTGCTAAGCCCCAGTTTAGCAAGATCCCAAATTGTGATTAAGGGTTAATGACTTCAAAAGTGGATGTGGTTAGTGATAAATAACCCTTTTGGAGAATATGATGTGACTTGGCACTCGAATGTGATTCGTGTGTGTTGTGAGCAGCGCCGAAACCCTGTATTTGAGTTTAATTGTGGATTAACATCCAAATTAACTTAGAATAGAGGGAAGAATTGAATGGGGTATTGTGTTGGAAACGGTGTCATAGTGTGTTTTGATGTCATTGAAATTAGTTTGGAACTTTGGAATGGAAAAGTTGCAATGTTAGGTTTTGAAATGTGAATTGTGTTGACATGTTGAGATTGTTTTGAAAACATGTCAATGAGAAGTGAATTTGATTGATTTGGTGTTTCCAATGGATTCCTTGTGAAAATTTATGTGGGAATGATGCTTGGTATGAAAATGGAACCATTGGAAGCAAAGATGCAAAATTTGAAATTCTGTCCAGTGAAACTCTATTCTGGGCAGTCAGTTTGTGTGAACATTTTTAATAACCAAATGGTGTCTAAAAATTCTGAAACTTTCCAGTCTTAAATTTCACATCCCAATCTTCAAAATGGACAAATAATTTGTGCCATTTCGTTTTGTGAGCTAGGAGATATGACTATCAAAAGTTTGGGATGGAAACTGAACTCTGTTTTGTTGCAGTGATGAGTTTTATGTAATTCTGGAATTTTGTGGTAATTTTGGGCAATGGCCCATATTTTTCCTATAAATAGGACTTAAATACCTTTCATTTGGATTTGGAATCACCTCATTCCGAGTTTTCTAGAATTAATTATGATTTTTCAAAGTTTTGGTAGAAAATCTGCCAGAAAATCCGAAAATGGAAATTATGACATCATCAAAATAAAAGATGACATCAGAATGGAAATTAAAACATTTTCTCATCATCTTCCGCTCTCATTTTCGTGCTGAACCAGCAGCCAAGAGAGAGAGAAAGTTTGAGAACTTTTAGAGAGAGAAAGAGAAGAGAACTTACAAGGTAGGTTGATTTCTTCGGTGAATTCGTACCTAATGCGTTTAACCTTGTTCCTAAGCTTCTCTTCTATGTTATTTAAGTTGTTTGAGAAGCAAATTTGGTGTTCAAGAGCCTAGGGTTTTCCGCCAAGTCAAGGAAAAGCTATTAGGAGCTTGAGGTAACTTCCAAACTTTCGTATATTGCTTATTCTGGCTGTTGTGGGCAATTTAATCGGTGAAATTTCGTCGGATTGCCATTGGTTTTAAAGTTTGGAAATGACATGGCCTAGGGGTTATGCTGCCGAAATTGGGTCTTAATGTTAGTTGCAACCTAATGTAATGGTTAATAAAGTGGTTAGGAGTAGAAAGAAACACGTTTACGGAGCCGAAACCAAAAAACCCCAAATTTTCCTAGGGAATTGAGAATTTTGACCAAGGCTAGTTTGGAGAGGTTAGAGATGTATTTTCAATGATTTGATGATTCCATTAAGTTCAGGAGAACAAATTTGGTGGGGTTACAGTTGGTCACATTTTCGAAAAAGGCCGAAAAAACATAATTACGAAAACGCCCCTGAAACCCTTAAAGTAGGGCTGCCAAGGGTAAATTTGTAAATTGACATTGAATTTGATAATTCCGAGTCCGGAAATGGATTCCTTGGGTGAAAATATATTAGAATAGCCCATGTCAAAATTTCAAGAAAAGTACAACTGGACCGAGTATGGTAGGGCCGGGCCGGGTCCCCTGGGGTATTTTAGTAAATTTTCAATATAGCCTCATATAACCCCCATAAACACTATGGAAGTGTCTAAATAATACATTTGACATTGTAGGATCGAATGTGAAGCCTCGAGTTGCTGGCACACAAATCGAGGAGAAAAGACTGAAGGTAGGGGACTTACCTTACTTGCATGTATTTGATATCTTTGCTTGTGTAGTGATGTATGTGATTGCTTTTCTTGATTGTGTAGAGCATATTTGAATAAATGAAGCTCTGTGTCTGTTTTGCTGTGGCCATAGTTTTGTTACATGAAACATTGAGCATGCAGAAATGTCATTATGGGGCATGTATCTAGATAAAGCTAACATGTCATACACATAACATCTATCATGCATGCATTATGGTATCTGTTTTCTACTGAGATTCTCTCGAATCTCACCCTCCCCTACCAACAATTTAGACAAGGCAAGTGGCTCGTGGAGGGAGCGGCTAGGACTCCTTCGAGATGAGAGTTGGTAGTTGGTTACCAATGAGTTGTGAAGACTGTATATGATTCGGTTGAATATATGGTTATGAATTTAAGATGAGATTGTGTATTCCCTATTTAAAGAATTGTAATGGGCAATTGTGCCCTGTGTATTTTAGTGAAGGTGTGTACCCGGGATTGCCGGGATGATTATGTTGTGCACTCTGATATTTATATGAATGTGATTTATCTTCGCATAGTAATGGTATTCAAAATGTGAATATGAGACCAAGTTAATTAGCTTTTAAAAGGTATTTTTGAAAACCCTATCTCAAGGATGAGATTTTAAATGAGTTTTGATTATTATTGGTCTCTATTTCATTTTAATCGCATATTTCATATATAATTACAGAGGGGCTTACATCATGAACATGCTTACCACAAGCAGTGTGTAGGAATATCCGCATAGCCCTATGATAATCACAATCACAAAGGTTATTGGTTTTGCACAAATTCCACAAACTTTGCACACAAAAGGTAATAATGAAAGAAAACTAATGAGTTCATGGTCTTTTTCAAATCATTCTCTGGTTTGAAGTAGAGGGAACATAAGAGGATGACAGTGTAACTACTCTTGCATAGAAGAACCAACTACCAATAATGATTGAAAAAAAGAAAAGAATATTAAGCAAATATAAAACGTCATATAAATTATATAATATTAGTTTGTTTCTTACCCATGCACATATGGAGCCAAGAAACACTCAATTCCAGTTTTACTAAGTCTCCATGATAAGTATCTATGTCTAATAGTAGCAGTGGTCCATTTTTCTTGGATGTGATAGGGGCATAAGAATCCAAATTTTTCATTTTTGCCAGAGGAGACCAACCTACGATGCATGTACCTACAATAATGCAAGCACATAAATCAAAGGTAAACGGTGAAACTTTTAAAATATTTACTTTGAATTGTAGAAGATACTTACATTAAGAACAGTTGGACAATCCCAATTGTAAGATTTTGTCTAGGAGCTACAGGGACATCAAATCATCCCTCTCAAGATAGCATGTCACCCCTGACTGTCTAACAACTGAATCTGTAGGCCAATCTCTTGTTTTAAAGGATGTATCATATGCCACCAGAATCCCTTGTTGCATGATATTTAATGGAGGCTGTGAAACTTCTTGCTGAGTGAAGGGAGCTAGACTTGGTGGGGCTTTGTTCGGACTTTCCTCATCTCGAACAGAAACAAGGTTTGTTGGCCATAAGGTGAACGTACCTAGGACATCACTTATAATCTTGAATTCATCAGAAGGGATAGGGCAGGTGCATCTGCAATGATCACCTCGTCAACTGACACTCAGACTTAATCAGCTTCCATTTATTGGTGGTGGATAGTTGATCCCAAGTTATGCACACTAACCCATGCAACTAATTGTCTCAGAGGATCCTCGACAAAAATATCACAAGGCTCAGTAAGTTCTCTTGCGGGACCCTCTGATGATTGCCCGATATTGCAACAACTTCCTTTAGTGCTCTGCTTATTAGGATCAATTGACTGTGGCTGGTGAGCATTGGTATCTTGTCTTGAGCTCATAAACACTATCATTTCCTCTTTCATCTTGCTCAACTGGGTTTCTAATAGTGCATCAAATGATGCTCCAACATCAGCCTTTGCTTCTGCTCTTGTAGTGGCCAATATAGTCTCCTATTCCTCCCTAGTCACGATGTTTGAGGAAAGGCGTACGTGGGCTCCAAAGTAATCCTTATCGCCACCCCTCCTCTAACTCCCCTAACATAGCCTGGATGCTCATGTTTGCCAGTAGTAATAGTTAGAATATGATTCCTACCCTCTGACTTAAAAGATCCCTCAACTTGTTTTTTTCTAAGTTCCTCCTGTAAGATAATACAAAATAATAAACATAAGTAATGAAGTATGTTTCTTATGTAATTAATAACAACAATGATATATACTTACAATTCTTTCACCTACTATACGAGATTGTTTACTCGTATAAGACCCACTCCTCTTTTGGTGGGCAAACAACCATTTTTCTTCGTGACGAATCAGAGATGGTAGAGAAAGAAGAATAGAAGGATTGGATTAAGATGCTTCTTCCAATCTCTTCCGTTTGGCCGCCAACAAGTCTCTTTTAGCCTTTGCATAACCCCCACGAGACATTGTATGAGGGCAATCATTCTTTCTACCACTCTGTTGTGCTTTTTGCCTTTTTGCTTGCGAATAAGAAATTATACAAAAGGAAAGTGTTATAATTAATTAAGATAATTGCTAAGTAAATAAAATGAAGAATAAGTCAACTAACCAATGATTTTGGAGTAGTCCGAAGCCTAACAAATGCTTGCCAAGTCACTTGATCAAGCAATGTATACTTGTCACACGGATTAGGACGAGGCTGACTATCTTTCACCTCAATATGAATGTAATTGTTGGCCAGATTTGTCTTAAGCTTGCTCCAGCGCTCATAACAATACGTCATTGTCTTGTTGTACAAGATCTCACTTTGAGGAACATCGTAGGTGAGCTGGAATGCATGCATTGAAGGAGTAAGTGACAAATTTGTGACATATTTGATAATAATTAATTACATACAGAAGAGAATTGTATACCTAGATAGTGTTCCAAATATGTTGCTTCACCTTTTCATCGACATTTCTCCACTCCTCTATCAAGATGCTCGGTTTGTTGTGTGCAAGGAGGCCAACAAAACTCCTATATCAGCTTGCATTAGGCCCGATTAGAATCCAATATCTATCAAACTCAATCGATATCTTTTGGCATGCACTCTGACTAAGGGAAATGTCTGTCAACCGTGTGCCACGTCTACCTCTCCTATAGACTGGCTACTGGGCTCACTATGACCTTGCTCCGAGCATTGCTAGGCTTGCCCTGATTAACACTAGCTGGCTGACTATGCTGAACACTAGCTAGCTGACTCAGAGGTGCAGTAGGTGGTTGATCCTCTGCACTAGGATGCTGGGGATTCGTCATTTACCTGTAATGACAAGCATGTTATGATGTCTTTAATTTCATCCTATTGAACCGCACTTTGGAAATCCTAACAAAACAACTAGTTCTTCATTCAAATTAAGGCTTTCAAAGTTCAAACTAAGTTTGTTCATGACAACTAATTCTAAAACTCAAAATCCCAAGTAGGGCATCGTTTCAAAATATTCTTTTCAAAGGGCTAAGAAAATGGTACAATTAGTTTGTCGAACACATGAAAACCAAGAGTAAAATTCTATAAAAATGAACTTTACAGGGAAAAAACATTAATGGCTCTGGTATCTAGTTAAGGGAATAAGAAAGTACAAGTACCCAAACCCCTACTGCCCTCTCACATCCACGAAAGGGCACAACAGAATAAATTGTCCCAACTATTATTAAAGTCTAAAGAAGAAGATCTCCAGTTCAGAGAGAGAGAGAGAGAGGGTGGAAAAGAAATAGTTTATGCAATTTTATCATTTAAGCATACAAAAGTAATTAAATTTGAAAGGATTCATATGCAGTCTTTGTTTTTCTTCTCTTGTTTGTCGGAGGTACCCTACAACTTACTTATAGTTACAGGGAGGCTAGTGTTCCAAGAATGGGTCATCTTTTTTCTTCAAGCATAAACAAGAGTGTTGACTTTTTTACTTCTTTGAAATATAAGAAACATTTTAGCCACAAATTTATATGAATGGGGTTGAAGAAGTTAGATCTCAACCCCATTCATGCATATTGAATGTGTGATGACAAGAGTTGGCAACATTGCTCTTATAATTAATATTCTAATTGATTAATTAAAGGCACGTATGCACTAAACTAATATTAAAGGAACACAAACTCATGTTGCATTGCCCTTGTATGTATCCCTCCATTATATATATGCTCATAAAAAAGTAATAATGATTAATATAACACCCGGATCATTACCTATATGATATATTCCTATCCTTCCCAATTATTTATGTTCCTATATTTTATTCATCATAATGGGTCCAAAAGTAGTACACAAAAACATAAAACAAGTTTTTTAATAAAACAACTGTAAATGGTCCTGCTAGATCCAGTACTTGCAAGAAAATAATTAGATTAATGTAACTAATCATATTAAAGAATCGTGTCTTATGACTTAACCCCTAATGTGTATGGATATAATTATAGAAACTAAACAGTTGTTAATAGTACGGTGACCACCACAAAGAGACAGCAGTGTTGGTTTATAATTCCCTCATAATAATTATAATTTGACTTGTTTGTTATAATCATTTTCTATCACACTTGCACTTTAAGGCCAAAAAATAGTCAAATTAACTGAAAATGTTAAATTTCAGGTAAGGCACTGACATTGGCATTCAATAAATTCACTAATTACACAATAGTTTGTAATACACTAAACCAAATCCTGCCTGAACAACTATTCAGTTTTCACCAAAACTTCTGCTCATACAATCATTGCTAGAACTAAGCAAGATTTTTGTGAGAGGGTTTTAAACACCAAACACACCAGAAAATTTATATTAAGCTACCGTTTAGTTGATCCCCTTGCTAGCCTAGGCCGATGACCAAATATGGAGGTAACAACTTATATATAGCAATTGTAGAGGGGAAATGTAGAGGACGATGAAGCATACCTCAAAAAAGAGGATGAAGATGAAGACGTCCCAGAAATCCAGTGAATAATGGATGACAACACGCACGATGACAACCACGAGTAGCTGAAGCAATATACGACAGTGACCGAAGAGTGACGACGGACTCGATTCATAATGGGATCAGGTAAGGGACGGGGAGTCAACGACTGAGGAGAGAAAATATTGGGATCAAAGTAGCTAGGCTAATTCAGAATGGAAGGGATTTCAGAATGGAAGAGGGCGGGAGCTGTGAGGCGCGGTGCAAATATAATAATGGGGAAGACTTTTTGGACCAGTTAATAGGATAACTGGTCTAAAAGAAAGGTTTTTAAGACCGGTTCTCCTAACAACCGGTCTTAATTTAAGACCGGTTGTTAGGAGAACCGGTCTTAAAAACCTTTCTTTTAGACCAGTTATCCTATTAACCTGTCTAAAATAAATATCCTTTAGACCAGTTCTGTCAGTAACCGGTCTAAATAATATTTTTTAGACCAATTAATATAATAACCGATCTTCCAACTTGTTTATAATTATGAAAATGACACCGCATATTTCTTTAGACCTTATCTACTACAACTAGTCTAAATATGCCGGTCTAAAACACTTTTTTTGTACTAGTGACAATGGAGATACAGGTTTTATGGAATCGATAACCAGGGCCTAGCTTTGTACCTACTCATGGAGTTCTTTAAGGGGATACTATGTCACCATATTTGTTTGTGTTAGTAATGGAGAAGCTAGGCCACCTAATTCAGAGTGAAGTACAACAGGGTAGTTGTCTACCATTTTGCTTGAAGAAGAATGGTATTGCAGTATCTCATTTGTGTTTTTGCAGAAGACCTGCTCCTATTTGCAGAAGCATCCCTGGACCAAGCAGCGATTATTAAGGCCTACCTGGATGATTTTTATGTGGCCTTAGGTGAGAAGGTAAACAATGATAAATCAAGGATCTTCTTCTTAAAAAATGTGTGTTACACTAGAAGTTTTGAAATAAGTTCATTCCTAGGATTCACACCTACTATGGATATTAAAAAGTACTTAGGCATGCCATTGCATCATGGGAGGGTTTCAAAGCATATGTATCAGTTTGTTTTGAACAAGATGGATGAGTGAATAAAGAATTGGAAATTAACCGTAATATCTATGATGTCTAGATATATACTTGTATCATTGGTAGTGGTTGCGATTCCATGATATGCAATGTAATCAACTTGGTTACTGAAGCAAATATGTGATGAAATTGACAAGAAATGCAGGAAATTTCTTTAGGCTTGTATAGAGGCAAGAAAAAGGCCGTATTTGGTAGCATGGGAGGATGTTTGTAGAATGAAGGATGTATGAGGTTTGGGAGTGTAGCATATGAGAAAGCAAAATAAAGCCAACATGAAGAAGCTTGCATGGGGACTTGTGAAAAGGCATGATGCTTTATGGGTTAAGTTTGTAACGGAAAAATATAAATGTGGTGAGGATTTGATACCTAATATGGTGACTCAATGGGGCGGTTTGTAAACATAGAAAGGAATAACGAGCATTTAGGAGAAATTAAGGGAAAGCGTGGGTTGGAGGCTGGGCAATGGCGAAGTCACCAAGTTTTAGAAGGACCCATGGGTTCCTTTCCATGACAATTTGCTGAGTTATGGGTTTAGGAATATTCTTGAATAAGGAACAGGTGAGTGCGTATGTAACACTGTCAGGTAGTTGAAACTGGGTTAAATTTGATAATTTCCTACCTACTGTTGTATTAGAGGCAATTCAGAGAGTACCTCCTCTAAATTTGAGTGGGGTGGATGACGTACCTATATGGTGACTGTCTGCATATGGTCACTTTTCTATTAAGTCTGCTTATGGGCTTATATGCAATGAACATAACTTAACAAACCATAGCCTTTGGAGTAAGATATAGAAGTTGTCAGTGTCACAACATTATAAAATGTTTCTTTAGTTGGTTGCTAGAAGTCGGTTATTAACAAATCAGATGCATATGACTATGGGGTTGCAGGAATTGCAGTCATGTTACTCTTGTGGGAACCTGAAGATTGTTTTGCATGCACTTCAAGATTGTAGCTCAATAAGAAAATGATGGCTACAAGTTGTACTAGTAAGTAAATGTGGCTAGGTCTTTGTTTTCAGTGAGATGTCTGCTTGGATTAAATGGATCTTAGTCAAATCTTTGAGGTGGCAGGTCTTTGGTGGTTAGTATTCTTTGCAATCCTATGTAGATCCCTTTGGATGAATAGAAATGCTGGCATATTTCAAGATAATGTTGTGGGCGTCTGACAGGGTCTTGCGTAAGTCCGAGTGCAAGTCAAGTGGGGAAGTTTGTAGCTAAATGATAAGGCATCTATGATGGTGGAGCATGTTTTCTGGAAAGCCCCATTTATTGGATGTTAAAGCTCAATGTTGATGATGCATGTACCTTAAATGGGGACATAGCCGGCTGTGGGGGTGTAGCCCATGATCATGAGGGTCAGGCTTTCGGTAGGTTTATGTTTAGGATTGGAAGGGGAACATGCCTGCATACAGAGTTGTGGGTGGTCTTGATGGGATTAAAGCAAGCCTGAGATTCAAACTAGAAGAAGGTAGTGGTGGAATCAGACTGTTGGTAGGCTCTACAAGCCATTATAAATGTCAAAAGTCATGCAGTTCTTGAAGAGAGATTGGGTGGTGAAGTGGGAATGGAGTGGACGTAAAGGCAATACAATAGTAGACAAACTTGCAAAGGAATTGTTGGGTTGTGCTGGTGGAGCTATAACCTTTTGTGAGGTGCCAGAGTTCATTGCTGGATTATTGAAAGAGGATCTGATTTGTTAGTTAGCATTGGAGCTTCTGTACCATAAAATAAAAGATACATTGCACATAGCTAAAGAAGAATTTCACCCATAAAAATAGGTTGCACTTGGGTGCTTAAACGAATTTATGATACCTTTGTAATGAATTTTGTTATAATTATTCAGCAATTGTTTTTAAAATTTTTTTTAATATATTAAAAGTTACCACATGGCACAAGCTATTATGTAAAAAAATAAATAATTTGGGGAGAACTTTTATTTAGTATGGGGGCACCATGTGAAACTTTTGAGAATCCACTTGTATAAGGGGGTTCAAGTCATTAATCGATATCATTTAGTTTTTGTAACATACTTATATATAAAGAGAGCATACTCCTCCATGAGTGTCTCCCTATAAAAGTCAATATTGGCTCTCTTCTCCACTTAAATTTTTTGGGGTCTTCCAAGCTTATTTAAACCAGATAATTGTAATACCTTACTTCTACAATCAATCTGAGGAGTTCTATGCAATGAATTTGAACCACGAAGTGATATTCATTTATAAATTTCTTTCAATTCCCAACCTCAGGATAGGATTCGAACCTGTAGTTGAGTGGGCTTTTCAGAAAATTTCAAAACTTTTCAAAAACTATCATAAAGTGTTTTCATAACTTCTTCATAACTCATCATTTCTTAATTCTCTTTATTATCTTAATCTAAGTGATTCTTTGCTTATTTTTATGTGCGGAAGGTTTCCTAACTAATGGGCTCGTACTGTGCGATTACCCATTTCTAATTTAATTACTGTGCTTAGGAAATTCAATTTGTCCGTTATACAGTGATATACAATTAATCACTCAATGTTTATTAGACTACAGTTCAATGCGTAAATAATTCTTCTCCTTTGTTGCAACTTCTTCTCCTGGCATAGCATCCTACACTTCTCTTTAGTGCTCTACTGCATATATCCTTGGTCATGGAGAGTGAGATTCAAAAGAATCCTAATAGCGAACAGTGCTAACAATTGCATACAAGAAATGCTTTGTGCATGACATGCTTGCTTAAATAAACTCATGCCAACATAATGACATATATGCATGCTAATTTTTAACACATTATACTAATGGCCATAGTATAAGTAAAATAGAGCTTCACTTATTCACATATGCTTCATACAAATCATCAAAGCAACTAACACATCAATACACAAGCACACATATCCAATTATGCATGTTAGGGAAGTTCCCTACCTTTTGTTTTCAAGTTCCCTCCTTGTACCTTTTCTTCTAATCATTAAAGCTTCTTAGAAATTCTTTCACTTTTCTTCTTTCTTGACTTCTCATGACCCTAGATAAATGGCCATATTATTAGAGCCATGACAAATAAATGTCCAATGGGCTACTTTAGCTTCTAGGACTTGTCTTTATTCTTTAGGCCCATACTGGTCCCAAATTTTCATAACTCAAAACACTTTAGTTGGTTAACTTTAAAGTTAACACATTAGGCCCAATGGGTATTTAATGGGGTCACGCTAACTGTATGGGCTTTACTTGACCATTCAATTTAATTTCCAATTACCCTTACTTTCTTATTTTCGCCTAATTACCAAAATCTGCCTAAATTTTTAATAATCTTTGAAAATTCATAACTTTGTTTAGGAAACTTCAATTAGGATGGTTCAAAGTGCTATGTGACACTTATGAAGTCTATTCTGAAGGAAACATATCTCCTTAGCTAGGCCTATGCCTAGAAATCTAGAATTCACATTTAATCCTCATTACTACATAATTGTCCCAATTTTAATGCCTTGACTTCTAAAATTCATAACTTAATCTCTTGAACTCCAAATGGGATGGTTCAAAATCCTATGTACCCTATTTAAGTCTATTTTTAGGGAAAAATATTAAAAACTGTAATTAAAAGGCTACTTTCCCAGAATCATCGAACAACTCAATTGGTCCAAAAAACGTTCCAAATTCAATGCCTTACTTCTAAAATCCATATCTCACAATCTACAAGCCCTATTATATATCAAATTAAAGTTTATCATGTCTACTTTAATTTTGGAAAGTTTCATGCCCAATGGATAACATTTGTTCAATTAAAAACTCATCACAGATCAACTGCCTCTAGAAAATGAAATCTGACAGCACCTATACAAAAATCCCGACTTTTGGATTTTTATTCCGATTCATTTAAGACAATAACTAGGGCTATTCCCATACCGTTTTTGTTTTAGAATCCATTAAAGACCTTAAAAACACCAAAATCATATTCTTCCTCCTAAGTCTTGTTCTGGCCGAAAATCAGGGGTTCATTAAAACTTAATAAAATTTCAGAATATTCAGCTCAAATAAGATCTTATAGATACCTCTACTCGATTCTATAACTGGTTTTTGATTTTGGTAGCACCTCCACCATATAGATAGCACTAAACATCTTTGATCTTGAATTTGAAATAGTAGAATTGTTGTTCTTGTTAGATCCCATATGTTTTGATGATAATAAAGATTGGACTAATGATAAAATAGATATGATAACAAATGAATTTGAATAAAGCATTACTTGAAGTAAGCATTAGAGTAATGAAGAAGATCTGAGAGAAAGAGCAAAGGAAAAACCTCACTGGCAGTTTTTGTCTATGTTTACTCGAGTGAGTACTCGAGTAATGGAACATGTTACTCGAGTGAGCACTCGAGTAATATTGGTGAAAATGTTCCAGAGAGGCACTACCCAAATTTGGAAGAAGTTACTCGAGTAATATGCAAAGTTATATGAAATATTACTTGAGTAACCACTCGAGTAACTCATGAGAAAAGGCTTTACTCGAGTAGCCACTCGAGTAACCAGGTCAAATATCTTCCAGTAGCTCTCGGCCACGAAATGCAACAATTTACTTGTGTAGCCACTCGAGTAACCAATGAGAAAAAGGCATTACTCGAGGGAGCACTCAAGTAATCTGCAGAGTTATTTGAATCATTACTCGAGGGGTCACTTGAGTAATCAGGTAAGCGAACTCTCGGCCAAGATTTGAATGACATTACTCGAGGGACCACTCGAGTAATCTGCAAACTTATTTGATATGTTACTCGAGGGAGCACTCGAGTAACTTGTAATGAAAATCGAGTAGCCACTCGAGTAATCAAGTATTTCCAAGGTTTGTAATGTATCTTACTCCATATCTTTAAATATTCTGTTAATTTTCTTATACGCAACAAAATTTCTGGTATCACCTAATTCACCCCCTCTTGGGTGAAACGCTTGTACAAACATTTGGTATCAGAGCGTAGGTCTTCCTTTTAAGGTTTAACAGCCTAAAAAGGATCGAATGGCAAGCATAAGTGAAGGAATTCTTCCTGATGGAGCTTCTATCACAAGACCTCTAGGTTTCAATGGTGAACACTTCTCATTCTGGAAAGCAAAGTTTAAAGTCTTCGTAATGGCTACTGAATATGGGCTATGAGATGTGATTGAGAGTGGAAACTACAAACCTAAAAAGATTGTAGATTCATAAAGAGTTCCCAAGACACCAGCAGAATATGATGAGAATGACAAGAAACACATCACACTCAATAGCAAGACAATTCTAATGATTTAAATTGCCTTGAGTCAAAATTAATATTTCAGAATCTGCACACTTTGAACATCTAAAGAAATATGGGAAGCCTTGTAAACAGCTCACAAAGGAAATTCAGGAATAAAAGAAAACTGGATCAATACTCTGGTTACTGAATTTGATTTACTTCGAATGAAATTAGGTGAGTCGATAGCTGAATTTGAACTTAGATATACTCACCTTGTTAATCAACTTGCAGCACTTGGAAAATTCTATGATCAACACACCCAAGTACGAAGAAAGATTATGAATATTCTTTCTAAAGTCTGAGAGGCAAAAGTCACTGCAATTGAGGAAGCAAAAGGTGAATCAATGCGATCAGTTGCTTCTCTATTCAGAAGCCTTTCTGAATATAAAAGTAAATTAAAGTTCAAACGAGACCTAGATGATATTGGTGACAAGAAGAAAAGAGGTCTAGCACTGAAAGCAAAAGAAGAAGAACAAGATGAAGATGAAGAGCTTGACGATGACAAAATAGGCCTAATCATAAAACGATTCAAAAATTTTTACAAGAAAGGCCAAGGATTCAAAAACTTTCAGAAAGGAGGAACAAGCAATAAAGAACACATCATCTGCTATGAATGTGGAAAGCCAAGACATTTCAAATCAGAATGTCAAGAATTGATTCAGAAGAATAAAGAAAAGAGAAAAGGCCAATTCTACAACAAGAAGAAAGCCTTTGTATATACTATATGGGGAGATAGCTCTTCTAACGAAGAAAGCGATGAAGAGGAAGTAGCCAATATCTGTCTAGTTGCTCAAGAAGAAATAGAAGAAGAGGTAACTGATTCTGATCCTACCAATAATTAATTACTTTCTGAATATAATGCTTTACATTTTGAATTCATCAAAATAGTTAAAGAACTAGTTGTTTTCAAAAAGAAAAATAAAGCTCTTAAAATAGAACTAAAAGAGAATTTAGAGAAAGATTGTGAAAACTGTTTTTCTTTGAAAACGAAAAACGTTGATCTCACAAAAATTCTTGAAAAATTCACTAAAGGAAGTGAGATGCTAAATTTGATTTTAAAAGCTCAATGTTCTGTGAATGATCAAACTGGTCTTGGATATGATCCAAAATCAGATAGAAGAAAAGGAAGAAAGAAAGCAGTGACTAAGTTACTCAAGGGATTCAATGTGAACAAACTTGAGGAATCTCAGAAGTTCCTAAGTTACTTTGCAAGAAGAAATGTGTGCAAGATGCACTATAGTGACTACAAGTTCTTCAAGAAGTATTGAAATTCGATCTGAGTCCCTACCTTGATTCCTGTATGCCCTGGTTGTCTATTAAACTCCCATTTTGCATCAAAGTTGTGAGGCATTTTTACTGTAACCTTGAGCCTATAAATGATCCTATTAGGAAGTCTGTGGAAGAAGAATGACTCTAAGGTTAGAGGACAGAGAATTCTAATCTCACCTTCCAAAATCAATACCTGGTTAGGAATAGAGGACCCTCCTGATGATGATTACCCTAATCTTAACTCAAACCAGATATTCTCTATTCTAAGACCTGGTGAGATTGTGGGACCTCTAAATTTCAATCCAAGTGATATGAGTGATTTTCATCGAGTCTTATGGTATATCTATTCTAGACCCATAGTGAACAAATCCAACAACTACACTCATTTCATTGAGAGGGATTTCAGAAAATTTGCCTCATTGATTCTCAAAGAACAAAAGGACTTGGGAGAATATATCTTTGCTAAGATAAAGAGATATAGGTATGAAGGAAAACCTACTACTCCAATGCCTTATCCTTAACTTATTTCTTTGTTTCTCAAGAAGAATAAGATTTGGTACTTAGAGAGTAAGGAGCCAATTGAAGGTTAACTCCAGTAGGGCGAAATCAGATTGGAAAGCTGAACATTGAGATTCCTTTGAAGACTCCTCTAGAAGCAAGTCCCAAGAAGAATAAGAAGACTGGCACTGCAACTAGTTGAATGGATGACACACAGTCTTCTGCTCCAACCAACACATCTTCTCCTTCTTTCTTTCGCGCCACAATGCAAACATTTATGGAGAACATTATGAAGAGTTTTCATATCGACATTGCGAATACCAATGTCGAGTTAGTAACCCATATGAATGAGAAGATGGGACAACTTTTGGAGAGAATGGATAAGAGGCACGAAGAGTTGTTAGCTGAACAACATGCCCAGGGTTAGCTTCTAAGATTCATTACTGTCAGACTTGATACTATGGCATCTGCACTACAAAAAAATGTGATTTAGTAGCGGTTAAAAATGGGTATTAGTAGCGGTTTTAACCGCTACAAACAACATTAGTAGCGGTTAGAAAAACCGCTACTAAATCATATGTTGCAAGTGGTTTTGTAGCGGTTATATAAAATCGCTACTCAAGGGAAATAACCGCTACATCCTTTGTAGCGGTTACAAAAAACCGCTACAACATCCCCATGAACGAATTTTTTTTAGAGATATTTGTAGCAGTTATATAACCGCTATAAATATAAAAAATTGAAATTTTGAAGGCGGGAAAAGAAAAATGACATTTTTTTTTCAATTTTGTAGCGGTTAATAAACCGCTACTAAATTTGAATTTGTATGAAATTTGTAGCGGTTATAAAACCGCTACTAATTTCATGAAATTCAAATTTGGCGCCAACAAATTTAATTTGAGTTTAAAAATGCGTGTTTGTTAGTAGCGGTTTAATAACCGCTACAAATATTTAAAATTTTTTTTAAAAAAATGCGATCATTTGTTTCTGTTCTTTTAATATTAAATTAATTAGTTTCTTTTTTTATTAGTTTATCTAATTTAGTTAGCTTATTAATATATTAAAAGGATAATTTTAATTTAATTGGATCAGTATAAAAATTATATTAATAATATTATCAAGGATACGTAGGTAATAACGAATTATTATGTTGTCTAATATAATGTAATTGTGTAAGAAAAATAGATGAAAATGAGATACAGCTCTTAAATATATGGAAGAAAAACGGTGAGAATAAATTTTATATAAAGGAAAGAAGTATTGTAAAAAAAATAAAAAAAAACTTGTTACCATATGTGATCGTATTATTCAGCTCCTCTACTCATACAAAAGAAGTTGTAAATGAGAGAAAATAAAAGAAAGGTAAGGTGAAAAGAAATTGGAGAGTGTTTGAAATGAGTTGTGGTAAGGGTATTTATAGGGATCCACGTACTATTTGCAGCGGTTAATGTATCAATTTTGTAGCGGTTTAATAACAGCTACAAATATTATTTTATTTTATTTTTATTTTATTTTTTAAATTTTATTTTAAAATTTTTTTCTAGTTTTTTTTAAAGAGAAAAGCATAATTTGAATTTGATCACTCATCGTCGCCATCCCTACAGAAATTATGTAGAAAAGTTATTGTTAGGGATGTTTTATTAAATTTAAAAAATTTAATTTAAATGACGTGAACTGAAAAAAACTCATTGCAGTAGAGGTAAATTGTCATCGCTTTCAGGGAAGTAGTTTTCAAAATCAGCTGGCTGAAATGGCTCACTTTCGTAGGCGATGTTATCGCCTTCACCCAAGTCGTAAAGGTCTCGTGGCTTTAGATGAACGACCATTTGCCAATCCCTGAGCCTCTTATCCTCGACATAATAAACTTGATGTGACTTTAAAGCTAGAATATACGGCTCATCATCTTGAGAAATACCAGTATGAATCGGCCGTGAGAAATTGATTGATGTGATCCCTAAGTCGTCAATCGTCAGTCCCCGAGAAGTAGTGGTATTTGCCCCAAACACTTGAACAACGTCATGGTGAAACGGTCTTGATACTTAAGTTCGACCACATCAAGAAGCTTGCCATAGTAAGGGACGCCTCCAAATTGCATGTTGGCGTCACTGCTGCTCGCATAACTCCTTGTCCCAAATGTGCCATAAACACCCGAATTATGAGTTTGCAATCCTTGATCCCATGAAACCGTGCAAAACTTAAAACCATTGACATTATATCCTGTAAACCTTTTTGTATGATCAAGAGGGCCGATTGTGAGAGCTCTGAAATCTGGTGAGTGTGGGTTGTGGTCATTTAGTATTCTGCGCGCAAACCAGCTCGGGAATTCTCTGTGGACCCTCCTATCAACTTTCAAGGATGTCTGTGTACGGATCCTGGGTTGACGCTTAACATGACTTCTGAATTCC
Organism: Inga laurina; assembly: GCA_963855925.1. NCBI lineage: Eukaryota > Viridiplantae > Streptophyta > Magnoliopsida > Fabales > Fabaceae > Inga > Inga laurina. Next base: position 26,571,026 of record OY979706.1, on the reverse strand, counting down.
CTGCAATTAATAATGGAAAGGCGATAGTGAAATGAAAGTGAGAAATGTTATGAAAGATATAGATCGAATAACATGTGAGTGTACAATTCTTATCGTATGAAAGGTTCAACTTGAGTGTAATTAATCAAGACATGTCTATGTGCTTGCAACTTCTCAGTTGCCGTTAGTTTGAAGTTCTCAGTTGCTCCAACTGGTTTACCAACACGAGGGATAAATTCTCCTGATGTCGGTACATGTTCAGGACAATCATCAACATGAGGTGGGCCGTTAAAAGCCGTCTCAAGATCATCAAAGTACCTTGAACAAAAATATAGCACCTCATCCCCTATATAGCCTTCAGCTATAAAACCTTCTGGCCATGCCTTATTTCGTACGTAAGATTTTAATTTCCCAAGGAACCTACAAAGTACAGATGAGAAAATTGATATAAAATGCTGAAAAGAACGACTAGCAAACATTAAATACGAAGAATAAAGCACATATTTAGAATGAGTACCTCTCAATCGGATACTGTAACACCCCGAATTATGAGACTTGAGGCTAGAGAATAAGCCTGAGATTAGTGGATTGCTAAGCCCTGGTTTAGCAGGATCCTAAATTGTGATTAAGAGATAATAACTCCAAAAGTAGAAGTGGTTAGTGATAAATGAACCCTTTTGGAGAATCCAATGTGATTTGAGTTTCGAATGTGATTCGTATAGGTTGTGAGCAGCGCCGAAACCCTGTATTTAAGTTCAATTATGGATTAACCTCTAAATTGACTTAAAATAGAGGGGAGGGCACATTGTGAAAGAAAATGAATGAGAAAATGTATTTGATGGTGATTCAAGAGGAATTGCCATAATCAGAGGCAAAACGGTAAAGTTATCGACCAATTAGTCAGTTACCGAAGAGGAAACTCATTGGTAACTTCAAGATCAATGGTTAGGATTGATTTGTGCAAGAGATCAAGGGGTGGAATCACATGTGTGTGAGCTTATGTGAGCTCATGTGAGGTTTGTCAAGATGGTGACACTTGGCACTTTGTGAGCCCTTGGATGAGGTCAAAGTGTCAAACCTCATTTTCCCTCTCTCCTCTCTTTATTTGGTCGGTTTTGGCTCCCAAAAACTGAACACTTTCTTCATTATCTTCATCTTTATCTCTCTCTCTCTTGTTCTCCATTTTCGCCAAGCATAAGGGAGGAAAGAGAAAGCTATAGGTGAGATTTTGGTTGGCTTGTGGTCCTCTAATGCTCTAATCACCTTCTATAAAGTTGTTAATAGTAATGAGAGCTTCATATCTATGGTTTTAGATTCTTGATTAGAGGAAAAGTGGAAAGATGGAGAATCAAGAAATTGGTTTGGGAAAGGGGAAGAGGTGAGCATTTGCTTCCTTTTGATCTAAGTTTTGTAAGCTTTGGTTAAGTATGGTGAATTGTGAATTTTGCCCTGATTTTATGGTATTTTCGTGTGGTATGTAATTCGATGAATTGGATGTTGTTTTATTTTGAAAATGGTGTCATGTTGTGGTATTTAATCATTGGAATTGATTTGAATTGGATTAGACACATTGGTTGCAAAACTGGAAATTCTGTCCAGTGTGAATTCTGTCTGGGCAGTCTAGTTGTGTGGACGTTTTGACTGGGTAAAGGATGTCATAAAATTATGAAACTTTCCGGTCTTAAAGCTCACATCCCAAGCTTCAAAATGAACACATAATTTGTGCCATTTCGTTTTTTCTTCTGTGAGTTATAGCTGTCCAAAGTTTGAGGTCGAAAATGAACACTGTTTTGGGACAGTCTTGAGTTTTGGGGAATTCTGTATTTATGTGGTGATTTCCAGTATAGGCCAATATTTTTCCTGTGTAGAGGACTTGAATAGCTTTCATTTGGCTTTGGGATCATCTCATTTCGATTTTTCTGAAATTAGTTATGAGTTTTGGAAGTTCAGCCAAGAAACTGGATTTTCTTGGCCCGGCCAGTGGATTCTGACCCGCGGCCCAAATGTTTCTGGGCAGTTTTTGGCCGTGGCCAATGGATTTGTGGGCCGCGGCCAACCCCCAAAAATCAGCATTTTGGACTTTTAAAAGGTGATCTTTGGTCAAGTGTTTCCCAAGCCTTTAGGCATATGTTTGGGCTTTGATTAGCCACCTAAAGGTCATGAATGGTAACCAACTTTAAGTGATATGAAAGTAAGAGTTTGGAATAGAGAATAACCCTATGTCCTTGCTTTGGTTATAGGGTTGATGTTCGCCCTGGTTGTGGTTCGATGTTTGTTTTGTTCGTGAGCAGCTGTGCTGGAGCTTACGTGGAAAGAGTGTAGGGAACATATCTCTTCTGCTTGTATTTGATATATGTGTTAGTGTGTTGGTGCATGTCTTAGCTTTGCATAATTATGTGTAATTTGAAGCTATGTTTCAATTTATGCTATGGCCATAGGTATATTGTTCGAAGCATTGAGCTTGCAAATTGTCACTGTGTTATCATGAGTTGTGTGATGCAAGCATGTCATGCATTAAACATGTATCGTACGTGCATATTGATATTGTTATCCTACTGAGATTCTCTCGAATCTCACCCTCCCCTATCAACATTGTAGACAGGGAAGGAAGAGCGAGGATATAGCGAGCAGCTAAGGGCGATGAAGAGTCCTTCGGGATTGAAGTTGGTAGTTGGTTATCTTAGTTGGGATGTATATTTGGATAATTGTATTTGATTATTTGTATTGAGATTTGTTGTGTAATTCCCTATTTGTGAAGTTGATGGGCTAATGTACCCTATGATTGTTAGCAAAGATATGTATTCCGAGATTGCCGGGAATTTATATTGCGTACTCTGATATATGAATGTGATTTATCTTCGTGTAGTAATTGTATTAGGAATGTGAATGTGAGACCAAGTTATGAATGATTTCGAAAGATTTTTATGAAAACCCCGTCTGGTAAATGGGTTTGTAAAATGTAGTTTTGTTTCTTATTGGTCTCTATTTTACTTTAATCGTATAATCCGAATATTAATTACGGTAGAGGGTTACAAATACATCCAACGATATTGTACTGGTCCAACGAGCTTTGTTTCATGAATGAGGTGGACTGTAAGGTGAACCATCACAGTAAAAAAGGACGGAGGAAAGATCATCTCCAAATGACATAGCGTAAGAATAATTTTGGACTGCAGCTGACGAGCTCCTCAATTATCAAAACCTTAGAACACAACTTCTGAAAGAAAGAACAAAGTTCCACCAAAACGATGGAAACATCAGGAGGAAGTGTATTTTTTATAGCCAGAGGGAGTAACTGTTGTATAAGAACATGTGAGTCATGACTCTTTAGGCCAGCAACCTTCCGAGCCTGCAAGTCAACACATCGAGAAATGTTGCTTGAATACCCATCAGGAACTTTTAATTTCTTCAACGTTGTGAGGAAGACTTCCTTGTTTGGTTTTGTGAGAACTTTACTGGTTGAAATTTGTCATGCTCATCTGGCCAAGTGTCTTCACGAACTCCCATTTCGTGTAAATCTTTCCTCGGTTGAAGGTGATCTTTTGTCTTGCCGAGTTCGTTAAGCAGCGTATACAGCACATTGTCGCAAACGTTCTTTTCAATAGACTCATCCCTCGGACGTTTGACCCCTTTAGAGCTGCCAACCTCAGAGGAGGCGCTCCTGCCATAGACCAAGCTAGGTCTGGCGCCTATCCCCATCCCCCGCACACTCGTCTGGGGTACACTGACCCCTATGACTCCTCGGCCTGGGTCTGTCGTAGCTCAACCTACGACTGCTGCATCCGCTCCTGCCATTTTATGAAAAAATTACTAATTAGCATTTTTCATTATTAAGTTGGTTTTATAAAAATTATAATAATAAAATTACTTACAATGGTCGTCTTTGCCTGCTGAGAGGTCGCAGTCCCGTCACGGTGTCTGTGTGTGATGGCGTACAACTCCTTATAGTCCGTCTGACGGTTCTCCTGCTGTGCCTTCTTCTCCTAAAACAATTATAAAATTCAATTAATTAGTATTATGAAATAACCAGTTAAAAGTCAGTGATATTTTTGAAAAGTTACCAGCTCGCTGTAGGTGACAGCAAAGGTCTTCGATCCTGCTGTGTGGTAGATTGTTTGCTGCACACGGATCCTGGTGTTCCTATGAGAAAGCTTCTGGAAAAAAATATTAAATATATTAAAACAATAAAAACATTTAAAATTAATAAATTTTAAATTAAATAATCTAATAAATACATTACCTGTCCCTCAGCGCTCCTCCTAAACTGGACGAAACCCGCCCAGTCGTTCAGCGGCACACCGTCCGTGATGCTCTCGATCAGCTGCTCTAGATGCATCATCTCGTCTTATCCACCTTGCGGAAGAGACGGTTCCTCCAGCCATCACCCATCTTCACGAGGGTGTACCTCTTCCGGTTGGCCCAGACGACAAACTGCAACTGCAAAAAAATTATATAAATATCAATAATTACAAAAATTCTATTAAAAAATATTAATTAAATAGAATTAATTACAAAAAAAAATTAATTAAATACTATTAATTACCTGAACCACCTCCTCCCAAGCCTGTTCCTTCGGCCCCTTCGGAACGTGCCTCCACGTCCTAAAGTGAAGGAGGAACCGTATCCAATTCGCGCCCAGGTCGTTATGGAAGCGGTTGAATAGGTGACCCCCATTGTCGATGGGCTAGTCAGTGCCCTCATTCCATGGCACTATAACTTGTAGGGTCCGGTCCATGCTGTTCACAATAGCCACGTCCAGTCTCCTCGTCGACATGTTCCCCTGCTCATCTGCACAGTTTACTGCACGTTAGATAAATTATATTTCAAAGTTAATATTTTGAATTTAAATAAATAATTTATTAAATTAAAAAATTTATTTACCTTGGACCTGCACCTCAAACCCAGTAGACCACGAAGACGACCCTCGTGGGTTGTTCTGCTCCCGAGCCTCCTCCTCATTGAGGAACTGCTCCTTCTCCCTAATCCCAATCGGGATCTCAAAGTCCTCCTCGTCGTAGTCCTCGATACTGATATCTGCCCCCAAAAATTAGGCACCACTGGTGCTGTCGTCTCTTGTGGAGGAGGCTGCGGTGCCTGCGGTTGGGCCGACTCCTGTGGGGGGATGGGCTGAAATGCCGTGGTCGCCCTGCATCCTCGCTGCCCCCTCCCTCTGCCCCCTGCTCGGTTGCTGCCACCCTGCAAAATCAGTCTGGGGACCTCAGGGGCTTTCCCCTTATCCTTTCTTGAAGCCATATGAACTGTAAAAATCCAAAAGAAAATATTTTAGTCACATTATTATGCAAAAATATAATAAAAATACAAATACAAATAAAATATGTGTTATATACATACCTCAAGTGCAAATATTGAGAAATACTGTAGCAAAAACTCCTTCACAGACATCTGAATGCTCAAATCTAAAAGAAATCACTCAGAGAAACTCCAGGAAACAAAATGAGTAAACGGAAGAAGGGGGAGGCAGCCTCCTTAAATAGGCTAGCAAGTTGTAGCAGTTATTCCAATAACCGCTACGTAAACAGCTACAAATCACCTAGGGCGCCTTAAATTTGTAGCGGTTTTACAATAACGCTACAAATTACAAGAACCTTTGAAATTCTGTAGCGGTTATCGCTAGAACTGCTACAAAATTGGAGACTCCTGAAATTATGTAGCGGTTATATCCCTATAACCATTATAAATATGTGACATTTGGCATTTTGTAGCGGTTGTGTTGTTATAACCACTACAAATAACCGCTACACTGTTGGCGGGACTTGGTCACGCCAAATGGCTAGATTATTGTAGCAGTTTTTGTTTATTAACCGCTACAACTGGACTGCTACAAGTTTTGGTGGGAATTTCACGCCATATTTGTAGCAGTTTGTTCTACCTAACCTCTACAAAATACGCTGCTATAGCTTGCAAATTTATAGTAGTTTAGCTTAAAACCGCTATAAATACTATAATTTGTAGCGGTTTCATATAACCGCTACAATACCACCGCTACAGATTACCATTTTTTTTGTAGTGCTGGCTCCCCTATTCCTGGTCCATCTGTTATTCCTGAGCTAGTACCTGTCTCTGAACCTAGACCTATATACCTACTGAGCATAGACCCTCTAAGTTTGGATCTAGTAATCTCTTGTTCTTTATGCTTAACCCTGACACATCCAAGCCAATCCACATCACCACTGATGATCCACCTTAGCCTGTTTAGCGAGAGCCCATATCTACTCCCATTACCTCACCTACACGTACTGAGGAGGTGCTTGTGTCTTCACCTATTGCTACAGAGGAAGTAGAAATTACTTCTCTGGTTCCTTACCCATCATCTCCAGTGAATCCTCCAGAGGATCTTTAGACACCCCTAGTAAACCTTCTGACCCTGAACCATCATCTTCAGATCCTTCAAGTTCAGATGGTTCATATGAATCATTGGCATTTCTTGTCACTCCTATCTCAGTAGCCAAGCCATCTACTCTTCCTCATGATTGATTCTACCTTTGTGATGAAGACAAAAAAGGGGAGAAGAGCCTGAGTGATTTTGTGATAAATGGCTGAGTAAATGCATAAGGGATATGGGTGTATAGGGCTTTAGGGAGCTTTTAACTTTGAATTCTAAGTTTGATTATGTAATGAAATCTTCTTTATGCCATTAAAGTTATAGTGCATTGTGGGACTAATGAGTTTTTGATTGTGTATGCAAGGTGAAGAAGTAAATAAGAACCAAAAAAACTTTGAAATGTTCTTAACTAAGCTGTTTCAAAAGAATTTTCAAGTTTAAATTGAACAAAAGATTTCATATGAAAAAGTATTTAAGAAGCATATGTTTGAAAACTCAAGCTCAAAAAATTTGTTCAAAATCACCAAGTTTTGTCATCATCAAAAAGGGGGAGAATGTTAGATCCCATATGTTTTGATGATAATAAAGATTGGACTAATGATAAAAGCGGATATGATAACAAATGAATTTGAACAAAGCATTACTTGAAGTAAGCGCTGAAGTTATGAAGAATATCTAAGAGAAAGAGCAAAGGAAAAACCTCATTGCAGTTTTTGTTTATGTTTAGTAGAGTGAGCACTAGAGTAATAGAACATGTTACTCGAGTGAGCACTCGAGTAATATTGGTGAAAATGTTCCAGAGAGGCACTGCTAAAATTTGGAAAAAGTTACTTGAGGGACGACTTGAGTAATATGCAAAGTTATATGAAATATTACTTGAGTAACCACTTGAGTAACTCATGAGAAAAGGCTTTACTCTAGTAGCCACTCGAGTAACCAGGTCAAATATCTTCCAGTAGCTCTCGGACAAGAAATGCAACATTTTACTCGAGTAGCCACTCGAGTAACCAATGAGAAAAAGGAATTACTCGAGGGAGCACTCCAGTAATCTGTAAAGTTATTTGAATTATTACTGGAGGGGTTACTCGAGTAATCAAGTAAACAAACTCTCGGCCAAGATTTGAATGACATTACTTGAGGGACCACTGGAGTAATCTGCAAACTTATTTGATATGTTACTCGAGGGAGCACTCAAGTAACTTGTAAAGAAAAGACATGGCTACTCGAGTAGCCACTCGAGTAATCAGGTATTTCCAAGGTTTGTAATGTATCTTACTCCATGTCTTACCAGAGTAATATTTTATGAAAAATGTTGAATTACTCTCTGACATATTTTTGATAGGATTACTTGAGGGACTACTCGAGTAATAAGCTTGATCACTCATGTAGCCACTCGAGTAATGAAGTCTAGAAAACTTATCTTTAATCCAATACTTATTGAATTGTTTTCTATATGATTAACTATTCATTGTATTAGTATCCTAAGTATATTACAGAGAAACAATAAAGACATCATGCCAGAAGTGAAAAGTCAAATAAAAAGTCCGAAAGCTCACCTACCGCTACCTACCGCAAACGGATAGTTTTCAAATTAGAAGAATGGTCAACCGTTGCTTCGTGACTCTAACGGACATATTTGAAATGCTTCTAACGGACACTATAAATCATCTATATATATGGAGCATTCAAAGAACAACAACAACAACTGAGATCAAGCAATCACACATCGATCAACATACTCTTTGTGCTCTATTTTCTTATATTCATTCATTATACTTCAGTGATTATATATTTGCTCTGTGAGAGAGTTTTTCATTACAAACTCAATATTTGTTTTGAGAACACTTAAGGTTGTGGAACCTTAGTTGGGGATTTGATTACAATGTGTAAGGGGGAGCGAGTGTCCAAGTAAAGGAACTTGCTGTGTACTGAGGTGCCAAGAACCCACTGAATCTTGGACAATATAGTAAAACTCTCAGAGACGCTCTGAGGACTGGACATAGGTCAAAGTGGTTGTTGCTGAACCAGTATAACTCCTGGTGTACACTTTAGTGATATTTCTCTTTGCTCTCAACTACTTTAAATATTCTGTTAATTTTCTTATACACAACGAAATTTCTGATGTCACCCAATTCATCCCCTTCTTGGGTGAAACACTTGCACTAACAATTCTCACTTAGAGGAACAACATTACATAAGACTCCGGGAGCTTCAAACATCGAATCGGAGGTGAAATTGGCTTCAAAACTCCAAGATTTTCACCATTTATCCACCTTCTCTCCTCTTCCATTTTCTCTTTGATTTTTCTCTATCTTTTCCCTCTTCTTTCTTGGTTGGATGAAATGATCATAAAAGGGGGAGGAAAGGGCTTGATTTTTTGCCATTTGTCTTGCCTTTTTTATCTAATGGTCTCATAGTGTGACAAGTGTCATGTGGGCAAGTCATAAGATGCCAAGTATCCTCCTCTCTCCCTCTTAGGCATCCTTGATTCATCAGGGGAAGGAGAGGCCTGACAATTTTCCTGGACACCCAGGTTTGGTATTTAGGAAGTCAAGTACGTCATCAGGACTAACACAAACGGATTTCCCTGACTCAGCTGCTAGGTGTCCGAGAATGCCAACACAAAAGGCATAAAGGTGAGTGTAATGATGAGGGACACTTGTCACCTCCTTACTCTTCCAACACAAAAGTGTCATTGTCCTTTGTAATGATTAAGGGACACTTGTCTTTCTCTTGCTTAGCCAACACAAATGTTATGCCATCATTAGTCATCATTGCTTACTTTATTAAAGTTACTTTATTGGTGACTACTTGTGATTCTACTCAGGATTATGACACGCATATCGATGCTTGCCAAATGACGCCAGGCTAGAATATATATGTGTAGGCCCCAAATGGCACCACATACTGGTTTCTACTTTGAAAACTCAGGGTACGTATGTCTAACTTGAAAATGCCATGTGCATACCTACACTAGCATATTTTACTGAACCAATTAGTCCCATACCTCATGACATAGCTGGGTGGCATCTTTTTACTAACCCAATGGCACCGTATATGTGTCTTGTGCACATTTACACTGACACTTTGATCCTACTACCTACACATATTGAGCCCTTTAGGGCCAAATCACATAGTCCCCTAGAGTTTTCTATCTCTTCATATTATTGGGACTCTTCATGAACTAGGCTTAGTAGTCTGCTTGATATAGGCTTATCCTTAAAGTCATATGCCCAAAATTCAGGATATTACAATAACAAGTCTAATAAGTAATGCCACTGTGATAGTTTTTATAGTCCAATTTTTTTAAAAAAATTTCTTCTTATTATAAGTCCATAAAGAGAGTAATTAATGACAGTGTACCATTTTACCCTATTAAATGTAATGAAAAAATGAATTATTTTATGTTGGATATAGAGAAAGATAAGAGAGATGGTTGATAATACCATTCATAAATAAGGGTAAAATAGGAAAAATGCATCAATTTAGGACATATTTAATTAGTCAAATGCTTTTATTAGTACGTGAGAATTAGGTCAAATGGCCTTATGAAAAGAATCAGAGTTGTAACTATTTGTTTTTGCATTTGAAATCAAAATCCTATCTATATCTTCCGTAATACTCATAATAACACCGTTAAAAATTGTTTCATGAGCCATCATTTTAGGATAACATAGTTGTGTTTAAATTAACACTATTAGTGTCTTTCGTTTAATATGACACCAATAAACATCAATATCCATATTGATCAGCTTATTTTGGCTATCATAATTATTTATTTCTTTCTTTTATAATCAATATCAATATTTAATATTTTATATCCACAAATTATTAGCTGACCCCATTCATTCAAGGAGTTATCATCATAATAATTTAACTCATAAATTAAGGACTTGTCATAATCATAATCATAAAATAATTTATTTCACGCTAGGCTAGTATTTTTCAATCCCTGCTTCCCTGAAGTGGTGGAATTAACATAAAGGTTCATGGTCAAGTTTAGTTATTTTTTCCTTAGGTATAACATTTTATGCTTTTGAAGTGATTTCTTTTTTATGCCAACCTTAATCCTTGCTTTGTTATGTAGTCTGGATTGTACTACTTATTAGTTCTCATAATATTTTGATGATAATAAACCTTGTTCATTTTGACAAATAAAAAGGATGACACAAAGTTGACTTGATGATTCAAGTCACTCGAGTGAGGTTTAGAGCACTCGAGTGATATAAGTATCTTTTGAAAAAATTCAATCTGTAAGTTACTTGAGTGATATTTTTTACTTCAAGTGATCAAAGTGATACTCTATAGTATTCCATTCTATCTTGGGAAAATCACTCCAATGCCTAGTTATAGCACTCGAGTGATAATTAAAAAGTATAAAGAATATCAAAGAAGATCACTTGAGTGATAGTGAAAGTAGTTGAGTGATATATCTTCACTTTTAAAGTTCCTCAAGCCACTCGCTAATGTTCAGAAGTTATGCAAGTCCTTTTGTCTAGATCACTCGAGTGATGGGGTAAACACTCAAGTGATTAAGATCACTTAGAAGTATTTGTAAGTGACTCATAAACAGTTTCGAAGTTGGCACTCTGGAAAGCAAATCACTTGAGTGATAGACTGGTACGCTTGAGTGATGTGCTCAAAATCACTCGAGTCATCACTCGAGTGATAACACGTCACTTATGAGTTACTAGAAAGTGAAATGGATGTGAGGTAATCTTCTGATAGATTACTCGATTGATTTATGGTCACTTCAGACTCTTGGAAGTGATCCGAATATGCATTTGAGTAACAGGTAGTGTTTAAGCTTTTAAACATAGAAGATCACTCTAGTGACAGAATAGGCACTTGAGTGATATTCACTTTTAACTTTACTACCAGTGAATCTCAGCACAAGATCACTTACACACTTGAGTGACTACATAAGTACTCAAGTGATAAGAAATCACTTGAGTGATCCAAAGTCAGACTTGAGTGAGTGTTCATCAATCTTTGATAGTCAGCGTCTTGATAATCTTAATACCTTTCATACTCATCTTATTGAACATCTTAAATTCTTATAATGCTTCTAAATGCTACTAATGATACTTATGTATAAGTTTCAGGTGATTAAACTTCAGATTAACTTCAAAATCAAGAAAAGGAAAACCTTATCAAAAGTATTAAATGCGTAGGAGAGATAACCAATGGAAACACTCTTTTTCATCAACAGCTACAATTACTCTCTAACGGAAAAATTTGAATGCTCATAACGATCATTAAAGACATTTCACCTATAAATTCAAAAGCATTCAAGATGGAGAAACTAACCAACAAAAAATCAATTCTGTTCATTAAGTATTTTATCATTCTGTCTATTATTCTCTAAGATTCTTATTGTTCTTTAGTATTTATTTATTAGCTCCTTGAGAGAGACTTCAATACCTTTATTCACTCTTTATGTAAAGAGAATCTCAAGGTAGTGGGACCTTGAGTGGGTATCAGTTTACAAAGTATAAGGGGGAGTGAGTATCCTATTAAGGAGCTTATTTATACTGTGGTGCCAAGAACCCATCAAATCTTAGAAGTTTAGTGGCAATCTCAGAGGTGCTCTATGGGTTAGACGCTAGTCAATAGGTTGAGACTGAACCAGTATAAACCCCAGTGTACACTTCGGTGGTATTTCTTGAACCCTTTATCTATTAATTAAGTGTTTTAATTATAGTATTTTAAAATTTTTAATATCACACAACTCACCCCCTCTTGTGTCAATCGATTCTAACACTCCTAGAGGTAGCCAAAGTTTCTCTAAGGTTTCTCAATTTTCGGCGCAAGAATTCTTGCTAAGAGATCATCATTATTATTGATTATCTAACTTCTTTCCAAAAAGAAGTGCTTATGACTAAGATGAAGTATGCCTCAATGTTTTTATTTATTTAATGTTCCCTCATATTGTTCATCATTGTCATTGATTATCTAACTTTTTTCTAGGTTCAAAGTTCATTACAAGGCATTTGATTCAAGTAGAAAGTGATCAATAATTTGTATCTTGATCGTGATATGTCACAGCTAATAGGATGCTCAACTACTGAGGTTAAGCAAGCCTTAGATGAGGTTTAATATATCATATTTCACTTTTCAAAATTATCCTTTTTCTAGATTCCTCCATATTTCACTTTCTTAAGAGTAATCTTAAACTGCAAAAAGGAGATTTGAACTTTCCCAAAACAATTAGGGCATTGTGTTGGAAGAGAAATTTTGTTAGGATGCGAGTCAAGCAAAGCAACATCAAACACCCATCTAGTAGTATGGGCTTTTATCAATTTACAAAGGAGGTAGATATGTTGCAATAGTTTGCACACTCAAAATTAATGGTAAGAAAAGGATTTAGTTAAGAGTAGCACATATTGTGATTGAGTAATTGATTATATGTTCATTTATTTGTCGTTCGATTTATTCTTTAGGTCTTTTTTCCCTTCCTTCTATAATATCTCAAATTTTGGGATAAGAGGCTTAAGAATAAGCCTGAATTAAGTGGACTACTAAGCTCTAGTTTAGTAACTAAGCCCCAGTTTAGCAAGAGTCCCAGGAATGAGTATTTGCTGCCAATGTATTTTTCCAACTTGGTAGTCTTCTTGTAGCTTATTTTTAGATAGGTAGATGTTGTCCAAGAATTGTGAAATTTTACAGGGTGAAAGTAGGCACTCTAAGCTTTAATGTGATAGGTAATATGTGATTTTTGGACTTAAGGATTGAGAGATATGCTTTTTCAAAGTTAAACCCTGTCTCAGGAATTGATTCTAGAACAGGTAAGGTTTAACAAATTTTTGGGAATTTTTAGCTTCCAATTTGCTAAAGGCTATATTTTTTCTTGAAACTAGACTCAATAAGGGTTTAATATCCTTTGGAATTACTCCAATTGAATTTTTATAAATAAAGTTATGATTTTTCAAAGTTTGGTCAGAAAATCTACCATAATTGCCAACTATTGTGAATTTGGAACAAAATGTAATGGCAATTGTGTAAATTATGGAATAAAGTAAAAGCACATATTTTCCCAATTCAAGGGCTCTAGCTACTATGGACATGAAGAAAAGAAGGCAAACAAAAAATTGAGGTTTGAAAAGTCAAAGGTAAAGTTATAATTAAAGGACCAATTACATGGTCATTTTAAGAAATGGATGAAAATAATTGAAGAAAGCCCATTTGGATATGAAGGACCCTTGTGTGATTTGTTTTTAGGCCAAGAGAAGAGGAGGAAAAGCTAGTTCAAAGCCAATAGAAGGTTGTACCAAAATCAAAGAGGGATAACGTTAAATAAAAGACACATGTCATAATTTATTAAAATAACATATTTTAAAGAAATAATGAAGAGATATTTTTAAAGATTCATCTTCATCTTTTCCTTTTCATTTTCACCTTCATCAACAAAATAGAAAGAGAGAGGAGCTTTGGGAACGTAGAGAGAGGGAGAGCTTAAGGAGCAAAAATTCAAGGTAATACTTGTATTTCCAAGTGATTAAGCCTCCTATATTGTGTAATAGCTCCTCTAAACTCTTGTTCTCCATGAAAAACCATGTGTATAAAGCAAATCTTCAAGGTTGAAAAGAGAGTGAGGGAGACGCCTAGAGAGAGAAAGTTTGAGGATCAAGAGGTAACTTCAAGAACTTCAACTCCTCTATTGTATTATTGTTGTTGTGGTGGGGTTTTTGTCATGATTTGTAGTTTGGTTGTTGATTTTGTAAAGTTGGGATGTTGAAACCCTAAAGGGTTATGCTGCCTAAAGGGTTATTCAACCCTAAAAGGTTTAACAAGTGGTTAGGAGTGAAAAAGAGCAAGCTTTGAGGGCTAAAACACAAAATCACATTTTTCCCTTTTTAAGCTCAAGTTTTGGCCAGCTAAAGAAATAGGGGTTAGAGCAAGAATTTCATTTATCCGATGGTTCTATTATACTCAGGAGGGAAAATTGTGTTGGGTTGATGTTGATCAAATTGTGAGAAAATCCCTAGAAAGTGAAATGTCAAAAATAGCCCTAAAACCTAAGTAGGGGCTGTTATAGGCAAAACAATCATTTGGCAATGATTTTGAGAAAATTGAATTCAAAAATGGATTCTACACACAAAATTGTGTAGGAATAGCTAGGGTCAAAGTTTCTGGAAAAGTACAGTCAGACTGGGTCCTTAGGCCATTTTGGTAATTTTGCAGGTGTAAACTGATATAACCAATAAAAGTAATTTGGAAGAGTCTAGAGTGATACATGAATGGGTATTAACCTAATTCTTGCAAACTTGGAATTTTAGGACCGGATAGTTGTGGCCGAGCCGGATCAAGTCAATTAGACGATTAGGCAGGAAAGGGCTATTTCAGGTAGTAACTCTATCTTTAATAAATTATGCCAATGTTTATACGTTTGTGTATGCCATCTTTTGTGATATAATTAATGAACATGGTTTTCCCAAGGAGGGCAATTTGTATGTGGAGGCACACTTACCTAGTTGTTGAGCAAGAACCCAACCGAGGTGTACCTAGTTGTTGAGTAAGAACCCAACCGAGGTTTTACGGGAGTAGGGGAATGAGCCCCTAACTCATGTATACATGCAATGGTTTTGTTATTAATTTTTTTCATAACATGGAGCATGACATATTTAATTTTCATATTTTATATGATCGATTGTATGTTACTACTGAGATTTGTCTGAATCTCACCCTTTCCATGAATGTATAAAGTTTGTAGCAGTGGAAAACGGCTCTGAGGGCAAAAATCATAATTATCGGTGATTGAAGGTTGTGGTCAAGTTCAAGAGAAGATGTTGGTTATCTAAAGACCTTTTAGTAAGTTTAAGGTCTGTAATTTATTATACAATACCCTGTATGGGAATTCTTGAATTTAATCAAGTATAATGTATCATTAATATTAGTATATCTATGCCATTCCTGTGTAACCACTAAAGCACGCATTGCTACTCTGATTAATATAAATGATAAGTGGTATGTAAGATAAGGTCTTACACCCTCCAAATCCTTGACAGCATTGACATCTGAAGAAAAAGTTCAAAATGATGATGGCCTTCTAATAGTTTAATCGTCAAGATCTTTGAAAGAGGCAAGCTTCACCTAAGAGGGGGGTGAATTGGGTGTTGAGATAAATTTTTCGTTTGATGTGGTGATATGACAATAGTTGTAGATAGAGTGGAGTTGAGAGGATTAGTACACAGAGAGTTATACTAGTTCGGCCTGAAAACCAGGCATACGTCCAGTCCTCAGAGATCAAAACCTACTGAGATTTTCACTATGCTTCCAAGATTCAATGGGCTCTTAGAATGCCACAAAACAACAATCGTCCTCAAATAGACTACGAGCAGAAATATTCTAACACTAAGAAATTTCTCTCCCCCTTACGACAAGTCTTATGTGCAGAAAGACAACCCATGACCTTTCTCACTTGCTTACGTATACAAGTCTTATGAGTAGCAACGTTCTCTCCTGCTTACACCACTGTAAGTCTTACGAGCAGCAACATTCTCTACTGCTTGTATCTTGTAAGTCTTATGAGTAGAAAGTTTTACTAGGAATTCTCTCAACTCTTCTCTCGTAAGGATATCTACCCTCTCAAAGTCCTAATACCTTGAGATCAAATGAAAATAGAATTTGAAGTGTATATAGACTCTCTTACAGAGCAAGTATGATAAACACTAAAGAACGATATGAATACAGAGAAAATATGAATAACAGAGACTCATGATTTGCTTATGTGAATTCTTACACTTTGTTATACTTGATGATCTCTAGAACTCTATATTTATAGCCGTTCGATTTTGCCTGTTTGAATAATGATCATTGTGGAGCGGGGCATATTACTGTGGAACGGCATGCGTACATTTGAAATCTTTGAACGCGGTAGGTACGTGCTTGGATGGTCGTAATGATGCTGTCTACCATTGTTTGACTTCCTCTGCGTCTTTTTAATTCAAACGTTCAAACTCCTGTATCACACTTATAATACATTCAAAATGATGTTAAATAATAATAATAAGTGACAATAAGATAAATAAATATCATTAAACCATATTCAGATTGAACGTTGTAAAGCTGATGCGTTTTGGCTTCTGGTAGAGTATCACTCGAGCACTGAGAGGGCTCACTCGAGTGAACTACCATATTTTCTCTTTTTGTTTCAGTTTTACACATGCACTTCCACATGATT
This sequence comes from Inga laurina, assembly GCA_963855925.1. Lineage (NCBI taxonomy): Eukaryota > Viridiplantae > Streptophyta > Magnoliopsida > Fabales > Fabaceae > Inga > Inga laurina. Next base: position 26,554,521 of record OY979706.1, on the reverse strand, counting down.
TGAGAGAGTGTATTTTCTCACTTGTGAGTGATGTGGGTCCTCACTCGAGCACAACTCCTCCTGCTCGAGTGTCCTTGTACTTTACACTAAGAGTCGCGTCTCTAGACAACACTCGCTTACCATTTTAGCAAGAGTGTGATTTTGCACTTGCAGGTGATGTAGGCCCTCACTCGAGCATACATATACCTACTCGAGTGAGAAGAATATTCGCCTGTAATATGCTCTTGTCTTCAGTACTTGCATCAAAATTGGGAGAGTTAGATTTCTCACTCACGAGTGTTGATGTATCACTCGGGCATATGAACTCTCACTCGAGCATACTTGTGCTTCTCTGTTCTTCATGACTCTCAGCTAAACACTCGCAGTCCTTCACTCACTAGTGCTCGAGTGCAAACCAGCTTCATGCTCGAGTGTTGGTTATAATGCTCGAGTGCATCGGTAAGATTGACAGTAATTGCTCTCAGCTAAACACTTCTTGTCCAACACTTGCATGTGCTCGAGTGTGAAAGAGCCTGATGCTCGAGTGCTATCTCCAATACTTGAGTGCATCAGTAGATCTGATAGTAATTTGCTCTCGGGCAAACACTTTTTGTCCAACACTCGCATCTGCTCGAGTGCAAAAGAGCTTCATGCTCCAGTGCTAGCTCTGTTGCTCGAGTGCATCAGTAAAAGCTGACAGCAGACATTAAAAAACTTTGTCATATGCATTTGGTAACTTTGTAATCATTCTTTAAACTTCTAAAACCATACTTTGCATACAATTCCTTTTGTTATCATCAAAACTTGGGATCTAACAATCTTGAATTACTCCTTTAAAGGAAAGAAGAGAGATGATGATAGGTAAAATATTGCATATTTACTTTCCCATATATGATGATTTTTTGGATGATATTTGAGCTTAATTTAATGAATTTGTGTGTAATTGATAAATAAATAGTGAATTTGGCATAAAATAGAATTTATTGAAAAATACTAAATTTTAACTTTGTTTTAGTTTTCAGGCAATATCTGGAGCTCTAGATATTAGATTGGGAGGTTCTTTATATGGATAAAAATCTAAGAAAAATCCCTACAACTTTTATGTTGAGGCCGAAACCCATTTTTGTCTTCAAGAGTTTTGAATTTTGCTTAGAAGTTGAGAATATGGGGTTGTCCAAGTCTGACCTTTGCCCATAAATTTGACCATAACTTGAGCTATAAATGTTGAAATGAGGATCTCTCACATGTGTTTTCAAGCTAAGATCTAGTTATACAACTTTCATGAAGATAACAATGTGAGAATCCACCATTTTGATTATCAAAATTCGGTTGCAATCAAGAAGCATGGTTGCCACCAGGTCAACATTGGTGGCTTAAAGTCAAGATTCATATCTAACAACTGGAAATCTTGGCACCCCATTCATCAATAAATAGAGGAGTGGAAGACACAAGGAGACATACAATCTTAGAGTCTAATTTCATGCATTGTTTTGTTTCTTGCATGCCTCCTTTTTAAAAGGCTCAGGTAGACCTCCTTCATTGATGTTACAGGTGGCCACTTACATAGAAGGTTTTACCTCTGATAAGGAAGGCTAAATTTTTTCCATTTTCATGCATCTTGTAGTTGTATCTTTATGTTTTAGAATTTGATAATTAAGTTTTATGCAATGTTTATGAAGTTTTCAATTTATTTTGTTTTTTTAATTTAATCATGAGCTAAATTTTTATTTTCCTAGGGCGATGATGTAGCTTACTAATGACGAATTGAACCATTACTTATTAAATCTAGTTTCCATTTTTACTTCATGTTTGAGTTTTGATTATTGTTCTTAATACTTTTAATTGATTGGCCATTTTTTGAATGATTTCAATATGTATGTTGAGACTAAAAGGAGATGCATGTATGTAGATCCTATAATTAAAACCATAACTTGCATATGAAGTAAGAATATATTCATACGGGTTGTGGAGTCTTAATGAGTTCTATAAATCTTAATGCATGATTAATTTTTCATATAAGGATATATTGGATTAGCAATTAATTATAGAATTGCTTGACCTTGAAAAATGCTATTAATTAAATTAGGGAAACTCGACTATCAATCATGTGGAATAAATTGGACTATAATAGATAGTTGATTCAATCCAAAATTTGCTAAGTGAAATATGATCCTTAGGGCATTTTCTCATAGTTGTTTTCATATCAATTGTAGTCATATTTAATCATTTTTATTTTGCAATCTCAATTATCAACTAATCAATTGACTGAATAGAATTAAGATTACCAATTTTAATAATAGTGATCAATCCTCATGGGAACGATACTCTACTCACCTTTATATTACTTATTTACGACAGTGTACACTTATACTTTTTAATAAATCATTTACACTAGTAACAACTTTTCAGCCTCATTACCGAGGATTGTTATCATTAATATCAATACAAAGTAATTTTAACACTAATTTGGTCTTCATATTGCATTTGTTTTTCTTTTTAGTATCTTGTGTTTCTTTTCAGGCTTTTGCTTTAATGCTTGACAAGATTGAAGGAGACTGAACTACAGCTTTTTGATTATGAGATCAAGAGAACTTGTTGAAGAAATCGAAGAGTTCGAAAGTAGTCTACTTCAATCCTAAGCAATGCCATGGCAAATCCGAGAAAAGAAGCAATATATACTAAAATACTACATGACTATGCAACACCAACAAGCATAGAGACAATTTCTGGGATCAGAAAATCGCCAATAATTTTGAAAGCAAGCCTGTAATTATCTAGATGGTGCAAGCAAATCAGTTCTGTGGTTTACCAATAGAAGATCCTAATACATATAGCCAAATTTAATGAGAAGACAAAGTTGTAAGGATATCTAACTCAAGCTAGTTACATTTACTACCATGGGAAGCATAACTACATGGGATGTCTTGGTGCAAAATTTTTGGCAAAAATCTTTCCTTCAAGAAAAACTACTAAATTAAGGAGTAAAATTGACTCATTTACCTAGTATGAACTAGAAAGTTTTTATGAAGCCTGAGAATGGTACAAGGATTTGCTAAGGAGATGTCCTCATCATGGATTACTAGATTGGTGGAACCTACAAACTTTCTATAATGGGATAGCACATACCTCTAGAATTCTTGTAGATGCTGCACTAGAGGAACTTTAATGGGAAAAAATCTAGATGATGCCTAAAATATACTGAGGAGATGGCAGCCATTGCGTACCAATGGCCTTCTGAATGTAACATTTCAAAGAAAGTATTTGAAGTACATGAGTTGGATATCTTTAAAACTTTGTCTTCTCAAGTTGCATCAATATTCAAGCAAGAGAGTTCATTAAAGAACCAAGCAAATGTAATCAGCACTCCTACTGAAACTTGTGATCGATATGGAGAACCTCGTGAGCACTGAATGTCAAGAAGGACACCCATTTATGCCAGAGCAAGCTAATTATTACACCATAAATCAAAGAAACAACCCATTCTCAAACACTTACAATACAGGTTGGTGAAATCATCTAAACTTTGGTTGGATAAATAAAAAAAATGTGTTCAAGCTTCAAGGGAACTACCAGCAAGAAGCTTTTCAACCACGAAATCCATCACAGTAGAAAGTGAATGCATAAGATGCACTAGCTCAGCTAACCATGAATATAACTCAATTCATGGCTAAGACTAATACAACACTCAAAAACCAAGAAGTCTTAATAAAGAACTTCGAGATCCAAATGGGCCAATTGTAAATATATTGAATTCCAAACAACCAGGAACTCTACCAAGTGACATCGAAAGAAAACCAAGAGAGCATGTGAAGGTTGTTACAGTAAGGAGTGGGAAAGAATTGAAAGATCTTGTAATTAAAAAGAAGAATGATGAAGAACAGAAAGAAAGTGAAGAAGAACAAAAGGAGGAAGCATATAAACCTAAAGAGGATGATGTACTACCAGGAAGAATCAGCTTTCCAGATAACCCTCCTCCATATGTACCACTAGTTCCATACCCTTAAAGACTTGTGAAGGTAAAGCTAGACAAGCAGTTTAGAAAGTTTCTAGTGTAACCCCTACCGTAATTAATATCCGGATTACACAATTAAAGTGAAATAGAGACCAATAATAAGAAAAATTCATTTACAATCCTATCTTTATGATAGGGTTTTCCACAAATACCTTTCAAAATACTTTTCACTTGGTCTCACATTCACATTCCGAATATAATTACTACATGAAGATAAATCACATTTAAATATATCAGAGTATGCCAAATAATTCCTGGCCAATCCCGGGTTCCATACATTGATCAAAGCCTTATAGGGCATAATCACCCATACAAGCCCTTATACGGGGATTACACAGTACTCATTCCAAATACACATTCCAATCTATCATCTGAATATATATGACCAAACATATACAATTATGCCAACATCTAATGATAACCAACTAACAATGCACTTGCCTATAAGGAGACCTAGCCGCCCTTGGATGCTTGCTCCATCTTGATCCACTTTCCCTGTTTACACTCTTGGTAGGGAAGGGTGAGATTATGGGAAATCTCAGTAGGAAAACAATACCAATATCCATGCAAGATAAGTGTTTAATCCATGATACGCTTGCAATACATAATTCATGTTCCCACAATGACATATCAGCATGCTCAATGTTCAAACAATATACTCATGGCCATAGCATAAGTTGAAACAGAGCTTCAATCACTCATGTATGTTTCACATAATCAGGCAAAGTAATAATATGCATTAATACACCAACACAATTATCAAGTACATGCATGAGAGGTAAGTTCCTTACCCTTTTTCCACGTAAGCTCCAGCTCCGGCTGCTCACGATCAGGGAGAATATCAATCCCTATAAACCAAATCAAGGACATCAGGTTATTTTCCACTCCAAGTTCTCACTTTCATAACACTTAATGTTGGTTATCATTATTACTCTTTTAGTACTCGTGAATAACTCTATCAATTGCTCTAAAGGGTTGGAAGATTATCCCCAAAGACCCCCTTTTGAAAACTCACAACTAATATTTTTTACTAAGACACTCGAGTGAAGATGGCCTTACTCGAGTGATATTGTACAGATACTCGAGTGAAGGAGACCTCACTCGAGTGATGGTACAATCTATACTTGGGTACTAGAGAGTGATTAACATAGAGTGAGAACCTGAGAGCACAAGAACTTTCAAAAGACTACAACATTTGAGTCTAGAATACCGTACTCGAGTACTAGGAGTGAAGCACAGAAAGTGAGAACCCGAGATAAGAGTTCATGCTGTCAAATACACCTACACTCGAGTGAGAGGAGGCTCACTCGAGTAAGAACTCACAACACTTGCAAGTGAGACAACACTCTTGTCTCAACATACGGAAGTGTAATATGAAACTGGAAGCAGAAAGGCCAAATACACTATCTTACTCAAGTGGAACTTATCACCACTCGAGTGATATTCATCCCATACTCAAGTGAACCCCAAATTACTCGAGTGATTCAATCAGAAACCAGAAAACACAGAAAAATTGACCATACCTCCCAACACTTGCCCAATTGATCCAAAAAGACCCAAAACTTCAACCAAAGCTGTCCCCATACAAAATCACTCAATGAATCCAATAAAACCATCAAAATGATCAAAATCCCATTCCATTATCATGCTTTGGTTTTGGGCAACATTAATCATTAACATTCCAAAATCATTAAACTCAATCATTCCAATCCCAAATCAATCAATCTAACCAAAACTCATACCAAACACCTACTTCTATACCAATAACATGCCAAACTACCAATGACCCTATTCCAACAAAAATAGGCCATAAATTCCAGAAATTCCAATCTTAATCATTTGGCATAAAACATAGATAGAAGGATTGGTTTCACCTACCTCTTCAACTTTTCCAAAGACACTTCTTGATTCTCTAACTTCCAAATTTTTGTGACTCCTCAAATCACCACCAATAGAGAAACTACAACCATCAAATTGAAGCTCTCACTCCAAGGAACAACATTAATGAAGTGAACTTTGGCATTAGAGGTCATTATCTTACCTTAAATTCTAGCTTTTTCTTTCTTTCTCTTAAGCTCCCATGGCTACCGAAAAATAACAAAAGGGAAAGAGAGAGATGAAGTGATGATGATACTACTCCCTCCATGTATAGCCGGAAAAGAGGGAAAGAGAGGAGAGAGAGATGATAAAATACTCCCCTTATTTGACTTTTCTTCATGCCTCTCACTTCCTCTACACTTGACACATGTCCAAACCTTATTGGTTCTCATTCAATAAGCCACCAATTAGCTACTCTAATCCCTCCATTAACCATTTAATCACATATCTCATTTTTATCTTATCTAGTAATTAATTTCTCTATTAATCACTAACTAATTGCCCAACAATTTCGTTCTTTCAATTTCCACTAATCATGGCACATTAATTAATATTGCATAAAACACATAATTATCCCACTTTAATTCAATGATTATCCTCAATAATCATCATTAGCCCTTAAATTGAAATTTGGGGCGTTACATCTGGAGGTTTCCCAAAAGTTACATATCAACATCTCTTTTACAGACGCTCTTGCCCAAATGCCCAGTAATGCAAAATTCATGAGGATATTCTCTCAAATAAGAGTAAACTTAAGGATGACAGTTGCACTTACTGAGGAGTGCAGTGCCATTCTACAAAAGAAATTACCACTAAAGTTGAAAGATCTAAAAGAAGCTTTTGCATACCTTACACATAGGTCAATGTAACTTTGAAAGATCACTTTGTGACCTAGGAGCAAGTATAAATCTCATGCCTTTATTTGTCTACAGAAAACTCAGACTTAGAAAGGTGAAGCCTACATAGTTTCATTACTTCTAGTTGACCGATCAATAAAACATCCAAGGGGTGTCTTAGAAGATGTTCTAGTAAAGGTGGACAAACTCGTATTTCCAGCTTATTTCATACTACTTGACATGGAAGAAGACTAAAAAGTTTCTATCATTCTTGGGAGGCCATTCCTAGCAACTAGGAGAACTTTAATTGGTGTGCAATAAGGAAAGTTAATCGTACAAGTTCAAGATAATCAAGTATCTTTCAATATTTTTAAGGTTTTTTCCTTTCCAAATGAAGGTGACACTTGTTACAGAGTAGATAATTAATAGCTGCACAAAAGACATGGTGAACAAAATCTGCATAGATCAACCATTAGCAATGGGAATGGTAGATGTATCAAAATCTTCTAATCTTAAAGTCTTGGAGTAGATTAGACACCTTGAAGAAAATTTTGTAATTTTTATCAAGAAACCATTTGAAGATTTGGGGGAAAGGCAGAGTAAGTTAGTACTATCAATTAAAAAACCACCAGTACTGGAGTTGAAAACACTACCGTCCCATTTAAAGTATGCTTATCTGGGAGGAAATTCAACATTACTAGTGATCATCTCTATAGCTCTTACTCCCGATAAAGAAGAAAAGTTATTAAGAGTTTTAAGGGAGTATAAAACAACATTTGGATGGTCAATAGATGATATAAGAGGAATTAGTCCTTCAATTTATGTGCATAAGATCTTAATGGAAGATAACTACAAGCGATCAAGTGAGCACCATAGAAGACTCAATCCAAATATGAAGGAGGTGGTGAGAAAGGAGGTAATAAAGTGGCTGGATGCTAGTATAGTCTACCCAATATCTGGCAGTTAATGGATAAATCCAGTTCAAGTTGTGCCAAAGAAAGGTCGAATGACAATGGTGCTTAATGAGAAAAATGAACTGATTCCATAACGAACAGTGACTGGCTGGAGAGTGTGCGTTTGTAACACCCCAAATTTTTGATTAAGGCCTAATGATAATTATTGAGGATAATTATCGGATTAAAGTGGAATTAATGTATATTGGTGGCAATATTAATTTATATGTCATAATTGATGGAAAATTTAAAGAATGGAATTATTGGTTTAAGTTGGTGATAATGGGAAATTAATTACTAACTAAGAGAGAAATGAGAAGTGGGATTAAATTGCTAATGGAAGGATTAGATAAGTTAAATGGTGACTAAGTGTGGGGGAGCCAATATGAGAATGACATGTGTCAAGGTTGTGGGTGTGTGTGAAGGGAGTAAAGTCAAAGTGAATATTTTAGTGTTTCTCTCTCCTCTTTTCCTTCTTTGTGAACTGGACATGTATCGGAGGGGAAGGAATGTCATCATTTCTCTTCTTCTTTACTCCTCTTCACTCTATCACTTTCATCTCTCTCTCACGTTCTCTCTCTTCTCCCTTCTTTGGACACCATTGTTGCAGAAAAAGGGAAGGGAAAAGCTTGAAAAAGAGGTAAGCAAATGCCCTCCATTGCTCAAACTTCCTTCTCTAATATTGATCCTTGAATGAAGAGCTTCATTTTGATGGTTGTAATGTGTTCATTGGTGTTAGTTTGTGACCTCAAGAGATTGTGAAAGTTGGAGAATTGAAAAGTCACTTTGAGAAAGTTAAAGAGGTAAGTGAAACCTATCTACCCATCTAAGTTTTGTGCCATTTGAGGTAGCTTTGAATTTATGGGATTTATTGGTCATTTTCGAAAATTAGGGTCTTGTGGTGTTTGAGTTGTTGTTGTCATGGATATGGTGTTTTGAGATGTATCTTGGATAGATAGAAGTTGATTGGAAACTTGGATTGAAAAGTTGCAAGTGTGGTCAGTGAAAAACTCTATGTTGGCAGTGGTCTTGCATGGACTTTTTAAAATAGAAAATTATGTTGGAAAATTATGAAACTTTCCAGTCTTAAATTTCACATCTCAAGCTTCAAAATGGACCCATATTTTGTGTCATTTCGTTTAGTATTCTGGGAGATATGATTGTCCAAAGTTTGATGTTAAATCTGGGAGCAATTCTGGAACAGTGTTGACATTTCTTAAATTCTGTAGTTGTGTAGTAATTTTCAGTGTTAGTCCATATTTTTATAGTGAAGAGGACTAAAATAGGTTTCAATGGACTTTGGGATCACCTCATTTTTATTTTTCTAGAATTCATTATGAATTTTCGAAGTTGCCTTGGCTGCAGCAGAAAATTCTTGGCTGCAGTGCAAAAGTTTTTTGTGAGCATTTTGGCCGTAGCCAGAAATTCTTGGCTGCAGCCAGAAACCTTCTGTGAGTATTTTGGCCGCAGCCAGAGGTTTCTTGGCTGCAGCCAACCCCCTATTTTCAGCATCTTGGGATTTTGAAAAGCGGTTTCCAACCCGATGTTTCCTAATCCTTTTAAGCGATTGTTAGAGACTTTCATAGATACTTAAGGGACTTTAATGATAACCAAAACTAAGTGTTTTGAAGTCAATTGAGTATTGGAATAGAGAATAATGCTTTGTCCTTAATGATTATAGGATTTGATATTTGCCCGGAACATAGAAAGCATACGCCTGCTCAAGGAAGGAAAGACAAAAGTAGTGACACTTTATCCTATATCATGTGTATTGCATTGCTTGTTGCATTAGTCATCGATTACAGTGAAAGTGAAGGGGACGTGGTGAAAGCCCAGACTTGAATATAGATAAAGTAAAGGGGGTGTGGCGTAAGCCCGACCTCGTATATAGTGAAGGGAACATGGTGAAAGCCCGGTCTCGAATATTGATTGCTGCATTGTGATATATGTGACTTGCTTTGTATATATGCATCATATAAATAAACTGTTGCTACTGGGATTCTCTAGAATCTCATTCTTTCCAAATAACATTTTTTTAGATTGGGCAAGTGGATCGAAAAGCAAGCAAGTGGCAAAGGACGATTAGGACTGCCAGCGGTAGTCTTAGCTATATATTTTGGTTTTATATTGAACTGGTTATCATTTTGGATAAATGTATACTTATTGAATAGAATTGTAGTGGTATAGTTTTGTGTAATTCCCGGTATAGATACTGAGATGGGCAATGATGCCCTGTATAAACCTTTGGATTAATGTTATTATCCCAGGTGAACGTCAGGAATTGTGTTGATACTCTGATATTGTATATGTAACAAACCAAACAGGCTATTTGTTTTAATGAATGAAATGAATGGAGATCCAGTTGTACAGTTTCCGCAAAAAGTTTTTAAATGTTCTGGATTTCTCATTCGATTATTAAATATGATTAAACACTAATCCTGGCCTAATTATCGAAGGGGGTTACATCATTGACTACAAAAAGATCAAGAAAGCTACTAGAAAATATCACCTTCTTCTGCCATTTATAGACCAGATGCTTGACAGACTAGCTGGGAAAGCGTATTATTGTTTTGGATAGGTACACAGGATATAATCAAAATACAATTGTATTGGAGGATCAAGAGAAAATAACTTTTGCATGTCCATATGGTACATGTGCCTTTAGACAGATGCCATTTTGTTTATGTAATGCATTAGCAACATTTCAAAGTAGTATGATATTGATCTTTTCATATATGGTGGAAAAGTTCATTGAGGTGTTCATGGATAATTTCTCAATTTTTGGAGAATCCTATGATCATTTTCTTTCAATTTTGGCTAAAGTCTTACAATATTGTGTGGAGACCAATTTGGTTCTAAATTGGGAGAAATGTCATTTCATGGTAAAAGAAGGAATCGTGTTGGGTCACAAGGTATCTGATCGAGGCAATGAAGTGGACCGAGCCAAGATTGAAACAATTAAAAAGCTACCACCTCCCTCCTCAATCAAGGACATTTAGAGATTTTTAGGAAATGTGGGGTTCAATAGATGATTCATGAAGGACTTCTCAAACATCACAAAGCCACTTTGCATGCTGTTGGAGAAAGAAATTTCTTTGTGTTTAATAAGGAATGTTTATAAGCTTTCCAAACTCTAAAAAGTTCCTTGACTTCTGCATAAGTTATCATAGCTCCATATTGGAATTTTCCATTCAAAATGATGTGTGATGCAAGTGATTATGCAGTTGGAGCTGTTTTACACCAACAAAGGGACAAAGTTTTTCATGCCATCTATTATGCTAGCAGGACACTCTCAGATGCATAACTAAATTATGTAACAACAAAAAATAAGCTTTTAGCAGTAGTGTTTGCATTCAACAAATTTAGAGCCTACTTGATCGGTTAAAATTCATTATTTGGACAGACCACTCAACAATCAAATACTTAACAGAAAAGCAAGATGCTAAGCCTAGATTTATTAGATGGGAGCTTCTGCTACAAGAATTTGACTTGGAAATCAAAGAAAAAAAGGGACCGAGAATCTCATTGCATATCATCTTTCTCAATTATAGCCATATGAACAAAAGAGAGAATCACCAATCAAGGAGAACTTCCCAGATAAGCAACTTTTTATAATGCAGTCACAACCCACCCCTTGATATGCTGATTTTGTAAATTATTTGGCAAGCAAAGCAATGCCTTTTAAACTTTTTAAAGTGCAAAAGAAGAAATTTCTAGCTGATATAAGGCATTACTTTTGGGAGGATCTTTTATTATATAAACAATGCCCAGATCGAATTATCTAAGGATGTGTTCCTGAAGAAGAAATAGCCAACATGTTAAATCACTACCATTCATTCCCATATGGTAGTCATCTTGGAGCAAATAGAACAGCCACTAAAGTCCTTCAATATGGGTTTTATTGGCCTATACTTTTCAAGGACGCCTATAGAATTGTAGCAACCTATGACAGATGTCAAAGAACGGGAAATATCTCAAAGAGATATGAAGCCCCTTTAACTAACATCTTAGGAGTTGAGCTTTTTGATGTATGGAGGATCGATTTTATGGGGCCTTTCCCATCCTGATTTAGCAATCAATTTATTTTAATAGTTATTGACTATTTCTCCAAGTAGGTTGAAGCAGCTACTTTTCCTACAAATGATTCTTAAGTGGTTGTGAAGTTTTTGAGAAAAAATATATTTACAAGATTTTGAGTGCCTAAAGCTATATCAGTGATGGAGGAAGGCATTGTTGCAATCAACAGCTTTAATCAGTGTTAGCTAAATATGGAGTAACTCATAAGGTTGCAACTCTATATCATCCACAAACTAGCAAGCAAGTAGAAATCTCAAATAGAGAACTAAAATGGATCTTAGAAAAGATGGTGAATTCCAATTGGAATGACTGGGCAAGGAAATTAGATGATGCACTTTGGGCATATAGAACTACCTTCAAGACACCAATTGGTACATCCCTATATCAATTGTTCTATGGAAAAGCATGCCATCTTCAAGTAGAAATGGAGCATAAAGCATATTAGGCTATAAAAGCCTTAATTTTTAACTTAAAGGCACCTAGGGAGAAGAGACTTCTCCAACTTAATGAGCTTGAAGAATTCAGACAACAAGCCTATGAGAATGCCAAATTATTCAAGGAGAAGACAAAAATGTGGCATGACAAAAGAATTTTGAGGAGAGAGTTCACAACTAGAAAAAAGTGCTTTTATATAACTCAAGGTTAAATCTCTTTCCAGGAAAGCTAAGTTCAAGGTGGTTAGGACCTTTTACTATGATTCAAGTATGGCCATATGGGACCGTGGAGATTCAAGATAGTGGTAAAAAATTCAAAGTGAATAGGCAAAGGCCAAAAGAGTATAATGATGGTACACTCAACACTTTGAAACTTGTCATCACGTTTGAGGAACCAGCAGGTAAGCTCTAAAAAAGATTAAAAAAAATCAATTTTTTGGTTTTTGTCTAGCTAAAGGTGTTAAATAAGGGCGGCTATTTGGGAGGCAACCCAAAACTTCTTTTCCTTACTCATTAATTTTTTTACTCACTGAAGCACACTGCACTATGTTAAAAATTTTAGTTTTCATCATTTTCATTTTAAGTTAACATGGACGAATCTCTTGTAGACCTTAAAAACAGGTTCCCACTTTCCCAAAGATTTGTTCAGGAAGATCTATAGCTGTCGACTTGAAAGAATGAAGATATTCAAGCATTTGGGCCTTCTTGAGGATGTACGCTCTATTATTAAAGCTAACATACATTTAGTAGGTGAGATTTTTGAGTCATTTATTAAACGCATGCCAAGAATGGGAAGAAGTTCTTACTCCGAAAAGAGAAGAGCTAACAGAATAAAGGTCTACCATAAAAGCGTAAGGTGGATATGTGATAAGTACTTAAGAGCAAAGGAATGTTTTCTATATGTCGAGAAGATAAAATTCAATTTGTAAAGGATGGATTGAGTACGGAATCATTGTATAATATTATTCAAACTCTTGAGACACATCTTAGTGGTGATGTTCATGCTATTCTTCTTTATTTAATGAACTTATTTAACAAAGAAAAAGAGTGCTACTATCTTAGGGATAACATTAAAAGACCTTGCTTGCCTATTTATAAGAAAACTGGATGGGAAACAAATCCACAATTCATAGAAAGCATTTAAGCCATTACTGGATGTAAAACCAGAGGAAGATGTGAGCCTTAATCACAACTACTATTCATAATCTTGCTTTTTTCTAATATGTCTTATCTTTTTAGTAACTTTTGACTTTCTTTACTCATTTTGTTTAATTTCTTCATGCAACATTATGCTGGTCATTCGTCTTAGAAAGTTTTTCAAACTTCTTTGAAAAATGCATGATTTGCATTCTCTTGTTGCTGTTTTAGTAGTATAAATATGTACTCTCCCACTTGTAAAAACAAAATGTTTGAGCGTAAAGAAGAGAAAAATGGTATCCCACTAAAATGTAGATTTAAATCTACCTACAATTTTGGTGAAACTAATTTAGGAAAGGATAGAAAGTTTCTAACTGCAGCAAAAGAACTTGGAAATGCATTAGCTACTAGAAAGATCAACTTTGTATACGGGGGAGGCATCCAGGGCCTAAGGGGAACTGTGGCCATTTTTGCAAGCATTAAAGGAAGCAAGGGTTTGAGTGTAAGTATAAAGGAGTTGGATTATCACATCTTTTCCGTAGGATAAGAGTTACATGTTTCAAGCTTGCCTGAATGTATGGGACGTATATTCCACTATACTAAAGCTTTTGTCACTTTACCTGGTGGTTTGGAAACATTAGATGGGATATCTAGCGATGCATATTGGGCTAAACTAAACTTTAACAAAAACCATTATGATTGTTAAATGTTAATGGTTTTTATGATAATTTTTTGTCTTTTTTTGATCATGCTGTGTAAATGGGATTCATACTTGAAGTGACTCACCATACCATAATTTTTGCACCAACTACTGATCAGCTGATTGATAAACTACAAATCTATGATCCCAAATAAGATCTATTAGTCAAGCAAATAGGTTGGCAATCTTTAGACAGTAGCTAGAAGTATAATTCAGATACCACTCTTCGGTTGTAACTTTGCTTAATCTTATGGTTTTACTCGTAGCATTTTGGTTTACTTTATTTTGTTTAGGTTTCTAAATAAAAACTTTCTCTAAGGACAATGTTTGGTTTAGGTTGGGGGAGGAGTAAAAGAAAATTTGTTAGTTAGGAAAACCATTAGATTCATGGGGTGTGCAAAAATGGTAGAGTAAAGAGTTATTCTTAACTCTTGAGACGCATTTTATTTGTTGCATGTTTTTGTTACATCTTATGCAAAAAAATCCTATTTAGTTGCTTTTGAATGGTATTAAGAAGTATATAAGTTTTAAGTATGGATTAATTGAATCTATAGATTTTATAGCATGATTGAACAACTAATTGTTGGGATTGGTGATGAATTTTGAGTTGAAAACCCGAGTTTGAAAGCCCCTGACTATAAGCTTTAAAGCCTATTTGATCAATAATGATTATTTTTCTTATGTGAGATATTCACTTATTAAGTTGTCACTCTAGAACTTGCTTTAAATATGGTTGAGATTGCATTTCACATGCACATTCAAAAATGATAAAGGCATTCATTTTCCTTCTTTATGAGCAATATGACTCTATGCAGGCTGCGTAGGATAGTCTTGGAAAATAGAATTGACGGTCTTCTTCCATAAAGTCAAAATAAAGTTAAGCTTTTGACATGGTGTACTAAATCCTAACACGTCATTTAGGCAATACTTGAGGTAAATGTCAAAATAAAAAGTTAAGACAAACATGTTCTAATAAACAACCAATGTGTGTTGTGACAAGTCCAAGTGAGTAGGAGTATGTGTGACTAAATATTACTCACGATAAGCATATTGTAACCTTCAGTAATATGGTCTGCCTGATTAATAAGCTTGAGTATAAAAGGCTAAATGATGTAAGATCTATTTGTCAAATGAACTTAGTTAAAGAGTGGTAGGATTCATACTCCAAGTATAAATACAAGAGGTTAAGAAACCTTAAACTTGATTTAGATGAGGTCAAGAATGGTTTCTGTAAAGACAAAATGGCTAGATCACTAATAATCCTTTAAAAGTTATAGGGGAAATAAACCACATGAGTAGTAGGAATTTCATTAGGGCAGATGGCTTCATGTCGGACACAAAAAAGTAAGAAAGTGAATTAAAGGATTGGAACATGCATGTTAAGTCTGCATGGATAAACCACCCTACTTCACTCCATGCAAATGCATCCAACAAATTTTTATCTTTGTTATCTCTTCAATCAAAGATCGATATGATTACAACTATCAAATCCTATGTTGAGCTTGATGTTTCCTTTATCTTGAGAATAACAATTTTGTTTTCTTGCCACATGTACACATTGATCAAAAGGAAGGATCAAACTAGTAAAAGAGGATTTACTAAGTGATAAGTGCTAAAGGGAGAACATCCTTATGAGAAGTTTATAAGTGTCTCTAACTAGCAACAAAAACAAAGAAACTCAAGAGTAGATATCCTCTACAATAAGTATACTATACATTTTTGAATCAATAAACATGATGGTAAAACACAGAGCCTAGTATTTCATTAATGTCATAGGCGTTTACTCGAAATGTGATTATATTTATCTAATCATAGGCAAGTGTGAGACTATTAAATAATGGCTAAATCTAGTTTAGAGCCAGTTAAATTAAAAGTTTGATGCCCTTTTTGAACTAATAAGGGTTAAGAACACCCTTATTGTCAGTTCAAGATGCTCTAGACAAGAATGGGATTGTTAGGCAACTATCAATCCCAAAACCCTTCAACATAAGGGTTATGCATAATCTTTCTATGTATTTGAGTTTTGAAATGCACATTTAAAAAATGTACTTAGATTTCAAATTCATCTTGTTTACAAAAATGCATACATATTATTTGAAAATTATTCATAACTTGTTTGCATTTAAATCGGTTTCAAAATTGGAAGTTAATATTTATGTATACAGAAAATCAGAAATGCTTCAAATTCATATCGTTGACATATTGATCATTGATCTTAATTGTGTTATCCAATGCTTGAACTCCTCAACCATTATTTTCTAACAAGTTAGACCTTATGTCTAACTAGTTAACTATCTATATGAGTTTCAAGTGTATTTCCTAGAAAAGAATCCAATATGTAAAAGCGTTATGCCTAATACATAAATCTTTGGTTGGCCATGTTATTCCAAGCCTTATGAATGTTCATTAGTGCATTAAATCTTAATGCATTAACCATTATAGTGGAATAATTTGCTAGGATAATATTTTAGAACTCTAGTCATTTGGATCAATAAGTATGTGCTTCATCATCCATAAATTCTTATACTCATCTTGTTGCTCAAATGCATTACCATTTGTCTTCATCCATTTTTTGAGTAACTAGAGCCTTCTATTCAAATTCTTGAGTTGAATATCCCGATTCTTCAAGACACATCTCTAAGAGTTAAGTTTATCTCTTGGTCAATAGCAAAATCATTGTGTTTATATACATCCTTGAAGCTAAGCCTTTTTGGCTAATTCATTTTCAATATGACTTTTGCTCTTGGGAAAATTCTCAAAAATGTTAAAATCCAATGTCTAACATGTTATCTTAGTTGTTCTCTAAAAAGGAAGCTTTCTGGTATATGTATATTTAAACTGTTGACTTCCACCATTTTCAACATGAACATTGATTATAAAGATATTTCAAAGATGAGATTTGCATATATTCAAAATCTCAATTTTACAATGCATTGTTATGATTTGAAATTATATCTAAGATTTGAATCAATTTTCATATTTCATTATCATTCTTGAAAAACTTGATGAAAACTTTTATGGATATATCTACTACTTTCTTTTGATCTCACTTACATGCCTTGCATGAAAATCTTATCAATGACATATCTTTTAAAATGTAGTTACAAATTGTCATTGATCTTTGAAATCATCATTCTTGGTATTATTTGTTCGTTGCCCTTTATAATTCAATTGCTTGAATTTATTTAATTGGGTAAAATTATATTTAGGTCTTTCTTGATTATTATACTCTTCGCTCAAATATTATATGATTCAGTTGTATAAGAGCATAAGAGTAATAATATTTGATACTGTATGGACCCAAGAGAATGTTGGGTACCAAAGAGCATATACTTTTGCAGGAATTAATCAAAATGCTCTAGTTTTGGATACAAAGATCAGAGGCTAATAGAGGATAGAGGAGGCGTAACTGACAGTGTTGCAATGTGAGCAGAAGCAAAATCTGTGGTATCACTCAAGTGACACTACATCACTAGCAAGTAACTAGCTAGTGATGTAGCCAGAGAAAGAGAAAGAGGAGGAAAATCTCTTAGGTGAATCTAGATGAGATTCATCTTAAAGCAACTCAAGGCCAAGAACAAGTTTAGCCAATATGAATCTTTGTTGCCTACCCACCTTCCTTATTGTTCCAAGGTGATCAGACATTTTCACTGTGATATGGACCCAACCGAGATGTTCAGAGGAAGATACTAAGATACATAGAATCATCAAACTTGGTGAGCCTGTGGGGATTCTCAATTTCAATCTTAGCTATTTGTGTGATCTTCATGGCATCATCTGATATACATACACTAGAGCTATGGTGAACAAGGCCAATAACTTCACTTACTTCATCGAGAAGCATTA
Organism: Inga laurina; assembly: GCA_963855925.1. NCBI lineage: Eukaryota > Viridiplantae > Streptophyta > Magnoliopsida > Fabales > Fabaceae > Inga > Inga laurina. Next base: position 26,536,669 of record OY979706.1, on the reverse strand, counting down.
CCACATAATGGCCTATATTATAAGCAAAGAGGAGAGGAATACTGGAAAGATCATGTCTCTCAGAGAACAAGAGGTATATATATACTTCTACAGGACTTACTCCAAGTAATATGAAATTACTTCAAGTAATCTGCAATTACTTCAAGTAAACCTTCAAGTAATTCGCAAATACTCTAAGTAAGTTTGAATCGCACTCCAAGTTAACACAAGAGGAATAGAGGATGAGAGCTGAGACTTCAAGAATAAATAAGAGACAACACTTTGCTAGAGCTATCTCCCTGATCCTTCATTGTTTGGTCCATCTGTCCAAGGATATCTGAGAAGGAGCACAACAATCACATAGAGCTTGCTACAGACAATGTTAAGTTCATCACTTCTGTGAATGGCAAGATTAGAACACTCTATGATTTGATTAAAACCCTGCCTAGCATCATCATTTTCAAAACTTGATTTCTCTCTCATCTTCATATTTTCATACTCATTCTCTCTACAAAATTTTCAATGGTTTTACAAATCTAGGAGAATTATCAACTATATTCCTCATAATGCTTTTCTTTTAAGCCATGCATTCATTAAGGGGGAGCTTCACATTCACATGTGTTTTATATCTTGAAAGCTCATCTTCTTTATTAGAAGGAAATCCTGTTAACATACTTATCTGAATTTACTATCTTTTAATTAGTTTTGATGATGAGTTACTTATTTATTTCCTTTCATGATCTTAATTTTAGCATATTATATAGAAAGGAAAACTTTGATTGGTGTAATAAATTTGATAACTTGATAGCACTAATCATTATTTATGGAAAAAAGATTTGTACTTGAGGCAGGAGAATTTGTGTTGTGCAATAACATTCTTCAATATGCTACAAGAAAAGGAATGATGTTTTAACGCTCAATGAAGGAAACTACATTGGCTACAACATTCAGAGCAACAAATATATATGCCAATACAAATGAGTATTGATCATGCTAAACAGAAGCTCAACTCAATTGGAAAATCTTGGCAACAACATGAACATCTGTCAGAGTTGTACAGAACACAACATCATGAACCAGCATTGCCATAGAAGCAACAGACTTCATGAAGTGCTTCATCATTTTCCAAAAACTACATGAGCATTTCTAAACCCTCTCTTTATTGTTCAAGAATACTTTTTCTTTGATTTTAATTTGCCTTGATTATGAAAGTTGTTTTCCATGAAAATTGTTTTTTATTTTCATCAAATTATAAATAAAATTACCCTTAAATCGAGGAAGAGAAAATTTTTTTCATGACACATTTATTTTGATTAATGAGGAGAAAATTTTCATGACATATTTACTCTTCTACAAGTCTTTCTTCTTTAAACTTTAAACTTTTGGCTGATGTCAAATAGGGGGAGAGAGAGGCAAGAAAAATATGTTGCATTCAAATTATTGTCATATTCATACATATTTTTCTTAAAGGATTTTCCATCATAAAAAAGGGGGAGAATGTTAGATATGAATAGTTTTGATGATTTCAAATATAGATGTCAAGTATTAAGAACAAACAGTTTGTATGATATACTTATTCTCTACATTAACTAACTACTATATTTAATGTTGTATATCTTGTAGATGAGTCATAAACCCGATGGTGGGTTGATGTTATAATGCCTCATATATGGAGAATGCTCATCAAGAAGAAAGTCAAGAGGCAAGGGTTGAAGAAAGAAGGCATTGCAAGAACTAATGGGAATATCAAGCAAAGATTGAAGATATTCAAGAAGATATCTCGTTGGGTTATGAAGAATTATCATCAAGTGGCAAAACAAGAAGAAAGAGATTGAAGAAAGAAGAACTTGCAAGATCACATGAGAATATCAAGATCCAAGCTATTAGAAGTGATATCAAAGGTTTCTATGGTCAAACAGAAGTTGGAATGGGTCAATACGAAGCTAAAATGATGTATACAGAAGTCATGGTACCTCCGAGGATGATTACTTGAGTAATTACTTGAGTAATATGGCACTGCCATATTTTGGAGGTGATTACTCGAGTGGCTACTCGAGTAATCTACAGAGTTACTTGGAGATTACTCGATGGCTCACTCAAGTAATGGCATTCTATTTTTCGCGCGTCAAGACAGAGGTTTGGTATTTTGGGCATAGCTCTCTAACCACATGTCGCATTGATCTAAAACCAGTGGCATATGAAACTAGACTCCCAACACGAACTATATCACATTAAAAAGAGTTCAGATGAGAGAGATATGATTTGTTGAAGTTGATACATGAATCAGCGTCATTTACCAGAACAAGGTTTGATATTTTGGGCATAACTCTCAAAGTACATATCAGATTGAGATGAAACTAGTGCCATATGAAAGTAGACTCAAAGAGCTTTCTAAAGATATATAATTTGTCACATTTCAAGTTATATACTAAGATCTATGCGTTTTGGAAGTTGATGCTCGTGATTTCAGACTTTGTCTAAATGCAGAAGATATTCTTTGGATGATAACTTTATGTACAAAATGAGTTTAGAGGTGATTCTTGCTGCATTAGAATGTCGATGATGAGGGCTTTCCGATGATATAAAATTTGCCATGTTTCAAATAAAAATCAAGAATTCACCTGAAGGGCTTACTCGAGTAATCTGTCGTTTTATTCAGAAGCTTACTCGAGTGAGCACTCAAGTAATGAAGTTGGAAATGCTCTCGGCCAGATTTTGAATAGGATTACTCGAGGGCTCACTCAAGTAATAACCAAGGCTTACTTGAGTGACCACTCGAGTAATGCTTCCTAGGATACACAGTAATGTTCTGAAGCTTTCGAAAATCATGGGATTAATTATGTAACTTAGTCTTCTTGCTTCCAATCACTCTTACACTTCATTATATTAGTGTTTAATGTGTTTCTCCAGGAATACAATGAAGAGATAATGCGAAGAGACAAAAGTTGACTTTACGAAAGCGGAGCATCAACGTTCATAACGGCTAGTTTTTCAAATTCAAGCAAATGGACGAACGAAGCAACGAGACTCAACGGATAAGTTGAAATACTCACAACGGTCATATCCTACTCAACTATAAATACAGAAGATTCAAGCAGACAACACCAACGCAGAACATGATAAGATTATGAATCATCCACTTCTACCCGAATACTCACTGTTCTTATCTATTTTCCACATCATGTATATTTGAGAGAGAATTTTTGTATTGCACTTCAGTGTTCATTATATCTACTCTGTGAGAGAGTCTGTAAACACTTTCACTTATATTTCTGAATTGATCTCAGGTAGAGGGACCTTAAGTGGGTTGATTTCCTTACGAGAAGCTGTAGAGAGAATCATCAGTAAAACTTTCTACTTGTAAGACTTACTAGGTGCAAGCAATAGAGAACGTTGCTACTCGTAAGACTTACAGTGGTGTAAGCAGAAGAGAATGTTGCTGCTTGTTAGACTTACACAGGTAAGCAGGAGGGAAAGGTCTTCGGGATTGCTCTGCTCGTAAGACATGTTGTAAGGGGGAGTATCATGGTGAGAGATTTGTAAAAGGCTACACAAGTGCCCGACTAAACTTGTGAGATTGTAAAGGATTTTCTTGTGCCTGGATTAAACAAGAAGATAGTGGATTTGAAAATCTCAAGAAAAGCCTGGGGACTGGACATAGGCCATCGCAGATTGGACCGAACCAGGATAAATCACAGTTTGCACACTCTCTTCCTTAAACTCTTATATTTCCAACATATATTAACTGTTGATTTATGATTCATTACTTTCATATTTATTGCTTCTAAGATGCAAAAAGATTTTCAAAGTTCTTAAGATTTTTATCTTACACCCAATTCACCCCCCTCTTGGGGTCAGCCAGTTCTAACACCTTCACTAGTGGAAAAATCACTTTTAAGACCGGTTCAAAACGACATTTTGGATTGGTCTTGGATGCGGTCTTGATACAACCAGTCTTAAAAGTCTGTTACTTTTTAGATCGGTTAATATATATTTCCAACATATATTAACTGTTGATTTATGATTCATTACTTTCATATTTATTGCTTCTAAGATGCAAAAAGATTTTCAAAGTTCTTAAGATTTTTATCTTACACCCAATTCACCCCCCTCTTGGGTGTCAGCCAGTTCTAACACCTTCACTAGTAGAAAAATCACTTTTAAGACCGGTTCAAAATGACAGTTTAGATCGGTCTTGGATGCGGTCTTGATACAACCAGTCTTAAAAGTCTGTTACTTTTTAGATCGGTTAAAGAATCGGTCTTAAAAAAATGTTTTAAGACCGGTTATTTATAAAACTGATCTAAAAATAATTATTTTTAGACCGGTTATCAAAGAAACCAGTCTAAAAAGTTTAGACTAGTTCTAAAATAACCGGTCTAAAAAGATCAAATTTTAGACCGATTATTTTAAAAATCAGTTTTAAAGTAATACTTTTAAGACGGTTTTGGAAAGAACCGGCCTAAATTTTTTTTTTTGTAAAAATAATTGCTCTGTTTAAAACATTTACCCAGCCAGCAAGCCAGCCATTTCCCCTATTAAAACATTTTACTCAGCAAGCAACCATTTCGGTGACATAGATAGAATCACATATAGAATAAACTCACAATCATGGGCAGAATCACAAATTTAAGGCCAAAATTAAATACTTCATACACTGTCTTCTTAGGCAACCCAAACTAATTGAAATGGAAACAAAGTTCATCATCATCATCAACACTTATTCATTATGGCCAAAATACTTTGTACACACTCTTCTCAGGCTGATGATCACTGGCTGTCTTTGAACAACTTTCCTGATTAATGTCAACGACCATTTTTCCTTGGAGAGCAACAGACCACATTTTATTTGCCTCATTGGTAATATAGAACACTTGTTTCACTTGATATGCCAAAATAAAAGGTTTATCTCCAACACTTTTACTAATCAGATCAACCAATATAAATCTCAACTGATCAATTATCACACCATTATTGACATTAACCCACTTGCATTTGAAAATGGGAAATTTAATTTTAACATAATCAACCACCCATATCTCTTTAATAACCTCATAATAAGGTATTGCTGCCAATCTAGGGTTCTTATCTTTCGAACTAGAGAAGTGCATAGATTCAGCTACTAACAGAACCCTATTGTTCTGGACAGTGTTCCTATCATCAAGGGACTTCGTGTAAAAAGTATAACTATTGATCACATTTGAAGTCTAAGTTATGACATCAACCTCAAGACCACGTGCTAACCATTTAATTGTATCAGAAACATATTCTTCTCTGTCAACCTTTTGTTTGAACCAATGTGCAAAAGTTTTGTTATGCTCCCTAATTAACCTTGGTTCAATTATTCGACTATTTTCTTTCCAGACAATTTCTTTATGAGCATTAATGTAATCTTGAACTTCATCAACGTTATTCAAGATGTACAAGTGGACTTGTTGTAATTCATCAGGATCAACACTCTTTAATGTAGGGTCGTTTCAACCCCCTTCTTCATCATGACGTTCAGGAAGCCCAATATATCTTACATTTGACAGGTAATCTTGACAAAACTCCATGGCTTCTTCAGAAACATATTTATGAACAATATATGCTTTAGCCAATTTGCATTCTTCACATACCCTTTTAGGATTTTCATAGTTCTTTCAATTGGGTTTATCCATCATAAATAGATAGGGTCACACAACTTTATCTCCCTTACTAGATGAATAATTAGATGTACCATAATGTCAAAAAAGAAGGAAGAAAAAGCTTCTCAAATTGGCACAAGATCCCTTCATTTTCTAGTTCACCCAATCTTTCTATCTCAATGACTTTACTACAAATATCATTGAAGAATAAACAAAGTCTAGTCAAAATATTGGCAATACCTCTAATAGCTACTATGAGTAGTTGTTGCATTAAGAAATGACAATCATGAGACTTTAGCCCTACTAACTTCAAGGTTTTCATCGACACATACTTCCTAAAATTTGAAGAATAATACCCTGAAGGAACTTTGATGCCATGTAAACACTCACAAAAGCTTCTTTTCTTATCCTTAGAAAAAGTATGAGCAGCTGGAGGACAAAAAGTTCTCTTACCATATGCCTTTGGATGCAAGTCTTCTTATATCCCCATTTCTTGCAAATCTAATATTGCCTTTATGCCATCCTTATAACTACCTTGCATGTTAAGCAGTGTTCGAACAATACTATCACATACATTTTTCTCTACATGCATGAAATCAATACAGTGTCTCATATCAAGATTGGGCCAATATGGAAGATTACAGAAGACATACCTCTTTTTCCATTTATTTTTTTCATTACTGATCTTTGTAGTCTTATCAAAGATAACATTGATATTTTTTAACTTTTCATAAACTTACTCCCCAGTCAATGCCTTCAGAGCATCTTCAAACTCTTGTCCACCAAAAAAAGCTTTCTTTAATCTACGATATGAGTGACCTCGTCTAAGAAATCTCCTATAGCCAAGATAAACTCTCTTTCTTCTATGGTGAAGTTAATGGTAGCATGTTCCTTTTTCATAAATTGGACATGCTTTATGGCCTTTAACACTATCCTGACAAGCTTCCATATGCAGGGAAGTCATTTATAGTACAAAAGATCATGGCTCGCATTTTAAAAACCTTATTCTTGTTCATGTCGAAAACATCAACACCTTCATCCTACAACTTTTTCAAGTTTTCAATCAAGGGTTCGAGGTAAACATCTATGTCATTTTCGGGTTGTTTTGGTCCCGAAATCAACATAGACACCATGATGTATTTTGTTTCATGTATAACAGAGGAGATAAGTTGTAAATTACCAATAAAACAGGCCATGAACTATGTATATTGCTCAGGTTACCAAAAGGATTCTTGCCATCTGTGCTAAGCCTAAGCCTAAGGTTCCTAGGTTCTTCACCAAAGGTGGGAAATAATTGATCAATTTTTTTCCATTGAGAAGAATTAGTCGAATGTCAAAGCTTTCCATCAGATATCCTCTCATCTACATTCCATCTTAAATTTTGTGCATCATTCTCATTAGCAAACAAGCGCTTGAACCTTGGTATGATTGGAAGATACCATAATAATTTTGCAGGGGCATTATTTGATTTGTACCTCGAGGTTTCACATATCAGACATTGTTGTTCCTCTTCATACTCTTTTCTATACAATATACAGTCATTAGGCCATGCATGGATCTTTTTATACTTCATCCCTAGTGGACATAGTATTTTTTTAGCGTCATAATATCGAGAAGGCAACACATTATCATCTAGAAGCATGTCCTTAAAAGCCTCAAGTGTTTCTAAAAAACTCTTGTCGCTCCATCCATACCGTGCTTTCAAGCTTACCAATTTCAATACTGCTTTCAACAATTGGTATTTTTGACACCTCGGGGACAGCGGCGGCTCAGCATCATTGTACATATTACCATATGCATGTGATTGCTTAAAAGCCTCTTCTCCTATATCACGAATAATATCCTCTATCCGATCATCCGTATCCGTGTCATTATCATCAAGGGTCACTCCCCCATGTTGAGATGAACTTAGCATTTCTAATTCTTCACCATGTCATACCTATATTGTATAACTCTTATAAAATCCTTCACAAATTAAATGTGTATATATATCTACAGCACTTATTCACTTCTCATTCAAACATACTACACAAGGGCAATAAAACTTCCCACTACTTTCATCAGCATTTCTTCTAACGAAGTCTAAAAAACCCCTAATCTCATTATCATATTCAACACTCGTTCATTTAGCATTTATCCAACTATGATCCATATATATCTCAACACTTGTACCACCCTATATCCAACAGCAAAAAGTATAGACAAAAAACAACCATAGAGTTTTAGAGATTTCAATGAATTTTAACATGCACCATTTGAAACTAGTATTGTTTCAACAAACCAATAACACTGACAATCAAACAATCACACTAAATTAAAATAGAACTTAGAATGGTATTACTCTAAGCCAAATATCACAAGTCAGATTATTTACTTTTGGTCCGAAATAAGAAAAACGTATATGTAGTAATAAAGTCATCACACAGTTTTCCCTTTCTCCTTAATTACTCTTTTCTGCAATTATTTCATGTCTAACTATATTATAAGAGTTAATATTGTTGAGAATAAGCAACTACAAGCTGAGATTTGAGGGCTTTAATTAACAGAACAATAACCTGATTGAAGACCATGGAGTAAGCTTCTACCCAAATCATGATGGTGTCGACTGAGGTTGAAATGAAGTCCTAAAATTCACAGCACTGACAAAGGGAAGTCACGGTAGAGGAGAATGGTCACTACAGAGAATAGAGGTGGTGGCAAAGGAGAGTGATGATGTGCAAAGAACAACGATGACGAACACAGCAACGGCAGTGGTAATGATGGAAGAGAGTTGAGCAAATGAGGAACGGGGCGCAATGGATAAGTTCAAAACAAGTAAGGATAAAGCTCATAGAGAAATGGTTAAAAGAGAATAAAGGGTTCATAGAGCGTAAGATCTGGGTGCGGGAGTAAAAATACGGTAAAAAAAGCTCACCTTTAAGACCAGTTTTTGACAAAAACTGGTCTTAAATGGGTGAAAAAAATTATTGTTTTAATTTTTCACATTTCAGACCGGTTTTTATTAAAAACGGTCTTAAATGTTTCACATTTTTTATTTTTAATTTATTTTGATATTTTTTGACCGGTTTTATTTATAACCGATTTAAATAATTTTTTTATGACCGGGTTTTTGAAGAAACAGTCTTAGAAGTTCTATATAATTATGAAACTGCCACCAGTCAAATTTTTTAGACCTTATCCGCCATAACCAGTCTAAATGTGGCGGTCTAAAAAGGGAATTTTGTACTAGTACTTGACTTTTATGAAATGACAAAAATGCCCTTGCTCTTATACGAAATGTAATTCTTCTCTATTTTCATGTAGTTTGAAATATAGAGATGATGCGTAGTAGGCCACGAGGTAGAGGCCGAGGACAAGGTAGAACTGGGGGTCGGGATAGTAACAACGAGGAAGATCCAAGGCCTGACCCTGCACAACAGCAAATACTAGATATGCTAGCACAACAACAAACCACTATGAATGAAATAAAAGAGGAAATTTGGGAGGTACAATAAAGGCAAGATCAGCTAGAAGATCATTTGGAGGAAGTGGCCAGAGGGTATGATGAGGAGATACAACATAAGGAACCTCCGCTAGAGGATATGGTACCAGATCCTGAAACGGATATCCAAACTTGGCTAAGCAAGTTCGACAAGCAATAACCTCCTATTTTTTAGGGAAAGTTTGGCCCACAACTAGTGAAAGATTGGTTGTCATGTATGGACAAGATCTTCAACATGTTGCAATGCCCGGATGAGGTAAAAGCTCTACTAGCTATTTACAAGCTAGAAGGTAATATGGATCATTGGTGGAAGAACACAAAGCTCACCTTTAGGGGAAGGAATATTCCCATCACCTGGGAACTTTTTTAGGAGAAATATTTTCCCCCATCTATCAGAAGAGAAAAATAAAAGGAATTTCTGAGTATCAGACAGCAAGATTGAGAGAGCTTTGATGATTATCTTTCCTAATACATCCAACTGTCTCGATATTCAGCATACCTCAAACTTCACAACGACGAGGAGTAGAGTTCAGATATGATGATTGAGTAGTTGAGACTGGAGTTGATAGAGAAACTAATTTCACAGCTTTCACTGAGTTCAGTAAAGCGGTGGAAGAATGTCCGTACATTAAGAAAAACATGTCAAGTTTGGCTGGTCAAACTAGTAACAAGGGTGTCTCAGAAAGTAGTAGTTCAGCACAAAAGAAAAGAGAATAGGGTGGACCTTCCAGGGGTGATAGTAGGAAGCCAAGTTAGACTAGAGGCAGAGGAGGCTAGGGATTCTTAAGGAGCCGAACATGTTGGCATTTCCACAAACCTTTCCATCCTAGCAAGACTTGTAGTCGTGCTCCACTAAAAACTGATCCCAATAAAGCACCTACTTGTTTTAATTGTGGTAAGCTGAGGCACATGTCTATAGATTGCCCCCAGAAGCAGTAACAGGAGGAGACTAGACCTAGGGTTTCAAGCAGGGTCTACACACTGACACAAAAAGAGGCCCAAAAATCTCCTGAGCTAATTCAAGGAATGATTTCTCTTGACTGTAGTCTAGTGCATGTTATATATGATTTAGGTGCTAGCCATTTATTCATTGCATATGACTGAGTTAGACGATTAAATTTATCTATGCATAAATCCCCATATGATTTGGTTATGTCTACGCCCATGGGCACTCAAATTGTTACGGCTGATGTTTGTCTGAATTCCGTGGTAAACACCGGGGAGAATGAATTGACTGTAGACCTTATATGTTTTCCACTGCAAGGGTTAGAGGTACTTTTGGGTATTGACTGGTTAACAGTGATTGGTGTGTTACTGGATTGCAAATAGAAGAGAGTTATATATCTGAATCCATAACAACAGCTGACACAAAAATTACTTTCAACTTACTCTTCGTAGCTAAGGTTTAGAGATATTTGCAGAAAGGGTGTTAGAGGTCATGGTGTTTTGCTTTATGAAATCAGAGGCTGGTATAGCTTTGGAAAGTATCCATGTAGCGAATGAGCTCCCTGATATGATTCCAGATGATGTCGATGGTTTACCTCCAGATAGGGAAGTAGAGTTCTCAATTGATCTGAGGCCTAGAGCAGGACCAATCTCTAAAACCCTATACCGTATGGCTCAAAGTGAAATGAGAAAACTAAAGAAGAAGATTAAGGACCTACTTGAGAAAGGTTTCATACAACCCAGAGTTTTACCTTAGGGTGCTCCAGTACTCTTCATCAGGAAGAAAGATGGAAGCCTGTGTCACTGTATTGTTTATCAAGAGCTGAACAAGATGACTATCAAGAACAAGTATACACTCCCAGAATTGATGATATGCTCGATTAGTTAACTAGTTCTTGTGTATTTTTGAAGATTAATCAGCGATTAGGTTACCACTAGTTAAAGGTAAAAGCAGAAGATATATCAAATACTGATTTCAAGACCAGATATGGCCATTACCAGTTCCTTGTGATGTCATTCAGGCTGATCAATGCACCTACTGTGCTTTTAAACTACATGAATCAAATTTTTTGTCTATACTTATACTAGTTTATAGTAGTCTTTATCGATGATATACTAGTGTACTCACGAAGTAAGGCTGAATATGAATAGCATCTAAGAACTGTGTTGAACATATTACGGGATAGGTAACTCTATACCAAGCTGAGTAAGTATGAATTTTGGCTTTCAAAGGTGAATTTTTTGGGCCACGTTGTCTCATAGCAAGAGGTTTCTGTTGATCCTACTAAGGTGGAAGTGGTATTGAGTTGGAAGAGACTAGAGATCGTATTTAAAGTATGAAGTTTTTTGAGTCTAGCTGGCTATTACAAAAGATTTATTCAAAATTTCTCTAGAATTGCTTTGCCTTTGACAAAATTAATGTAGAAAGCTCAACATTTTATGTGGGATGACAATTGTGATAAGAGCTTTAAAGAGTAGAAGTAGAGGTTAACTACGGCACCAATACTAACGATCCCGGATCCGCAGTTTATGTATGTTATGTATACAGATGCCAGTAGGCACAAATTGGGATGTGTGTTAATGTAGCATGGCCGAGTGGTGGCATATGTATCTTATCAGCTAAAACCCCATGAATTGAACTATCCCACTCATGATCTTGAGTTAGCAGTAATTGCGTCTGCTTTGAAAATCTAGAGACATTATCTCTATGGTGAGACTATAGAATTGTGCTATGACCACAAGAGCTTGAAGTACTTGTATGATTAGAAAAAGCTCAGCGTGAGACAGTACAGGTGGATGGACTTACTGAAAGATTACAATCTGGAAATCAAATACCATCCTGGAAAGGCAATGTCGTTACTGACGTATTAAGTCAGAAATCAGTGCTGGAGGCAACCATGATGATTTATTAGTAGAAACTGATCGAGGATTTCATGGATTTAATCTGTCTAGTCATATTTTGTTAAATAGCGGTGTAAACCAGATATACAATAATCTAAGGGCAGCGATTGAAGAAGTACAGTTACCAGATAAGTGAGCTTTATCGATTAGAGATATGGTTGCTCAAGGTGAAACTCAAGAATATGACTTGTCACCTAGTAGACTAATCAGGTACAAGAAGCATATTTATATTCCACCGCAACTAATATTGAAATGCCAAATCCTAGAAGAGGCACATAAGAGTAAGTATAACTGTATCCAGGGGCTATAAAGATGTACCATGACTTGAAGGCCCAATACTAATGGCCAGGGATGAAAAGAGAGGTGACTAAGTTCATCGATCATTGTCCAACATGTCAGAAAGTGAAAGCCAAACATCAGTGACCATCAGGGCTTTTACAAAAACCTAAGATTCTTAAGTAGGAGTGGGAAAGCATTATAATGGATTTCGTAATGGGGTTACCCAAGGTCAGAAATCATGATGCAATCTGGGTGATAGTTGATAGATTCACAAAGATAGCCCACTTCCTGCCTATTAGTGTTTACTAATCTCCTGACAAACTGGTAGAAATCTTTATTAAGGAGATTGTGAGGTTACATGGTACTCTAAAGAACATCATTTCCAATCGAGATCCATGGTTCATTTCTAAGTTTTAGAAGGCTGTTTATGAAGCTTTGGGTATCAAGCTCCGATTCAGCATGACATATCATCCTCAAATAGATGGGTAGACAGAACAAATGATACAGGCACTTGAGGATATGATGAGGGCATGTGCTCTTGATTTTAAAGGTAGTTGGAACAAATTCCTTCTATTGGTAGTGTTTGCCTACAACAACAGTTATCATTCAAGTATCCAGATAGCTCTATATGAGTTACTCTGTGGGAGGAAGTGTCAATCACCCTTGTGCTGGACAGAGTTGTCTAAGAGGCAATTGCTGGGGCCAAATATTGTTGATTAGATAATGGAACAGATAAAATTGATTAAGCAGAGGTTGTTAACTACTCAAAGCCTACAGAAGGTTTATGCGAACAAAAGGCGAAAACCTTTGAAATTTGAAGTCGGAGACCATGTATTTATGAAAGTATCACCAGTTATAGGTATTGGTAGAGCATTGAAAGTATGAAAACTGCATCCAAGGTACATTAGTCCATTTGAGATCTTAGCAAAGATTGGGCTAGTAGCGTACCGTATTGCTTTGCCACTGAATCTGAGTAGGCTACATGATGTTTTCTATATTTCCTAATTGAAAAAGTATCAACCCAACCCAGAACATGTAATAAAGTATGAAGATGTGGAAGATCATATCATTGATTGATAGGAGAAGTAGCTCAAGAACAAGTGCATTTCATTTATTAAGATTGTTTGGAAAGGATTATCGACCATAAAGGCTACATAGGAAACGGAGGAAAGTATAAAGAAATGCTACTCGGAATTTATGGCTATATAGGTGTAGCAAATTTTAGGGACGAAATTTATTTAAGAGGAGGAGCATTGTAACACCCCAAATTTTATATTCACTTAATATATTGTAATTATTTGAGAAATTCAATAAAATGGTGAATATTCATGAATATGGAATTTATGAATTTTATAAATGTTCATATTCATGAGAAATTGGGCAGAAATAATTATAGAACTAATTTGGGTAATGTAAAAAGCCCAATAGTAAGGTTCAAAAAAGGAGAAATGATAGAGAAAATATTTGGACCAAAAATAAATGAAAATTGGCTAAAAATAAGAAAAAAATTAGATTAAAAAGGTAATGGCAAAATCGTAATTTTTCCAATTTAGCACAAAATTAATTATTTTTTGATTAATCGAATTTAATTTTAATTAATTAAAGGAAAATAAGGGAAAAAATATATTTGGATTATTTTGGTCAAATAAATATGAATTTATGAAAAATTTGAGCAATAGTACAATTTTGACCAAAATTGTGACTTTACGTGTATACATAATTTGAGTAAGCTGTGAAGCCAATTTGGACCTAAAGGAGGGATCTTTGGGATGCCATTACATATAAAAAGAAGAGGAAAATGTTAGAAACATGTTGATTGAGCTTATGACACAATTGGATGAAGATAGAAATTGTTGCATGAAAATCCAAGTTTTGGAATTTTTGAAAATTCATTAAACAATTAATATATCATATAATAATATGATAAAAAGCTTCATCTCCTTCCTCCTATCCTCGTTTCAATGCCAAACAGACTTGAATATAGAGAGAAAAAGAGTCAATTTTTAGAGAGGGAGGGAGGAAGAAATCTTACAAGGTAAGTTGATTTCTTCGACGATTTAGCTCTTAACGCGTGTAACTCTACTCCTAAGCTATTGTTCTATGTTCTTTAAGGTTTATGAAGCTCATATTTGGTGTTGAGAGAGTTAGGGTTTTTAGCCACCTAAGAGAAAAGGTAGAGGGAGCTTGAGGTAGCTTCTGAAACTTTAATCTTTGACTATTCTGGCTACTGTGGATAATTTAATTAGTGAAATTTCGTCGGATTGTCTTTGGTTTTACATTTTGGAACTCTTGATTTTTAATTGACTTTTTTCATCTCTTCCCTCTTCACCATCGAAGACCCTCCTACCAACGGCCTTCTTCCTCCATAATCGACAATTTGACATAAACTGATCAATTCATCAAAACAAACTCATTAACCAATATTTTAGAAAATACAATTTCTAAAACTTTGGGATGAAACATTAATCTCTCATTCACTGAAGATCATAATATGAACAACAACCAAACATAAAGCAAGGAATGTGACTATTAAAAAAATGTTTACTTTGGATTAGATTGTAAGACATCATGGAAGGAAGTTTTTCTTACTGGTTTAAAGGAAACATAGATACATGTGCGAATGAAGCAATTATCTACACACACTACTATAGAAAGCACTTCTAACATATGTTTTTATGGCCTTTTGGCGACCGTTTTTAGGGGGACGTGTATGTGAGTGTCATTGAATGTTCAAGAAATGACAACTATTGTAAAATAGCCGTGGTAATATACTTACAATAACTATTTTTTAAAAACAGTCATTGTAAGTCTTGAGATACAATAACTATTTTATTAAAAACAGTCATTGTATCTTTGAGATACAACAACTATTTTTAAGAAAAATAGTCCTTGATCATCCTGAATTTGCTTATTATGGTGGGTGGTAGCATGCATGTATACAACAGCATCAGCTACAACATGCATGTACGGGGCATCCAAATAAAGAGAGTAAGGTTCTCCAACCTCTAGTGAAGGACCAGGGTTGCCATGTTTAATCTCTGGCGGAATGTAACTGCCTTTAGTGCTAGGAAAGGCCGAGGATTCCTGAGTAAGATAAATGAAAGAATTAATTAAAATAACTTAAGGAAAAACTCAATGTTATATTTAATGAAATTATTTACAAACCTGAGATCTAGGCTCCTCATTACACATCCCGACTTGAATGTGAGACAACACCATCGAATTCATCTAACCTCATAACTCACACAACAACTCTTCTTTAAGCTCATCTCAAAGTGCTTGATGCATTTACACCTTTAGCTCTACTCGAACATCCTCTTGAACCCTGGCTATAAACTCTTTACTTAATTCATTTTGTCCATAAAGTTGTGAACATCGTCCAAAGTATCTTGAGATACCAACTCCCCTAGGCTCCCCTCTAACTTGATCAGAGTGATCTAGCTTCCCAAGCGCCGTTGCTAAGATGTCCATCCTTCTACTTTGAGAAAAGGAAGCTTGGATGCTCTGCTCTGCAATTTCATCTTACAACATACAATGGAGAAATAAAAATTAATTACATGCAATCTTCAAAGGACAATGAACATACTTAAATATGCTTGTTATTAACTACTCACAATCCTTTTAGTGACATAAGCAACGACTGAATTTATATATTTTTCTCCATTTATCCTCCCTGCTTTCCATTTTTTGTGATGTGCAAGAGGAGTCGTCGCTTGGACGGTAATGCTAGGATCTGATGTGGTTGCTTCCTCCAATTTTTTCAATTTAGCCTACATTATCTTCTTTTACAGCTTTTGGTAACCCCTACGTAACATAAATAGTGAACAGAGAAAACTGAGTTAGTGAGGTCAAATAAGTTCAAGTAAAATGGTTCACACTGAGATGAACAAAATATATATACAAGAAATTTAGGATCCTGCCATGATGCCACAAACAACCTCTAATTATTTGGAGAAAGAAATGACTACTCTTTACAAGGATCCTAGTTGCTCTTTGACCCTTGAATGCACTTGGTTGTGAGTGTGTACTTGAAATCTTTCTATTGCTAACAAACTTCCCCTATCTAATGCGTGTACATATGCCTTGTATTGGTGACATCGTAGGTTGCTACAAAGCAAAAAATATATAATAGTTATATATGAACAAATAGAAATAAAGATAGAGATGAAAATACAACTTTATATACCAAAAGTTGTTCCCAAATCATAGCCTTCATGTCCTTTGAAACTTCCTTTCAAGAAGAAAATAGAATGCCAACTTTGCTTCGAGCTAAATAGCCAATATAGCTAATAAATGTGTCTCCCTCTTCGCCAATTTGACTAGGCTATCTTGATATATTTTCATCAAAGGAATCCATTTCCATGCTCAAAATGACCAAATTCAATGCCAAATTATGAAATTGCCCTTGGCAGCCTTACTTTTAGGGTTTTAGGGGCGTTTCCATAATTATGTTTTCTCGGCCTTTTCTGAAAAAGTGCCCAACTATAACCCCACCTAATTTTCCCTCCTGAACCCAATGGAACCATCAAATCATTAAAAATCCAACTTTAAGGCCCTCTAACAGCCCTGGCTGAAATTATGGTGTTCTCTAGAAAAATTGAGGTTTTACGATTTCGGCTCCGTAAACGCGTTCCTTTATACTCCTAACCATTTTATTAACCATATAATTGAGTTATAGCTACCATTTGAACCAAAATTAGGCAGCATAACCCTTCTAATATCACATTTCCAAAATTTACAAATAAAGACAATCCGGCAAAATTTCACCAATTAAATTGTCTACAGTAACTAGAATGGTCAATATACAAAGGTTTGGAAGTTCCCTCAAGCTCCCACAAGTTTTTCCCAAATATGGCTGAAACCATAACCTTTAGAGAACAGATTTTTGAGCCTCCAAACCCTAAAGAACAAAGAGGAGTAGCTTATTGTCGGAGTTATACGTGTTATGAGCTAAATCGTCGGAGAAATCGGCTTACCTTGTGATTTTTCTTCTCTTTCTCTCTTTAAACTCTCTCAACCTTCTCTCTCTATGGTTCAGGTCTGTTTGCTCATGGAAATAGCATCTGAATGAGAAAGATGAAGCTTATATTATAATATCTCATAATATTATAATAATTTGCTTAATTTTCCAAAATTGCTAAAATCCAATTTTATGTACACAACTTCCTACATTCATGTAACCATACCATCATGTCCAACCAATATTTCCTTCTTTAAGCCACATTTAGGAGGCACCTTGGGGTCCCTCCCTATGGTCTCAATTGGTTTTACAACTTATCCAAGTTACGTATATACGTAAAATCTCAATTTTGGTCAAAATTGCACTTTTTGCTCAAATTTTCCATAAATTCATATTAAACTGACCAAAATATTCTAAATATATTTTTCTATTTTATTTTTCTTAATTAATTGAAATTAACTTCAATTAGTCAGAGAATAATTAATTTTGTGATAATTTGGCAAAATTATGATTTTGCCATTACCTTTCTAATCCAATTTCCATCAATTTTTGGACCAAACATTTTCTCTAATATTTTTCATTTTTGGACCTTAATATTGGCCTTTTTAAATCAACCAAATTAATTCCATATTTATGTTTGCCCAAATTCTCATGAAATTGAACATTTATAAAATCCAAAAATTCCAAATTCATGAATATTCACCATTTTATTGAATTTCCCGAATATTTACAATATTTTTTGTGAATATAAATTTTGGGGTGTTACAGTGTGTATGTTAAATCATAGCATGTTAGGAGTAATAAAAGGGAATTAAAAGAAAAGCATCTATTTAAAACCAACTTTCTAAACTCTATTACATACCTAACCAAGCAATTTGACAAAACAAGTAATTAACCTAACCACAAATGCATGTTGCGAGCAGCAGAAAGAAAAAGAAAGTAAAATAATTGAAATATGGCTAACATGAACCGAAGAGGGAAAAGAGGGGAGCTGCAAAACCCAGATGAATGGAGGACTGAGAAGAGGAGACAACAAACCTGAACTTAAGAGGGAAAATAGGGCAGTTGTAGAACCTAGACTAATGGATGACTGCGAAGAGCAGAGAGCAGTCCAATGGTGGGAGAAGTCATCGAAGTGCAATGTGTAAGCAAGAGGCAGAGGGGAAGTCTGGGTTAGATAGGGAGCCGCAACACAATGTAAACTCTTCACAAGCACGACATGACACAATGTGAGCTTTACAAAAATGGGAATGGTTTGATTTGGGGATTTTATGGCAAGTTTCAATGATTGTTTCTTGAGAAACAGTTGTTGAACTTTTAAACACGACTGGTTTTAAAAACCAATCGTTGAATCTTTAAGATTTGATGACTTTTTTGAAAAATAGTCATTGAATCCTATTGCCACATTTACAGTCATGCCACCATGTTGTTTTCTACTACTGTTTTTTTTAAACAGTCGTTAATTAGTGTCATTGAATCATCTATTTGTAGTAGTGATAGCCGGTAACCAAATGAAAAAAATGGAGAAGAAGCATATTACTAATTACAAATCAGAACCAAGTTATATTCAAGAGACTTGCCTTTTGCTGTGAAAGATGATTCATAGAGGAAGCTATTTAAGGTTCACGGAGGAAGAAGGGTGTTAGTGGTAGAAGGATATTTGATAGGCAATAGAGAGCATATGAAAAATTTGATAAAAAATTAAGATTATTATTATGGTTATTATATAATATGAATTTGTTAAAAGTTTTGAGTGAATGTGACAACCAATTGGGATTAAACTAATGTGATTTTGATGAGCCAATATATTATGTTAGATGAGATTAACAGTACTAATGTTGAAAGACTAAAAACAGGCTTTTCACTATGTCATTTACTGGAAGTGAACTATTATTTTCACTAAAATCACTTGAATGAGCACTTGATTGATATATCAATTTTTTATCACTTTCACCTCTTGTAGTAATTCTAAAAGTGATATGAATTTTGTAAAAATATTTTTAAGTTGATCACTCGAGTAAGCACTCAAGTGACTAAACAAAGTTGTGTCACTTTCACGTAACTTAAGTGATCCAGCCAGTGATTTATTTATTTCAAAAATAATTTTCAACAGATCATTTGAGTGACATACTAATATGGCATCACTTTTACTCCACTCAAGTAATTAAGGTAGTGATATGATTTTTCTAGAACTAAGTTCAACTTGATCACTAACCAAGTTACTAATCACTTTCATTGCACTCAAGTGATCTAGGAAGTGATTAGTTTTTCTCAAATACTATTTCAGATAGATCACTCGAGTGAGCACTCTAGTAACTAATCAAATGAAGATCACTTTTATAGCATTTGAGTGATTCAAGAAGTGATCAATGCTTTCACAGCAAGATCACTCAAGTGAGCACTCGAGTGACACTATAACTTTTACATCACTCTATTGAACCAAAGAGTGATATGTTATCTTATCAAAATGATTTCTAAGCTAAGAGATGGATCACTCAAGTGATTTAGTAATAATTTTAGAACATTGTTTCAAATATTTTGATACTCATTTAAATCACTCTTAGACATGTTCCTTTCACTGATAATTGATTCTATACATTGTTAAATACTCAGGTGAACAAGTTTCATGTGCTTAATCATGGATCAACACAAGAATTACCAAAAAGCACTTTCCGTTAAAAGCATTTAATGCTATTCTCCTCAACCAATTGAAACTTCTCTCTATCTTCCAACGGTAACATTAAAGGTAGAAGAAGTGACCTCATTTCTCAAAAGGCTATATTCAAACCGATAACGGCTATTAATTCACTCCAAGCTATAAATACTCGAGAATTTAAGATGAATGCACCAACCATCAATGAACACTTATTGTTTTATTTATTGCTTAGTCTTGTATTCTATTTTTTGAGAAAATATTTGTACTTCAGTGTTTATTTCACTTACTCTATAGAGAGATTAATTCATATCATTTACTACTCTTGGTTCAAGGTAGTAGAACCTTGACAGTGGACATTGATTACAAAGTGCAAGGGGGAGTAAGTGTTCCTTGAAGTGGAACTTGCTTGTATTGAAGCGCCAAGAGCCCAACTAATCTTGGAAGTATAGTGAAATAGTTAGAAGGAATTCTAGGGATTGAATGTAGGTCAAGTGATTAGATCGAACCAGTATATCTCTCTAACCTTAATCTCCTAATTAAGTTTATTTAAGTTTGAAATTTTTAAATATCGCGCAATTCACCCTTAGGTGAAAAGACTTAAACTAATAATTAAGACTTTCAATTATTAAATCACTTTCCTAGGACTAGGACTATATAATAATTCTCTCAATTCAAAATTCAAATAATACATGAATCAACTTATTTTTATTATAAAAATAGATATTTATTTAAAAATAATATAAAGGTTTTATGGAGATGACTTACTCATTTTCAGGTGAATTTATTTTATATTTTCTATTGGCCAAAAAAGATTAGGAAAATCCCCTATTAAAAGTTTATCGGCATGATTTTGGAAAAAAAAAATCATTTTGAACTAATAGTTTTTTTGACGAGAAAGAGTACTAATAGTTTGTGGGATAAAATTTGAAGATAGTAGTGTGTATAAAATTTTGGGAGAATCCTTGAAAAAAACTTGGAATTCATAAAATGACATATAAGGTTTTTTACTAAGAGTTAATTAGAAAATGTTGAAATTTGATAAGTAATTCCCAACTTATTTTTTGGGAAATACCTAATTTGTTATTTTACAATTTCCAAGTTCATTTTAAAGGATTCTCCCTAAAAATTTTAATGTGGGCTTTCCGTGAATTTTCTCAAAAGATTATATGCTTTCAGACCATATTAAAGCAGCATTTGTCCCAAAAAAACAGACCATATTAAAGCAAAATAAACATTAACAGATCCTTCAATTGCGTCCTTCTCTTTTTTGCCATTTCCTCCCTCTCCCTCTGGGAATTGAAAGCGGCTTCTTTCCTCTGCCTTTACCGTCCGCTACCATCCTTTTCCATAAAACTGCGTCGTTTTGGCACAAAACACTACAACAGGTTATTTTTGAAAAATAGTATTCAACATCCTGATGTATTTTGTTAGTACCAATCAGTTTCCTAAAATATTTCTTCAAGATCCTAAAATAATTTTTCAGTATTATCCAGTATCCTGATGTATTTTGAAAAATACTATTCAAAGTCCTGAAGTATTTTTTAGTACTAGTTTTCTCCAAAATACTTTTTAAATATTATCCAATATCCTAAAATATTTTTTAGTACTAGTCAATACTCTGACATACTTTTGGTGGACTTGAACTAATTTTTAGTGCATTCCGCATCCTAAAATATTGCACAAAAAATATTTCAAAATATTGATTGATAATAAAAAAGTACTTTAGAATACTGGATAATACTAAAACATTATTTTAGGATCTTAAAAAAATATTTTAGGGAATTGATTAGTACCGAAAAAATACTTTAGCATGTTAAATAGTGTTTTTTAAAATACTTCAGAAAACTAGATAATGCTAAAAAATTATTTTAGGATCTTGAAGAAATATTTTAGGGAACTGACTGGTACTGAAAAATACATCAGGGTGTTGAATACTATTTTTCAAATAAAAAACCATAACCAGCTCTAGTGTTTTGTGCCAAAACGGCACAATTTTATGGAAAAGGATGGCAATGGACAGTAAAGGTAGAGGAGAAAAGCCACTTCCAAGAACAAGAGGGGTACTTGGTCAGCCCATTCTTATTGCAAGTTGTACAAGTCTGGAAGCTCCCTTTAGTGTATACGGAAGCAGCTTCTCTCATTTGCCTTTACTGTCCGCTGCCATCCTTTTCCATAAAACCACACCATTTTGTCGCAAAACACTGCAGCAGGTTATTTTTGTTTTTGAAAAACAATATTCAACCTTCTAACGCATTTTATTAGTACCAGTTAGTTTACTAAAATATTTTTTCAAGATCCTAAAATAATTTTTCAGTATCATCCAGTATCCTGATATAGTTTGAAAAATACTATTCAAAATCCTGAAGTATTTTTTCAATACTAGTAAGTTCTCTAAAATAATTTTCAGTATTATCCAATATCCTGAAATATATTTTTAGTGCTAGTCAGTATTCTGAAATATTTTTAGCGCACTAGAACTAATTTTTAGTGCATGCAACATCCTAAAATATTGCATCGAAAATATTTCAGAGTATTGATTGGAAAAAAAATACTTCACGATATTGGATAGTACTAATAAATTATTTTAGGATCTTGAAAAAATATTTTAGGGAACTAACTGGTATTAAAAAAAGACTTCAGGATGTTGAATAGTGTTTTTCAAAATACTTCAAAATCCTAGATAATACTAAAAATTTATTTTAGGATCTTGAAAAAATATTTTAGGGAACTGACTAGTACTGAAAAAATACATTAAGATCATGAATACTATTTTTCAAAAAAAAAAAAACCAGCTCTAGTGTTTTACGCCAAAACAGTGTAGTTTTAGTGAAAAGGACGGCAATAGACCGTAAAGGCAGAGGATAGAAGCCGCTTCCCTTGTTCTTCGGATTACTCACACTAAGCCAAATTTTTTTTTAAAAAAATAATCTTTAAAGGAAATTAACAATATGTTTGTTTTGGATTTGGCTTCTCTCCTCTACCCCTTCCCATCCTTTTCCCTTTCTATTGTTATATTAAAATCTCAATGGTCTAGATTTAACATATGATAAAAATATTATTATAATTTTACCTTAAACATACAAAAATAATTTTTTTCGATACTAGATGTAATATAAATTTGAACTATTAAAATTATTTTTATATCTTTAAAGTAAAGTTATAATAATATTTTTATAATATGATAAATTTGAACCATTGAGACCTTAATCTAATGATGGAAAAGAGAAAATGAGAGAAAAGGATGGGAAGGGGTACAGGAGAGAAGCCAAAGTCCTCTCGTTTTTGAATTGTTTTGGTGGGCAATTAAGAATATGAATAGGCCCAAGGTTTGACCTCTGGATTAGTGTTATTCTTCATTGGTCATATATGGAGGTGGTACCTGGTAATTTGTAATATCCAGAATTATGAGATTAGAGGCTTGAGAATAAGCCTAGATTAAGTGGACTGCTAAGCCCCAGTTTAGCAAGAGTCCCAGGTATAAGGAATTGCTACAAGGGTATTTTTCCAGCATGGTAGTTTTCTTGTAGCTTATTTTTAAATAGGCAAATGAAGTCCAAAAATTGTGAAATTTTACAGGATGAAAGTAGATATCCTAAGCTTTAATTTGATGGGTAATGGGTAATTTTTGGACTTGTATACTAAGAGGTATGATTTTTCAAAGTTATTCCTTGTTTTTGGATGGAACAGGTTAATGTTTAACGAATTTCTAGGAATTATGAGCTTCTATTTGGCTAAAGACTATATTTTTTTTTCTTAAAACTAGACTCAATAAAGGTTTCATAGCCTTTAGAATCACTTCAATTTGATGTCTACAAATAAAGTTATGATTTTTCAAGGTTTGGACAGAAAATCTACTAGAATTGACAACTATTGTTAATTTGGGGGAAAAATGTAATGGCAATTGTGTAAATTGTGGAATAAAGTAAATGCCCATATTTTCCCTTTATTGGTGGATATTTGCTACTAAGATATTAAAGGAAGAAGCATTCTTGGCCAAGTATATGAACTTTGAAAAGTCAAAAATGTAGAATTTATACAAAATAATATATTTGTGCATTTGATTAGGCTAATTGAAGGAACCAAAATGGGTGTATGAAGGGCTTAAGGTGGCATCATTTTTGGGCCTAAAAGATGAAGGGAATTACTTCAAAGCTAAGGGAATTTATGACATAAAAGTTGGAAGGGATAAGCTTAAAAAAAAGAAAGAAAGAAAAACGTGTCATAAACTTAAAGTAATATATTTTAATGAGAGGATGAGATATTATCTTTTAAAGCTTCATTTTCATCCTTCCCATCTGGTTGTACATTTAGGAAATGTGGTGTCCTAGATGTTCTACTACTAAAATTGGGTCTAAATGGTAGTTATAACATAATTAAATAGTTAATAAAGTGATTAAGAGTATAAAGGAGCAAGCCTGCGGAGTCGAAATTCAAAAACCCCAATTTTTCTCTGGGAATTTCAGGTTTCAGTCATTATGT
The DNA here is from genome assembly GCA_963855925.1 of Inga laurina. NCBI lineage: Eukaryota > Viridiplantae > Streptophyta > Magnoliopsida > Fabales > Fabaceae > Inga > Inga laurina. The sequence continues at coordinate 26,512,361 of OY979706.1, read as the reverse complement.
TCAGGAGGGAAAATTAGGTGGGGTCATGGCTGAACACTTTTCCAAAAAAAGCCTAGAAAAGAATAACGACGAAAACGCCCTTGAAACCTTGAAATAGCGGTTGCCAAGGGCATTTTGGTGTTTTGCTAGTGAATTTGGTAATTTTGAGTTCAGAAATGGATTCCTTGGGCAAAAATATTTCAGAATAACCCAGGTCAAAATTTCAGAAAAAAAGTACGATCGGACCGGGTATGGCGGGGCCGGGTACCCTGGGCTTTTTGATAAATTTTCACCATAGACTCATATAACCACCAAATACACTATAGAAGTGTTTAAATTGTACATTTGGAATTTTAGGACCAATTAATAGCCCACGCTGTGGCATAAAGTTCGAGGAGCATATTTAAGGATCAATTCTTAGTTAACGTAGGGAACTTACCTCTTCTACGTGTATTTGATATTTGTGCTGGTGTATTGATGCATGTTATTGCTTTGCTTGATTATGTGAAATATATATGAATGATTGAAGCTCTATTTCTATTTATGTTATGGCCATAAGTATGTTGCTTGAAACATTGAGCACACAAATATGTCCTTGTGTTAGCATAAGTTTATGTAATACAACATATCATGCATTAAGCACTTATCCTGGATGCATATTGGTACTATTTCCTACTGAGATTCTCTTTAATCTCACCTTCCTCTACCAACAATTTAGACATGTGAATACGAAAGGTGCGCAAAGATCAGAGAATAAAACTACATGAGAGGATTGCTATGGTGGAACAAAGATAGCAGGATATCTTTGTTTCACTAGGACGGGTTTAGACACCCAAGTAGTCCTGTGCAACTACATTGATTGTAATTATCATGTATGAATCCCTATGAGAAATTTATGTAATCATGCACATATTATCAGATTATTATGCTATTCCTGTGTTGCCTACCGAACCACACAATAATATTCCGATGCAAGTCAAAATAAAGTAAGGGTGTTATATTTTGGTATCAAAGTAAGGATTTTGGCCACAGAATTGTCTGCTTAGGGTAAATGCAGTGGTTCTGGCAACAAGATAGTATACTAATATGCTTGATTATACAGTGATAGGAATAGCAAAGTGAATTACTTCAGCTAGTTCACAAGCTCCTGAAAGCTAACAAATAAGTCCTGAGGAAATAGTGGAATACCCAGAAGGCAGCACATAATACCAAACCATAGGGAGAATGGTACAAGGATGACATGAACATCAAGGAAGCGAGTCTAAGTAAGGCTCAATTATTAGTCTCATCTTGGAACTGAATCACCAGTAGGTTGATTAGTGTCCAGCCAGAGTTGTGGGTAGTTAAGTGGTAGGTAGATAAGCCACAAACAGACATGACCGAGATAGATCTGGGTTTCATTACCAATCCCAAAGTTAGATGGTATATGTGATGCATGGTTTAGAACCAGATTAAGCATTATAGAAGGATGTCTGGAGTATATACCTATGGGTTGTCCATGAGTACAACATCCCAGTGGCCCAGAATACATCATGCACGGACAGACTGACCCCAATATGGGGTGGTCAGGGATTCTAGACGACATTGGGATCCATACAACATTATACTCCTATTCAAACACAATATGTTAGGTCTGAAGAAGAATGAGACTATAGATTGGGGTCCAACCGACAACTTTATAGACAAGGAACATATCAGGGTATGCATTTAGGCATATATACTGGGATTATATATCAGTAGGTTAGTGTCTACATACAATGTTTAGTCAGCTAGCGATAGTGGCATGAGTCGTGGACCAAAGGCAGTCACAGGGTAGCAATAGTCAGAGACATTTGAAGCTGGTATTTGCATTTTGACATAGGTATACAAAAGTTAAGTATACTCAACCTAGGGAAAGATGAGGATGGATGACCCTTGGGAAGTTACATAAACATGTTATGTTATGTAACACAAGAAAGCAACAATATGTTGTATGGTAGTTTAGAGGTTGTATATTGTTATAAGTTTTCCTTGACTATAGTAAACATCTGTTATGTGTAATTTTAGGAGTACCTGTGTATCTAACACATTATGCAATGATAGATATGCCCTTATGATTATAAGATACTTACCTCTTCTTTGTTTCACATAGTGAAACATAAAGGTGATGAGACTAGGAGGTATACGTACTGGGTAGGGTTAGGAAGTTAGATCTAACCTAATACAACAAATATAGGGTAAGTTAATAGAACAGTAAACAATGATCCATGATCATTAGGAATGAGCTACAGGAAGTGTCCAGGAACAAAAGACAGACAGGGACAATCCTGGTGAACAAGAATATGAACAACATTCTAAGGAACCCGAACGGGAGCCTTTGTTTACACTTGCTTCTGAGGGAGATACTTTGTAGACATGAACAACATAGCTCAATCAACAGGGCTATACTATTGACAGAGGCTGACTCCCCTAGCTTCTGAGGAAGGTTTGATCTCTAGTTGAGAGAGGACTAGTTATAGATCTAGTGTCAATATTCTACTCTACTTAAAGAGTAGAGAAGAACATAAGGAGTACCTAAGAGTGCTGCCAAGACACGTTGTCTCACATAATGGAATTTATCAAATCCTAATACCGTGATACATAATGGACAAGTGCAAGAAGTACAACAAAAGAAAATCATAGACTATGGGAAAATTAGAAACTTAATATCATTCAGGAAAGGCCAACCCAGCTTGTAGACACACAGCTTGGTTGGGGTGCAAACCCAATTAAGACAGGGAAACAACATTTTTGGATAGCCAGTCATCTGTGCCAGGATAGTTAAATATTTCTTAGCAAGAAGTAGTCTATGCCAAAATAGGACATAAGTAGGGGTCATACAATCATATGATCCTGAATAATGCATGCAGCTGGTGAGGGCACAAGTAAGGGTCAAACAATCATATGATCCTGGATAATTCGTGCAACCATTGAGGTCAACAAGTAGGGGTCATACAGTCATATGATCCTGAATAATGTATGTAGCCAGGCTAGTAGGGGCACAAACTAGATTTGTACTCGAACGCTAACAGACAGTTAGATTTATGGTGTTATAATTCTATTATCTATATGGTGTATGGCATATTTATTTATCACATTTTCTATGAAGAATTGTGTGTTACTATGGAGGCTAAGTGGGATCCAATTGAGATAGTCAGACAAGTGTGGCCTGATAGTTCAGCCCTACATATGTTGTATTTGTAAGTGTAAAACATTAAGTGGGCGCCATGGAAACATAGTGAACATATGTGTGATTTCTGAGTGATATAGGAGAGGCTAACAGTCACACTAGTGTTGATCATCCCAATTCATGTTTAGACCAGTGTAGTCTACAGTGACACAACTTATGTGGTCAACAATATTACATCTAGAGTAGTATAAAGTATTACATCTATAGTGGTGTATAATATTACATTCTACATAGTGTACTATATTACATCCCGAATGCTATACTGCATTACATCCTATGTGGTGTACAGTACAATGACATGTATGGTCAACAGTTACACAACCCTTACAGTCTGTGGTGACACATGTGAATTGGATTGGATGAGCCCTAGTGTCAAAGGGCATAATGGTGGTGAATACTTCTCAACAACTATAGCCTCACATAATAAATCACCCACTCATGATATAGTGCATATAGTGGATGGTGCACATAGTGACCCATACACATAGTACAACCAGTAAGGGTCAAATAGTCATTTGGTCCTAAAAACCTGACAGGAAAGCATAGATACAAATGATCATGTAAAAAAGGTAGACATGTTGGCGGTAAGCCCCAATGTACATGTTTGCATAGGGCAGTAAGACCAGAATATTTAGTGTCATGAGAATAAAATGACATAAATCATAAGGCTAACATATTGGGGCAGTGCTCCAACAAGGCAACGAGGCCTAGAATAGTATACTAAGCGTCCTGATAGACAATTAGTACAATAATGGGTTGGGTGACCTATAAGTATAGAATATTTAGTGTCATGAGAATATAATGACATAAATCATAAAGCTAACTATATTGGGGTAGTGCTCCAACAAGGCAACGAGGCCTAGAATAGTATATTGAGCGTGTTGATAGACAATTAGTACAATAATGGGTTAGGTGACCTATGTGCATAGAATAGGTGGACTATGTAAGTGTTGATAGGCAGCTCATCCACACATATCAGGTAATGTATGGTGCACACTTTATAAGCATGTGTTACCTAGGGATGCCTTACACAGTGATAGGATTGATCCCAAGTTATAGATTTTTAAATTTCGAGGACGAAATTTATTGAATAGGGGGAGAAATGTAACATCCTGAATTTCAGTCACCAAAATTCCTTCTATTCAAGGGAATAAAATGGTGAATTAAAGAGCATATAAAATGACAAAATCGAGCAATTAGTGATTTCACACGACATGATTATGCTTGGAACACAAATGGTAAACATTTGGTTATGCTACCAATGAGATTTTCTATGAGGCAGTGAGTTTGTCATGAAGTTTTGGATGACCAAATGATGATAAAAAATTATGAAATTTACAAGGTGAAAATAGACATCCTAAGATTTAATTTGATATGTAATGAGTAATTTTTGGAACTATATGGAAAAGAGTTATAAATTTTTGAAGTTAGCCCAAAAAATTATGGATTTTTTGGAACAGCATCCAAAGAAATTAATTTTGGGAATTTGTTTTGCTTCCAATTGCTAAAGGGATATATTTTCCCTTGAAACTAGACTAAATAAGGGTTCTATAGCCTTTAGAATGACTCTAATACGATGTATATAAAATTATTTATGATTTTTTAAACTTTGGGAAAAAAATCTACCAGAATATTTTTTAAATCCAAAATTGGGAAATGTAATTAATTAAATATGGGATATCATATTAAATCATCATCCTCCTCCTCCATCAGCATAAAATTGTCATGCAAGGCTGTAACAAGAGAGAGACAAAACTTAAGAGAATTTTAGAGAGAGAAGAAGGAAAATCTAATGAGGTAGGTCTATTTCTTCAGTAAATTCGTTCATAACGTGTATAATCCTTCCTCTAAACTTTTCTTCTACATGATTCAAGGTGTTTGAAGCTCAAATTTCAGTGTTGAGAGGAGGCTAAGGTTCAGCCAAGAAAGGTAAAGCCAAACGAAAGCTAAGGTGACTTCCTAAACTTCAATCTTTGGTTATTCTGGCTGCTGTGGATGTTTTAATCGGTGAATTTCTTCTTAAATTGCTGTGATTATAGAATTTGAGAAACGTTGTGCCCCAGACATTATGCTTTCAAAATTGAGACTAAATGGTGGTTTTAGCATAATTAAATAGTTAATAAGGTGGTTAAGAGTAAAAAGGAGAAAGTCTGCGAAATAAAAACTCAGAAACCCCAATTTTCTCTTAAGAATTTTAGGTTCAACTAGTGCTGTTTGGACTTATTAGGGCTAGATTTCTGATAATTTGATAATTTCATAAGTTCAGGAGGGAAAATTATATGGGGTTACAATTGATCACTTTTTCAGAAAAGCCTGAAAAATCATAATTACAAAAACACCCCTAAAACCTTGAAATAAGGGCTGCCAAGGGCATTTTTGTCTTTTAACAGTGATTTTGGTAATTCCAAGGCCAGAAATGGATTTCTTGGGCAAAAATATATCATAATAGCCTAGGTTAAAATTTCAGGAAAGGTATGGTTAGACCAGGTAAGTCGAGGTCGGGCTGATCCCCAAGGGCATTTTGGCAAATTTTCACAATAGACTCCTATAACCACTAAGAACATATTGGAAGTTCCTAAAATAGTACATGAATGGGTTTTTAACCTATTTCTTGTACATTTGGCATTTTAAGACCAAGTTGAGAGCCTAGTCATTGGTATGATTTACAAGGCACACGTTTCAAGGTGGAAAAGGGTTAAGGTAGGGAACTTACCTCTCATACGTGTATTTGATATTTGTGCTAGTGTATTAATGCATATTATTTCTTTACTTGGTTATGTGAAATATAAATGAATGACTAAGGCTCTGTTTCTATTTATGTTATGTCATAAGTATGTTGTTTAAAACATTGAGCATGTAAATATGTCATTGTGTTAGCATGAGTTTATGTAATGCAAGCATGTCATGCATTAAGCACTTATCTTGCATGCATATTATTGGTACTATTTCTGACTAAGGGCCCGTTTGGTTCGATCCCATTATACCCTGCGGTGCAATGCAATTCGATGCAATGGTAATGCAATGCAATATTAATTACAGGGGTAGTGTTTGGTTTGATTTTTAAGCAACGTGCAATGAGTTAATATTTTAACAATTATTTAAACTTAATATATTATACAAAGTCTATTTTACCCCTTAATATAATCTTTATAAAAAAATAGTTACAAGCCAGTGATGACGAGGATGGAGGAGGAGGAGGTAAGTGGCGGTGGGCGGCGGAAGTGGTGGCTGTGGCGGTAGGCGGTGGGCCGGGGGTGGCGGCAGCGACGGTTGAGGAGGAGGTGGTGGCGGTGGTGGTGGAGAAGGAGGTGGCGGGGGGGCAGTGGCAGTGTGGGCGGCGGGGGGTGGGAAGAGGTGGTAGGTGGTTGGCCGATGGCGGCGGCGGCGACGGGCGGCGGGGTTGAGGGTGGCAGTAGAGGAGCAAGTGGCTGGTGGCGGCGACGGTGGGCGTAGGCTGGGGGTGGTGGGGGCGGCGGGTGGAGGTGACGGCGGTGGAGGTAGTGGTGGCGGCAGAGAGTGGAGGTAACGACGGTGGAAGAGGAAAAGGTTGTGGCGGTTATGACATGATGCGGCAAGTGAAATGAAATAAATAAAACAAAGACAAGGGAAACTAAAGGGTAAATTAGACTTTTTAGACCATGCAATGGGATGGTAATAAGGATTCATATGGGGGAAGGTATGAATGAGGATTACCAGTTTTTTGGTAATCATCATTACCATGGTAAACCCTATTACCATGCTAAAGAGCAACCAAACACTCTTCTCTTGGTAATGTAATCATGATTACCATTGCAGGCATGCAATGGGGTTGAACCAAACTGGCTCTAAGATTCTCTTGAATCTCACCCTCCCCTACTAATAATTTAAGACAGGCAAATAC